>OY101450.1:136297089-137519946 GCA_956483635.1 Panzeria rudis | reverse complement strand
GAAACTTTATTTGCTGAGTTAATGGCTTTGGGTGCTTTTGTTGGACTTACTTATTTATAGAGGGGGAGCCAATTATAGGTTGTGTTTAACTTGTTAAATTTAGCTTCGCTGGTCCACAGATGCTAGTCTTTGAATAGGAGGGCTATAGGACTTAATTTTGATCTGACTGGTCAGGAGTACTGACTAACCCCCATATTCATAGAATTTAAAATGAGTTTAAAAGGTATTTTATGTCAAATTTTTCATACAAAATTTTCTTAAAATAGTTTTCAAATACATTTGATTTATTTATGAATATGGGGGTAAATAGGTCGTTCGAAAAATGACTGGAGTTAACAACATGGAAAGAGCAACGGTGCACAGTGGGATATATACAGTGCTGCCGCATTCTGTGTAGTTACCGAAAAATTGCGCAAAGTAATTTTCTTGAACTTAATTTAAATAATAAAATTTTTGTAAAATTTCTCTTTTTTGCAATAAAAGGAATGAAATACTTATGCCGTCATCATTCAGGCTGAAGGCAGAATCAGCTGATTGGATTTTGTTAATAAAAACCTGTACAAGTCGTTAGTTTTTCTGTTCTGTTAACTTTGTAATTCTTATATAACGCTGCATTACATTACGTGACGTTACTTGACAATTAAGTTATTGTGATAATTCGCAGATAAATCAATTAAATCTATATATTGAGTCACTTGATTGCTATGTATGTGTTGTGTTATGTCATTATCACAAAACATGGGCTGAGGACATCTGAGGAGGTACTATTCATCGCCGCAAAAACAGCAACACTAGCCGGACTCCAACCTTTACCTCAAACGATCATTCGCAGCTACAAGCTTTATGAAGAGAAACTCATACTCCACCAAAATAGTATTCACCTTACGAGCCAACGGTCTATCTACTTCATCAGCTAGCAACAACTCTATCAGTGAACCAGTGACCCTTTTCAACCCTATCACGGAATTACCACCATCATTAATCCCACCGACACTACCAGCCACCTTTTCCTTCTGCCGCTTATTCCTCCTACCAGAGGCCGCAACATTGTCGGTAGCATTACTGCCATTGAACACCTCTACCTCCTCAGCCAAATCATTATCAGGCACACAGACACCACCTCAAATACCAGCAGCGCCAAACAACATACGAACCGAACCAACAACATCAGGACCAAAAATACCAGCGGAAACAACTATAGCAGGACCAGAAACAGCAACAAAAGTTTAACCATCAGTAACAGTAGCAGCAGCACCAACAGCAAAATTTACCCCAACAGCATATTCGGCAGCAGCTCGAGCAGCAGCAGCGCGCCTGCTCTTAGGTGACGATAGCTTAGTAGTGCTGGCAAAGTATTAAGTAGTGGGTAGCGATCATCGAGTATTTGCTCTTACTCTAGGGTACTCAATACTAAAGAGTAGTTACTCGATACTTTCGTTGTTGTATTTTTACAGTCAAACCGTATGGAAAATTGGTAAAGCAAAATACAACTCTGCTTAAAAATGTAACTTTTTGTAAGCGTTAAAAGTATCGAGTAACTATTGAGTACCCAAATGAAAAGTATTGAGTATTTAAAAATAGCAGAAATCGCCAGCATTATAGCTTAGAGCGCCTCCACCTCTCACTCTTATCAACCATGGTATCTGTGTCACTATGCCGCACTTTATAAATGGCAGTAGGTGGCCCCATAACCTACTGGTATAACATATTCGACGTCTCACCGTTGTTGTCCCCCTTCGGAATTTACGCTTCGGCAGCGAATCTGGAGGAGGCATAATTCCGCCAAAAACTTATTTGAAAACAAATTCCACCTTGAGCCATCTTTACATGGTAATACAAAGTATTAAGACTTTGTTGTATCTAAATAAGAACAAAAGTCTGTTGTAAGTATTTTTCATGTGTACATGTATTACCATGTAAAGATACCTTTAACAACACCAATCAGCATGAATATTAACCAACTATCATGAGGAAGATACTAAGACAATACTTATCGTCAATAGTCAGTAGAGACACCTTAAGCTAGCACGGTCACGAACCACTTATCAAAGTCATAAACCCAAGTTGGCAATTCCCAAAAACCGGTTCAACATTCTAGCAGCTCCCCGGCAATTCCCCGGAAAGCTACAGAAAGAATTAATTCCCAAAAAATCAGCAACGGCAACAGTGATAACCAGCCGGAATTCTACTGCACAATAATTTTTTTCTGTGCAACACATAAATGATTTTGTTGGGCTCCCCTGCACTAAATCCAAACTTCAAGAAGAAACTTTATTATTTCACGGAATTTTTAATTAACTTTGACCTAATATACTAGTACGTTAAATCATAACCTTCTCACGAAGTGCTTTATTAGTTTTGTTAAATAATAACAATAACGAAAGCTTTCAATGAACCATTTTACATTGAACTTCAATGAATAGATTCATTGAAACAACGTATGCGCACAAGCTTTCGAGAAAGCTAAGAAACTCCTAAGACCCAAAATTGATCTAGGCTGAATACATCAAGAGAAAGTGCTTTAGAAACATAATGTGACTTAGTTATTTCTTTATAAAAGTCTTCAAGCAAAAAAAAAAACACTGCTACATGTTGCACCCTTTATACACATAGATACGCATAGCATTTTCCAAATTGGTTGAATATGTTTGTAAATGTGTTTAAAAAAAATTTCTACCTTTTCATTTAGCACCAAATGATAAAAGAGCCAACAAGCACAAGTTAGTGTTTTGTCTAGTAAACCAATTCTAGTATTAAAAGCAGATGCGTTCCAAGAAGAAAATGTTATACCTAAAAGGAAACGAATATCCTTATGAGCTTTGAATAAAATATTAACTATATCCCCCATTTTCTTTCTCTTATTCTGCCCGCCTTTATTTTTCGCATATGAATACATATTGGTCTTTATTGCATCTGCAGTAATCAACGTTTTGATTAAGCATTTAAGAAATAAAACTACCACTGCAAAATACACTTTCGTAAATACGTAAACTCGTTCATATAAATTTTGTTAAATAATATCTGCACACTGTCTATGTATATGTCTGTCTGTCTGTCTGTCTGTCCTATTGGCCATTTTATTCTATTCGCTTTTCCTCTCAACGTTATGAGCATGTCGTCCGTCTACTGTCTTACCTTTTAATTGTTTAGTATTTTTGCATTGAAGCTTTTATTAGTTTAAATAATTTTAGTTTTTCATTTAATTTTTTGACCATTTATTTTTTAGTTTTTGTTTTACATGAAGATATTTTAAGAAGAATCTTTTGATTTGACTCTGGTAGCAAATGTTGTGATTTTTTAATTGATTGTTGTTTGTAGTTTTGCAAAAGGAAATATGGATGAACAATAAGTACCCTGCAGGAAATATTGATAGTAAAATTCTACGGATTCACTATTGACTTTGTCACCAGTACTACTGACTAATTGTAACCCAGGCAATGTTCTTTGCTATAGACATTTAATATGTGCTTGTCATTGAGAGTCCACTACTGACCTCGGAACTATTGACTTACTATAGAATAGGTGGTTCTTATGGGACCATATGGAGACATTGGTACCAGAGATTCACTAGTGCATTTTAATGATTCTAGTCAGCACATAGGAACTTTTTACTAGCTGAGGCAATTAAATTAGATTTTTGTGAAAATTTTTGGTTTTGCGTGGAGCCGGCTTTATTTTCAACATAACAAAATGAAACAATAAAAATCGTTTTTAAGCTGTCAAAAACTTCTCGTCCCAATAATGGCAAAATAAAAAGTGCAGACGATTCGTTGACAATGTCACCAAAAAGTCACCAAACTTGTCGACAAAAGTGGTGACTTGGAGACACTTCGACCCTGGCTTCCTTCAGGGTATACAAATGTGCATTTGCACAACCATACATGTGTAATTACCCAGCAAACAATTTTGCCGATTTCGGTCCGAAGTCGGTCAGAAAGTCTGCACAAGATGCCGAATTCGTATCCAATGTCGGTCTGAAAACGCACCGAAAATCATATGAGTGGTTGACAAGAAACCGGATCTCTTTGTCTGAGGTAACTCTAAAAACTATACCGAAAAGTCTAACAGAATTCTGTACGAATTCCGACGAATTTCCTGGGGAGATTCTAAAGGAGTTTTCGACATGTCTTATAAAACATCAGAAAATTGTCCGATTTATCTGATACGTTTTACGTACTGGCGTATTAATATCAGAGAAAAGTCGGAGCTAAAATTGGAAATTTATCAGATATGTCGTTTAAAATTCTCCATGCATTGTTGTGCTGCTGATGGCAGCTCATCAGAAAACATTTACCCATATTTTATAAGTTTAAAAACTCAAATATTTGTGCGTATAAACTCAAGAGATAATTGAGAATTGTAACGAAAACTAAAATCAGACAATGTGCAGAAGTGACTGCTAAAAGTCGTAAGACGTAGATCAGAAAATGTGCAGAATACTCTGTTAAATGTCTTAAAGGAAATTAAATTGCCTTCGGACAATGTGCAGACTGCTATTAATCGGATAATATTTCAGACAATCTGGAGAAACGTCGTACCAGAAAACTGCCTACTGATCCGCCAAATGTCTGAGGGAATTTTAGACAACTCGGCTGATTGTTTGGTAAAGTCTCAGATTTTTTCTGATGTTAGACATGTCGGCCAAAATTGTTTCCTGGGTATTTATATCTTACATAAATATATTGGTGATTCTCATTTTAAGTTTGTGTGTGTGTTTTCTATATTTTCTTGTCAATGTAACTAATAGAAATCTGAGAATGGAGGATTCCTATTATAGTCTTCGCCTCATTCAATGGATCCTGGATTAAAATTATATATTTTAATTTTTTTATATTTTTGTGTATTGAGCGTTCCATTTGCTTTCGCGGTTGTTCTAGGAATAATTTTTGCGAAAACAATACACCATAAAAAAATGAGTATAGGGTTTGAAAGCACTATACATCTATTCTCTTAAAGCAAAAAAATATAATAATGGCAGAACGAAATTAAAAGTTATGACCACTCTTCTAATTTTTACTTGAGTTCACGTGGAAAAATAAAAAGTTTGCATCTTTTATAATAATTCCTTAAAAATGTTTATACAGAAGCAAAAAGTAGGCTTACTCTTCTTTCAAATAAGACTTATTTAAATAAAATCGCATGTGATTGATAAAAGTTATGTCAATTTTATTTATTCTTTCTTAGTTATTCGTACCAAAATACGACCTACCTAATACATTCTTCAAAAATATAACAACCCACAGTGCGATGGAAACAAAATTTTGTCAAAGCAAATCAAAAATTTCTAAACGGATAACGTTGTCTATATCGTTTCTACCCTTCCGCAAAAAAAAATTATAGGTAAAATATATTTAAAATTTTTTTTAATGTAACGCTCAACACATTATCTTACTAATTCAAATTGCTTTCAGAATAAACACTATAATTTGAATTTAAAACAGTTCAGATATATAATCTTGGATAAGTTTACAAATTGTCCAAAGCTACAAAAAACAGGTTTTTTAAAATATTTACAAATTCTAAAAAAAATAATTTACTGAATCAAACAAAAACGTTTATTGGATTTTCTGTAATATGTCATAGAATATTTTTGTGTGAATTTGTAAAACAGTTTGCCCAAAAATATGTAAAAATTCTATACAAAATAGTTTACTCAAGCAAACAAAAATATTTACTAGATTTTTTGTAATATATCCAACACACTTTTTGTCTGAGTCAGTAAAAACTTTTATTTTATAATTTTAAGTTTGTTGTTTGTTATAATAGCATTTCTTTTGTTATCATTGTTGTTGTTGTTATTTATTTATTTCATCGTGGTTATTTTTTATGACACAGAAAACTGGTTTTTGCTGTTGTTTTTGGTGTTTGCATCTAAATAAAAGTCAAACGAAAATTTCACTGAATAGTAAAGAACATTTAATGAAAATTTAACTTTATTTTAGACAAACTTTTGCTTGAAAAGTTTTGGTGATAATTTTTTTTCTATACCGAGTGAGTATAACTATGTGTCTGCAAAAGGGGGGAAATTAAACTCCCTCTGAAATAGATCCCAGAACTTTGAAAACGCCGATAAACTTATATATTTTTCGGTGGCCTCTAACAGAATCAGTTGTTAGAACCTTGTTATTTATTAAAAATGATTTTGCTGCACATTGTAAATATTCGCAATTTTTGCTAAAATTATGTGACTTCAATTTATTATGAATACAATCAATATTTATCCAACGATTTTCATTAAATAAACCTTATTTTATTTGTAGTATATATATATATATATATATATATATATATATATATATATATATATATATATATATATATATATATATATATATATATATATATATATATATATATATATATATATATATATATATATATATATATATATATATATATATATATATATATATATATATATATATATATATATATATTATATATATATATATATATATATATAATATATATATATATATATATATATATATATATATATATATATATATATATATATATATATATATATATATATATATATATATATATATATATATATATATATATATATATATATATATATATATATATATATATATATATATATATATATATATATATATATATATATATATATATATATATATATATATATATATATATATATATATATATATATATATATATATATATTTATATATATATATATATATATATATATATATATATATATATATATATATATATATATATATATATATATATATATATATATATATATATATATATATAGATATATATATATATATATGGCTTTATGACCAGTTAATAAAAATGGTAATGGTATATATAATTTTCATTATTTCGGTTTGAATAATTCCGAAATCATTGAGGATATAAATACAAAATAATTTTGAAAAATTTCTTTTTTTCTGGTGTTCTTTTTTTATTATTAATGATGAAACAGAACAAGTCTGCAACTTCAGGCAAAAACGCTGCAAAAATAAGCAGGCCCAAAACTAAATCGACGGCAGTAGCCATTGATAAACATAGATAGCAAGCACTCGCACTGTCAACAAAATAATGACAACTCTCTTTACACATATAGATATTGTGAATTCAACAAAAATGAGAGGACACCATTTTTGCATTTCAACACACTTGAGAGACCATCATTTTTCCAATTGAAAATGCACCAAATCGTAACTTTTTTTTCCACGCACAAACACTTTTTAGTTTTATTTAATTTTTTTATTTGTTTTGATATAAATTTTATATTTCTTCTTGCTGTAATTTTAAAATATTTTTTTAATTTTGTTGACATTTGTGTGTTGAAATTTATCAAAGTTTTAAACCCTATTTTTCATTGAACAGTATTGTATTTTTGTTCCTATTTGGGATAAAAATTTTTGGTACCAAATAGAAAAATTGCAAAAAAATGTTTAGCAAATCAATATTTTTTGAGCCCGAATGTATTAAAAAGCATTCTAAATTCATATTTTCATTTATTAATGCAACAATAATAGCATAAACTTTTAAAAATTCATGTACAAAAAATACAAATAATTTAGAATACTTTTTGTTACAACCAAGTGTGGTTTTAGTGCTGTGGGGAAATTTTTATTTTAAATCAATACTAATACAAAATGTTCTACTAATACATCCTTAGACTTAGGTTTTTGACAGCACACATAGGTTTTTGAAGTCTCTGTTTGGCCTCTATGTACCCTATGGCAGTAGCTTCAAAATTCTCTCATATTGTTGTTTTTTTATATTTCGTATGAAAAATGTATTAAATCTTATTAAAACACGACAACATTGTTGAGAGAATGAGTGGCTAAAACTGACAGCATGAGAAAAAACGTTTTCAAAATAAATGATGAAACAGAACTAACAGCACAACCTAAATCAGAGCGTTAAGCGTCGCGCAAGCAACAGGGTACGTATTTACAGTACATTCAGAGTAAATTATTTATGGTAAAATGTATTGTAAATACGTACCCTATTGCTTACGCGACGCTCAACGCTCTGATTAAGGTTGGACTGTAAGTCTGCAGCTTCAGGCAAAACCCCTGCCAAATAAACAAGCTCAAAACTAAATCGACGGCAGTAGCTTCAAAATTCTCTGATATTATTGTTTATTTTCTTTTGTTCTTATATTTCGTATGAAAAATGTATGCAATTTTATTAAAACACGGCAACATTGTTGAGAGAATGAGTGGCTAAAACTGAGAGCATGAAAAAAAACGTTCTCAAAATAAAATAGATCTCATGACCATAGCTGCCAGAAAATCCGATTTTTACGATATGGCAAAAAACGACGATATGACATACTGTGTTGACATATCGTAAGTTTTTTACGATATGATAACACTAAGAAAGCAATACACCGTGTATAACTTTCTCAGTGTTGTCATATCGTAAAAAACAGTGTTGTCATATCATACAACCAAAACCAAAAATAAAAATAAGAGTTGGCTCAACATAAGTATTAATAAAAGGAATAAGATAACTCATATTCTATTTCTTCCTAAAATTTGGTTAAATAGCTGATGTTTCATTAATACTAGTATCCACGACAGCGTAGCGGCTGTCGAAATTAGTAGTACTAATCCGTTCTGCTAGTCTGATTAGATATTCTAATATTAAACTCTTAAAAATAATTTGAATTTACATTAATTCAATTACTGTGAACTTAAGCCGAATAATAATAACTTCCGACTTATACACATTTTAAGCTCAAATAATAATTACGTGCAAATAGTAAAAAACTTACGATATGAGAACACAGTATGTCAGATCGTTTTTTGGGAGCTATGCTCATGACTGCTTTTTTCGGCATAGATTACTGTCAATTTGTATGGAAAAACTCGTCTAGCCTGAAGTTGCAGACTTGTTATGTTTCATCCTTTCAATTGGACTACCCAAGTTATAATGAAATCGGTGTAGCAGCCTCTTGAAAAATCCCAAATCTAAGAAAAAAAATTTAAAAAAACCTATCCGTAGAATTTTAAATTTCTACTGTTTCTGTAGTTGGGGGACCATAACACATAAAACACATAGTGGCGATCAAAGACCATGACAAAAGTTTCATTTTCTTGCATAGTGTTATTAATGTCAAATTACTTCAAGTTTATGCCGGATTTTCTATCAGTGTGCGCAATCATAATGTTGTTTAATTCAACCATTATGTGATCGAAAGTATTTAAATGCTTTTTATTTTCCATATAATTTTCGATGTAAATACTTCTTTCAATCCATTCAATACTAATAAAGTGACAATTTTATTACCAATTTTTACGAAATTCCTTTTTTGTAACTAAAAGAATCTTCTACATATATAATTTGATGGCAATATTCTTAACAACATCTTAGCACTGCAATTTCATTAAGAGTCTGTTTGTTAGTAACTTAATTTCAATATATTCATACTATTTATGTGGTCGGCTTCTTCTGTTGATCTTGCTGCTGCAATCAAATATTCTTAGTCTGCTGTACGTGAAACTATCATGTCAGATTAATTTTTTTTTATTAATTAACTGTTACATTTTTTTATCGATTGAGTCCAAGAAACAACCAAGAAAAAAATTAACAGACACAAAACTCCAATAAAGTTAAGTGAACTATTTTATCTTTTCAATTAATCTAAGATTTTATGTAGCCGATAAGTAACGTAAATAATTTATTTATAGCTAAAGTATTTTGAAAATTGATTGATTGAATGATTAGCAAGCATTTGAGCATCAATGTAAAAACGAATGTTCAAATAACAAAATCAACAGTCAACAACACGCATTTGTTATGGAAGTGAGTGGCGAGTGAGGCAGTGGCAGAGGCAGAGGCGGAGGCAGTGTTGCCAAGAAGCACTTGCTAAATTGAGAATTAATTGAAAATCAACAACAAATAATTAAAATGAAACTTGAAGAAAATAAACAAACGTTAACGATTTCTGTTTTAACGCGTGCAATAAATTAACGAGCAGATATTGTTAAAATTTCAATTTACACATGGCCGTTAAATAATTAACACCCAAAAAAAAAAGCAAAGCAAAACTTTTTGAAAACAAATAATAAATAAAAATAACAAACTAGTGAACAGAAAACTTCAATAGTCAGTTATTAGTAGACGACCAGTACAATAAACAGCAGGCCAGCCAGATCAGATGGAATTATTTGTGGGGCTAGCAAAAGTACAAAAAATAAATGGACAAATGAACACAGACAGACAGGCAGACAGACGGATAGCTTGAATGAATGTAAGTACTCGTTTAAATAAATCGCACTCGTTTGAGTATAAAGTTAACAAACTTGGAAGCAAAGTCATGTAACAACATCAGATAGTTCGATAGATAGCCTGCATTTATACGTTAAGATTTCAAATGTCCATGAAGTTAATATGCAACAAAAATCAACACAACTTTAACAATTTACACTTAACAAACTTTAAATTCAATTACCGAAAATAAAGAAAACTTTAAACAAACGAACAAACAAATAAACGAACAAAACAAAATCTATAGATTGCATACTACAGACAGCCTCCTGCTTTTTATTTATTTAGTTTTTTTTTTCTCTTACTGCCAAAAGAAAACGATAGCAACATTCTTTAACTAACCATAATGTTGTTACTATTGACGATGACAACAAACGACGATGATATTGATGACGTCTAGTACCATGGTGTTGATGAGAAAACGGCAGCCATAACAAGTATAATTGTCTATTGACTGTTAAATTGCAAGAAAAAAAACAAACAAACAAACAAACAAACAAATCAGCCAAAATAACTGCCACATTTCAGTGCAGTAACCAGGCTGAGTTAGAAAATAAAAACAGCCCACTTGGCCAAATAAACAAATAAATTTTTTTCGGCAACAAAATTTTGCTCGTTACGTGGTGGAGATTCAATCGTCATCACCAGCATCATCATACAGCAGCCTGCATTTGAAGCTACAAAAAAAAAACAAATAAAATACCCAATGCTACAAAATCGAATTTCTCTTCAAAATGCAGTTCCAACAATTTAAAACACTAAACGTTTGAACATGCGCAGTGTGCTGCAACAAAAGCAAATATAATCATGACAGAATGTAGCAGTACAAGGGTGACCAGCAAGGCCTTTCGATATAAAATCGCAAGGTCCTTGTATTTTCTGAAAATCAGAAATTTTTGCAGCAAAAAAAAGACTTGATCTTTGAACGATCAATGTAAAATATGTCCGGTTAATGTTTCGGAAAATTGAAAATATATATTAAATTTAATAATAGCTAATCATCAAATGTATTGAGGGTTCTTGATTATTTTTTTCTAATAAGTTAGATTTGATTATTCTGGATCGTCATAGTCCGGAAGTGGTTCTTAGCGATATCAGCAGATGACAAGACCCTATCAGTGTGGCAGTCTAGTTCGTGGTGTCCATTTCGATTGACTTCCATACAGATTTAACAAACCTCAGCAGTCTATACAGGCTGACTCTCGATGTAAGTTCAAGATTCCGAAATGTATGAACGCCAATACAGTCATTTCATGTACGGCCAAGAGTCGAACAATGGCCCAGTAGGTGTTTTTATTATCTCATATACCCCGAATTGCTTACATGTCCTGCAGGTACCGCCAAGTATCTGTCGTATTTTTACAGCATATGAAGCTGTTCAGCAGTGCATTTTGAGTTAATGATGATTTTAGAAGTTTTGCAAGATTTCGTATCGCGCCATACTTTGTCCGCTTCATCATTTATCCTACAGTCTGTAATCCGTTTCAGATGTTGAACCGGTAGTTGAGCCCACCTTTTCGCCTGTACAGCAGCCATTTCATTACCATCAATGCCTTCATGTCCACGAACCCAAAGGATATGTAATTGTATACCAGCACATAATGCATTTAGAGCATCCTTTCACATTAGGGTGGTTGTTAAAAATAAAATTTTCCCAGACGGCCGCAGGCACGTGTTCCTTTTGCTTAGAAAACCCAAAAATCAGCAAATATATTTTGGGTGCTTCCCGGACCCCACATATACGTTAATTGTAGCTTGACTGTCAATATTCACATGCGCGTTCTGAATCTGCGGTATGGGAGTTAGCTCTGCAGTCATTTATACAAGTTCTCCTAGCCTGTGACGACGAACTGGGGCTTATGCGAGCTATAAGGAAACGTGAAAGTCCAAGACGAAATAGGAAGTGACACAAGGATCACACAATTGATTGGAAGATTGGAAGTAACAGAAAGTCATCGACAACGGTGACTTGAAATGGGACGTACAAGTAAGTCTTTTATTTAAATCTAGTCAGGAATAGATTTTAGAACGACGAATAGGAGCTGTTGAGGATAACATGGTAATGCGAGGAGATAACACGAATAATGATGCCTTGCAATATTGAGGAGTATGTACTATAGTTTCTGTGTCAACTTTAGTTATTAATAGGTCCCGCGAGGAGTTTATATGAATCATGTGGAGATGTGAGAATTTGGGATGAAAGAGGAAACGAAGTAAGAATGGTAAGTCTGCTTAGAGGATGTCAAACCAACTCGAAAGATTGACGAGTAAGAGTTCCATAGCTTAAATGGAAGTACAAGTAAAGAAATACCTCTGGAAGCTCTGAACAAGCTTAGCTGTAAAAGAAAGAGAATCATGTCAATTGTGAAGTCAATTTAGGAAACAGATGAGTTCGTAAAGGAGGCATCGTCTATAATGTTTAGTGGAACAGAACCAGGAATCGAACTGGAAATGGAATGAAGCTATCTCCTACACTGGTATATTTCCATGAACTTTAAGTGGTTCCAGAAGACAACTAATTGTGTGCTAGGTCAAATAATGTTGGATATATATAACGGAGATACCCTAAACTAGAATATCATCTAACAAAGATGAAAACCGAGGAAAACGATTTTGGTAGATTGTGTCTGAAAGATGACAACGCAAATTGTGAGTGAATGTTCAGTATCAGACTGTAAAAATACATGCTGATAAATTATACATGTGGATACCTTAACATAAAGGAAGGGAAAACGCTGTTGATGGTGAGATGCTCAGTGATCGTAAGGATATTGACATATAGGTTGACTGGGATAGCGATCGGTGAGGTTCGAGAAGGATCCAAACCCTAGGAGATGGTAATCCACTTCGGTATCCTTTCCACATATGTGTCGAAAACTTTTCTGTTATTTTGCCTTTGCAGCTTCTGATAAAGGCATTAGGAGTTTTATATTGAGGGTCGCGATTCGTATGGTATTTTCATAATCGCTGATAGTTTTGCGTGAGGTGCCGACATAGTCCGTTGAAGTTATTTATACTCTGTAGTTGAAAATTGTACTTATGGTTGCAATAAGTAACATCTTTGATTTAATGCCTCGTTTTCAACCAAAAATCCTTCTGCAGATATAGAAGCCACATAGTATTTTCTTTTCTTTTTACTCGCAGTATTCCGCTTCCAGGAAAGTTTGAAGGCAAAAATGATGCATACAATTTGTAATTTTATTTCTTCTGGTAAGCAGAACTAATAATTTCTTCCAAGAATTGATGCCTTTCAACCTTTTCCTGATTTCAGTCTTGGTAACATATTCATTGACGTTTCAATGATCCCACTAACTGTCGGCTAGAATTTTTCTTTAACCAGCAGCATTGCCTCGTGTACATACGATTCCGATTTTGTTTCTTGCTTATCATGACATACTTTTTGAACACACTTTCATTCAGGAATGATTTGGCTGTTCTACCTCACGAGACCTGCTGCTACTATTTGGAAAGGGAGTACATCGACCACAATTGAGGACTTAATCATCGGTCATGTATTCAAATTATTCTAATACCGCTTTTCAAACCAAATTAGTGTTCCTGTAATATTAGCATTATACAGGCTTTCCATTAGCAACACTGCCAAAAGTATTTACCGGCAAACGAATGTAGGAAAACCGAACTTCTTCAACTGACATGGCTTATCATTCTATCACCAAGACATTCAAGACATTGTATGGCAAAAAAGTTATGGACTTCAGATACTGGGTCCTAACCAATTCTCAGAGTCGTATGAAACTTTTTTCGGCTCTTAAAATGTGTCTTCCAATTACGTGGAACATCAACTGGACTTTGATAGCGCTTTCGATCCAAGTGGAAGTGGAAGGGAGGTAATATGGAAAGAGTCTATGATTTCAGTGTAAACACTGATGTATCAAGGATGATCTTCGGCGTTAGCTCTAAAGTATTTTCAGGTGTTCTTAGCTTTCGATACTCCTTCCGACTTCCTGATAGAGCAAGTGTATTTCAATCTGAAATATTGCTTGTAATGGAAGCGAGTAGGCTGCTAATTGATAGGAGGTTCCAAGGGAGAATCGTCATTTTTGTCGGCAGCCAGGCCTCCATTGGTTAACCGGTCTAGAAATTTTTATGCGAACCCATTTCGGATCCCAATTGGGATGTAACGAAGAAACGTATTTGGGATCCGATGGGTTTATGTTGAGAAACATCGAAAACTCGCAAACTTGCTCAAACCACTAAAATAGGAAACTTTAATATTGATAAAAAATTATCAGTAACTAATTTATTAAATTGATAAAAATTTTTAAAGCTGTCCAAGGGACAAAAGTAAGCAACAATCACCTCCATCGAAAATGAAGAAGCAATACGACTAAAAATCTATGTTAGATTTTCCCAACAAGCTCCCAATATTTTCCCACTTGGGAAGAACTTATCATAAATCATTAATTTATAGATAGGCTATTCCAACATATTTCTGCTCTTATCCCGATTGAAATACTCCTTTTGTGTTTGCCAGATCCGTTCCCAAATGGGCCCCAATATGCCAGTTGCCTTGCCGTTTGGGACTATTAAAAATAATTTCTTGAAAATCTGAAGATTTATAGCTCAAGCTGAGCATCTGTAAGGTAGCTAGGAAGATGTGGCCTTGCTATAATGACAAGCGCTAAGCACAACTAGCAAACAGCAACAGTATGGACACCTTGAGGCTCGCGGCAGTAGTGACTGGCGATCGGCAGATATGTTAGTCCTTTCCTATAATGCGTTCTGTCGTAGTTGTCGTGAAGAAGGCAGGGAAGAGACAGTTTTCCCTCTTCTTTGAGAGTGCCCAGCTTTGCTTCTCTTGAGCCGCAAATTTCTAGGGAAATCATATACTAGTGTTATCAAACATTGGTTTATGCAACCTAATTAGATATCTCAATGCTAAGGGATGGATCAAGTATCGATTACCGGATCCGAGAACTTGGATTCGGCTACTAAAGAGTTTAGTCGCACTAGTGACCGGACAATGGGAAATCAGCAGACATGCTAGCAGGATAGGCATTTCCTACAATGCTTTCTGCCATAATTGTCGTGAACAGAGTAGGGAAGAGACAGTTTTCCACCTCCCTTGCCTGAGATACCGGCTTGTCTTATCTAGTGGCAAAAATTTCTGGGCAATCACGTACTAAGTGACCTTCATAGTTATCAGAGATTGGTTTAATCGACCTGATTAGATATCTCAATGCGATGCGATGGATTTAGTAGCGTTTACCGGATCTAAGAACTTGCATTCGAACTTGACGTCGACGACTGGAGTGGCCTTTAAAAACGGAATCATCTTAATTCTACTTGAATGGTTGGACGCAGTAGGCAGCCACGTCAACCAACCAACCAACCAACCAACAAACCATCCAAACAAACATTTCTCTTATACAAATCTGGCAGCTCTTTGTTACACTAGACACAAAATTGCATTTATGTATGAATATATTTGTTCACAGAATATTGCGTGCAGTCTAGTATTGTCGTCGATTAGAGTGGTATTGTTGTACTATTATTGTAGCAGTAGATAACGACGACAACAACAACAAGAACAGCAGCAGCAAAAACAAAATATACTTGATGTTAGTTTAACACTTTTGTTGCACTTAAATAAACGAACGTACTACACCAACCGTATCATGGCCTAAAGGTGTTGGATCGTTTTCAAAAACGTAACGAAATCAAATGAAACAAGCAACAACAGCAGCCCCAGCAGCAATTCGTACAAATCGAAATTGAAATAATAATAAAAAAAAATACACTAAAGAGCCTGTTAAGAAAGAGTATTTGATGTTTGTGAAAAATTGGATGGTTGGCTGGTTGGTTGCTTGGTTGGTTAGTGATGCAGTTGTTAGGAGGGGGGGACATGTCATCAAGTGAGGAGTGCAATTCAATTCGTTTTGATTTTAATTTGTGTATATATATGCGACTACACAAATTGCCATTATCCTCCGAAATGTGCAAAAGTCAACAGCTTTAATATGAGATGAAAATGAAAAAAAAACAACGTTATTGGAGTATGGCGTATGGCGTATGAGATTTGGGATGTTAGTGTTAAGTTTTTGTATTATTATTATTGCCTGAGTACAGTTTCAATGGCGATCTCCAACTTTTATTGTCATTATAGTATTGCAGGCTATTGGTTTTTTTCATTTATTTGTTGGCTGCTCGCTGATGTTGCTGGCAATAACGTCGTCAACAACGACGTTCGATTTGTTACAATGTAGTAGTCGAATACTACGTTAAGTTAGTTATGTTGCTTTTGTGGGTTTTTGTTTTCATACCAATATTTTCAGTTCATTTCGTTATGTCGTTGTAAAAGCCGCTGCAACTTCCAAAAAATAAAAAATTAACGTTCTACACACACTTACGGGAGCACATTTTGTTGTCATGTTAAGGTGTCATGTTGCATTATACTTAGACGAATCTTAATAATAAACATTTATATGAGATGGTATGAGAATACTCACTCGTATGTATTCTTAAATACCGAGCAAACATTTTTTGACGATTTCGATCCAAAGTCGGTCAGAAAACGTACCGAAAATCATATGAATGGTTGACAAGAAATCGGATCTCTTCGAAATCTCTAATGGAATTATACAAAAATAAATAAAAGTGAAAGTGGCGCTACTCTGTTCTGCTGTGTACGTTGAAAAATTAAGTTGATGTTAATTTTTCCCTTGTTCCTTGGAATATTAATCATGTCCAATTCTTTCTGAATATAACGTTACGAACCTTAGCCTAATAATCAATTTGGATTCACAAAGCAAATACGTTCGAAATAATCATATTAATAAACAATTAGCTACTGGCTTGAGCTTTTCACATGTTTACATGTTCATATATACTTAAGTATAAAATCAAACCAAAAAAGTTTGTCTTGAGTAGAACAAAAATCAGAAAAATGGGAATGAAGAAAAATAAACCGATGGCAACGCTGGGAAAGTGCACTTTAATATCAACTTGAGAGTGAGTTAATTCTCGTATTCAATTTTCACGAAAAAGTTGTATATATAAGAATTAAAATCACATTCAACAGAGCCACCTCACAAGTGGTGATAAGCAAATGCACGTGAGCACTGACGATGGAAGTGTAGCGGCTTCCGAAAGTGGCGCTACTCTGTTCTGCTGTGTAC
Source organism: Panzeria rudis (assembly GCA_956483635.1). Classification (NCBI taxonomy): domain Eukaryota; kingdom Metazoa; phylum Arthropoda; class Insecta; order Diptera; family Tachinidae; genus Panzeria; species Panzeria rudis. The sequence goes on along the minus strand of OY101450.1, from coordinate 137,502,535 downwards.
GTTGAAAAATTAAGTTGATGTTAATTTTTCCCTTGTTCCTTGGAATATTAATCATGTCCAATTCTTTCTGAATATAACGTTACGAACCTTAGCCTAATAATCAATTTGGATTCACAAAGCAAATACGTTCGAAATAATCATATTAATAAACAATTAGCTACTGGCTTGAGCTTTTCACATGTTTACATGTTCATATATACTTAAGTATAAAATCAAACCAAAAAAGTTTGTCTTGAGTAGAACAAAAATCAGAAAAATGGGAATGAAGAAAAATAAACCGATGGCAACGCTGGGAAAGTGCACTTTAATATCAACTTGAGAGTGAGTTAATTCTCGTATTCAATTTTCACGAAAAAGTTGTATATATAAGAATTAAAATCACATTCAACAGAGCCACCTCACAAGTGGTGATAAGCAAATGCACGTGAGCACTGACGATGGAAGTGTAGCGGCTTCCGAAAGTGGCGCTACTCTGTTCTGCTGTGTACGTTGAAAAATTAAGTTGATGTTAATTTTTCCCTTGTTCCTTGGAATATTAATCATGTCCAATTCTTTCTGAATATAACGTTACGAACCTTAGCCTAATAATCAATTTGGATTCACAAAAATAAATAAATTTCATTTTCTGCAAAAAAATTCAATGAAATAGTAAATAGTTTGTCTAGGAACGGATCTACAAACAAATTTGTAAATTTAGATAAAAATATCTTAACAATTTCATTGAAAAAAACGTGTTTTTTTCAGTGAACAAATTGTTTAACTCTATAAAACAATTTGTCTAAAAATATTTACAAATTGTAAACAAAACAATTACTAAATCAAACAATTTACAAATTGTAAACAAAACAATTTACTAAATCAAACAAAAAGATTTACTGGACTTTCTGAAAAAAACAAACAAAAATTTTTTTTCTCAATTTATAAAACAATTAGCCTAAAAATACTAACAAATATTAAACAAAATAGTTTACTTAATCAAACAAAAACATTTACCGGATTTATGTAATATATATCTGGGTCATTATCATCATCATGCATTAGGCATTTATGAAATTTCACTTTGTTAAATGTGTTCAAGTTTGAGTGTTTATCTAAAGACTCTAAAAAAAATGAATGAGAATTAGTGCAACGACATATGTATACGAATTGATTCACTCAAAAATCTTCAATAAACAAACTTGGTACAATCGCATTCCTTTTGCTATAATTGTTGTGTTTGTGATTTGTGTGTATGTCGTCATCGGGGCTATTTCTTTAGGACACAGTTTTTCTTGATGTTTTTGGTGTTTGCGTGCTAAATAAGAGCCAAACAAACAAGTCATTGATTATGTAAAGAACATTTACTGAAAATTAAATTTATTTTTAGACAAATTTTTGTTTGAAAATTTTTTGATGATAATTTTTTCCGTGTATGTACGAACTCTAGCGAACTTGCTGGGAAATTCTAAAAGAATTTTCGAAATGTTTGAATAATGTTGGAAAAATATCTAACAAAATATCAGAAAATGTTGCAATTTATCTTCATGTATTCTTCTGCTGCTTATGGCAGCTCATAAGCAAATATTTAGCCATATTTTATAAGTTTAAAAACTAAGATATTTGTGCACATAGTCTCAAGAGATAAATGAGAATTATTTCGAGAACTAAAATCAGACAATGTGCAGAATTATACTGCTTAAGGTCGTAAGACGTAGATCAGAAAATGTGCAGACTATGTATTTGGTTAAATGTCTTAAAGGAAATTAAATTGCATTCGGATAATGTGCAGACTAGTCTGATATTAATCAGATAATATTTCAGAAAATGTGCAAAAACGTTATACCAGAAAACTGTCGACTACACTGCCGAATGTCTGAAGGAATTTTAGACAAATCGGTGGATTGTCTGATAAAATCATAGATATTTTCTGACGGCAAAAAATGTTTCCTGGGCATTTATAAAAGTTTCATCCACATGTAGAGGTGTGTTGTTTTATTATTGTATTATTCGTAGTATTTATTTAGGTGTTATGGTTGTTAGTTGCTGGAACTGTTTGTTGGTTGGCTCCGTTGCTGATGCTGCTGTGCTCGTTTAAAGTCGTTAGGCCATGTCAGTAATTTGAGAGTTTTACGTACACAAAAATGTAGTAGTTGGACTCGTTGTTTCGTTTTCAATAAATATATGGTTTTGATGAAATCATTAATTCAATTTATTTAGTTTTTTACACTTACATTTTTTATTTATTTTTTGCCAAAATTGGCAAGTTCGTTTGTTTATTGTTTATTGCAAAAGATGGATACAGATTGACCAAAATGCCACACGGCCAACTGACCAATTGACCTGTATGATTGTTTTTTTTTTTAATAAGATTAAAATAAAAATATATTTCTGTGGTGTTGTGACAAAAGACCTCAACTAGAGTTAGGAAAATTATTCGGATTAATTGTTGCTGTATAAAGGCAAATTTATGAGACGTCTCTCTTGGTCTGTTTGGTCTGGAAATTTAACTTGTGTCGGTTTTTATTACTTTGCAATTGATCCAAATTTCAAATATGTATGTCGAAATATAAAAATAAAAATTAGTTAAAAAAAGTTTAAAATGTTAGTCTGCTCGTATTTTAAGAAGATATTCCGCAAGAGTAGCTCCCCCTCTATTCCAAGACTCCGAAAAAATCCAGACATTAGCGTAGAAGATTCAGGTTTGTTACCATTTACAATTTGAAATAATATAGATCATTAGGGTGAGACCCAAACAGCGCTGTCAATACTTGCAACCAGAACACGCTTCGAATGTCCATAAAATGTTGCAATTGGTAATTGAAATTTTATTTTTATTTGGTGGTACAAATATAAAATAAAATACTAGCTATTTACTATGCTGCTACACACTTAGTCAGCATTTATTCATACGGCCATGTCACAGAGTTCAATTCCGTTTGGAAACGGAATTCAACCTACCCCATTTTTGTAGCAGCTGGTATCTAAAAAATAAATCTAAAATACGGAAATGTGTCTGGTGTGACCAGACTGTTGGCGGCGATAGTATGCTGGGGTACGCTCCAGCTAGAGCTTGACATCTTGGTGTGGATTGAATTCCGTTTCCGAACGGAATTGAACTCTGTGACATGGCCGACAGTACGAGTATATATCTACCTTGAATAACGTTAAATCTCAAAAAGGTCTCCTGGAATCAGGATGAAAGAAAAGGGAAACTAACCTACACCATGGACTAAATCGTAATACTAAATTTAGTTACATATGCATTTCTGAAAACAAACCTTTGTCCACTATAAGCAGATTAAAGATATGGTTGCAGCAATCATATTATGGTTGCACCAAACAAACTATTGTTATGTTTTTTATTATTTTAAATATGATAAAAAGATATGATAAAAAAAAGTTCTTTACATCTCCTTAACATTAATTTTTGACATCCATAACAGTTGCAACATGGTAAGACTACAGCGAAAGTTTTATTAGTATGAACCAACCACATTAACATTTTACTTTTAAAATACTATCGAAAATATTTTTCACTTCAATTTTACTTTGTCGCAAATTAAAAATTTCACTTTCAAACCATTTTTAAATGATGGCGCCATAAAGGTTAACTAAAATATCCAGTGTTATTAACTGCAATAATAATAAATTGAATAAATATTGAAACAAATGAACAATCGAAACTTGGCATTTTATGTTGTATACTTTCAAATAAAACATAACTGACATGTGTATGTGTTTGTTTCGGTGTATTTACAAAATAAAGAAGAGAAAAAAATCAATTGAATATCCATTTAAATGTTCAATTATCTGAATTCAATTGACAATGAGACATGATACCACAATGTGTTGTCGTCATTTATATTGCGTTTATCATATTATACTATATTAAATGGTTTCTGTCGCATATTTTTTTTATATATACAATTATTATATTTACCGCATTATACCAGCTACAATTACACATGTGTTGGCAGATAATGCGTATAGATTTTGAAAATGTGAGCAGAGAAGGTTGGCTAAAAAGTTCTTTCAGCAAATCCGAACGGAGCGCTAGGCACAGAACTTTGATCTTTTCGTCAAAGTCGTAACTAGAAATTAAGTCATATGATATTTTTCTTACTTAATGTTAATGTTAATATTAATGTTAATATCAACGTTGCAGGATTAGGATTCCGCATTGCGAATAAGACCTTAGTTACGAACTAAACGTAATAACTTCGTTGTTAATGGTAATGTTAATGTTAACATTAACATGTTAATATTAACATTGACATGTTAATGTTAACATTAATGTTTATTTTTAATGTTTATTTTTATGTTTATGTTAATGTTAAGTTAATGTATTAACATTAGTAAATGTTATTGTTAATTTCGTGAACCTTTCTGAACACTTCTGAAGTCTATTTATACAGCAATACTACTTTCCAAACTACCCGCGTTTAAAAGGTGTGTGTGTGTGTGTGTGGATGATTAAAATTTTTATTCAAACCACTACTAAATGGCTGCCATTTAACAACCCATAATTAGTTGATTTCACTAAACAAACAATAAACGCAATAAACAAAACCATTTCAATTCAATACTTCAGCCCAAAAAAAAGCGAAAAATAAATGGACGATTGAATAGGAAAAAAAAGTGCAGCGAGTGAGTGAATGAATGGCTGTATGAAATGTTTGGTTATGTGAAGTTAAGTGGAATAGTATGTACACGTTTTGTACTACGAGTACATTTCCATTCAATATAATTTCGAGCAACACATTTAAGACACTCATCCTGTCAATTGTTGTCATTACCATACAACTGCATTGAAGGCTTTAACAAATACTGTACGCTTGTGTGTACATAAATGTGTTTTAAAGTCAAGGATTAAATGAAAAGGATGTGTGTTTGTGTGTGTGTGTGTTTGCCCGCCTCTTATGAAAACTATTCAAAAAGTAATACGAGCAATATGCACTGCTGTTACAGAACTTAAAATTGGTTTGTGGTTCTAGTTTATTAAACGTTTTTACAAACAGAGAACGCAGAGGTTTTTGTTTGCCTGTAAACTTAAGGGTATAATAGCAGTTATCACAATAACCAAATAAAAACTTAAACAATGACAGTATTTTTACATTGCAAGAAAAAAATAACAAACCAACAACCTGAAGGACATTATAGCAAATCACACAACTTTTCCTTTGTCATGCCTTCATGCATGCATGAGTGTATGCCATCTAAATGTGTGTTCATTTTACATGCAATTTAACAAACAAGACCAATTCTAAAGTAAAATGTCACATTGTCAATTTTTTTGTTATTGCAGTTTTGTGTCGACCATTGACGTACCAAATTGCCGACCAAACGACCAACCATATTTTAGAGGATTTTGTGGTTTTTATTATGTAGTGAAAATGTATTTAACTATATTTGTTTTTAAGAACTTTTTAAGTTTATTTAATTTGTATTTGTTTTATGTGCGTGTGTGTGTTTATTTTTTCGATAATCCTTGTCCATATGTTGGGAAATCCAATTAAAACTATTCGATATGCTGACATCCTTTTTAACCAGCAATTAGAATATTCAATAGCTGTGATGTGGTTCATAGAAAATTGATATGTACGTATTTGAAGTCTGTTAATAAAATATTTTATTGTTAAGTTGAGAGGAAACTAGAAATTATTTGTAGTTTTAAATTGAGCCTGTAAATAATTAACAGAGGCAAAGAAATATAAAATTCGGCATAGCAGAATATAGCTCACTTATATGACCAAAATAAAACGACTTTGAAAAAAAGTTTATTTAAATTAAAAAGTATTATTGTCAACTACTGACAAAAAGCAATGTTTAGTTAGCCCACGGACGAGTATATTTGTGTCTTTACAATTTATAACGTGTGTCTATTGGTGACTTCAGATTTCTGTGGTATGATTATAAGAGTATTGATTGATATTTTAAACTGATTAAATGCCACTTGTCGGCATGTATTTTATTTATTGCTCTGTTAATTATAGACGTGATAGACAAACTTACAATATGTATGCATGAGTGTAGAAAAGTACATTTACAAATATCGAATTTTAAGTTAGAAGTTAGTTAGTTAGTAAAGCAATTATAATATACAAACAACACACAAAACGTTTAAATTTATAAACCAATCAATACTAATTAGTTAATTAAAAAGTTTTGATTATTTTAAATGGGAAATTATTGGATACAAAAAGGCATGCTAGAGGAAACCATTGTGCTTAAATTGTAATTAAAGAGCCAAGTTTTAATTGTCATTGGTTTGGGGGAGGGGGTCAGAAACTAAAAAACCAGGAAATAATTGCTTACTAGAGAGATAATTGTATGAAAACCCCTTGAATGTCTATTTTCTGAAAGTAAATTTGAAATCTATTAAAATGTTGGTTATGAATTCATGAGGTAGTTAAAAATCGAATAAAGTTATTTAATGTAATTATTTTTTCGAAATGAATTGTCTTTTAATTCAAAATTATTACACTACTGCACAAAAAAATATTTTTTTAAGAAATTTATTATTTGGACATACTGTCATAATTTTATTTTAAATGAAATCCATTTGCTGGAGTCCAAGCATTGTCCATATGCAGCATTTCATTGGTGCTTTACCAAATTTTTCATTTTGTCTTATAAATACTTTTATTGTTATCCGATGGATTTCTAATTGTATAAAGGTGTAGAAAAATAAAATAAATTCATATCGAATAAAAAACTATTTGCTAGGTTTTGTATAAGCTCCAGAGCCTACTATGCTTGTTTTTTAAAATCATTTATATTGGGTATGTTCTGTATTTCATGTGGAATTAATATGTGCAGAATTATCAAAGCATTGTTGTTGCAAATTAATATTTATAACAACAATGCTTTGATAATTCTGCATATTGTAATTCCACATGAAATACAGAACATATCCGTATATTTGTAAATTCTCAAATGGTTTTTGAAAGACTGTACATAAGAAAAAGCGTTTGTAACTGTTTAAAATTGTGTTTGAAGTCTACCGACGATTTGGTAAAGCCTCAATGAAATGCTGCATGTGGACAATGCTTGGACTCCAGCAAATGGATTTCATTTTTTTTAATTGCAAGGTACAGTGTTATTTTATAATTTCATACAGATGTTTATTTTCTTACACCAGTGTTTTTTTGCACTACAGATAAACATTGAAAGCTTTACCATTGTATTATATATTTTACACACTTTAACATGAATATTTGTAGCACAAGGCTCTACTTTGCCACTGCATCAGCAGCATTATTGAAAAATGTATCTTCGTATTGATGGCGCCATGTCATCAGAACTCTGACATCAATGCTATGACAAATGTCATCAATCTGATGACAAACGTCATCATTGAATTTTGACATAGTTTAAATGCTATCAATGCTATGACGTGAATGACATTAATACGATGCCACTTATTATATATTATTAAATTGTAAAATATGTATAAAAGAAAAACTTTTTTAAAAAAGTAAACAATAAATTTTATTATGGAACAAAGTTCTCTATCGCACGTTGTGCATACGATACGAATCACATTAATGTTTTCTATGCTGCGGAGTAAAAAAATATTTTTAATGAAAAAATAAGTATAAAACATATGTATGTGTAATGAACACTGGTAACAAATACGTGTAACGAATACTTGTAACGACAATTCAAAATGAAGGCAGCAGGCTGGCGCGAAGGTTAGTTAAAAACTTAAGAACTTAGTGTTGGCGCTTTGGTATTGTCGGTGCTGCCGTTGTTTTCTGGAGAACTTCGGGAGATTTTTGTACTCGTTTTTGGGAATCCTAGGACCAGGTTTGTTGGCGCTTTGGTATTGTCGGTGCTGCCGTTGTTTTCTGGAGAACTTCGGGAGATTTTTGTACTAGTTTTTGGGAATCCTAGGACCAGGTTTGTGTCTTGGCTAAGGGTGAAATTTTTTACTTTAAATTATAGTTTTTGGTGGGGATAATGGCGTCGGGTCCGGTGACTAGACGGAGTGTACCGAAGGGCGATAAAGATGAGGGAGTGTCTGACATAGCGACCGAACGTTGCCGGCCGAAGGTGGCCTGCCGATGGCATAAGACCGAAGGTGGCAGGCCAATGGCATAAAACGGTAGGCCAAAGGCGACAGGAACTTTGTTCCTACCCGGTATCTCATGAAATCGTGCGTTCTTTTTTATTTTTGTTTAAACGCATTTTTAAGAAGTTAAAAAACATGACAGCGCATTGATGTACACTCATCACTATTCCTATGACAGAGCTAATAATAAAATCTACAAGTCTTTTTGAAAACTAAGCCAGGACAGCATATGTACATGCACAGACAAAACTTTGAAGCAAACGAGAGTACGAAACCTTTTCATCATATTGATGCCACTTAGTCATCATATGTATGTTGCATAAAAGATGTTTATATTGAATTTGTGCTGTCGATATTTTAGATGGTGACGTCAGACGTCAGCTTATAAATATGCGATGAATTGAAGAGCCACGGCTAAAGACCAATATTAGAAGAAAAAATAAAAACAAACAAAAAGTAAAAATAACAACAAGAAATTGATGGCAAGATGGCTAGCGGATGTAAAGGTTGATATGACAATGAAGAAAAGTGTCAAAACAAAGACACTTGACATAGCATTGATATCAAATTACATCAGCGATATGATAATTTTTCTATCAGTGGCAATATATTGATGACATTTTGCCATTAAATTGATTTCAATTCGTCATTTCCCTGATGTCGGTGCGTCATTGCATTGATGATAGATGTGTCATCATTGACATTGATCATCAGCTGATACAAAGGTAGGCATCACAATGATGAAGAGTGTCATAGGGTAAAAAACAAAGACACTCAGTGTGCTTATCACTAAAGCTAATTTTACACTACCCCACAAGTGATTAGATTTTTGGTGAAAATAAAACCCCGATTTAATGAGTTTATAAAATTTTTTAAAAAGCTATAACACCACATTATAACAGAGTTGTATTTTGTTCAAAAGTAGAACCACTTGTGGGATAGTGTAAAATAAGCTTAATTGCGCTTCAACAGTCTGCTAAGCTCACTTTACTATTTGATGAAGGCTCTAGAAAGTTACGCATCCGTTATTTAAAACCTTAGCAGATTTTATTTCTTTTCTATTCTATTTAAGTTCGATGCTAAAAACACCACTATTTTGATGCTACTTGATTTTGATGCTTGTCTCTGGCATCATAATCAGTATTGTCAATTTGTATCGTTAGATTTGAGTCATTGCATTAACAATATATTTCCGTAATAATATGTTTTATTTTCTTGTCATCTTTCTTGCCCGCTTCGTGTATAATGGACCACATTCAAATGTTTTAAACAATTAAATCACACCAATTTAGAATAATTGAAATGGTTTTTTCCAACTCTTTCTTCCAAGTCGGAAAAGAAAACAAAGTACAAATTTGTTTTAATCAATTTCGCATCAGAACTCTTCACAAATCAGCCACAATCGATCTTTTCCCAAAACGAGAATTTAAAAAAAAGCAATGGTTTTTTCAAAGTGTTTGGAAAAACATTTGTAACTATCACTTAACGAACAAATAACATTTCATATTTTTGGCTTTTGGCCGGAAAACATACTTTGAGACAACCCACTCAACAAAAGATTATCACGACAAGAGCGGCAATAATGATGATGATGGTGATCTTATACTCTGCACAGCAACCAGCAACTAACAACATTTCCTATCACCTGTTAATAGAAGAATAAAAAGAAGAAAAAAATAAAATAGAAAATTCTTTAAAGTGTTTTCCCAAACCCAGAAACAACGAAAATATTTCTTCTCCCTGTTGTTACTTTCTCACCAACAAAGTTCTTTTTTCTTTTTTAAACATTTTTCATTCTTTTTTAAACATTTTCCTCTGCCATGTTCCGCCAAAATGTCTAATAATGAAAACTTTTGTTTAAGGTTAAAGTTTAAATTCAATACAAATAAAAAGGAAAAAAATAAAAAAAAAATAAATAAAAACACGAAAAAATTACTTTTTACAACATTAGAGACATTATTCATATTACGAGTACCAAAAACAACCAAAAAAAGTAACGACACGAAAAAAAATAAAATTATTGGAGAATTTTCTTTAGTTTTTCTTATTGGCCTGACTGTAGTTTGTGTATGTGTATGGGTGTGTGTGGCTTTTTCAGTCCACTAAATTTACATAAATTTGTTTATTTAAGTTGTTTTTTGTGTATGTACGTTTATTTATTTGTTTGTTGTTTTAAATCAACATAATTGATTTGTACCCTAAACACCAGATTGTTTTACTTGATTATTTAACAATGTAAAATTTACTTGATGTTGTTTAAAGATTTTGCTGGCTTTTGGAATGTTTTTTGTTAAGCCTTTTGTCGGCTGGGAATTATTATAATCAGAATTGGTAATTTAAGGAAAATCACCACAAAAGCTGAGGCACGTGAAAGCAATTTAAATATTTTTCAATATTTGGTTTTTTATTTTTATTAAAATGAGAATTAAGTCAACTTTTTTGGGAGATCCTTGTGAGAGTTATAGAGAACTCCACACATACTAACACAGCTTTAACCCTGCAGACAAAATGACTGGTATGTGTTTAGAACAGGCGCGTATACAAGAGGGCAAAGGTGATATTCCCCCCAAAACGAGTAAATTTCTGTAGAGTTTCTAAAAGAAGTTTGGAAAAATAGTATATTTTACTTAGAAGTTTACCCCCTCCCCACAAAGAGCTCAAGCTGGATCCGCGCCTGGTTTAGAAATATACTAGTTGCTTTTTAACTCAGACTAGTTGCCTATCTGTCTTTTTCTTCATATATCAAACTATCGATTTTAACATTAGGTTGACATAGGAGCACAACTAGTTCTTTTGTATACAGTTATATCCCAGTTGGAATACCAGTTGTTGTACACAGAAAAAAATATCATCAAACTGCAACTAACAATTTCAATTGTTATTATGTAATTTAAATTCAAACATATACTTTGTTAATACAACAAATTTAGTTGTTGATACGACAAACACAGAAACTTGTTTCAACAAACTGAACTAACCAAATTTTTTGTTATGTATTGTGAAAAAAATGAACAATCATCATTGTTGATATAACAAATGAATGCACACATATAAATGAAACAAAGCAAATCAAGAAATTTTTTTCAACAAACTGAACTAACTAGATTCACAAACTAACCAAAATTTTTGTTAAGTATTGTGAAAAAAATTAACAATCACCATTGTTGATAGAACAAATGAATACACACACATAGATGAAACAAAGCAAATCCCGTTTTGTGTGTATTCATTATTTGCGTATTTGATAACGAATTGCTCTGTAGCTGAGGGGTAAGAACGTTAGTCTATTAGTCCAGAGGTCGCCGGTTCGATTCCGCAATTCGTAATTGTATTTACAAAAATCGTTGTAGGTTCAAAATCAATTAATTATTTAATTGATATAACAAAAAAATTAATTGTATTTACAAAAATGTTTTTTTCTGTGTATAGTAATGCTCTTACTAGTTTTTTTATTTATCGTTTTGTATTTCTTAACAAAAAACTTTGGCTCAGCCGGGGTACGAACACATATTCATCATATTTCAAGGCAAGTACTCTACCCACTAAGCCACTTTCTACATATTTTTTAAGAGCTAAAATATATTTTGTATATAAGTCGTATATCTGAAAATTGTGTCCTTTTTTGACTAGTAGCGTTAGTAGTATCGATACAATATGTCGATAGTAATATAATTGTCCTTTTTTACTAGTATTGTTACTAGTCTTGTTACAACTAGTAATATGACTGTCCCAAAGCGTATCTAGTTTTAAATTTAGCTGCTGGGAACCAGCAATTACACGGTGAAATGTTTGAAATATGATGGTTTTATCATTTCATAAAAAATATGAGATTCAGTGGACGTTGCAGGCCATCTCTGGAAATTCACACTAATTCAAGCGCATATCGCTAAGAGATCCACAGACTTTAAGAGTGGGTTTTTAAGAACGAGATTAGAGTTTAAGTTAAATTTAATACCTGTATTTACTCTTTCAGTTGAGATTTTTTAAATCTTTTTTTATTAGTGTAGCGGCCAATGTTGGTGGTTTAATCTTAATCTAGCAAAAAAATTAACAAATTTTGTCAACTGAAGAATTAAATACAAATATTTAATTTAACTTAATCTCTGATCTCGTTCTTAAAAACCTACTCTTAGAGTAATTTAAAAAAATAATTTTTTTTTCAAATTTGTCGATAACTATGGTCCTATTTGGAAATGCATCACTGCGCTGCACCAGAAAACCAAACATTTTTTAATGCCAACAAAAATTTAAATGTGATTTTTGTTTGTGTGACTATAGTTTTTATTTAGTATTTGAAAAAGTTTTGGTCCACATCTAATTCACTGATATACATAAAAAAAATAAAATCTGTGATGCAGCGCAGTGATGCATTTCCGAATAGGCCCGATATCTCTTGAACCACTTAACAGACTAACATCAAATTTGCAGCGCTCAACACAGTTTTTCAAGTTCTAAAAAGCGAATGAATTTTGGAGTATATAGAAAACAACACTAACTTTAAGAATGGCGAAAATATTCTTACGATCGGTTAAGCGTTCAAAAGTTATGAGTGTGTTACATACTTACACACATACATACATGGGTGATTCTCATTTCAAATGTTTATTTTTTGTGTCCGAAAGTATAGTAAAATATTTCATAAAATAAACGCATAAATTTTAAAATGAAAGCTGCTTTATAAATAAATGCACATAAGTATTTTTTGTCCATAATGTGTTAAAAACGAAGAACGAAAATACTAATTATACTCTCCCCACACGTGTCCCGGTAATGCATCCTTCTTGATTTTCTACATTAAGAAAGTATGAATTTTTCCAAAAACGAGATTACATTTTTAACGGTTTTAGAATATTTGCATTTCTTTCACTTAGTTCACACATAAAATTTTTTCAAAATAATAGAAATAATAATTTTTTTTTGTAAAAGTTGTTGTTGTCCGCAGTTTTGTGTATTAAGTGTTACGCTCTTTTAGTGTCCTTCATTACTCAGTTTAATTATTGAAATTACATTAGCAACATACACTAAAATAACAGCGTAGGCTGGCATTTCTAAATATTTTAAAAGTTTTGTGAACTCTTTTAAATAGTATTATATTGCAAAACTTTTTATCAATCATGGTTTGTATCTAAAAAAATGTATTGAGTGCTATCCATATTTTTTTTAAACTTAGTTCAAATTTTTGTGCATAATTAAGGAGTTTATGTTAAAATAAATCGAAGATTAGAGATCTGAATTCAAAATATAGAGTGTGTTCTGAAAAAATATTGAATTCGTAAGAAAATGTATTGATCGTTACGTTGACAATTCTTAAATATAATTTATCTATAAATTTTAGGACGTTAAGAAAAAGTTAACAGCTGCAGAAGTACACAGAAAAAAAATTTGTAAATACATACAATTATTTTTTTGTTATATCAATTAAATAGTTAATTGATTTTGAATCTACAACGATTTTTGTAAATACAATTACGAAATTGTAAGTTAAAGGAAAATAAGAAAAAAATGTTTAGCAAATTTTTTGTTGATTTCAAACTTATTTCAATTAAGATTATTGTTATATCAACAATGTGAATTGTTGATTTTCCGAACAAATTTTAGCTATCATAGTTGTTGTATTAACAATATTTTTTTATACACAATCCTATAAGCGACTTTTTGCTTCTCTGCAAAAAACTCTAAATGTCTTTGGGCGGAATCGAACTGGCGACCTCTGTACTAATAGACTAACGTTCTTACCTCTCAGCTACAGAGCAATTCATTATTAAATACGCAAATAATGAATATATAAAAAACGTGATTTGCTTTGTTTCATCTACGTGTGTGGTTCATTTATATCAACAATGGTGATTGTTAATTTTTTCACAATATATAACAAAAAATTTGGTTAGTTCAGTTTGTTGAAAGAAATGTCTTCATTTACTTTGTTTCATTTATATGTGTGCATTTATTTGTTATATCAACAATGATGATTGTTCATTTTTTTCACAATACATTACAAAAAATTTGGCTAGTTCAGTTTGTTGAAAAAAATTTCTGTGTTTGTCGTATCAACAACACAATTTGTTATATTAACAAAATATATGTTTGACGTTAAATTACGTATTAGCAATTGAAATTGTTAGTTGCAGTTTGATGATATTTTTTCTGTGTAATTGTTGTATTAACAATGTTTTTTTATACAATCACAATCCTCGAACTTTTTGCTTGCCTGCGAAAAACACTAAACGTCTTTGGGCAGAATCGAACCGGCGACCTCTGTACTAATAGAGTAACGTTGTTAGGTCTTAGCTACAGAGCAATTCGTTATTAAATACGCAAATAATGAATACACACAAAACGTGATATTCATTTGTTATATCAACAATGGTGATTGTTAATTTTTTCACATTTCATAACAAATCAGGTTGTTGACAAAATTTTCTTGATTTGCTTTGTTTCATTTACATGTGTGCATTCATTTGTTATATCAACAATGATGATTGCTCATTTTTTTCACAATACATAACAAAAAATTTTGTTAGTTCAGATTGTTGAAAAAATTTCTGTGTTTGTCGTATCAACAACTAAATTTGTTGTATTAACAAAATATATGTTTGCATTTAAATTACATATTAACAATTGAAACTGTTAGCTGCAGTTTGATTGTATTTTTTACTGTGTATAGAAATGAATAGCAATTCCCCGAGAGTTTTTCCCCTATTCCCTGTTCCCCTATTCTAAATAAAATCTCCCCGGGAAAATTTTCCTTTTTCCCATTCCTCTTATTCTAAATTGCAATTTCTCCGGGAAAAAGCTCCCAGGGAAATAGGTAAGTATTCTAAGTATGAGAGAGAAGGAGAAATTCTTCTGAGGTTTTTCCCCAAACATTTTGAAGGGAACTAATGCAAAAATTTAAAATTGGAATTAAAAAATGTTGTGCAACAATTGTGTAAGCATTTATTTAGAACAACAAGTTTAAATAAGCACCGGAATGTTTTATTTCTCTCTTGTTTTAGGCATTTTTATCCACGCCGTGCAAACATGCGCTTCAAAAACATGAACTACTTCTGCCTTCGGAAGAAAGTTTTAAAACAAACTCAATTTTGCACGCCTCCTTTAAGATCACATAATAGGTAAATGGAGGATTTGTTGCGGTTAAAAAAACTCACAATTTCCTTTTTACGTTTTTACGTCAGTATCAAATTCACGTTGTTTCAACTTGAAATAACTTTAATTTAATATAATTCTTCGTTTTGTTTCATTATCAAATTCACGTTGTTTCAACTTAAAATAACTTTGACTCAACATGATTCGTTGTGCTCAGTTCAGTATCAAATTCACGTTGTTTCAACTTGAAATAACTTTAATTTACCATAATTCTCCATGTTATTTCAGTATTAACTTCATTTTGATTTGACTTTAGTGGAATATTAAATCAACATGATATAAGTTATTGCAGAAGGAAAAATGTTATTTGAATTTGATTATAAAATAATGTTGAATTAACATGAGACATCTATGAAGCAAAATCACTACCGAAAAATGTTAACCTAACCTTGTTTTCGACGATTTTAATATGAATATTTTTGTGTGTGTAGAGATAGACCATTATTAAAAGCTACATAATTTTCCCGAATAAAAAAGCAAAGGTCGATAATTTGTTGTTAGCAATCTACTAAATATTTACCAGCAAGTGTATATAAACTTTCAAAATAAATGCGATATTTTTCACTACATATTTCCTTTCTTGTAGGTTTAGTTAATTTTCTTCTCTCTATGAAGTTCAATATAGAAAGCAATATGGCAGTTTTTTTAGCCAAAAAGAAAAAAGTTAATGATATATTGACACTTTTTGCATGCATGTCTGTCTGTCTGACTAACTAACTATTTGTATTTCTCTACATTTGTGTATTTTTTCTGTCAATTATTGTTTTTTTTATTATTTTACGTTTTCTCAGCATTTTTTTGTGACATTTTCTGTCAAACTATTTTGTTATCTCTGTGTATGCTTCTATGGTGGCATTAATTCTTGTGACTATTTAAACCAAAAATAAATATTTAATTTTCAACAAATATTCAATTAATAGTTGGCAAAAGTTTGATCAATTTTTTGTGATAAATTTTTATTTTTTATTTTATATTTTTGATTTTATGAAAAGGAAACTAAATAGACAAATGTTTAAATTGCATTTAATTGTTGTTTATGGAAAATGTCTAATTCATTTTATTTATTGAAATATATTTTGTTTTTCCTTGTTATCGAAAATATTTCATCAATGCAGTCAGTCAGTGCAGTCAGTTAGTCCGTACCGTAGATTTATTGTTGCTGATTT
Organism: Panzeria rudis; assembly: GCA_956483635.1. NCBI lineage: Eukaryota > Metazoa > Arthropoda > Insecta > Diptera > Tachinidae > Panzeria > Panzeria rudis. The sequence continues at coordinate 137,486,170 of OY101450.1, read as the reverse complement.
TTCATTTTATTTAAAAAAAAATGCCTAAAACCCAAATGGTGTGTGTAAATTTGCAAATGAAGTTAATTGTGCGAAAATTATTGCGTGTCTCTACAGCTACACACAATCGTTGAGGCAAAAGAAACAAAAAAAAAATCAGAAAAAAAGATTTCAATTCTTTTTTTGTTGGAATATTTTTTTTCTGCTGTTGCAACTTTAATTGGAAAAGCGTGATGTTGATGTTTGTTTACAAGCCAAACCAAGCAACGAACCCAACGCTTATAAGATAGACTCTAAAAATTGTTGAAAAGAGTAAAATAGATAGAAACATATAAAAATAAATGAATACCTGTGCAAACAAAGATAGTACCTTGCAAATACATAGATACAAAATACAAGACTGACTGTAACTACCACAACCACTACTACTTAAATTATACCAGGCATCATCATCATCATCATCATCATTATTATTATTATCATCTTCTTCCCGACAAGCAGAGAGACAATCGAACAGACAGACAGACAGGCAGGCAGGCAGTCAGCCAATGTATCTACGAGTACTATCAGTTAAATGTTATCATTAAAGTTTAAACTTTGAACAAGCCACCATTTTGCTGCGATAAATAAAAACTTTAAAAATCAAAACCAAAACCAAAAATAAAACTGAGACAAGAACTACATATTTTCTAGATCAAAATTTGCTTATACTCGTACATACAACATACACATATAAGAAACTAAGCCAAGGCAAAAAAGGAAGTGCATTACAGGTCTAGCAAAAGTAATAAGTAAAAGTATTCGCATCAAATAATACTCGAATATTAACAGGTTATAACAAAGTAACTTCGCAATCAGTGCAGAGTCGCCTAAAATGTTAAAAGGTTTTAGTATACTTTAGTGTATACACTCATAGAAAAATTCATCTTCATATTGATGACGGACTGTCATCATCATTGTGACTTCAACGGTATGACAAATGTCATCAATTAAGCGAAAACTGACATCAATCTAATGACAAACGCCATCACAAAATTTTATCGTATTGTAGGTTTCATCTGTGCTGTCTGTCATCTTCATATTGATGACGGACTGTCATCATTATTGTGACATTAATGTTATGACAAATGTCATCAATAAAGTGAAAACGGACATCAATCTAATGACAAGCAGCATCACAAAATTTTTTTATCTGCCACTGTAACGACATTAATTTGATGACTCGTTTTATATGGGTGATTCTCATTCCAAACGTACACTTTGTATGTTTTTACAAATGTAACTAAATAAATCATGAGAAGGTAGGACTTATATTATAGTTTTCGCCTCATTCCGTGAATCCTGAAATAAAATTATATATTTCGATTTTTTAAAATTTTTGTGCATTGAGCGTTAGTTAATTTACTTTTTTTGCGAAAAAAATACACTACAAATTATGAGTATAGGGTTAGAAAGCACTATACATCTACTTCACATGGAAAAATAAGAAATTTCTATATTTTAAAATAATTCTGTACAAACATTTATACACGAGCAAAAGGTTGCATGCTAACTCTTCTTTCAAATAAAGACAGACTTTAATAAAAACGACCAACGCTGTTAAAAGTTCTGTCAATTTCATATAATTACTCGTAGCAATATAAGACCTACCTAATTCATTCTTCGAAAATATAACAAACCACAGTGCGGTAGAATCAAATTGTTTCAAAGGCAATCCGAAATTTGTAAACAGATAATATTCTTTATATCGTTTCTACCCTTCAGCTGCTGTTAACTTTTCTTAACGTCCTAAAATGTATAGATAAATTATATTTAAAAAACTATTTTATGTTTTTGGAGGATTTGAAAAATTTTTTTAAAAATTTAGTTTAAAATGAGTAAGTATGCCTCATTAATTATGAAAGAACCTTATAAGAGCCATAAAGACAGGAAATATTTTTTTTGGGATTCAGACAAGAAACAAAAAAATTACGAGCGTTGAGAAATTATACTTGTCCGAAATGCCCTAATTTTGAACATCATAGCTCCGCTGCTTAGCATTATTGGAAGCTCATCTTCTTAAGATAAATAAAAATACTTCTTTGTTATATCCATGTGAAATTTTATACTAATCATATTATCCGTTTAGAATAAAACTTAAAAAAAATCTGACCACAAAGTCTAATTAAACTGTACAGCAAAAAAAAAATTTACAATATTCTAACAACTGATAGGGAGAATCAAAAAATATATGCGTGTATCGGCCATTTGAAAGTTTACATCTGGAACTAATTTCAGGGGGAGCTAAAGTTCCCCCCTTTGCACATTGTTATACTGAATCGGCGTAGGAAATCTTGCAATACTTACATTTTAGGTATAAAATGCGTTCAGCATTTTTATGTAGAGTTTTATGTAGAGCACTACGCGGGACATTTTTATAGAACAGTTTAGCCTCCTAACTCTTCGCTCTATGGGTCTTTTATGTCCCTTTCTTGAAAAAATAAAAAATAAATGTCCTACAAAAATTTGTATCACAAAATTCTATTATAAATCTTCGAAGATACCAAAGCTCGAAACTAAACTTAAATGTTAAACACAAGTCAAAACTTAACATGTATTTAAGGGCTAATTTCACATTAATTCCCATTTAGTAGTAAAAGTTTCTGCAAAATCGAATACTCTGCCAAAACTAATTAAGACCCCTAATACATGATAAGTTTTGATGCTCCCTTAAGAAAACTCCATAAAAACATAAATAAATATGTAAATAAATAAATATGTAAATAAATTCTTAGTACTATCACAAATAAAGCAAAGCTAAACAGAAGAGAATATGACATTATTTGCAAATTAGATCAGCAGTTGTGCAAAAATGTTTATGTATGCATACACATATCATACTTCCTAATGTTGCTCCTATTGATGTAATAATATTTAATTTTCGCCTTTAAGTCTATACACCACACAATCTTGAGCGGAGTCAGCATGTCTCCTCTATGATGCACCCATTTACTAGACACTAGAAATGTAAATCTTGAACTCATATTCATTAACGTGAAACGCATTGCAAGAAACGTCAATCTATTAAATAGATTCTATTTGTAGATGATGTTGAATATCTAAATGTGTACCGAAGTATATAAATATGTATGTAAATGTGTATAATCCCTGCAGATAATGCGACTAGTCTATACACACATGTAAAGTATACACCATACAGAACCAGGACTAGTCCAATGGAGAAAATATAGTCAATATAACATTACGATGTCTTAGGGCTGGACCATATAATCCAGCTTTTTCACTACATTAGAGTAATCACAAAACTACTCTAAGTCACTATTCGATGGAGCACTTAAGTGTTCGTGTTTTAACGATTGTAATCTTTGTCGTATCAACAACTCAATTTGTTATATTAACAAAATATATGTTTGAATTTAAACTACATATTAACAATTGAAATTGTTAGTTGCAGTTTGATGATATTTTTTTCTGTGTGTTGCAAATAACATGATCCATGACTGCATTACATAGGCTCGTTTGCCATCATTAATCGGCCTATTAATATTTTTTTGAAATTGAGAAATATGCATTAAAATCATTTTTATTACTCCAAAAATATGCATTTATTGCTAAAATATGCAAAAATATGCACTTACCCCCTAAATATGCAAAAATATGCAACTACAAATCGATGGCAAACTACGTAAAATTTGATTATTTGCATAGATATTAGTCAACACCTCTTTATCTATCACCACAAAATCTTGCATTTGCATGAAAGTCCGAGCCGTGCTACTAACCCTAACAAAATGCGTTAGAAATTTTTCTTCAAGCAGTGATCTCAATCTTCCGACACAATCCGGTGACAAAACAAAATATTTTAGCAAAACTTTAGGTATAGATTAATCTCGCCATTTAGCACCTTTTTACACCTTAAAACAATATTAATAAGACTTTAAGTATAGATTAACCTCACCAATTAGCACCTTTTTCTCGTTGAGCCCTATTAAAAATAGAAAAAAGCACTTTCCGGCCCAGCCTAATGATCATAATGATAAACATTTTGAACAACTAAAACAAAAATTTTTGTTCAGACAATTGTTTGCTCAAGATATTTTTGATAGTTTTTGTCGTCTTTGAAATAATTTGTCATATATTGTACGTTATAATTTATAAAAAAAAGTGAATTTACGTGAATAAAAACGAAATTTTTCTACACAAATATTCAATAATATTTGTAATGATTGACAGCTATAGATACATATAAGCTTCTTAAATTTGCTTAAGTCCATTTATGTTACAGTATGGAAATATATTCAAGGGAAAAAGTTCGAAAAATTGCGAAAAATAAAATCAAAATATTAAAAATATGCAATAAAAATATTACTTAGACATGTCCATATCATTTATATTGACACACAGATGGCGCCAAAACCAAAAATTATACTTTATTTTAGACACAACCATGCGTAAGCTCATTTTCGCCGTAATATTTTCACTTTGGCAAATATATAAATAGCTTCCCAATATTTGTAATACCTTCTTAATTTTTATGTGCTTAAACTGTGTAGTAAAGACATAAGCCATTTACAGTTCTTGTATAATGGCGCCATCTTCACGTATTTTTGACGTTACGAAACTCACCACTTTACTTTACCACCACCAATGAAATGATGTGAAGAAATAACTAAAAAATAACACAAGCTAAACAAGCTTTTTCTTTGCAAATTTCGCCAACTTTTTTCCATATTAATTTCATATTTTCCAAAATTATTTTTAAATAAACACAAAACACAGACATTTAATTGCACTTTTATGTAAATTTTATTGCGGTTCACGAGTTTTTTACCCGAAAATTAATTAATTAAAACAAGAGAGCTGGATGGAATCATCTGTACGACAACGAGTTTAAGCGCGAACTGAATGACATACAAAGCGGAAATGCAATTAGTAAGTGATTATTACAGTGTTGCCAGAAAAAAAAATACTAAGTGAGTAAGCAAATCTCTTCATCTATTTGTTTTTATAAATGAATTTCAGAAGACGAGAAGGTTATTTCTCAGTTCGTTTGCATATTTTTAGCTCCCCGCAATCAAAACGCGGAAAGCCACAGATTTCACTCCGATTATGGTATATTTTTTAGTATTTTTTAGTATTGTGAATATATTTTAGTATGGTTGTCTGTGAGTACATTACCCATTCATAAGTTTTTAAACGCTTAACCGATCGTGCATATGAGTCGATTCGACTTGGTAGACTGAAGAAATTTCGAAAAGAAAATTTTCGAATTTATGTTTCTTTGAAATAAATTTGTAGCCACCGTTCCGATCGGACTTAAAATCAGCTCTTAAACTTAAAAAACTACATCGATTGTTGAAAATTGCATTAAAACCGATTGATCCGTTCGGGAGATATCGTTGCCAAAATTTTTCGAAATAAGTTGTTTCTTTAATTTACTCTAGGACTTCTAATAAATAGATTCTTTAGAATATTTATATATCTAAAAGTTTAAAATTGTTTCGACAACCCGTTTGAAACATACCGTTGACGAAAATGTTCACAATGTTTTGTAATTACTATTACAAATATTTTTATCACAAATGTCGTAAATTTGATTTAGATCGGTTTGTTAGTTCGAGTGATAACATGTCAAAAATATGTGAAAACAGCATGTAGTTTGTTGCTATCTAGACATGAAAACCTTCATCGAATAATACCAATCACATCTTCACGCTTTAACCGCGAGAAACCCCTAACCAATATGTTGTAGAAAATTTTCAAATAATTTTTAGCTACATACATACTCAAAAATATTTAAAACTTTCAAGAGCTTTGAACTTGATAATAGCTGGAATTTCTAAGGATGTCCGTATCTCCGTTTTGAAATCGGATTTTTAAAAGTTATTACGTTTGGAGAAACTCTTCGACATTGTTTTTTATGTGTTATTTATTTCTTGATTATATGTATTAGCTTTCAAAATCTTATTAATTTTTTCCTCCGATTCCGAATTTTTGGTAAAATCATTACATTCGAAGGTTTTATATTTGTTTTAAAATTTCCCGTGATTTTCCACTTTCTTCATTAGCGATATAGCAATATTTTCTTTAGCTAAGAGTTCTTTTTGAGTTTCTGATATATTTTCCAATTTTAGCGACAAATTATAAATTTTTTCGGTTGATTTATATACTATAATTTTTCGCAAAGGTACGCCATATGCTCCAGTGGGAGCTAAAGGAACATATATATATTTCAGCTTAACGATTTTTAATTAACATATTACGCTTTCCACTTTTTACATAACGCCTTTTTCGGCGATAAATATCGGTAAAATTTTTGCTTTCATTTTTGATCAGATATAATAATTATGAGTTTTTTCATAAAATCAGAAAATAATAATTATTTTTTTATAAATATATATTTTTTTGGCAGAAATACCAATTATTTTCTAATTTATTTTAGAACAATTATTTCTGCTTTTTATTTTTATTTTTTGGCAGAAATAATTACGCCATACAGAACTTGCCGTCAAAGTCCACGTTAACTCTTAATCGTACATTGTGAAAATGGACGTTATGTGTATAATTGCGAACAGAAATAAAAGTTTTTTTTAATTTTACAAGCTTGAAAATTTACAATTGCAATTGCTTAAAAATAGTTGAAATTTTATGGAAAGCAAAAAATTGTGAAAAAATTGAGAAAATAGCGAAAATTCGCAAAAAATTCATGGAAATAAAGATAGATAAGTGTGATACTGATTAAAAATCGGTAAAATTATAAAAAATCAAAGAACTGGCTAAAAATCACTTTTTTCGCGAATATACCGAAAATGTGCGAAAAATTTCAAAGCTGGAAACAAGCCTTGAAATTGCTTAAACATAGCTAAAAATCTAAAGAATGCTAAAAATTCGAGAAAAAAAAATCGCAAAAATTGCGCAAATTCGCGATAAAAGTGATTTTATGTCAGTTTTTGGTTTTTTTTAACAATTTTACCGATTTTTAATCAGTACATATCAGACTTTGCTATATTTTTAATCTTACCAAGCTTTCACGAATTTTCTTTTTGCATTCCTTAAATGTTTAGCTATTTTTAAGCAATTTCAAAGATAGTTTGCAATTTTGCAGTTATTTGAGAATCTTCGCTATTTACGCGATAAAAGTGATTTTTTAGCCAGTTATTACAGTTTAACCGATTTTTAATCACTATCAGATTTTTCGGCATTTTCGCGAATTTTTGTAGCTTTTTGGCATTCCTGGCTTGTTTGCAATTTCTCGCGTATTTTCACGGTAAAAGTGGTGTTTTGCTCGAAAATAGAAATCAGAAAATAATTGCTATTTCTGCACAAAAAATAAAAATCAGAAAATAATTATTATATCAGCAAAAATAAAAATCAGAAAATAATTATTATTTTTGGCCAAAGTAATAAAAATCAAAAAGGCACACAATTTTATGAAAATCTAGTTCATTACGATTAAAATGGTAAACTTTACTTTATTCCGCGATATTTCTTTTTATGTGCTATTTTTCTTTGAAAATTCAAAAATAATTTTTATTTTCTATGCTGGTTTTTTATCGGAAAATATTGGGGAATATCTAGAAATAGTATCCTTTAAATATAACTTTTTTGAATTTCGTTTGAAGAGTTGAGAATATATAATAAGATATTGTTAATAAGTGCTACGAAAATTGTGGATAAATGATGCTACGTAATATGTGAACAAACCCTTTGCTTAAAATGGTATTATCTCTTCATGTTGATATCCGTATAACGTTTTAGAATTAATTGTTCTTTTTGTTTTGAATAAAACACAAAGTATTAGAAAAGTGCTTTGATGATTTTTTATATAAAGTGGAGATGTTTAAGATTTTCCCCTGATTTTGATTGCTCATTCATGTTGCCTTTAGAAATTCTGGCAACTCTTTCCCGGACTATAAATAATGTAGTGTGTAGAAAAAGCCGAATAAAAACTAGAATAAATGTTGAATTAGCTAAGCCAACAGCCTATAAAAAAAACTAACGTTGTTTATTTCAGACAAACACTCAATAACAGTCAACTACTAAGAACATGCACAGTTTTCCACTGTCACTAGCAATGTTGTCAATAGTGATTAATTTAAACTACAACTTGGTTTTTAATAAGTATTATTTTTTTTTCATTTTATTTCTTTTTTTTTCGTTTATTAGTTAATTTTTCCTTGCAAGTTTCCATCATATATTTATGGTTTAATTAATATTAGAGTTAATTGTTTATTTCTTTATTATATATTATACATATTGAACATTAATTATTTGTTTTTATTAGAAATTATTTAATTTATTTTGTTTATTTGTTTCATAATGCATGCAATTAATAATATAAATTGTATTTTATTTTTGTTAAGGTTAAAATCTTTTTTAAATATATATTTTTTCTGCACTTAGCTGCTTATGGAATAAATAAGTCGTTTTGTTTTGTTATTTTACAACATGTTTTCTCAAGATTTCCTTTCCTTTTTATATATTTTTATATATCAATTTAATATTATTTTTGCATTATATAATTCACAAAGAGATTTTTGTTAATTGTTCAAAAATTATTTAAAAAATATTATATTTCATAGTTCCTTTAAAGAAATTACACATGCAAAATTTGAGTATTTTTGGTTTTATTTTTCTTGGTTTGTATATAATGCTGTTACATAATTAGAAAAGAATTATTAGTTAATATACACATAGACAGTTGTATTAAAAATTCATTAATTATACACATTTAATATTTTTAATACTTTTGGTATGAAATTTTTGTTGTCGTCGTTGGAACTTTTGTGAGTTTATAAAAAAAGAAAACTTTTGCTAAAAAAAATTAAATTGTTTATTTTTAATATCAGTACTTTTTTATACAACTTTTACATCAATATTTAAATATTTTATTGTGAGAAGCACTTGTAAAATTTATTTAATTTTCAATTTTGTTTCATTATGTGAATGTTTGTTTTGTCTGTATGTTTATTTGTGGACTTGAATTTTTGGTTTTAACTATTTTACTTTAAAATATAAAAAAATAATTTACCCGTATCACTATTTTGTTGTATTTTTATTTGAAATAGTTTAAAATGAAAGCTATTATATGATAAAAACAAAAACAAATATTGAAATAAGTTGCGATTTTTTTTATCAAAAACTGTGTAAAAATATCAATTGGAAAGCTGTTACCTGATTTAATTTTAAGTCTTCCTCTAATTCCTTTCTAATCAGAAAGAATATGTACAGAAAAGTTTTAGTTTTATTACACTAGCAGAGTTGATCTTTTATCAATATTCTCTGTCGTTGCTTCTAAAGAAGTGCCAAGCGTAAGATGAATATGAGATTTTTTGTTCCCTTATTCAATTTTGTTCAGGTTTTTTTAGTGAAGAACGAAGTTAACTAACTATAAAAAGAGACACCACCTTAAGTTCAAACCAAGGCAGCTTAAACATATATTCGAGATACTCGCGAAAGAAATTTTTTGCAGTTTTTTTAGCTACATATTTCACCAAATTTTAAAAACTGTTTATTTGAATTATACAAAAATGTCACACTGTTTTAGCTGATTAACCAAGCTACAGGTTCTAAAAATTGGAAAACTTTAACTTTTTACGTTTTTTCGAAATTTTCACAATACACGATTTTATGCTATTAAGAAATAATTTTATATGCACAAAACACCACATAACACCAATATTCCCCTTATTTTGCAAAAAGTATTTCAAAAAATTTCAATTGTTAAAATCTAAATACACTGTTGAAAACTATACAAAGTTTATTAATTTTGATATGTGATATGTCTACCTTTCTATTTCAAACGTGTAAAATGAATGGACTTATAAATGAAAAATTATACTGATCTGAGGACCAACGGACGAAAATTAAAATTCTCATTCTTTCACTAAATATGTTTCAACTTTCTAATTTTTTGTCCAATGTTAATAAATTTAAGCTTAATACGTTTGGAAGAAATTTTTCTTTAAGGGCTAGATTTGAACAAGAGTTGAACTCATTTCCGCTTTTTGCGGAAACGTTATACTCATTTAAAATATGGAAATAGACCGCAACATAAATTGCCAGCAGCGTGACCATTTTGCCCCTTTTTGAAAATTAATTAAATTTGACACCTTTTGTAACATTATTCCCCTTTCTGTCCCTTTTTTATGAAGTGATACGTTTTGTTTTAATATGAGTTTTTTTTACGGTCAAAAGTGTTTTTATAAAAAATCTTAAGACAAAAATGTGTTTTTGAGTCCATTATTTATAAAGTCTTATGGAAAGAAACTATTTTGAAATAGTTTAAGAGTTAAGATCTATAGATATTCATTATTGCACTAAAATTATTAGAAACTAACACCCTAACATGAACAAGAACGTGTTGCTAAAAAATTTTATGAAAAATATGCAGTTTTAAATATTTTTAAAGAGATTTTCATTTTACAATTTTTTAGTGAAAGTTAGATTTATTTTTACTAAATCAAACCCTAAGACAAAAATAATAATATCGTTTTGAAATGAAATATGTACGCAATATGAAAAATTTAATCGGCGAATATTTATAATGAAACTCATAAGCCGTTTCCCAATATATCTTTAGTTTTCGCAAGTAATTACGCATGTTACAAAATACATTCTTTGTATGATAGCCAAGAAAGATTTTATTTAAAACCATAGTCATTTTTTTACGTTAACACGAATATTAGTGCTAAAACTTAAAAAACACTCAAATGTATAAGGCAGGGCAACATTTCTTATACATAAAAGCAAAATTATTTTAGACCGATACCAACAAAGGGAAAATACTGTAAATTTGGTTGTATCTATTTATGTTTTATTTATTTATTTATGTTTTATATTATACTGAACTTGTTATCTGGCTGACTTTCTCTTTTTTTGGAGTCAGGTATAACCACGTATGTATGCATGTGTTATTTAAATAATTCGTTAGAGAGCGGCGTACTTCGTTGGTGATGAAAACTCTTCCTTTTTACATAGAAAACACATCAAAATTGATTCATTTTATTTCAAAAGCATTATATTATTTGGTTCAATTATTCCATTTTTAAAAAAGTTACCCCTTTTTTTGGAAGAATCCCTTTTTTTTGTGCCACTTTTTTCCTCAAAATCCCCTTTTTGTGCCACTTTTAAAAAAATTTCAACGGTCACCCTGATTGCCAGTTCGAACTGTTAATTAGTGCTTTTTCTCAACAGTGAATTTTAGAACTAAAAGAATTGTAGGAAAAGATCCAGCTTACATATTTCATTGTTCTTAAAATACATATAATGCTGTTTTATAATCCTTTTATTAAGAATTTTTGTCTCTTTTTATATGTTTCCTTAAGTTAGATGATACCCCTTTTGTAAATTAAGGTAACGATATACTGAGCCTGTTCATAGAATCCAATATGGATTGGCTTGGCATGCGTTTGTAGTTGAAACGAAAACAAATTGTAACACATCGGTTAGGAAACAAATTTAAGGGTTCAGGAATTCGAATTTAGAAACCCTTAATTTATGCTTTTAACAGGTAGAATATTTTCTTCGCCATCCTGAAATTTTTTAAAAAACAACTTTGCATTGCATGCTTAACCACGAACGAATATAAACGCTTTTTCGAACATAGCAATTACATTACGATCTTATTTCTACATTCAATTTATAAATTAATTGTATATATTGCCATTATGTTTCTAATCTAATACCGTACCAAATTCTATAAAACGTTTACATTATATTGAAAGCTCCCAATTGATATTTTTATTTCATAAGAAATTTAAATTATAGTTAAAATGTTTCTATATTCCAACATTTTAATTAAATTACTGCCAGTTTTTGTAAAACAAAACGGAAATTTCCTGTGAGAAATTATATTGACAACAAAAACAAATTTTCGTATTTTATTATTGTTTTCAACATAAATTCTCACACGAAATATTCGTTTTGTTTTACAAAAACTGGCACTTAATATAATTTACAAAATAAAAATAAATTATTTATTAATTTATACTCGTATAAGTTTTATTTCTATAAGCGTAAAATGTATTTCTTGTCTTATACTAAATTATTATTAGTTCTATATTCATAATTTACTATTAATTATAAATCTAATCTTTATTTTTATTTAAATAATTAAACAATAAAAATATACAATTGTGATTTTTAAAAAGTTTTTGAAATTTATAAAGCAAATGGACACACTTTTCGAAATATTTTAAATTGAAGAATACTGTGGAATTTTTTAAGATTTAATCGATGCCTACTTCACAAAAAAAATTATCACAAAAAACTTTTCAAACAAAAGTTTGTCTAAGAACAAACTTCATTTTTAGTAAATGTTCTTTACTGAGTCAAAAAATTTTTTGTTTGACTTTTATTTAGGACGCAAACACTAAAAGCATTTCATTTTCTGTGTCGTAAAAACGACCCCGACGATGAAATATACACAAATAACAACAATAACAACAACAATGATAGCAAAAGGAATGCTATTGTTCAAAGTTTGTTTACTGAAGACTTTTGAGAGAATCAATTCATTAATGTCGTTTCATTAGTTCTCATTCATTTTTTTAGAGTCTTTAGATAAACATTCAGACTTGAACACATTTAAAGAAGTGAAATTTTTATAAATGCTTAATGGATGATGATGATGACCCAGATACAAATATTATTTGATATATGAGTACATATTACAAAAAATCCAGTCAATATTTTTGTTTGATTAAATAAACTATTTTGTTTAATATTTGTTAGTATTTTTATACTAATTGTTTTGTAAATTCAGACAAAAATATTGTTTGATATTTTTCAGAAAATCCAGTACATATTTTTGTTTGATTTAGTAAATTGTTTTGTTTACAATTTGTAAATATTTTTAGACAAATTGTTTTATAGATTTAAACTATTTATTCAAAAACGTTTTTTTTTTCAATGAAATTGTTGAAATATTTTTGTCTATATTTACAAAGTTGTTTGTAGGTCCGTTTCTAGACAAAATATTTACTATTTCATTGAATTCCTTTACTGAAAATGAAATTTAGTTTTTTTGTGTTCGATCATTCCGAAATAGGTACATCATATTGCGACAATAATAGTTCTACTGAATATACGTTCAAAGATTTCAATATTAATAATCTCTTTTTAAGAAAATTGACTAATCCCTTGTTCCTTGGAATATTAATTGCCCAATTCTTTCTGAATATAACGTTACGAACCTTAGCCTAATAATCAATTCGGATTCACAAAGCAAATACGTTCAAAATAATCATATTAATAAATAATCGGTCATTAAAACTTTGATTAATCGAGATTTTTCAATAATCGATTATTATTTAAACTTTTTTATACAATCCCACAAGCAGTTCGACATCTGAGGTTAAAAATAAAACATAAACTCTGCTTTTGTCCCTAATTTTAGCAAATAGACATCTCTACGTGCATAGTTTAAAAATATTTAACAATTTTAGCTTATAGGTAGGGATTATAGACAAATGCTAATTTACGCCTCAGATATCTATTTGTATAAATTACGAGCATTATAATGGTTAATAACGAGGGCTCGGACTTTCATGCAAATACATGTTTTTTTGGTGATAGATAAAGAGGTATTGGTTAATTATCCATCCGAATCATCAAATTTTAAGTAGTTTCGCATCGATTTGTAGTTGCATATTTTTGCATATATTGGCGGTAAGTGCATATTTTTGTATATTTTGGCCATAAATGCATATTTTTGGAGTTATAAACATTTTTTAATGCATATTTCTCAATTTTTGAAAAATATTGATTGGCCGATAATAGCTGGCAAAGGAGCCTCAGTTGAGTTGCCAGTTGCTAAAAATTATACTACTAATGACAACTGAGAGCTGTCAATTTCAGTTGCTATTTAGTTCCTTTCTGGCAACCATTAAGTTTCAGTTGCCGACTGGGAACGCAGCCAAAGTTCGGTTATATTAAATAATAGACCCAATTATGTTTGTCTTATGTTTTTTTCTCTAATAATAATAAAAAACTAAAAAAAATATGTTCATATTATTTTAGTTTTGGTACTTTGTTCGTATACTTTGGTACTTTGTTTGCATATTTTTCATTTTTATGTGCATTTGTTAAGCGCTTAAAATCAATTTTAGTTGCATGAAAGTCCGAGTCTTGTTAATTACACAGTGTTCGGATTTCGAACTTTTTTATCTTAATGGGATCGAATGGCGTTCGCCGTTTTGTTAGATTGGCTCGAGTTTTCGAGATGTTAGTATTTTTATTTTATTTTTTTCTTTAGATACCGTATTATTCGTTAAAAATCGATCTTATATGCAAATTATGTGAACAGAATACGGTTATATATTTAGGTTCGCATTATATAAGATACAATAAAACAACCTATTATCCATTCTATTTCTTCCAAATAAATTGTCGCCACTTGTCAAATAACCGTGTCATATATTTTTGTTTGGGTTTTCCTGATTTTTATGCGAATATTTTATATTCGAATATCCAATATTTTATATTCGAATTTTTTATTATCGAATATCATGTTCGAGTATTTCATACATATATAGCATGCAGTAACGATATATTTTGTCATTAACTTGAATTTGAGCAACAGTTTTAGTAATATTTAGTGTTATATAACAGTAAGAAAATGTAATATTCAAAATTAAAGAAAATATCGAAAATGGCTGGAAAATTTAATAAAATAGATGGCATATTGCTTTGTTTTATTTTATATTATGTAGACACAGGGATGGATATAACCGTTTTCTTATAATTTGTAATTTGCATATAAGATCGATCCTTAATGAATAATAGGGGATCCAAAGAAAATTATTAAAGTACTCATGTCTAGAACACTCGAGCCAATCTGACAAAATGCTAAACGCTATTCGATTTCTTGGCTCCAAATCATATACTTTTACTGAATTTTCGTCTACAACAGTATAATATATTGAGCAAAAGTTTTTACCAAATTAATAACAAAAGAATTATACAATATTGTTCTATCATATGAAAAATAGATCACTCAGTAAATAGGTTTTCGCTTTGTTAATTCGTCATCTCATTACTGGTGGGCCACACCGATAATTTAAAGAAAATCGAGTTAGGTATGGGATATATATATTTTGAATACCCTCTTTCAGAATTTCAAAAATGCTTCGCGAAATTGTTTCTGGTTTCATTGTGCTCGATATCATCAATTTGATAACTTTTTTGTAAAAAAAAATATTTTTGTTGTTGTAAATAAAGAAAATACAAAACAAAAATCAAGTTTTATCAATGTTGACTTTTTATTCCATGTAAATATCTTTTATAATAACATTTATACGCTTATTTTCAAAAAACAGTAGGAAATTTCATCTTAACAACAATTTGCTCAATAGACAGCAGTAAGTATACACATGCAGCACAAAAAGCTACTTTTTAAAAATAAACTAAAAAAGTGTCTAGTGCAGCACAAAGCAAGATTTTTTACTTTTAGTAAAAAGATATTCCGATTTCATCAAACTAATAATAGCCAAATATGTCTTATGTAAATCGAACGATACAGATCGCACGATCGAATACAATATTCTAAGCCTCGAAAACAATAAAAACATCAATAAGTCACCTTTCAGGAGATTTTGTTTTTTGAAATCGACGTGATTTGAAATCGATCGATTTCCATCACATACCAGATTAACTTCTAGCTGCATTCATGAAAGTTCACAAAAATTTACAGTTTTCTTCCAAACATATGCCGGAATCAGAGGTGAAAATACAAAAATATTCTATCGGGTATATTTTGAGAAAACTTCATGTAAATGTTCTTTGTCGTTTTTTTCCATTCCGACTTTTTGACATATGAGCCAGTAATGAGGTGACGAATTGTCAAATTTTATATTTGAAAGAAACAGTATTTTTGTAGTTGTTTGCTAAGAAACATATTTGGTTTGAAAATAATATAGTGTTGACATCACTGAAAATTTTTTATGAAAGCAATTTTAAACTCCTTAGGATATGCTTTAATATTTAACTGCTTAATCGTAACCGTCCATAATTTTTGAATTGAGCAATTTTACAATTTTAAATTCAAGTCCGCGTTCCAAATATGAATAACGATCCCACGAGGAAGAAGCACATATTCCACGGTATGTACCTCCTGTCTTCTACAGTGTGTAGCTCAAAAAGAAGCTTTTTATTATAAGAAATTAAAAAAAAGAATATAGGGTACCGAGATAAGGACGACACAGTGGGGCAAAATCAAAATATGAGCCCTTTACCTAACCGAAATTTAAAAATTGGACAACTTTACTTGAGTTCTTTTGTTTACATATAACTCCCTTATTAATAAAAAATGCTAGTAACTAACATAGAAAAAAAATTTTTACAAGACAACGTAATTTGCCCTTCTTTCCACCAAAAAAATTTGCCAACTTTAAAAATTTTGATTTATTTTTAATTTTACTATTCGCTTTAAATATTCGCATCAATTTTAGCGAATGCGAATATCCAAAACAAGAGAATATTTCACAAATGCGAACGTTCTTATACATATTACTTAATATTCTTCAGCATTTTTGTCATTACACGTCTGAAAGAGAAAGGTACACATATCATATATCAATGTTTACAAAATAATGTATGGTTTTCTACTGTGTGGCTGTCTTCCAAATCGTTATTTGCTTTGTATTCGAACAAGGCATAGTGTTTCATAACGTCGCAGTACAAAACATTGACAATGCTTACCTTTTCAAAACACCAAGTAATAGAAACGACGGAAAAGAGCAATTAGGGCATCGGTTTCAAAGTTCATGCAATGTTTGGCAACTTTGCATATGTACACGATCTAATTCCGCAGCAGAACTGTATACAAACTTTGTATTGATACGTTTTAGAGGTCAGGCTGTATTCAGACTTATACCAAGCAAGCAAATAAAACTCAGATTTGCTTCTGAGAATACCAGAATTCCTAAGAAAGTTCTAAGAAATCCCAAAAATTTTAATTTCATATCAAAGGCCCATAAAATAATTTTGGCGAATAAATGGATACAATTATCAGTTTTGAAAGTGGTAATTATTTTTCAATAAGAATATTTTCATCATCTTTTGTTTATAACAATTTGAAATTTGCTATTTGGATCCGATATCTCGAAAATAGTGGACCAAGATTTTGAAAAATTGAGAAATTTTAATTTTCAAATGAGTATATCTCACTCTCTATTAAAGATAAGTGCTTAACCAAAAATTATTTTTCAGAATTTTATAAGGGCTATAAGGACACAAGAACATTTTTGGAATCGACCGTGAAACAATAAACGACAAGCGTTCGTAAATAACTCACTGCGCTGCAAATGCAAATTTAAGTGTATTACATTTTTTTTATTTTATTTCAAATTTATTATAATTAAAATTACAATAAACTAAATGAGCAAAGCACTAGCAACTATTGGCTATCGGTACTGCAGTGATCCATTTACGAACAGGCCCCCTACATGCCCGAATTGCCCTACTTTGGGACTTCTTAGCACTACTCATAAACAATCTGGAATCAAATAGAAATCTGGATAGAAATTCTCCTCAGCTATGTCCATGTGAAATTTTATATCGATCAGATTATCCGTTTAGAAGTGGCTTATATATTTCCTAAATATTTAGGTTCTGTCCCAGTGTGCGATACGGTGTAAGATATTAAATTGATTCTGAGGCCAAATTACAACATGGATTTCTTTGCAAAGTTTTATTTAAAGCAATTTCAGGATGAAAACAATAATATTGTAACCGTTAAATCACAAATAAGGGATTTCTGGGGATGACTCTGCAATTCTATTTGATTGAAAATCTTTTTACAAAGAATGTTAAATACGTGCAATACTTACGGAGTTTAAATTCATGAAGTTTTAGTTTCGTTCTGGTAGTTTTGATTATTTCTTGCGTTTAAGCACAAGTGTATTTTATGAGCAAAATCAGTGTTGCCCAGCCAGTCCGTATTGAATTCTATGATTAGGCTGAGTATTCGAAATGATTCTTTGAAAATATGGATTGTGAATGGTTTTGCTGAAACGTAACGAAATTTGCCTGTTCAAGAATTATTTATTTTCGTAAAAATAAAATTGCATGCAGTTTTAAAGTTTGTATTTTAAGCAATTTCGGGTTGAAAACGGTATTGTATTGGCATATTAAAGCAAAAATTAAGCATTCCTTGGGTTTAAGGTGCATTTCCGCATACACCGTAATCGGCGAAGAAAACGAAAACTGAAAACAGTTACGAGCGTTTCGGCATAAAACCGAAACTGAAACGGAATTATATGTAAAAATATATTTCGTTGCTACAGCACCGTTGTCAAATGACCAGTATTTCGTTGCTGATCGGCGCCGGTACGTTCCTAATTTGAGTCGCCGATTTGTGGTAGGAACTCTGTTCGGCACAAATGTATGCAGTTTCGTTTTCGTCCCTGATTACGGTGTATGCGGAAACTCAAATTAGAACGAAACGTTTTCACATTGCAATTTAGATAGTTTTTTTGCGTTCCAAGTACAAAAAAAGCTTCATGAGCGCAATCACTTCACGTTAAGAAAAAGTTGTTTGTGTTGAGACAAAAGAAAATCTTTTTGAGGTTAGGAGGGTCTGAATCTTCGTGGGGATGTAATTTGACTTAACACAATTTTAATATTTTGCTTAATTATGGCGGTTTGCATTTGCGATGTCGATATGTAAATTCTGGCTTAAGTTTAGCTCCATAATTCTCATATTTTCCTTCTTTTAACTTATATATGTATGCAATGGGATGCATTTCTTTCAAATGAGACCGCAATACGTAGAAAAAGGCTGCCTTCCTAAACGTCTGTATGCAACGTCAAATCAGTGTTTAAATCAAGCAATTATAATTTACAACACTGCAAATCAAATGCATTGTCATGACTTTAGGAATGCATTACTTTGTCAAAGTTTGCACGGTTGCGTTTGGGAATACGTGACAGGAAGGCAGCCAAAATCATATTATATTCGCTTGTTAATGGCTTATAAACCATACGTTTCGTTTAAGTTGGAGAAGTATCGATGGAACAACATATGAAAGAAATGTAACGTCGTGAAAATAAAAATAAAAAGGCATGTGATTAGTGTTAAGTACACCAGCAGTAGTGAAATTCACTAACTTTTAACGCTTAAATAAAAGGTAATTTTGTCTCCAATAATTACTGTTTGAATTAATGCTTATTTGATTCGTTAACTTCGTGTTAAGCCCTTTGCTAAAATTTTATATCACTTTCCAACACTATTAAAATAAACGAAAAGCACAATGAGGAATAGAGAAAAAACAAATGAATTTATGCTTGCACACGAACATATTTTCATGAATTTCTTTAATTTTGAGAAATAAAAGTTAAATTAATTGTTTAAATAATTGCCTTAATTCATAAAAAATATTTTCATACAAAAATTTCTTTTATAAGCCTCTTATTAACAAAAAAATTTTTTATGAATAAGGTTGTATAAATATTATTTATATATTAAAAATTACATACATATGTGTGCATATTGTTGTCGAATAATTATTTGAGTTTTGCCAAAAGACGACGTACTTTAACTGAACAGCTAGCTGGCTGTTGTCTATTCAATAACACCACAAAAATTATTGCCGTTTAGTTAACGCAGCTAGTAGTGCTTAAAAGTTTAACGAATAGTAAAAGCAATAATTTTGGTGTTAACTTCTTTAAACGCCTTGTTTAGCGTTAAAATGAGTTTGTGAATTGCACTACAGAGCTTTTGCGATTTCATCGCCAAATTCAATTATACATTTCTAAATCTTACGACATGATTTCCTTTCATAAGCAAAGTTTCTCTATAAAAACCAAAAACAACAAAAGATTTTATAGTGCGAAAAAATAAATCACAAAACTGTGTATTTTTAATGGTTTTTTATCAGTTATTTTTTAATGTTTGTATTTGTTTTTTATTATTATTTAATACATACTTTTATCTTTTTTTTAAATGTAAAATTAAACTTAATTGTTGGTTTTTTATTTATTAATAATTATATTAAAACTAGCTATTTACATTAATAATCATAAGATTTATTTTAATATATATTTATATAAAAAAAGTAATAAAATTATTATTTTGAGATAATTTGCTCTTCAAATTAAATAAACTAAAAAGAAAAGGAGCGGAAGAGAGAGAGTTATTATTTAGCTCTTTACGTTTTTACGTTTTTAGGCTTTTTGGTTTTTTTTCTTGTAGTTCAGAAAAAAGCTTTAACTTTCTCGGATCCTTTATCTTCAACAAAAAAACAAAAAAGGATTATAATCATAAAAAAGTATTACTTTTTCAGGTATTTAAAAAATAATAATAA
Organism: Panzeria rudis; assembly: GCA_956483635.1. Taxonomy (NCBI): domain Eukaryota; kingdom Metazoa; phylum Arthropoda; class Insecta; order Diptera; family Tachinidae; genus Panzeria; species Panzeria rudis. The sequence continues at coordinate 137,465,885 of OY101450.1, read as the reverse complement.
TTATATAAAGAAAAGAAATAAAAAGAAAATAAAGATCTTGAAAATAAGATCTTTCCTTTAAGATTTTAACAATATAAAATTTTCTTGTATTCATATTTGTTTGCTTCAAAATTTCCCCGTTTCAACATTTAAGGAGAGGAAAAAATATAATATATATTTTTATTTTATTTTGTGAAGAGATGAAGAATAGGAGTTTAGTTTAATTTTTTTGTTTATACTTCATTATTATTATTATTATTATTATTATTTTTATTATTATTAATTATTATTACTATTATAACTTTATACATTTTGTTTAAGCATAAATGTAAGTTTTCTTTTTCAAGTTGGTATTTTATTATCTATTTATATAGAGGTTGGTTTTCTTTCTTTACATTATAGTGTGTGTGTTTTCATTTTAACATTTAAATGATAAAAATTAAAAATTTCAAAGAATATCTATATTTTTTGTATAAATATCTATACTAATTTTTGTTGGTTTAATTTTTATCATCATATTTTGCTAACACAAATCTTGTCTCATAAGAACTATTTATTTATTCATTTACTTTTTCTTTATTTGTTATTGTATGAGTGGGAGATTGAGTTGATGTGTGAGATAAATGAAAGAAAAATATTATAAATGTCTAAGAGAACGAGGAGTTTAGAACAGTATTGAGAATAAGCGTTTTGTTGTAAATTAATAGAATTTTTTAATTGAAACTTTGATATTAGTATCGTGCTAATAAAAATAAATAAAATCTTTAGCAAAACGTTTGCTTAAACTGAAATGTTTAGCAGAAAATATTAGCGCAATAACCACGTAAGCCACACAATTTCAAAAAATGTTTTTTGAGTTCATTGTATTGCTAGGCACCATAGCTTTTTTCAACTGGAGAGATTTTGGGTAAATTCATCTCTATCAAACATGCGCTTTTTAAGTAGAATATTCAAAAATTCATACATTCTGGTATGTGATGGAAATCAAACGATTTAAAAAAAATAAGTTCCACTGAAAGATGACTTATTGATGCTTTTTTTATTGTTTTCAAGGCATAGAATATTTTATTCGAACTTCAATTCGATTTCAATCGTGCGATATGCAGAACACATATTTGGCTATTAATGGTTTTGTGAAATCACGCGATTTGCAATCGATCAGTTTCTATCACATACCAGATTGTTTAAGTTTTTTTTCAAACTTAAGTCAGTTCGTTCAATATTTTTGTTGTCTGGCTTACGTAGTTACTAAAACAAGCTCTTCAATTGAATTTAGAAGTTATTTTTGAATACAAATTTAATTGTTCGATTAAAAGAACACAGTTGGGTATTAATTTTTGGAAATATTACGATTTAAAATGACGCCATTTTCAGTACTAGGAATAGATATTCTTTAATTAATCAATCATAAACTGAAATACTATATACATAATCACATTTTTTTAATATTTAGCTTTATTTTATTTCCACGTGAAACAGAAAATTAAACAATTACTGATGTTTTCAATTTTGGATATATTTATCTATGTCATACTATCATCGTTCAAGAAACAAACTATTTTTATGACAGTCTTCTTAGCGGGATACAAAATTGTAGTAATTAAAGTCGTTCAGAAACCATACGGGTTGCAGTTCTTCGAAAAACATGTTTAACATCTCAACGAAGGTATTTTGTTCGTTGGCATTGGTCGCCGCCGAAAACGTTGTAGTTCCGGAAGGAATTTCAGCCCCATTATGAAACTTGAAAAGGATTATAATACACAATCTTTCGATAAAAAATTGTTGTCAACTCAAAAAAAATTATTGTGGCCATTAATGATGCAACTTGACATTGATTATATAAAAAAAAATTAAATCAGTCTGTTCATGAAATCCGACACGAAATCGGATTAAAAACGGAATTCAAATGCAATTCCAATTATGAATGGTTTCATGAAAACGTAACGAAACGTCTTTGTTCGGAAATTGTCTACAAAGTTGTACATTATTGATTGGAGGATGGGAAAAATATATTCTTGCTGTTAAACATATAAATCAAAGGTCTCCTGATCTCCAATTCTTGAAAACTTAGTTCCGTTTACGAAAGGAAATTCTCCAAATCAAACGATTTTGCAAAGAAAATTATACCAAACCAATTCGTATTGGATTCTATGAACAGGTTAAATACATATATTTAAAATTTTTTATTTTTACAATTTTATTTACTTTTGCTGGTGCCATTTTAAAATTGTATTATAAGACTCGAAGTAGCTCATATCGGCCCGATTAGTATAATTTTCAAAATATCATATCCTGTTAACAACACTTTAGACGGTAAAAATTGTTTGTATCTGGATTGAAGTTATATACAGTTATAACAGAATAGAGATTACTTCATATATCCATACTGCTAAGTTATGTGCATTTTTAAAATTCTGTACTATATCGTACCTACCATGTCCAACTATTCAGTATGCAAATTTGTACTTTTAAGAAGAGCGCAAAGATTCGTCAGTTGTGAAATCAAAGTCAGCATATTCCTAAAATTGCAAGTTTTAAAATATTTTTAATTCAAGTTATCAATCATCCATGTGAATTTCAGCATTTTCAAACGAGACATATCGTATAAATTGGAGTACCAAGATAACGAATTTTGTATAGTTGGACAAGCTAGGGATATGTAGCTCGACGATTTATATTCTTTATTTGGTTCATTAATAATAACATCAATTTTGTTTTATTTTAAAGACGGATAATAAAAAAATCTTAAAATTTCAAAACCTTAAAGAATTTGAAGTACTCTTTAGTTTGAAAATAAAATGAAAATTTTCGTTTGGGACTTTATATTAAAACAACAATAAAAAACTCAAATTTGTTTTTGTTTTCAATATAAATTAGCAAACGAAAATTTTTATTTTATTTACAAAAGCAGCCAGTTAAATATTTTAGTACAGATTAAAAAAAATTATACAAAAAACTTTTTAAGGCTTTAAACGTTTCTGATATTTTATTCGAACTTAACTTCGAATGGTCAAATCGTCCAATTAAGAGAAAACTTTTCTTTAGTTCCTTCAATTTACAAGCACGATTTCAAATCATTCATTTTACACCACGGCGTGGAAAGCCAACGTATACGATTCAATATTTTTAGAAAATTAATGATAACAATCCTCCATCATAGTTTACATCTTAGATTAGTATCAACTCTAGAAAAAACCTATAATATTCCAAAATGAACTTATAAATCTGCAAACCATACCTCTCTTGGCGCTACAATTCTCACTTAAAATAAAAAAATCAAACTGGTAAATTGAAAATTTTATCTCACTATCTCGTGGACTAAGAAATTGGAAAAGTACACAGAATATCTTAGCCAATTTTTTTTTAATCTTTACATACCTGCGCCCAATAAAGAGTTATCGCTAAATTCTCCATACTGTCCCAAAAATTCTGTTTGAAACGCTTAATCTCAAAATTCATCTGTTCTTTCTTTTCTTATGTTTATTATTACTATTTCATAATTGTAATGTTTTATAAATAAATAATTAAAAAAGCGTTTTATTTGTGTGTTTTTGTAATTTACAAAGAAATCTGTTTTGTTAATAAAAAAAAAAATAATAAAAAAAAAACACAAAGAAAGAAATAAGGGAAAACAAGCCCTTTTCTGATTTGTTCACAGCGCTTTTTATATATTTCAATTCTGTTTTATTCAGCATTATTTCTATTTTTTCTTTCTATTTAATTGAGATTGCTGACTTATAAACCGGCTGCTTTACTATTACATTTGATTTTATGTGTTTGTTTCAAACTGTTTTCGCGTGGAATGGTTTTTTTTTTGTAGTTATTGTTGTAGTAGATAAGATTTATTGTCTTGCAAATAGTTCAAACAGCAGCAAACAATTGCTCAATATTTGTAAAATTCTTCTTATTACTCTTTTTCTTAATCTGGTTCTTGTGATTGCCGATGTTGATGTTGCTCTCACCAGCATCGTTTGGGCGTGCTTGATTGAGTTTTAACCAAGTTTTCGCCACATCTTTGATATTTACATTGATGATTTGTTGAATATCCATCGTTTTGAAGACCCTAATTGGTAGTTATCTTGCCTCGTCTCACCTGTTGATTGTCGTGGTGTTGTTTACGGTTTGAATATTGTTAGAATTAGGCATTAATGTCGTTGTGTTACTATTACTGCTGGCGGAAGAACCATTTGACGAAGAGCTACTGTTTACTATTGTTGCACTATTTGAGTTGGTTAGACAACTAACGACTGAAGAAGAATTTTCCATATTTAAAATATTATTGACGGATTTAATATCGCTAGCAGAATGACTGATGGTTGTATGCGAAGTGGATGATGAGTTGAGATCCCCTCCTAGGGATGAAGAAGAGAGCAGTTGCTGCTGCTGCATATGCAAATTGCCATCATTATTGTTATTATTATTACTTAAAGTATTTAGGTTGGCGGCCATGGAGGTGGTTGTGGCGGTGATATTGGAATTGAGTTGAGCTGACTGTGTTAGAACTTGCAGTGTAGTGGTTCCAGCTACCGATGAGGAAGTTGTATTGTTATGACTATTGTTACTTCCCGCTGAGACTGTGGATACAGGTACAGTTCGCATATTGGCAAATATGGCTTGATTGTTTGCAATGCGACTACGCAAGACTGCATGAGTCATACCTTGAGGACCAATTTGTACCTGCATTTGGCCAGCGTTATTCTTTTGCAAAGGTTTTACATTCAACAAGCTGGTATACAATACCCTTTTGTTGTTATCTCCAGCGCTAGAGCCCATCGAAGTGGCTGTTACTGAACTATTTGCGTTGGCATCCACTTGCGCGGCGCCGATTATATTTAATATTCGTTCTCTTTTTATTTTACCCGTCTGTTGTAACAATTGTTGTGGCAACAGCTGTTGTTGCTGCATTGTAGCTTTATTAAGTACAACTGTTTGCTGTTGTGTTTGTTGCTGTTGCAATCCCTGTTGTGTATTTGTGGCAACAAAATTCAATTTCAAATTTGAATTATTTGCTTGAAGCTTTTGTGCTGCCGTTTGCAACTCTGAAGCATTGGTAATTGTAAAATTTGTAGCTGCTCCTCCACTAGAACTTGTGGTTAGATATATTTTATTACCTTGTTGAGAAGCTTGCGATGTTATTATTGCCGCTGTTGGTTGTAAGCTGTAATTGTGATTGGCTGCTATAGCAGCAGCTGTATTATGTTTTTGTTGCAGCTGCTGCTGTTGTTGTTGCTGCTGCTGCTGCTGTTGTTGTAGATTAACTTCGGAGACTAGCAGAGGAAAGGAGGGCATTTTAATAACTTTTCCACCAGACAATTTTTGAATTTGCTGTTGGTGTTGTTGTTGTGTATTGTAGGATACTGCTGCTGTTGTTGTTGTATCTTGACCACTTATTGTAACACTTACACCGGATAAGTCATCGTCCTGTGATTGTTGCTGTTGTTGTTGTTGTTGCTGTAGCAATTGTTGCGGTTGTTGTACAATTTTTCGTTGCGAAAATTTACGATTTAATAACAACTTGCTGATATCTTTGTTAAATAAACAGAATGAAACAATATTAAAGAAAAATTAGCATAGATAATACTTACATTAGCAAATACACAGCATTAAGAAAAAGAAAATATATATTAAGGTCCATATGCATAACGAAAACTTGGCATGAAATTAGCATGAGTGATGAAATTGAACTGGGCCTTGCTGAGTTTTTCCATATATTTTGAAATTAAAAATAATCACAAAATATAGCAATAAGTTTAGGCTACAATCTAGTGATTTTAAAATTAAAATTTTATATCGAAACTCGCTAAACTCTAGTTCGATTTCGTCATTTATGCTAAATCCATGCCAAATTTTCGTTATGCATGCGGCCGTAAGGGCCTGTCCCATGATACCGAACAAAAAACACAAGTGAAAGAGATAGTGGCACACTGATTCACAACCTGTTGTAGGTGTTGTCGATCGTATATGTAAATGTTGTTAGTATTTATTTATTTATTTGTTTCAGTCTAATGGACAAAAATCCTTACAGACTATGATAACAAAAATACTTACAAACTATGGTTATAATACAAATATGGGTTAAAAATGGGTTTAAAAAAATTGAAGTAAATGCAAAACATATATATATATATAACGAGTGATTTTTTTGCTATTATCTTTTTGGCAACACTAGTTTTGACAGCTCACGCACGTTTTGTATCTTGTGTCACTGTCAAACATCTTCAGTTTGGTCTATAATTTAATCATGAATCGTCTTACAAACGAACAACGCTTGCAAATTATTGAATTTTATTACCAAAATGCGTGCTCTGTTAAGTTAGATGAAGATCCACTTTTTTATCGAAGAATTGTGTTCAGCGACGAGGCTCATTTCTGGTTGAATGGATACGTGAACAAGCAAAACTGCCGTATTTGGAGTGAAGAGCAGCCAGAAGCATTGCAAGAGCTACCAATGCATCCACAAAAAACAACCGTTTGGTGCGGATTATGGGCTGGCGGCATCATTGGGCCGTATTTCTTCAAAGATGATGCGAATCACAACGTTACTGTGAATGGTGAGCGCTACCGTGCGATGATAACAAACTTTTTTCTGCCCAAAATGGAAGAGCTTGACTTGCATGACATGTGGTTTCAACAAGACGGTGCCACATGCCACACAGCACGCGAAACAATGGACCAATTGAGAGGCGAGTTCGGTGAACAGTTTATTTCACGCTTGGGACCAGTCAATTGGCCGCCCAGATCGTACGATTTAACGCCTCTAGACTATTTTTTGTGGGGCTATGTTAAGGCTAATGTCTATAGCGACAAGCCCGCTTCGATTGACGCACTGGAAGCCAACATTGCCAACATTATTCGTGAGATACCGGCCGAAATGTTGGAAAGAGTATGCCAAAATTGGACTAAGCGGATGGACCATTTGAGGCGCAGCCGCGGCCAACATTTGCATGAAATAATCTTCAAACATTAAATTATATCGACCCAACTATCGATCCAAATAAATATTTCATGAATTTTTCTGAATTTTATGTGTTTTTTTCTTTTTTACTTTCCGATAGTTCTTATAAAATCACCCATTATATACAAAGAAAACATGAACAATCAATAGATAACAATTATTTTACCACACTAGAAAGAAGTTTTAACTCACCCAGGCAGAAAAAGACAATTAGTACGACGTTGGTGCGATGGTCTGAGGCTACAACTGACATTAGTACAACATCTTGTTTAATAACATGAGAAAGATAACGCCAAATGACCGTCCTCCGACTCTTGTTTTCAATGTTGCCACAACACTGTAAACTTAAATTTACAATGTTCTCACAATATTGTAAATACAAAATTTACAGTATTTATTAAAAAACGATATTGCTATTTTTATATATCCTTTTTTATATTTGAGTTTTATAGTTGATTTTAAAAATTTCTTTTATTTATATTGTGCGACATGAATGACTATGGATTTGAACCTGTACACTACATGTTCACAAGCAAACGCCTTTACCAGTAAGCCACAGAGCCATATAAAATATTACATGACAAAGTAAATGTAAACATAAAATTACTCTGACAGCATTCGGGAGAGTTAAATTTATTTGTGAACTAGTCACATTTTTGGTTTTACAGTATTGTACTGGTACATAACACAGTGCAACAGTCCAAAAACACTGAATAGTATAATTGTTTTCTATATTTTTTCAAAACAAAAGTACAGCAACATATTATTTTTTTGGGCCCAAAGTGTTGATGAAACACAACATAACACAACAGCGAAGTATGCACTTGAATATACTATTTAAAAAAAATATATATTTTTTTTAGCATAAAAAAAATAGTGAAAACTACCATTTTTAAGGTAAAAAGTGGTCTGTATGAGCTATTTGGGTGTCTAGACACGTTCAGATTGTATTGATATGTTCACAAAAGCTTTTTTTTTAACAAAAAGTTCACGAAAAAAATTGTTTGCCATGAAATGTTAAAAAAGATCTGTTAAGCAGACTCTTAGCTACATTATTGTCTTATATAGTTAAGCTGTATAATTAAGTTTGAATTAGTAGTTGGCTAAATACTGATGACACCGCTTTTTGAGGCCCCACTGATTTTCAGAAACTTTGTAGGTCCATAAAAAAATTGGTCACCAAATTCGCCAAACTGAGTATAGGGTTTTACTACCGCGCTGTAGTACAATCGAACCTGTGCTCCAGTTCTTTTGTTTTTCCAAAAGTCTTAATTTGTCGCATAGTGTAATTATTGTGAATATGATAATTCTACACTAAGTTATAATTTTGAATGTGCAATGTTGTGGCCATGGTAGAATAATATACAAGGTAGCCGCATAACTAATACAAATGTGCATTTGAGGTCCGAAATGTCAAACATTAATAGAGAGTGTGTTTTTGTTTAACAGAAGCACCAAACATACGTGTTGTATTGTGTGTGCAACGTAGTTATTTCACATATACACAACATTTGATAGTTCGTACCACAAAAAAAAAAATCAGCTGGCGTTCCAGGGCTACCTTGTATATTATTCTACCATGGTTGTGGCGGTATTGGATTACTGTGAACGCAGTATTGGGAAATTAAAGTAAAATTTTGATGTATACAGTACTGGTGGCACACAACTTGTGGAAGACTCGTAATTTTGTATTTACAGTGTTGTGGTGGTACATATTTTTTGCATAAAGTCGCAATTTCTGCCTGGGTAGTTTTCTCAATGCTGAATTCGCCAAAAGATGTTTATTTTGCAAATTAAAATTAATTTCATTGAGTTAAAGTGCCATTACGTGTATAATTAGTTCGACGAAAGAGTACATCAAAAAGCTTAGCCAACTTCAAATTTCTAGGTGGAATATAAAAGGGTATAGATTGAAGCAAGTCAGGACTGGACAATCAATGCAACCATTGATAGTACACCAGTAAGGCTGATTGCACTTTCCTACGCGATTCTAGAGAACGTAGGCCTATAAACAGGCATTTAGATTCATAAGGAACAGAAGATAAGATAGTGAGCGCGTAGCAAATTTAACAAAAATTCATTGAAGCCTCTCAATATAGGAGATACGATTAGAGACATAAGGATTCCAAATGACAGAAGCATATTCTAATTTCGATCTTACTATAGACGTATTTCTACATAAACTTGTCTCTAAACAAATGTTTATATGAAAATTACCAACAACATTTGTACGATCTACAACACATACAACAGGTTGTGAATTGGCCAAATATTTATAACAATAATGCTATGACAATTCCGAACATTTTCATATCGCATGGAACACAGAACAGGCTTGATAACAATTACATAATACAGTAGAGTCCCGATAATTCGTAATCACAGGGACCAGACATTTTTGACGAATTATAGAAGTTTTCGACTTAATGAGATTTTGGTTTGAGCTGGTACAAATAAAAAATATACAAATTAACGAGATTTTTTCAATTTCTTTGCAAAGCCCCCAAAATTAGTCAAGAGAAGCACATACACGTTAATTTTATTTGTTTGTTTACCTATTTTTCTTAAAATTAATAAATTTTTTTAAACAAGGTTGATCTTTTGAACGAAAAAACATACCGTTTTAATTCTTGTTTTTATTGCTTTGAGTTTCGAATTATAAGAGACTATTAACAGCAAATTGCGATTTATAAAAAACGAATTACCGAGGGAGTCGAGATGTATGGATTTACGATTTAACGCAATTTGGATTTGGAGGGGGCTGTTTGCTGAGATGGTTATCGCGTTGGCTACAAACCCTGAGGTCTTAAGTTCAAGACTAGTTTCAGCCAAGCCAACAACATCATGAATTTTTCTGATGTACATTGGGTGTCATTGTACTGATTGTTGTTGGATTGTTAGTGATGAAGGAGTAGCAGTGTTCACTTTGGCGGTAACTGCAACGATTAATACTGACACGTACTAATGCATATCACAGCACCCTCCTTCGTCGGTATTGTAGCAGAATCGTTGGCGAAGTAAAATAACAGCGATGCCAACTTAGTGTTTTTGGCACTATTTTTAGTGCTTTTTGATGTCTCAAACGCTAAATGTTTAGCTGTGGTGTTTTAATAAGAGAAAGCACTAACTTGGTGCATTTAAACATTTTCAGCAGCGCCTTTAGTGCTTTTCACAAATTTTCATATTTTATAACTTTTAAATAACTTCGATTTGCGAATATTTAAAGGGTAGCAAATACTGCTCACGTTAAACATTAATTCAAATCATGGATTTCAAAAGGTTGTTTATATAAAAATTCAGATAAATCGCTAATTATTTAGAGCTCGCCATGATCGTCGAACGTAAATTAAAGTTTAGTGTCATATCATATCGGATCATTTTTGCAACCTCCAAATATGGTCCGATTGCTCCAGTTTTTGGTTTATAGAGTTCTTTCGATAAATGCAGCCTTATGGAGACAGAATAGAATACATAATAAATATCCTTCTATGAAAGTTTATATGTTTGTGAGTTTGGATGTTTGATCCACTATAATGCGAAACCCGCTTAATGGATTTGGATGAAATTTGGTAGACGGATAGTATATGAGGCAGACTGAAATATAAAATACTTTATAAGGGGTAAAACGGGGAGAAATCGGTACTTTTTTTTGCCTGCGATTGTTTTGGTATTTCAGCAGCTTGCCGACGAATTCTTGCTACTAATATTATGTGAAAGTTTGAGATAAGTGGACTATTGATAAAACAATCAATAGATGTACTATATATCGCCAGCTGAAATGCTAAACGCCCTAACTAATATTTTCATCATTTGACAGGAGAAGAAATAAAATTTAGAGTTTCTTAATATTATCGCTATTTTTGTTCGGGTAAGTTTGATTTTTATAGCAGCTATATACATATATCTTGGTGAAATACATCAGAATTTTCTAAAAAATCCGATTATAATGATCTGTTAGATATAGCTTTTTGCGTTTTATTTAACGATATGTAGGTATAATTTTCATATCAGTTTCTAGTTGTAGTGGTCCCAAGTGGAAATTCTCCTTAATAAAACGATTGCTTTTCTCCATTATACACTTGCTAATAGAAAAATTAGGCTCTTTTACCGGGACTTAATACAACAACAACAACGAGGGTTGGTGCTTTTTAACGCATTTTTTACCTCGAAATTACTCTATTTAGTGCTTTTTTACATTTTATTGTACTTTTTGCTCGAAAAAAGTTGGCATCACTAGACTACACAGCTTAAGCAAATTGATGACCCTGCTTGACCACCTATTCTTTTTACACTATCCCTTTCTCAAAGAAGGTAACACATTAATTAATTAACTGCTAGGCATTAATTGCCTGTGTGTTACTTCTTTAAAAAAAAGGACCGCTAGTTTTTTTTTTACAAATTATCACGATTTTCGATTTATCGGTGTACGCATTATAGCTATTCTATTATATATATATAAAAATTAATAAAACGAAATATATATAAAGTTCGTGAAAAAGTGGTAAATTTTAGTGAAAAATGTTTGTGTTGTCAACCAAAGCACAATGGCGTACTTTTGACATTTGCCTTCGCATTAACGACAATAGTGGGACGCAAATTTATATTGAATTGCTTACGTATTTTCGTTCGCACTGCTTTTCATTCAACTTAACCCTAAAAATGCATATGTACGAAAACTTTCGATATCCTGGTGAAAGCTATTAAGACGTTTCTGAACAATAAGTTAAATTTTACAAGTGAATACAGTGCGCTTTTGGTAATCGCTATTCTCGATTAGCATCACATCTCTGTTATGTTACACTCAACCTTATTCTGCAACTATTTGTCGACATCAAATTTTTTTCCAAGTACATATGTAGTCGCATTTGATTTATACATTAAACAATCTGTAGAAGAAAAATATTACTTTCTAATAAACATTAGCGAAAAATGGACAATAAAAATTATTTTAAACATAGCGGAAACGGCCAAAATCGATGTTTATCGTTCGGAAGGATATTCCTATCGGGCCTTTGCACGGAAAATTGGGCAACCGCTTTAACTTCAAGCGAAAAAGAGATTAATTTTGAGAAATGTGTCAAAGCTCTTCTCTTTGAGCACCAAAAATCAGGTCGCAAGATGGTATCCAGGCAATTATCTCAACGGTAAAAGAGAATTGCAAGCTGTGAATACCCGAAATTAAAAAAAAAACTCAAGAAACCCCCGTCACTGAATAATGTACGCAAAGAAAATCTACTAAAATTTGCTAGAGTACATGATATGTGACATTCAAGTAGGAGGTATCTTAATGATTTTTGGGGTTGACTTTCCCGCAGGGTTTATGAAGGGGAAGACAATTCGACGATAAGTAATCACTATTTCAAGCAATTAAGAACTCCTGGAATGAGATTTCTTTAGATTATTTTACGTCACTTTATGATTTAATTAAAAAAAAAGCCTTATATTTGAAGTTGTTTTAAACGAGGGAGCTAGCACCCACGATTAAAATACCTAAAGTATTATCAATAAACTCAATATTAATTAAATTATTAATGGTTCTTATTATAAAATTTGTTTAATATTTTTCTAATCTTAAGAAAATGACATTTCCGATGGTAGTAAAATTTTAGCTGTCAAACAAAAATTTAAAAAAGATTATATGGCCTACTAAAAACAGAAATTGTAGTGGTTCTAATCATCTGATCTATAGTGTATGTATGTGCGAAAAGTACTGAAAATTTAATTAAGTTTTGTTGTAAAATTCGGAGAAAAAGTTATTTATAGTACTGGATTTAAAGAAAACTAAAATTTATACTCTTATATAATTGAAATATTTATTGTTTCACTGTAAACATATTTCTTCAACTTACCTGTGCTCTCCGGACCATTTAGCTGCCTCTTTTGTGCCGGTCGACTCGTCCAGACAATTTTATTGCCTGTTCCTGTTACCGTGCCGTCCGTATTTGCATTGCCAGTCAACATACCGGCCGGTGTTGTTGTAACATTTGTCGAACCTATTTGACGCCATACAATTTGCTGTGTCGGTTGACCGACAATCTGTTGCTGCTGTTGTTGAGCCAATTGTTGAACTGCGTTGCGGGCTGAAGTCGTAACGATTAGAGGGCCCGTTGATGTCGATCCATTGCCTCCCGTAGCCGAACTTATGTGTTGAACACCGGCTATATTTTGTACTGTTAATTGTTGACCACTACTTGTATTTATGATATTAACACCCTGAGTGCCAGAAGTAACGGAAACGGGAGCCTTTTGTAAGTAAATCTTTTGTGAACCGGCCGCAATGACATCTCCCGACGACGTTGTTGTGTAAATCATTTGTCCACTAGCATTGTTGACAGATGATGCTCCAATTGGTGTAAGAGTGGGTTGGCGCATTATTGTTGTAGGTGCGGTGGTTGATGATGTTGGAACGTATTGGGCTATAACTGAGGCCGTAGATGTATTGCCCAGATCTCGTTGCAAAAGCAGCTTTTGCTGTTGTTGTTGCAACTGTAGCTTGCGTTGTTGTTGCTGCTGTAACTGCAATTGATGCAGTTGCTGGACAGTTACATTACGAATTTGTTGTGTACCCGGCTGTTGTAAAACTTGGATTGTGGTAAGCTGTTGCTGCTGCTGCTGCTGCTGAGGTTGGTGTTGAGCAATATTGGACGAAGATGTTGTTTGAGTCTGATGTTGCTGTTGTTGATTTTGCTGTACTGCTACTAAAGACTCATTTTGATTTAATGAAATCGCATTTCCAATTACTTGCACTGGTGTGGAATGAGCAATTAAATGTGGTTGTTGTTGATGTTGCTGCCTTTGGTGTTGAGGTTGATGTGGAAGTTGCTGTTGTACTGTTTGTGTAATGATCATTGGTGTGCTGGTTGGCTGTTGCTGTTGTTGTTGTTGTTGTTGTTCCACCTGCAGTACTTCACGCTGAGAATTTATATTTACTGTATTAATGGATGAGGTCATTATCAACGGAGTCATTGGCACAAGCTGTGGTTGTTGCACATTTGTTATTCTTGCATTGCTAGCCAAAACAACAGTGGGTTTTGTGTCTGTCACCTCCATGGGTTCAGATTTTATCGCCACTTCTACCACCTCTTCTTCGGGCTCTTTTTTAGGTTCTTCTTTCTTAAAGAACGTTTCATCTGTAACAATTTCTTTTTCTATGGGAGAGAAATTAAAAGTGGAACTACCTACGGGTGCTAAAAGGGCGCATGATTTTTTGCCACCTTTTAATTTGCCAACCTTTTTGTCGCATATTAATTTATCATCTTTTTTCGTGTCATCGATGCTGTCGAGCAGCCCGGCTGCAACTTCAACATCTCCATCGACCACTGCATCTACATTTTCCCCATCTAAAATGCCATTCCAAAAGTTGGTAGCCTGATTTAAAGTCTTAATATCATCGATTTGTACTTCTTGCAAAATATTATCCAACATATCGGCATCATCACCATCTCCCAAAAGGTTAATATCATTCAGTGAATCGCCGCTGAAATTCAGATCCAAACAAGCCGTACCGTTATTTGGGTCAGGACTTTTACTACTACCTCTTGCCAATTCGGGCAAATAGGAGTTTTGAAACAACTGGGTATCGGCTTCTAGATCTTCATACTTAAAGGATGAACTAATAAATGCTGAATTAATATTATCCGATTCCTCTTTCCACAACATTGACATGTGGCTTCCACTATCTAATGGCTCTGTAACCATTTCTACAGCTATAGGAGTGTTTTGTGACCAATCCACTAATGGAGAGCTTAACTTATAATCCATACTAGAGCCCCAATAGCTCTCCTCTTTTTCGGTCCCGGTAGGTGTTTTTGGACGAAAATGTAGCCAATCTCGACGTATTTCAGACAACACCTCATTGCAAATATCTAAGCGTTGTGATGATGTGGGTGAAAGACCCCCCAACATAGACAAATCCTTGTTCTCATCTGCCTCATTTATGTCTTCTATTAAAATATTTACACCCTTTAAGCCCTCATTAGGGCAGGGGGACGATTTATATCTTTTCAGATTTTTAACACGAATAACATCCGCCATTTGATTAAAACAGGACACCTCCTTGTCGTCATCATCGCTAGCAGGCCCACAAGACGTGTACAGTTGTCGGCTGCTTCTTTTCAAGGCCTCCTTGTCGGATTCATCGCACACTTCTTTCTTAATCTTGATAAGATTACTTAATTGAGCCAAGTTTACGTTTTCTTCATCTTCCATTATATCGGCGGCTAAAGTTGTGTTTAACTTTTGTATAGTACTCAAAGGTTCATTAGAATCATCTGCCGAACCTAACGATGGAGCTGAAGAGTCTATAAGTTCTTGCTTTATAACCCTTGTCACCGATACTCCAGCTATAGCCGTGCACGGTCGGATGATGTTCGTGTCGTCGTTTTCTACGTCATGAACTTCGGCTTTTATCACATTATTTTTGTCACTTAAACTACAACTAATATTTCTACTATTAATATTTGTATTAACATTACTGCTACTATTGTTGTTGCCAACATTACTTGCACACAATGGTGCTAATGTCGGTGAGGTTGAAAAGGAGGAAACGAATGAGGAATTAATATTATTAAGTTTATTGTTATCTAAGGAGACGGCAGAAGCACAGCGATGATTTGGCCAATTGGTGGTCGCTTTCATAGCCTGATCTTCTTTATTTAAGCCATTAAGTTTATCTTGTTTTGATTCTGAGACGCAGGATGAAGCGGCGACTGGTATATGATTTAACAAATTATTTACACGTTCATTTTTAACGCCACTCTCTGCCAATGACCAAGATTGTGACAACTTGTACAACAATTTTCGTGTAACCAATTCCTTATTTTTCTGTTGCGGTGTTGAATTGACTTTACTTCGTTTCGTTTTATCTAATTGTTGTAGTTGTTGTCTTCTTCGTCGTCCACGTCTTCTGACCATCGATAAACAGGAGTGATAGCTTCGATCCCGTTGTATGTGTAGACCAAATGCATCCTCCAAATCATTTTCATCATCTGAGTACTCATATTCACAATCATCCAAATCATCTGTATCTTCATTGTTTGAAAGTTTTTCTTCCGTTTTTGTTTCGGCATGATTGTAATCTACGACATCAGTGATTTCTTTCTTAATTGTTATGGCGGGTATATTTGCATTATTTACAGATGTTGTGTTGGTTGTTGATGCTGTTAGTGCTCCCAGAATATTTAATGTCGGCACCAGATCAACAACCGTGGGTGGTGAGGCGGGTTTAGTTGTATCTTTATTAGTCGTTGTATTATCGGAGGTGAAGGTTGTGGAATCGGGTGTTTTAGTCTCGAGAACTGTGTAATCGAGCTGTGACCAGAACTCGTCAAAATTCGTTGCTACACGATCGAGCATTACACGTCCTCCACGACCCAAACGTCTTCGAGCAAAACCAATACAACGAGGTCTAAGCAATAAATTAATTATAATTCAAATATAAAAATATGTAAATTACAATCTTTTTATAACATTTTGATTACGCACCTTGGATGCCTAATAGAGGTGAGTGTGTAACGATATTTCGTATCACCAAAGCCATAATCCTCTTTAGGCTCCCAAGGCCAATTGCCAGCATGAGTTCTCGTCTATGAAAGTAAGTTAAAGCAAACAATTAATTTATATTGAATCAATTTGTGTGCAGCAAACACGCTTTAGACTCACTCACCCTCAAATAATCGCAGCCTTGTTTTCTTCTAAATGCAAATGGAGCCTCATCCTCACTCTCCGAACCGATTTTGTGCGCTAAATCTTCTTCTTCGGTCTCAATGTTGGATTCATTTGGCGCTGGCGATGAACTTTGACGATGCAGGTGTTGCAAATGATGTGGCAGATGTGGATGCGATGCGGTACCAGTTAGAACACCTGCACCACTAGCAACGTTTCCAACTAAAACAGCTCCTGTGGTTGCTGACGTTGGTATTACACCAATGCCAGCTAAATACTGTTGTTGCTGTTGCAAATGTTGTTGTTGTTGCTGTTGATGCAGCTGTTGTTTATCACGCGGTACTTTATGCTTGCGTTTCTTATACTGTCGTTTCTCTTTGCGATTAGCCGTGTTAAGTCCATCTGTTTAAAGACAAAAATAAATTTAGTGCCTTAATAGATTTCAAAAGTTCATTAAATTTAAAAGGTGTTCAATACCCATAGCAAGATTCGCTGTATTCAGGAACGGTGATGCTGATGAATACAAATGACCACCTGGAGTTGTTACATTACCTGCTGAAGCTGGTGTTAGCAAATTTGTCGTACCCATTACATTATTTAGGCCGGCAGCCGAAGACGCCACACTTGGCACCACAGCAGCGGGAGTAGCCCCCGAAGAGGATGAATGATGCGAGTATTGATTAGCGTACAATAGAGCAAAGGCAGGCCTGCTGAAAATGAAGATACACACACAATTGTAAAAGGTATTACTTGCAAGAATGTGATGCAGTCGAACTACATACCTAGCATTTTTAAGTGTTGCACTGAGCTCTGAAAGTAAAGCTCCGCTAAAGTCTTTAAGTTGCACACGCCTCTCAAAGATTTCTATGGACAAATGCAGTTGTTCACGCTTCGTTTTCTCACGTCTTTTTACCATTTCTAAAACTGTTGTGGCTCTTTGCAAATCCCGTCTTTAAATAGAAATAATATTTAATTTCACTACAATATTGAGACTTTAGCTGTTACACAAGTTTCTACTTACCTCAACTTCAGCATCTTCTCATAGGAAGTCTCATCATTTTTACGATTCTTTCGCGTCTGCATTTTTTCAGTGCGTCTACGAAAAGCTAAGTACGGATTATTTGATGAGGCACCCGGCCGATTCTCGGTTTTCACTGACAGTATCAATGGATGTTGCTGAGGATGAGTAATTTTTGGATGAACAATTGGGACAAATTACGTATTATTTAAATTTTCTTTATATTTACAAAACAAACAGAAAAGAGAGAAAATACTAAAGCAATGAGATGCCAGTTGTTTACCATTTTCAGACGTTTGTTAAGCCAGTAGTCATACACTGCTATGCTGACTTCATCGTCCTGTTTGAGCAGCGCTTTGGCCTCGTTTAGTGTAACCACTGTCTGACCCGAACTCTTCTCTAAACGGTCCATCATCTGTTCAAATTTTAATGGTGTTAGATCGAGACGTTTTCGTTGTTGATTTATCCACAACTCATCTTCAGTGTCCATATCGTATTCTGGTACATCTTGTTCCAAACCAAGCGCTAAATATCAAAAACAATAAAATTATTCACTGTGTATTTCATTAAAAATTGGTTTCACTTACGCTGCATATGAATTAATTGCCGCGGCATACGATAATTGGGTGGATAATTTCTATCATAGAAATCTTGTTCGGTGGTATAGACTTCTGGCGTTGGAATAATAAGACCCGTACAAATTGCTCTTTGCAAATGATGCTCCTATAATATATTAAATATTATTGAATATAAAAAAGTTTTTGACAAATTTCAAAAAAAAATTGGCCATATTTATATACCTATATTTTAAAATAAGCTAATGCTAGTTCCTTTTGTCCAAAATATGAAAATATTACTAAACTATTTATGTCGCGCAAATGGCGAAAATTCGCAAAAATTTTTAAAATTATAAACAAGCTCTAAAATTGAATAAAACCCGTTAAAACCATAACGAATGGCAAAAACTGGGGAAAAAATGGCGTAAATGGCGAAAATTCGCAAAAACTTGCTAGCATCGTGAAGATATTAAAGCCTAATATTAAATTAACACACACAAGCTCATAAACTTGCAAAAATCGCTTTTGTCGCGAAAACAAAGAACATTCGCGAAAAATTTCAATATTGCCAAGCAGTTTTAAAATAGATTAAAAACAGCTAAAGTTGTAAGGAATGCCGAAAACTTGAAAAAATTGCGAAAATTACAAACATTCGCAAAAACTGTCTAATATCGGAAAGTTAGTAAGGTCTAATATAGTTTACAGATCGCTATGTAGAAGAATAAGCCCCATAACTGACTAGGAGTTCCCCCTACGAGTGTTGAATGTATGACTGACCTCCATTGGTTTTTTGTTTTCAACATTTTCTCAAAACATAATTGCCCCTTATCTCCATCCCTTAGAGGACTCCCATACTTTTTTACTAACAAAACAATAGGTTGTTAGATACCACCATAAAAAAACTTGTGAAAAAACACCTTTAAGAAATATATTTTTTTCTAATTAACATGACAATTCAGTCAGAAACACGTTGAAATAATAAACTAATCGAGAAAATTGCAGATAGCACTATTTGAATATAAGCACTCGATATGTATTTACATACATACATATGTACATAAAATTAGTTGTGGGAGAAATCTTAAAGCTCTCATAAAACCGCTGCTATGCTACGAATGTGATTGCTGTCACATTAATGCTATTGCTACTGCTATTACATTTTCAACAGCAGCAGCAAACAACAGCACAAATAAATTAATATATAAACAATTAATTTTTGTGGCCACAAATGCTTTTATTTTTTTTATGTTTGCTTCTGCTATGATGTATTTATTTCCAATAGCACAGTATAAGAGATAGTATTGTAAATAAGTTTAAAAATTTATAGTGTAGTATATATCACATTTTCCGTACTACTGCTACTTCGCAGCTAGCACTTCGAACACTGGTCGAAATATCTACTTCTACAAAAAAAAAAAAAAAAGAATAAAAGATCGTATGTACAAAATGCTCCACTATGTCGTGTCTGCAATTTGTCGAATGCTCCATCTTGCAGAACCGGTCAAAAAGAGCTATAGTGTGGACAGCTAAGACTATAATAACAAATAAATTTTAAAAATCAAAGCACCCGACTACCTATAAAAACTGAAAAGAAAGAAAAAACAAGTCCAGTAGTGCGGAACACAGCGACTTTTACAGTCGGGAAGCATTAAAAATCGAATCTTCTTAATAGTGGCTCCCGACTGTAGAAGTCACTGTATTCCGCACTACTGGACTAGTTTGTTTTTCTTTTCAGTTTTTATATGTAGTCGGGTGTTTTGATTTTTTAAATTTATTTGTTATTTTAAACTTTTTAGTGTTTAGGATTACTAAACATATAACTTATATACATATTTGTAATCTCCCTTTAATTTCCTTTATTTTGATACTTCACTCGAGTTTTCGTAAAAAAAAATTTTCCATACTACTTTTTCGCGCCAAAAATTCGCCATTTTGTTTTTTCTTTTCAAACACCTATCTAAGAACACTTGGGTTGTTAAGATGAATACAACGATACCTTAATCGTCGAAGTCCATGCAGGCGTTAGGATGATACGTGGTAATAAAGAAAATTAAAAAAATATATACAAGTAACGCGCGAGAAATATGACCCTTCTCGGCAGTCGGTTAACTCAACATATAACTTATACATATATATATATATATATATTTGCAATCTCCTTTTCATTTCCTTTATTTTGATACCCTATTCGATAGTTTTGGTAAAAAAAAATTTATCGTACTACTTTTTTGCGCCAAAAATCCGCCATTTTGTTTTTTCTTTTCAAAAAAACTTGGCACAGTAGAGCTGGATTTTCTCATATGATTTCTACAGATCCCGATCTACGTAGTGGTGATTCCAGATATCTGGAAGATAGAAAGATAAACCATATTCTGAAACCTGACAACACAGCTATCAAAGTGGAAGCCCTACTGGTGCCATCCCTGAAGGAGCATTTTCCGATCCACACAATTGTGACTCTATTGCCAACTATTTTAATTGCAGTCAAGCATCAAGTCAAGTGGATTTCAGAGGCTAAAAATCAAGTTACGACATGAAAAAATGGGTGTGCCATCTCAATATGTCTAGCTGGTGTCATTAGAGGATGACTGATGTATGTAAAAATTCCTAACGTAAGCGACCGCCATTAAAATCTTCCTGAAGGAGTTTAACTTGAAGCTATCAATCTCAAAGTCATCTTTTGATTCTGGGACTACCGAAGTAAGGATGGAATTAGGCATAACTGTTGAAGACAGGTGCATAACTACGCGCCAGTCTTGCGTGTAGTCTTCGACAGCCACCTTCATCACTTCATGTTGTCCGCGGCCTACATAAACCAAAGTGTGAAATCCCGGAACAAGGTTCTGAAAGATCTCTCTCTCTCTCTCTGTCATCTATTAGGGCATGAATAAGGTCATCATTGTTGCGACATATAAAGGAATTGGTCGCGCTCTTAAATTACGCTGTACCCCGTTTCTTAACGACACCGACCGAACTTCGTTGGTATTGTAGCAAAACCGTCGGCGAAGTAAAAGAACTAATAAAATGGCTACACAGCTTAAACAACTCGATGCCTCTACATAACACCAGAGGGACTTGCAACACTGCTCTACATAAAAAACGCGCAATAGCAGGGTTGTAAATGAATTAAGCTTTCTATCTCTCTCCCACTTCAGCACCTGTCCTCTCAACACTGTCCCTTTCCCAGACACATTAATTAATTAACTGGTAGGCATTAATTGCCTGATTGTGTTACTTTTCTTTCAAAAAAAAAAATATTGAAAAAAAAAATTTTTTTTTAATTAATAAAATTTTTCTGAAACTTCTGTGAACAATTTTATCATTAAAAGAGTCACATTTCGAATTAAAATCATAAAGTAAAACAAATTTTATCAACAAAACAGTAACAACGCAAAATACAACCAAATTTAAATAAAACAATTTGATTATTTTTAACTTGAATAAAGGCTCAAATCAAATAATAAATTTTTTATGAAAATATAGGATGCATTTCTATTTCAACTTTTGTATTTACTCAAAATTAATGTGCTGTTTCCACAATGCAAACAAGCGACTTGAGTAAAAATTTTGTATGGAAATCACTCAAAAAACTGAGTGTTTTTCATATAAATTTTAGACAAGCAGTGCTTGTTTGCATTGTGCAAACAACACATAATACCTTCGTGTTGATATAAAGCATAGCTGTAATAAGTGAATGAAATGAAAAATAAAAATATTTTTATTTCATGAATCTAAATTGATTATTAGGCTAAGGTTCGGAACGTTATATTCAGAAAGAATTGGGCATGATTAATATTCCAAGCAACAAGGGAAAAATTAACATCAACTTAATTTTTCAACGTACACAGCAGAACAGAGTAGCGCCACTTTCGGAAGCCGCTACACTTCCATCGTCAGTGCTCAGTGTATTTTGCTTATCACCACTTGTGCATTTGTATTAAACACTAACCATTTGTATTAAACACTAAACTCTGCTAAAATATCTTAGCCCACACGAAAATTTAGCATACTTTATGTATTTGCACTTAGTTTTGCTAAATTCTGAAAAACTATAATTTTTTCTGCTATAATGTTGCAAGTACAAATTTTTGTATCTTTTTGAGGATTAAAAATACATATTGCGATTTTTTGCATTTGCACTTACGGTAGACAATAACGGAGTTCAGTGATTGATGCAAATGGTCTTGCGAAAGTAAGAATGCAAAATGTCGGATGTTAGAAATTTTTTGGGAGTTTTCGTCATTTTGACGATCTATCTGATTTTCTGAGATTTTTTTATTCCTTTATGTGCTAGTGATTTATTTCTCCAATACATTTAGCAATTTTTTGCAAACTTTTGATTTTTTCGCGTTCTTTCTTAGTTTTTTTTTATTTTTAACAGTTTTGATGATTTCTAATAAATTTTAGGGCTTGTTTCCGATTTTGCAACTTCTCACGGTTTTTGCAATGATCGCGTTAAAAGTGGCTTTTTGCAATGCTCGCGTTGAAAGTGGCTTTTTGCAAGACATTGCTATTATGCCGTTGTTAGCAAGTTATGGCGAATTTTCGGCATTTTCGCGATTTTTAGCGAATTTTTGGCATTCCTTACAGTTTTAGCGATTTTTAATCAAAACTATGGATTGTTTAAAATTTTGCAATTTTTCGCGAATGTACTTTTTTTCGCGAAAGGCGTAGTTATTCCAAAGTTTATGGTTCTCTTACATTTTTAAGGATTTTAATATTAAAAATTTTAGCAAGTTCTTGCGAATTTTCATAATTTTAGCAAATTTTCCAGAGTTAGCGGCTTTCGTTCCAGTTTTAGCGAGTTTTAATAAATTTTAGGGCTTGTTTCCAATATTTTATGCGAATTTTCTACATTATCGCGATATGTGTAGTTTATTCTAAGTTTTTTTTCTTTTTAGAATTTCAGGGACTTTTAATCATAATTAAAATAAAATTTTCCAACTTCCTTGCCTTTACTTTATATATTAGCGATGTATAACCAATTTTAGGGATTGTTTTCGATTTTATGATTTTTGAAACTATTTTACGATCTTGCAAATTTTTGTATTAATTTTCGGTAAATCGCCTTATAACAAAATATAGAACTGCTTTCCGATAGTATTATTTTTTGCAAATGTGTATAGTTTCGAAGCATAAGCCATTCTCTCCAAAAAAAAATTTACATAAAAAAGTAAAATCATCAGTATATGAAAGTGATTTTAAAACGAATTTAAACGGGTATTATCGTTTTTCATCACATAGCAAATCGACTAATTTTTAATAGAACAAAATGGAATTTGAAATCGACAATACAAAATCGAAAAAGTAAACACATCACACCTTTTACCTTTTTCAAATCGATTTGATGTCGAAATCGATTTTCATCGCATACCTGATTATTAGAGGTGGAAAACTATCGATGGCACTATCGATAGTATCGATATTAAAATTTTTTGTGACTATCGATATTTTTATTCTGCAATCGATTATTTGAAAACAATCGATATTTTTTTGCCGCTATCGATAGTAAATGATCTACTACAATTGTTGTACTAGACATTATTTTCAACGATCATCAGTTAGTTAAATTGGACTTAAAAATCACTGAACTCACACATTTTTGTTATATTGAAATGTTACAAGGATTTTAGTTTTGTTATTTATTGAGCTACGTAATAATGTTCTGTTTTGTTTAAAAACCTTTTTCATTAGCATTTTTACATACATACATATATTTAGTGCATTCTCTGAGAACTATAAAACTTTGATAGTATCACGATAGTATCGTCGATATATTGATAGTTTTTCTAACTTTTGATAGTTTAGAATCAATATATCGATATGTTTTTTTTCAAAATATCGAAAATTTTCGATAGTGACACTATCGATAGTTTTCCACCTTTACTGATTATATGAAAATTCAACATAGTTTATTCATATTAAAACTAGGGATGTAACGAATACCGATACCGATATATCGGCGATACTTCAGATTTTCCGATACATCGGTATCGGCGATATTTTACTGTCGATACGACGATACTTTTAACATTTTTTTCAGAGTTTTTTTTAACAAATAATTTATTTTTGTTCAGTTTTACCATGAATTAAATTCACTTCGTTATTTTTTAAATCTTATTAATATCAATTTTAAAAATGAATAATATTTTATGCTGTTATTTTGTAAAAAAATTATTTACTTTTTTTGTTAGTTTTACCATGAGTTCAAATTCAAGTCGTTGTTTTTTAAATCTTATTCCAGCAAAAAAAGACACTCCAAAGAAGTCATGAAAATGTAGAATTCGCGATCCGGAAGTATTGCAAATTTGGATAATTAGTTTTACATATCCTTGCCATTGCAAGAAGTTCTGTTTTTCGATTACCAATCACCGAATTGGAAGCGATACTAGGACAAATTTATTTTTGGTGTTCTATAGTGGTTAATGATAAAAAATTACCCATTTTCACAATTTTTTTATGCGAATTTAAACTCAAAACTTTATTTTCATGTAAATTTAAGTGAATAAATATAAACTTTTAGAAGACTTTTAATAATTAAGCTATTAAGTTATTTAGAAGAATATTAGTTGATAAATGTTCTTTAAAAATCGATTTTTTAAAAAGCATGGCGAGTATTTTTTAAAATTAAAAAGGAATTAAAATTTTTTTCTTGCTTTTCTACTAATTATCAGCATATTTTTAATATAGATTTTTTTGAAGCAAAGAAAATGTAGCTCCTTAAAAATTACTTCCAATTTTTTATACTGGGTTAAAATCAATTTTAAATATTCTCTTTACAATGTAATTTTGTATAATAAAAAAATTGCACTTGAGTTTTGTTGATCTAAACTTGAACTAAATTTCAATATTCGTATCGGTATCGGAATCGGTATCGGCGATATTTATTTTTAAATATCGGTATCGGTATCGGATCGGCAAAACGGCGTATCGTTACATCCCTAATTAAAACTACTGAAATTTTTATAAATTTATACATTACTCAAAAAATTTTTTTTTAATTTAAAATCAATTTACCATATTATTTATAATTGATATTTTGTTCATATTTTTAAAACGAAGGAAAATTTAAGTGAAGTTTCCACAATCCACACGATTGATTTGCGTACAAAATTTGTATAGAAATCACTCAAAAAAAACAAAGTACTTTTCATATAAATTTTCTGCTCAAGACGACCGCTTGGATTGTGGAAACCGCATCTTAACATATTTAATGTTTGTATGGAAATCACTCAAAAAACTGAATGCTTTTCATATAAATTTTAGGCCTAAAAATTAAGTAAAATTCATTTCAATATTATTCAAATAAAAAAAATCAAATATTTTTTCTCAAAATTTTATTTAAGAAAAAATATAAAAAATGAATTCAATCAAACTGTTATTTCTTGAATAGAAATTATTTCTCAAAAATAAAAGAAATGTTTTTTTTTTCAATTTAAAAATGTATGTATGTATTTACATACAACAATCATTTATGAAATATTTAGGTCAGTGAGTTGTAGAGGAACTTTTTGTGCGAACGCGTTTTTCTTATACTTTTTCTTGCTACTGAGCCTCTGGTAATCATTCTATTTTTCACACCAAAATGACTAAAAATTTCAACAGATTGTTAGAATAAAAAAATTCTTCAAATTATTCAAACTCAGAGAAAGTGGACAGGAAGTATGAAAAAGAAAGCATCACTTTTTCGCGAACTTTCGCTATTTTTGAAACTAATGATTTTTTGCCAGTTCTTGTGCTTTTTACAGTTTACTGATTTTTAATCAATATCAGATTTTGATGTTACCAATTTTTAGCCATTTTTGAGATATTTTCCAAGTTTTAGCATTCCTTACAATTTTAGCAATTTTTAAGCATTGTTATTGCTTGTTTGCAGTTTTGCAATTTTTCGTAATTTTTCGCTATTTTCGCGATAAAAATAATTTTTTTGGATCTTCTTGGCTTTTTTAAAGTTCTGCTGATTCATAATTAAATTAGACTTTGATATCTTTTTGATGTTAGCAAGTTTTTGCGAATCTTCGTATTTTTCGCGAATTGTTCCGTGTTTTTGCCATTCCTTACAATTTTAGACATTTTTAAGCAATTTTAGAGCTTGTTTGCAGTTTCGCAATTTTTCCCGAGTTTTTTATCGTTTTTTTTTTTTGAGTAGCGCATTAATTTATAATTGGTCAATTCAAAGTATTGCCATATCAGTCCTATTTTTCATATTTCATATTATTTGATGCAAGCATAAAATTTTATTTAAAATTTTCAAACAAAAAATTTATAAAATTTTACACATGAATGGCATGTGTTTTAAAAAATATTTTATTTCATATTCTATAATTTTCTTTCAAGTTTTGATGTTTAAAATAAAATAAATTAAAGTGAAATGTATAAAATAAATAAAAGTTTTTGTGAAAAATAGATGTGTAAAATACATCGTAATTTAATACGTGCCGATTTCGAAATGAACTTTTCGGGAAAAATAAGATTATTACCGTTCTGAGACATAACCCGTTTAAAGTATCAAGTACTATTTAAATACAAAATACGGGATAGAACAATATGCAAGCTTGCTTTAAATTGTCCAAATGTTATTACTTAAATTTCTGAAAGTATACATTTTTTAACTTTTCTGAAAATAAAATAAATTTACATTTGAAACGTTTTATTTCAAATCAATAACAACAAATTTCAATTCATATCATGAGGAATGTGAATGATTTCAATGAAATTCTCAAGGCGAATTCATACTAGGTGGCCGCAAGAGCCCAGCTGTTTACAAAAATATTTACACATTTAACATGTCAGCAGTGTTAATGTATCAGCTCTTTTGACAGCCCAAATGTAAATTCTCAACAGCGAATTCTCTTGCGACTACCTGGTGTTGATCTACCTTAGAAATTCTATTTCTTACTCTACGTCTCCCCCTAACTTAAAATGCTGTTGTAACTTGAAGTTATGACTGCGTTGTTAAAACAATTGCACTAACAACTATGTTATTACCTGAAAAAAGCATTAATTTGAGCGGTGTACACTTAACATTAACTTGAAGTTAATGTTAAATTAAGTTAGGTGTAGGCTGCAAATTAAACAAAACTAAGATTTAAGTTTAATTTTATTTTATGGACAAATTCAAATAATAAAATTGTGATATGTCAAATAATAAATTTCTTAAAGGTTTTATTTGGATTTTATTTATTATTTTGCCTTATAAATACTTTTATTGTTATCCAATGGATATCTAATTGTAAAAAGGCGTTGAAAAATAAAATAGATTCATATCGAATATAAATTATTTGCTGGGTTTTGTATGTTTCTAACCCTACTACGCTTATTTTATTTTTTTGTACATACATATATACATACATATGTGACAAAATTTCAAATTCGGTGTTTTAATTAATTATCTATTGTATACCCTGCAAAACCAGAACTCTTGTTTTACTTTCTTTCAAAATGTACGATATTGCATGTAACCTGTAGAATCCACCTCATATTTTTCGGAACGCAAAACCAATAAGCTGGCGAAATATATTCCCCCTTATTCCGTAAGTATTTGTCGACGTCACGTCAAGACAATACCAAAAAATTGGCACATTTCTACTCGTCATTGACAACAATTTACTATTACTGGCAGCCACTTACTATTCTCTAAGGCAGAGAAAATTGAAGGAGGCTGTTTATAGTAGTAAATTTTTGTCGACAGCGAGTGACGTCGACAAATCGTTACGAAATAAGGGGAATTATATATCTGCAGACAAAACTCACTGAAAAACTATCACAGAGCTATCTAAGTTTTATAGAACAATTTTCAAAGTTCCGAAGTGATGAATTCGTTTAAACGCAACGGTTTCTGTAATTTTTCATTTTCGCTTTATTCGAATTCGACTGTATTCAGTTTTTGGTGCAAATGGTCTTGCAAAAGAGTAGACGCAAAATATTGTAATTTTTTATGAAATCTAACGGCAACTATGGGCTATTGGGACTTCTCCGGTCCCCAATAGTTCTTCATTAATATTTAATAGAAACTAGTACGCTCATAGCGAACTCTGACTATAACGAATTTTCGCTTATAGTGAACTGTTCTTTAAGACATATAAATAAAACTACATGCATAGAAATTTATACACTCCTAACGAATAAAAAATCGTTCTTAATCGATACTAATGACACACATCCGACAATACGTTTCTGTTAATTTTAGATATTGGTTTATTTTGGCACTTATGTCAGCGATGTGGATGACATGATAATGCAGTCGTCGGGGCATGACACTGTGAGACTTCCTGAGGGGTGGGCGTTTCGACAATATATTGAAGATTATAGGTGAGAGTGGCACACCCATTTTAATCTCGCGGTACCTCGAGTTTTAGGGTTTGTACTCAACAAACGATTGCATTCCATATAGATAGTCCACAATTCTGCGTTTGATATCGATGGGAAGGGGGGAGCTCATGATGTCGTTAATCGGCAGCGAGTGATCGAGCATGTCGAATGCCGCGGATAGGTCGTGCTGTCACTATTGTGCGTTGACACGGTCTTTCCGATCTGGGTAGCTATAAAGTTCAAATCCGTCGTGGTGATATGGGCTTGACTGAAACCCATCCAAAATGACTATCTAACATTTAACTTAAACATTCCTATATTCGAAAGAAAGTTTTAGTTTTTTATTTCTTGAATGAAAATCTTCAAATTTTGTGCCTATGTGAGTAAAAACCTTCCGACTATACCAAGGGCTACGGTAATTCTTGCAAAATACGCAATTTGCCGATGTTAATCTATTAATATTAAGCTTACTGTAAACTAGAATAAAAGTCTAAATCAATACAAATACATATTATAAAAACTCACCGACTCTTCCTCTTTTTCCATACCGCTGGGCATCTGTGGTACAGCTCGATTGATGGCCGAATACTCTGGCAAATCGGGCAACTCCTCAGCCAAATAAATTGGCATTTGCTTGGAGGGATCAAGGGCTCGAGCCCTAAATGATAGTTTCGACATAATGGTGCACTAATTTTAATTAATTATGCTCCTTTTTTAATTTACAAACTAAATTTGGCTTTTTATGTATAAACAAATACGAAGTATGCGGGAACTAAATGATAACGTTTGTTATAAAGATGTGGGATACTATATTTATGGTTTAAAAAAAAATTGGATGGATTGTTCTTATATGAAAATCCTTTAGTTTTGATGACAATGCAATTGTGTGGATGGACAAAAGCCTCTTATGGACACTATGCTGGGAGATTATGTTGTTTTTACTGGATAACAATCTAGATTTAAAAGCCTCCTCTGGTTGTATTAGCAAATGAGCAGCACTGCCGCTTCCTTTAAGTATTTTTGTTGATCTCGGGGTGTATCGAGATGATGTTAAGTAGGTTATACTAGAACAACACCAACGAAAATAAGAGGTCAGGACCTTAAAAAAGCCTAAACGAATGCCGTTATAGAGGCGTAGTATTTGTATTTTATACAGATATTTCGAAAGAATCTGTTTTTTTAAGGAACTCGTTAAGATCCTCAATAATAGCTTTATGCTCGTGTGTTTGATATCTCTACTCCTCGGCGTCGTAGTGCTATCAATTTGTTTTATAGTTCTCGATGATGTTTGAATTTGTTTAGCAGGATCTTCGACTAATAGGTTTAAACCCTGTTTGATGTTTGTAAATGTTGTTGATGGTGTTATAGAGATCAGAATTGGTACCACCAGGACCCACAGCAATATATTCTCTGTATTGTTGTTGTTAATGCTGTTGTAATTATTATAAACAATGTTATTTTTGTTGGTTTCGTTATAATAATTATTATCTTTTATTAGTCTGTATTGACAATTACAACTATTACTTTTTTGCAATGGAAGCAACAATAACAAATCGTGTGGGCTATGAGACGACGACATTTTTCAAATTGAAATCGAAAAACTTAAATAAATTTGCATAATTACAATCATGAACAACAGCATTTGTATACATTTCATATTTTCGGTTCAGATTAAGAATATAAGCAACAACGGCAGCAGCAATAATGGCAGTTGAATATTTGCAACATCAAACTGCATTTTTTGTTAAAAACATGATCCCATTTTGTTGTTTTTACTCTGTAGCTATTTTTTTCACACACTTCTTTTTTCCTCACATATAATTTTCTGCTTTTAATTAAACACAAATAATAATTTGATTCTTTATTCTCTTTCCTCTTTATTTTTAACCTTTTTTTTATCGTTTTCCTTTTAAATTATTTTTTTCCAAATCATGTAATTTAATCTTTTAAAGCGAACTCACTTTGTTACTTCTCTATTATTTTCTATTAATGACAATTTCCACGCTATTATCTGTCAAAAAAATAAAGAAGAAAATAATGATAAATAAACACAAATGCAAAAACAAAACTGAAATGCATTTACTCAAGCAAGGGGGTTGAGTGGCAAGAAAAATAATGCAAAAGAAACTGCGAGAAGGAAATGGCGGGTTCTATTTTAGTGTATTTTTATTACGTCCAGATTTTAAATCAATAAACATTAAAATAAGTCAATTAGTTCCATTTTATAAATTTTCTTTTTAAATTTTTGATTTGGAAATGTAAAAACAGTCTCTTATTTTAAAATCAAGAAGTAAACAACAAAAAATTTTAAGTTAAGGCGAAATAACACAAACAACTTTTTTTTTTTGCAGCGAATTGAAATTTTTTTTATTCGACTTTTTACTTGTAAAAAAAAACAATGCAAAAATGTTTATCTTTATTTCCAGTTAGAAACTCGTGATTAATATAAAACTGTTACATAAAACTAATTAAGTTTTATTTTTCTTTTCTTTTAAAATTACGTTTTAATTAATATCTATATTATTCCTAAAGAAATTTAAACAAATATCTTTTTATGTTTGGTTTTTTCACAGATAGCGTGGTTGTTATACGTCGTAATGGCGGCCAAAAACGAACTAACATCTTCGTTAATTAAAACAAAGACAACAAGCATAAAATCATATAGTGTACGCTTCTCGTTCTAATATCACATTCTGCCATGAACCTTTTCTCTCTTTAGGAAATCTGGTTCTCAAGTATGTAAAGCGTATTCACTCTTTTTTAACTCCGAAAATTCTTTTTCCCGCACACATTCACAATCTTATCCAAAGGCGCGCGCATTTCTTCCTCTTTCATTACACATGCTTCTTCTTATAACAAAACTTGAACACTATTTTTTACCCTTTCTATTCATTCCTTCACTGCCTTAATGCCAGAGCGAGAGGTTCACTTCTTCTTCACGATTCCATTCGTGCTTTTTTCTTTCACCCAAAAGACAACGAACGATAGAAAAAAAACTTTTTTTTTTAACGAAAAAATCGATTGTTCTCATATGAATTCATACTTTTTTCACATTAAATTTTTTATATATTTCACTTAAAATTCTATTATTCAATACGAAAATCGAATGCAGAACATTGAAATGCATTGAATTTCACAAATTTCTTTAAATTTTGTATGATTTTTGCGTAAAAATTCTTTATTTTATTGTGCAACGACACGAGTTTTTCACAGGGACACGTTTTTCACTGTGTGTAATGGCGACCATACATATAGTACGAAAACGAATGAGCATTCGTACAATGACAAAACAAAAAATTTTCGGAGTTGTATAAACTAAAGTTTTTTAGAAATTATAAACACAACCCATTGTAATGATAAAAACAAATGATTTGCTATGTTAAATACATCAAAATGAAGGTAATTTTTTTCTGTATCAACAATTTTTAAAAGATTCACATAATTTCTCGTATATCTTCTGAAAATTTAACAAAATTATAGGAATTTAAGCAAATGATGCATATCATAATTTCGACATCGAAAATAAATTGACACAGAGTTGTATACATGCGAATATGCTTGGCAAGCATGACAAGCATCTCTGGTTTCTAGAGTATGACGGCTCTGTTTTCAATTGTAGCAAACTTCGCCTTATTTTAAATAAATGTAAACAAACGAACGTTAGTGCACAATTTCCTCATGAAATTTTGTGAATTTTGAAAGCAACACAAATAAATCTACTTCGTTGAAAATAATATTTAATACCACAGTATGTATCCTTTAAGTTCACAGAAAAAAGTTTGGACATTTAGCAACATGGAACAGTTGAACGAGTTGCGACAAAAACAGAATCAAAAATTTATAGAAATTCATGGTCAGGACATGGATGTGAGAGCTCTTAAAAAAGAATCTTTCTATAAATTAAAATCATATTTTTTATAAATATGTGTTTTTTCATTAGGAACAACAAAGGTTAGAGTATTTCTTGGACGCTGCGGAAGAACGTTTGTTGCTTAAACAATATGAAATTTATCTAAATGACTTTTGTCGGCGTTTTGAACCAATGATGCCAAAATGTGTGGTAGGCACGGCATTCCATTATTTTAAAAGATTCTATCTACATAACTCTACCATGGACTATCATCCAAAGGAAATTTTGTAAGTTATGCTAAGCAATCGCCATAAAAAATTATAGATATTTATAAAAACAATTAGGGCAACTGTGGTATATTTGGCTTGCAAAGTAGAAGAATTCAATGTATCCATTGGTCAGTTCGTTAGCAACATAAAAGGAGATCGCAACAAAGCTATGGATATTATATTGTCTAATGAATTATTACTAATGCAGCATCTGAATTACTACTTAACTGTTCATAATCCGTATCGCCCTATAGAGGGTTTCCTGATAGACATAAAGGTAAGATATATATGATGAAAGCTTTTGCAGGTCCAGTTGTATATATTTTGTATGCCTTTTGTAGACACGCAGCAGCATGGCCAACCCTGAACGATTACGTCCTCATATTGATAGTTTTGTGGAGAAAACATTTTTTACTGATGTCTGCCTTTTGTATGCACCTTCACAGATCGCCTTAGCTGCCATATTACATGCAGCTGGCCGCGAGCAAGAAAATTTGGATAGTTATGTGACCGATAATTTGTTGAATGGTGCTAGAGAAAAGTTGCCTGCCTTAATTGAGGCAATACGCAGTACGCTGTTTATTAATTAATTAATCTGCATATATTTTTAACTATGGTTTTCTTTTTATTTTTTATTTTTTTCAGAAATTCGTTTAATGGTTAAACAATATGAAATTCCTTCTAGGGACAAAGTAAAAACCATAGAAAAGAAATTGGAAAAATGTCGTAATCAGGAAAACAATCCAGACAGTGAAGTGTAAGTAGAAATGGGCTGAAAATCTGATTTTTATAAATATATTTTCTTTTATATAACTTAATTTTTTTGTAGTTATAAAGAGCGCATGCGCAAAATGTATAGTGATGATGATTTAGAAGTTATGGAGGACACTTCGTATCACATAGCAGACTCCAGTGCAGATATGTCTGTAATAAATATGAGCCACTAGTTGAAACTGCCGTATAATTGTTTCGTTTATTCTTTATGTTTAAAAACTAAATAAAATGTTGAAACTTATTACTTTTTGAAACAATATGCAAGCATTCAAGTAAAATCAAGAAGATTCCGTTTATGTTTATGTGAGCGGAGGAACAATAGTTATGAGAAGCTATTGCGGCAATACATGTAAAATGAAGCAGAATTTTTGGATATTCGTAAATAAACCATTAAATTTTTGAAAATTGGACTTGGTGGTGAGTTATTTTAGATTTTTGTTTTCGCCGAAAATATTATAAAAATACGTCCGGTACTTAGTAGAAATTTCAATGCAATAATTAAAAAATAGGATAACATATCGATGATCGTACGTTGACAACACGTAACTGATTTTGATGCAAATCGGTTAAGTTAGGTTGCACGGGTTGCCAGTTTAAACGGTTAAAACCTAGTCCACTTGGATAATTATAGGTCCCGTTGTGCAAATCGGTTAAGTAGTGCGAGAAATATCGTCTAAATTTTTCAAAATAATGGTTATTTGAAACTCTAAAAATCTTATGTTTTTTTCAGTACTTTGAACTTGAATTTAGCGGGAGGTTCCACTTATGGCCTTCAAGACGCTAGCAGTGCAGAAATATTCGCACTGATATTTTTAAAGATTTGTTACGGATTTATACTGAAAATTTTGTAAAAAGCATTACGAAGTGGGGGGATATAAGAACTCCAAAAATAGCGTTACGTAATATGTGAATAGCCCCTTATGGTATGTCATAATCGTGCCAAATTTATATAATACTTCTATCATTTTTTAACGATTCTCAAATTTTCAGGAAGGTTTTTTATTTGTCTTAAGATATGACAAAAATTTACTTTTTTATTCCAATATAAAATATCACCAAATAAACAAAAGCACAACTTTATCAATGCTATTACTTTTTTTCCTTCCAACTCTTTAAATTAAATTTAATACTTATTGCTCAAAATTATAATATTTAATTTTTTTAATACTATTTTTAAAGAATTCAGCCGAAAAAATATAGGATATTGATTTAGTCTGTTTTGAAATTTCAAAACTTTGCAGATGCCATTTAAAAAAAAAATTTTTTTTCTATATATTTTTTGCAGCCGCAAATATTCTCTTTAAAATGACTACAAACCATCCTTGTATATAAAATAGCTTTCGACATATTTAAAAATTAAACTTAACATATTCGGTAAATTTGGCAAAATTATGCAATTTTGAATGTGTCATAACTTCTGAAACAAACATTTTAGTTTTTTCCTTTGGAATAAGTTCGTTATAGAATGAAAGAAAACATCTGACCAAATTTCGACAAAATCGAAAGGGGTCGTCTAACTATTGGTCGATTTGACATGGAATTGCCCATATATGTACTTACACACTTTCAAATTCTTCACTTTTAAAACAAGTTCGTTTAATTTGTTTAATATCACTAAGGCTTTATATATATGTATATACTTTTTTCATAAGATATTGTTTGAAATACATAACCAGTAGGGCTTTTTTAATCCCGTACTTTTTTGTTTCCCGGAGAGCGGGAGTAAAAAATAAATTCCCGCGATCCCGGGAATTGAACTACGTAATAAAATATTTACCAAAAATTTTAATTTCCAAAATCCACTGATGTTTATACGAGCAAAATGAATCATCGAATCATTCTTTATTTTAAACTGAGCTTTATTTTAAAAGTATTTCACAAACAAAACAGTTTATAAAGAAATTAGATAAAAAAGCAAAAAACTTAATAAATCACAAAACCAAAAAGACTTAAAGTATATTAGTAGAGTCCGTCCGAATATTCGGTTTCGGTCTCAGATTGGACCAAAGTTGTGGTTTCGGCTGATATTTGGTTTAGGCCAAAAGTTTTGGCCGAATACCGAAACCAAAACTTTTTATTCTCTATAAACAAGGAAGGTAATCCAAATAATTAGAGTCCGACCGAATATTCGGTTTCGGATTCGATATTCGGTTTAGGCCAACTTTTTGGCCGAATATCGAAACTTTTTACTCTCTATAAATAAGGAAGTTAATCGAAATAATATTTTCCAAATTTAAAATATGTCACCGCCGTGAATAAGTTTTTTCCCGTCCAATATCTTTTCAAATTGAATGAAAATTTTACTTATAGTGCGTTTCCATATACGTGTTTTTGGCCAAAATATGAGTTTTGCGTAAAATACGTGTTTTCGTACATGTTTTCCCATACAATTGTCATGTGAGCAAAACACCTACAAATGCAACGTTGGGTCATCCATTTACTGTGATTGACAAATGCGAAAAAAGTGACACTGTTCTGCGGCTACATAAGGAAGAATGTACACAAACAAAAAAAATTTCAAACTTATTACGCAAATCCGAGCTTAAAAACACTTACAGCATAATGGAAACGTTTCGACATATTTTGCTCAAAACGGCCTGTTTTGCACATAATGGAAACGTACTATTAGTTTTATAAAGCGCAACCAAAATACATATATATTTACATAGTAACATAAAGTATTCAACTGTTTGTTGCCGAAATAAATAGCATAAGCTAGGGAATGGTAAACCGATTTCGACTCCAATCGAAAATCTATTTTATGTTATAATAAATAGATTTTTCGCAATCGAATTTACTTCTGCAATTTTGCACTGAAATGGATTATTTGTTTTTTTTAAAATAGATATTTTTAAATAATTTCAAAATATGAGAAAACCTCATTTTCAATCTTCACGATAAATTCAATACCGTCGAGAAAAATTCTTTATTGTGTATATCATCGATGAAATGCGGGCGTAAACAAAAAAAAAACTTTACTTTAGTAGAAATTAATGAAATCGTATAAATTTACTGTTATTCCGACTCAACTTTTTGATTGGTGCTCTTGCAACGTCATCAATAGAGTGATAAAACACTCCTCAATGTATGTGCACCGAACCCAATATTCCAGTTCTATTCATCATTTATGTTAATTTCATGGCAAGTTTATATTTGCTCGATGGAATGAAATATATTAAATTTCTGCTATTATTTTGACTGACACTGTACATAATAATAAAATAAATGACTTTTCAGTTCCGTTAAGTTTTAAAAATGTCAATATCAGTTAATGCTAAAAAGTTTCGGTAAGTTTCGGATTCGGCCGATTCCCATGCTAGGTGCGGTTCGGGTTCGTTCTCAAAAAACTGGTTTCGGTCGGACTCTATAAATTAGGTAAAAAAGAACAATACTTTTATTGACATTTTAAGGAAACTCCGTATTTAAAAACTATTTTTAGAGCGAGCAAAAAGAGAGCATACAAGTCATTAGTAAAATCACTGATGAACTGAAATCAAAGTACATAGTTTTATTTCTGATCATCAGGGCTCGGACTTTTATGCAAATGCATGTTTTTGTGGTGATAGATAAAGGGGTATAGATTTGTTGTTGCATATTTTGGCAATAAATGCATATTTTGGAGTAATGCCAATTTTTTAAATGCATATTTTTCAATTTTGAAAAAAAATATTAATAGGCCAATTATGGATGGTAACTGAGCTTCAGTTGGATTGCCAGCTGCTGAAAATTATACTACTGATGGCAACTGGCAACTGAGAGCTGTCAACTTCAGTTGCTATTTAGTACTTTTTTGGCGACCATTAATTTTCAGTTGCCGACTGGCAACGCAACTAAAGTTCGGTTGCATTAAATGATAGACCAAATTAAGTTTGCTTTGTGTTTTTTCTCTAATAATAATAAAAAATGAAAAATAATATTTTCAAATTATTTTAGATTTGGTGCTTTGTTCGTATGTAAATGCATATTCTTGCGCGTATTTTTCATTTTTAGGAGCATTTGTTAAGCGCTTAAAATCAATTTTTAGTTGCATGAAAGTCCGAGCTCTGCTAATCAGGCTCTTCATATTTAACCCAAATTTGTTGTATTTGTCTATGAAAAATGAACATATTTATTTTCTACCTGAGGCTAATGACTGTACTGTTAAACAAAATTACTTACCATACCTTCTCAAATTTCTTTGAAACATATGTTTAAATAAATATGTAAACATTTATGGATTATTTTTTTCAATTTGTTTTTTAACAATATTTTACTATCTTTATTGAATTATTTCTTCTTTATTGCAATGCTCTTTTAATTGCCACAATATTTTTATGATTTAACAATTTTCGCTTAAATTTTATTTACTGCTAAATGCTTAATTTATTTAAAAAAGAAAGCTTAAAATTTCAGTATCATTATACGTTTTACTATCATACTTATTTTAAATTCAAACTTAACAGATTATGGCCGTCATATATTACACCGGTCGACAAAAAAAAAATTGTTTCGTGTTTCTATTTCAACCAAAATTTGACATGCAGAAGTCAGACTCAAAAATCGTGTCGACCTGTGTGTTATTAATATAAAAGTACTATACTCAGTTCATATAATCAAATATTTTATCCTTTAACTCTTACGCCCCTTTTCACAATGTATGATTAAGAGTTAACGTGAACTTTAACGGCAAGTTTTGTACGGCGAAGATTCCGTTAAAGTCCATGTTAACTCTTAATCGTACATTGTGAAAAGTGCCGTTAAGAAATAATGTTTTACAGGTTTTTATACAATTGAATTTCAAAATTTGGATAAATTTAATAAAGTTTAAAAAATTATAAATCGGTTTTTATTTAAATTCTAAAAAAGATTTGGAGCCTTATTTTGTAAAACGCAACGTTAAGTCGACGTTTAGACGATGCAAGTCTTATTGATCAGCTTCTTATTTAGCTGTGAGAAAGGCAAAGAAATAAATACAAATGTCTCTGTCTTTCTCACAGTTGAATAAGAAGCTGATCAATAAGACTTGCAACATCTAAACGTCGACTTAGCTTTGCCAAATTTCGTATGTGTTTTGTTTTTATGATATACATGCACCGCTTTTGCACTAGCAAAGTTTACTTTGCAAAGTTTTAATTCAGCCGGTAGAAAGATAGAGAGATGAAGTATTACTCTCTCTGTCTTTCTACCGCCTGAATTAAAACTTTGGAAATAAAACTTTGCTAGTTCAAAAAGTCTGATGTTTTTCACACAAAATTTATCAACACTAAGCGTTACTTTTTACAAAATAAGACCCTTAAAATGTCTTAGGGCATTATTTTATAAAACGCGATGCTAGCCGTTAACCAATTTTCAATGTGTTTTGTTATTTGAATTTTTCCCATACAAAATTTATCGACGTTGCATTTTATAAAATAATAACCTTAAGTTTAACTAACTAATACAAACGGCATAGAATTACATATATTGAAAGTTTTATAGTTATTATTATAACAAATTTCTAAAAGCTTAATAAACTGCACATAAAATAGTATCAACTTACTTACGTAAAGATCTTTGCAAACCTTAAAATGAATATAATTTTCCTAATCGATATCGATCAAAACCTTCCACACTTACACAAATTTAAGAAGATGCCCTGCCTATCCCAGAGGTTGGGTCGGTGTTAAACCATGAATAAATTTAGTCCCCTAATGTCGCATTCCCCTAGGTCTGCTAGTTCAGGTAGTGACGGATTTTCCAAATATGACGCCCTATTTCAGTTCAGTTGATCGGCGCCGAATCATCATTATTGCATCTTCTTCGATACTGGCCGCTAATAACTGGCAGAAGCGAAACGAAACACGATAAAATGTCAAACCTTATTGAATATTAGAAACTCTAGACTAAACGTTAAATTATTTCGAGGAAATTCCGGGAATTTTAATTTTGCTTAATTTTGCAAAAAATTTAAAACAATTTAATATTTGTAACATTATACGGGAAGTTTTGTTTTTGAAAATTTGTAGGCAGATTTTGTAAAAAATTTCGTTTCTAAACGTTTCAAATTTCAGTCTGTTCCCGCACGTACGCGAAGTTATCCAAACTTAACCGAAAGCATTTTTAAATACAAATTTTGTATTGAAAAGAGCTTTCGGTAAAGTTTGTGTAACTTCGAAAAAGTAAAGAAACAGACCTATTGTATGAAAAATAACTGAAATACGTTTAAAAGAAATTATGCAATACAAATTACCATGATAAATATTAGATTTTGTAAATAAAAACGTTCTTTTTGTTTTGAAATTTTCATGATACAATAATATTATTATATCTCTTCAGCCATTAACCATTTTCTTGGTGGATTTATACTTATGCGTTTGCATTGAAACTAGAAAGAAAAACCTTTCAATTATGAGCATAAGTATGTATAATGAGATGGGGATACTTTTTCTCTTTACCGGACTATCTCCATTTTGATCCATTTTATAAATTAAATTTGTTAATTAATTTTTTTCTTTAAGTTATTTCTATTCATTTATACAAAATTTCAAAATATCTGTCGTTTATTTTCTTTCTTCTTTGCTTGAATTGATATTCACATTAATTGATATTCCATGAACAGGGATGGAAAATTGATTTTTTGTTTTTGGTATCATAAAATATATAAAATATTTTTTGTTCAACTAAAAGGAAATCAGTATTAGCTGAAAAATTCTATTGAAATTTTTATTTATATATTTAATTACACAAATTTTTACTAACTTAATACAGAAAAATTAAGATAAGTATAATAAAAAAATATAAAAATTTTCTAAACTTATCCATTCCTGATCCCATTCGACGACATTCACTAAACATAGGGAAACATATTGTAGGTGTTGTAGCAAATGTTTATACGGAAATTACCAACAACAATTGTACAACTGTTGTACAGCCTGACGACATACAACACTTACAACAGGTTGTGAATTGAGCAATTATTGTTGGTAGTTTTCACATAAACATGTTCCTAAACAATTGTTTATTTGGAAATTACCTACAACATTTATACGATATAGAACACATACAACAGGTTGTGAATTGGGCAATTGTGTCACACAAACTTCAAAACAAAAAGAACGTAGAAAATCTGAGATTTAAACTGATAAAATCACAAGGTAGTTTTTCGCTTTGCTGGAGACTGTCAGTCTGTTCCCGTACATGCGCGAAGCTACCTACACTTACCCAAAAGCTTTTTTAAATACAAATTTTGTATTGAAAAAGAGCTTTCTGTTAAATTTGGGTAACTGTGCACATACGGGAACAGACCGTAGTAGCTTACAGCTTTATAAAAGCCTTAATGTTGCTGTATAGAAAAAAAGCTTACTTTTTAGCAGTGTATAGCTTTAAAATATTATAAAGTTCTTATAACTAAATATATTTTTAAAAACGGAATTCATTTAAAAAATGATTGATTAAATAAAATAAGCTTTAAGTTTTCGTTACTTTTAAGCATATTCTCTTTTTACATATACAAAAATAAAATAAAAAGCTTTATTATATATAAAATAATAAAAGTTAGATAAAAATATTGGAGATAAAACAACACAAAATTTCGCTAAAAGCTTTTATATATAAATTAAAATACTCATGGAAAAGTTTTACACTTAATTTAATTAAAAGTTTAAAGAAAAGCTTTTTTAAAAAAATTTTATTTCAGGTAGTAGATACACTTAAAGTTAGTTTTATTTTTTATAATTTATATATAATAAATGGTAGCTGTCCTCTATTTGTTAAAGATTCTTAATTGTTGAAATGCTGTTGTTAAGTGTTGGTTATTAAGATTTAGATAACGTATACTATATTTACGCTAAAATAGGTTTTAAGTTGCTTTTTAAAAATGTTTGAATTAAGCTTAAGCTTTTTGATAGAGTAAAGCTTAAAGCGACACTGCCGTTTTCATAACCTTAATATTTACGTTGTTGCTTTTTTGTAGATTTTTTTTATTGGATTCTCAAAAGCTTAAAAGCTTTTTTAATATTTAAAAATGATTTTAACAAAACATGTTGTTTACGTTCTACACATAAAAAACAGTTAAATGTCAAATTCTTTTTTAAATATTCATTAAATTTGTATTAGTAGATTTATTTTTTAGTTGTTACTTTTTGTTAGATTTTAATGTGTGAAGATTTTTTCACAGCTGATGTTAAATGCGTAAATTTGATTTGCTAATTTTTATTTTATTTTAGTTGTTTTAGTTTGTCATTGGTGCGATTTGCTGGTACATGATGAAAAAATTTGTATCAGACCACTGGTATCGTATGTGAAAAAGCACTTTTATTAGAATTTCTTTCATTGAATTTATAATTTTGAGTGAAAAACAATCGAAAGAAATTCTTTCAAATCGTTTTCAAGTGGTATTACATTTTGTAGATTTTTAGGTTAATTCTCAAATTCAAAAGCCAGTGTGTATTTTGCAGCGGTACAAACAAAACGCAGTGCCACTTTCAATGATTTTTAACGACGAATTATAAAAATTTATATATTTTTTTCATGTATAAGCTTTGCGTATTTTTTAAAAAATGTTTTTGTTAAATTTACATATAAAAGAAAATAAAAAATAAGGTGAAAAATATTGATTGATAGTAAATGTTGTTCAAAAGTTTAGCCAAAAGGAAAAACATGCAATATGGCAGTTGTGTTTAAAAGACTGGGTAGGTGTGCTATGACGAAGTATGGGTGTGTGAGTGAGCTCATGTTTAAACATATTTTTCTTTATTTTTGTTTGGTGTGTGACTTTAGGAGTTTCAAAAAATAGCTTAATACTAAAAGCTTTTTTTAAGGTTAATTTGAGGAGATTCTTTTCAAAACTTGATTATTCCACTTTCGACAGAAATAGATTTTAATTTTCTGTTTGTTTGGTAACATTGAAATGAAAACTGCGAAAATAAAATGGGGAAAAAACTTTTGGCGGTGTTCTGTAAATCGAGCGTTTAAATCGCCTTATTTCCAGGAAAGAGCTCAATTAAAAGGGGGTCTTATTTATTGCAGCTATTTAATTGGTTTTAAATGTTAAGATATTTTATACGAACTTAACTTCGAATGCACTAAATCGTCCGATTAACAGAACACTGTTTTCCGTTTTTGGAAATCGCACAATTTCAAAACGCGCGATTTACAGAACACCCCCTCTATAATTACAAAAAAATAAAAATAAAAGGCACGATTTCGTCAAATGAATCATTTCAAGTTTTGGATTTATTCAAAATATATCGTCCAAATATGTCGTCTATAATAATGCCGTACAATTTAAGTAGAAGCCACACTTGCAAACATGCGTGACAGTTTCGCTCAAAATTTGGCTTGCTTGATAGTGTAGACGCAAATTTCATCATTCAACATTCAACCACAAAAATTTTTGCGGTTGAGTGACAGTTAGCGGCCATATTGGTTTTTGACTGATAGTGTGAACCAAAAAGTGTCAGCCAGTCAAGTTATTTTTTGTAGCATAAACTTCATAAATTGGACGGGGAAAATTTTACTTTCGAAGAATTCATATATTTTTATGAAATTCAAGGTTGCCTGTGTGAGATGTTAAGACAGAATCGTACGAGAAGTTGTTAAATAATAACAAATTAAATAATTGAATTAAAAAATTCATTATAAAAAATTGGTTTTATCAATAAAGCGCATCCAATTTTATTATTTTCCATGTTTGCGTGTCGAATTTTTTCTTCAATTATGGTTTGAGTGTCGAACATGATCGATAGTCTGGACAGTCTGTCTCCTTCAAAAATGATGAATTTTTGACTGTCACTTAAATTTGCAAGTGTGGCCTCTGCTTTATTATAGTTAAGTACATAGTTGCCAAAACTCTATACAGTAGAATCTCGAAAAAATTAACCGAAATGTCCCAAGGGTAATTAACTTTTCCCAACTATGTATTAACTTTTCTAAGCGGTTTTAAAAATTGCAAAAATATAATAAACATAAATTATTCGGAAATAACAAAATAAATGTATGTTAATGACTTTGGATTAAAAAATTCATACGCTCAGAAAAGTTAACTGAAAAAGTAAGTTAACTTTTTAGAGCGGCACGTGGACGTTGAAATTCGGTTACTTAACCGAGCGATTAACTTTTACGCGAGTGAACTTTTTGGAGATTCTACTGTAATTACACCAGAAAAATGCATGATTTTGTCAAAAGCAGATTATTCCACTTCAAAATAAATCAGCCGTGTCAAGGTTATTCCATTTTAAATTTTAGATTTATTCAAAATATGCTATTGCAAATTTTTTTAATCCTATACAAAGCAATGACTAATCTTGTCGTCTATAATAATGCAACGAAAGGTCGGGTAGCATTCCTAAAAAACTATTTTCTCAAATTGTGCAAAAATACAAAAAGTGGAATAGTCAAGTTTTGAAAAGAACCTCCTCATTTATTATTTTTTATTTTAGTGTTTATTTGATTGACTATTTCAAAAATTAAAAGACAAAGTAATAAAAAAAATTAAAATTTAAATTATAATAACCGAAAGTTTTTATTTATTTAATAGAAATAAAACGAAAATTAAACTTTTTACATTAAAAAAACATATAGCTTATAACTTCATTTTCTAGGTTTTACTTGTTACTTTTTTGGCTTCATTATTATGAAGTTCTAGTGCTTTTTAGATTGTGAGGAATGTATGGTTTTCTGTTATACGCTACCTCAAAATATTTAAGGTTTATTACACTCTCTACTTGATTTGACATAGAATTTTAATTAAATTTTCACTTTAAATCTTGCTGTTTTGTTACTTCTACTAACGCGGTTAGTAAAAATTTACATACATATGCTTCCTATTGAATTGGATTTCTACTGACACATTTGTAAAGGAGTTTCGAAAATGACTGTAGGAATTTGTTGAAAAGAAATTTTTGTGTTGTTGAACTTTTACAATTCTATAAAATTTACTGCCTGTTCCATAATAGCGACAAGTCGATTTCATTCTCATATTTATATTGAAAAAAAAACAAATTTAAATTTTTTATTATTTCTGACTGTTCTGTAAATCGAGTCGATTTAAAAATGCTCGATTTAGAGAAATTAAATCGGCTAATAGCAAAATTTTTTCAGACTTTTTTGCAGTTTCATATTTTCTAGAGCTTAAATTGTCA
Source organism: Panzeria rudis (assembly GCA_956483635.1). NCBI lineage: Eukaryota > Metazoa > Arthropoda > Insecta > Diptera > Tachinidae > Panzeria > Panzeria rudis. The sequence goes on along the minus strand of OY101450.1, from coordinate 137,421,410 downwards.
TATCTGAAATTAATTTACTTTGGTGGCATTATTTATTTTAGGAAACGAGAAATTTACTCGGATTTGGTTTACAGAACAGGGCCGATTGTTTTCAACGTAAATATGAGAACGAAGTCGACTTGTCGTTATTGTGGAAGATGCAGTTAAAAAAATTACTGTACGAGTATTTTTGTTATATTTTATTTGTATAAAACACAACGCAACAATTTTGAGCTTTTTGAAAGTCTCGGAGATCAAAGTAGATAATTCTTATCTATTTTTATCTGCTGAATTCAGAAATCATCATAAAAATTTCAGATTAGCTCTAGCTTATTCCGTAACTATTTGCCGACGTCACGTCAAGACAACACCAAAAAAATGCTAATTTCTACTCGTCATCGACAACAATTTACTAGTTATTACTGGCAGCCACTTATTACTCTCTAAAGCATAGAAAATGGCAAGAGGTTGTTAATAGTAGCAAATTTTCGTCGGCAGCGAGTAGACAAGTGGCAAATTTTTGGTATTGTCTTGATGTGACGTCAACAAATAGTTACGGAATAGGGGGGAATGACTTTCCGGACGGGTCCTCAAAATCATAGAAAATTTATGGATTACACTGTACAACACGAAAAAAATTACGGGGTTCTGTAAACCGATTCTGGTAGAGGAGACCAAAATAAATACATATACGTATGTTAGCGATTTGCAAGATCACATCGGGAAGGTTAAAGTTTCCCCCTTTTGGTCTGATCGTGCATCTGACGTGTAGGGTACGTTCAGCAACTACGTAGAAAATATTAGGGCAAATATTTTTTTGGAACATATTAACCCTCTAAATCCCACACATAACGGTAATTTTTGGCTCTTTTCTAACAAATTGTAAAAAACACCCCTTAAAAGGGGGAGCGCTGGTATAAAATGCTTTACAAAAATGTTGGCCATAAAATTTTACTGTAGATCTTCAAAGACAACCAAGCTCCAGACTCAGGCCGACTTCATAAACGCCACAATGCATTGCAGTGATGTGACTTTACATTGTTTACAACAACAATGCACATACGACTTTGCATTACTGCAATGCATTGTGGCGTTTATGAAATCGGCCTCAACTTATATGCCAGAAATCATTAAAAACTTAAACTATGTTTAAGGGTTAACTTCATACTTATTCACAATTAGTACTCGGCATAGGAAGCCTTGTGAGTCTTACGTTTAAGGTATAAGATGTGTTCAGATTTTTTATGTACAAGACCACGAAGAACATTTTTGTAGAAGATTTTACCCCGCTATATTGCCGCTGAAGGGGAGTTTTTTGCCCCTTTTTTAAGAAATTTACAAAAACACCCATAAAACGAAGAGTTAGATGGTTAAAATGTTCCAGAAAAATTTTTGCCCTAATATTTTCTACAAAGTTGCTGAACATACCCTACATATACCCTCAGATGCAAAGAACATATAGTTTCATGTACCGATATGCTGCACGGTCAGGTCAAAAGGGGTAAACTTTGACCCCCCTCGCAAATAAAATTCCGATGTGATCATGCAAAACGCCGACACACATATATATTTTTTTGAATCGGTTTATAGAACCCCGTATTTTTGAAAAAATACTTTGAAATTGTTGTATAGTGCTATTAATCTACACAAAATTATCTTCATTTTGAGTGTAATTTTGCTTATGTGCGCTTCAGAATACCTTACTGGTATTGCCAGGATGTTGGAAATTGTGTGTCCTACGGACGTTGTGTTACCTCTACACCCAGATATTCCGAGATTACTAGCTGTATAATATCCAGTACTCTTTAGCCCTCTCTAAGAAGAGATAGCACAAGCTTTGGAAAAAAGTCGTTTGTACTCCTGGTTGGCGTCATTACGGAGTACGGTACGATCAAACGCATATCGGAACGTTTAAGTTTTCCCAATAGTGGGCAGTAGAGGGGCTGCTTCGACGAAAGAGAAGAATCTGTCTAACACCTTCTCGCGACTTACCTAGCTTTGCAAGATATCAAGCTCAGATATTTAGATAATCGTTTCCTTCAGTAGCTGGATTGTCTCAGAGACTGAATGGCCTGTTAGCTTTGCGAAAAATTGCGGCTAGTTCTCAGGAGGTGGAATTTCTTGAACTTCTTTGGAATATGTAAGCTCGTCTTTTGCTATGGTTCTAGTGTCCAACTAACCTAGCGCAACACATGACGCTGATATTATCTAGGAAATCATATCAAAAGGGCTCTTTATGCGGAAGAGGAAAGATTTTGGAACTAAAATGGGCTGAGAAAAAATGCCATTGCAAGAATTTGTCGCGAATTCTGACTACTTCTAGCACTCTTAGCGTCACATGGCTAATTAAGCAACATGAAAAATTCACTTCAAGGCCCCTATTACGATTCACAACTAAATTGATAGTTGAGTCGTAGTTGTCAAATTCTTATTATGTATTACAACGTTCATCAAAGTGAGACAACTGTTTTTTATCAGTTGTGTTTTGGTTTTTATTTCGACTTCATATTGTGTTACTTTTGCTTACTTTTAAAATGGTGATTTTAGGCGCCAATATATTCCATTTTTTAACCAATATTGTTGTCATATCCATAAAACATAAAATCTCAAGAAAAAATAGTAATGCCAAAACTAAAAATATTTAAAATATTTTGTGATGGCTACTATGGTTTAAAAAAATAGAGAGTATAGATAAGAACTTTTTTTCGAACATAACTAAAATTAGTTGTGAATCATAATACAAAAAAATGGTTGAGTTGAGTCGTAACATTGACAACTCAACCTAGTTGAGTTGTGAATCAAAATAGGGGCCTAAGTTTCAGGGGTATTAGGGACAGTTATTGGTCATATAAGGCTGAGAGGTTGAGCCAAGGAACTCAGACCTCGGAATACAATATAAATATAATTGTAACAACAAAGAATAACTGCAAGAGAAGTCGAAAATGGATCTTATGGTGCAAAGTATACAACAGATATCTTTGAACGTTCATGATGGACATTACAGTACTGATTAATGTAATCAGAGCAAAATAAGAATAAGAAAGTAACTGTGGAAGACATCCTTTTCCATTTCTATCATCCATCCAGCTGTTGAGCAAACGATGTCAATTAATGACTTCCAACGGACTCTGTTGGGGCGGTGATTATTGCCTCATTCCATGAAAACCCTACAGCAGTCAGCAAATGGTCGCAAAGCTATTTTTGGACGACCACAGTGCCGAGATCATTGAGGGTCGTACTGCGTTGCTGCCTTGTGCACCTAGTTATTTCCTTCTCACGATATCGTATTGTGTTGGGTAGATATCCATATCTTTCGTGCACGAACGTCTTCGATTGCAGCAGCTTTCGTCCAGTCTAGGTAAATTAAGACAGGTAGTATTGGTGGTGATTATTCTCATTACCCAACATCTTCAGGATCAATCAAAATGAACATGACGTCGGCAGAGTAATTGTAAAAAATTCGTTCAACTTCTTTCCTATGGAGTATACGTGCGATGTTCATGTCCTGTCTTATCAAAGTATTTTGTGGTAGTCCGATAGAGAGCGCATATTTAACTATTTTGTACAATCTCCTTTCTTTCTATTGAAAATCGTTGCTGATGGCGAACCTCATAACTAGCATGGATGCTCAGTCATACTATGTTCGGGCATCGATGAGAGATCATGGACGAAAAATGGACATTAGCGGGCTACATTAGCCATATTCAATGTCCGACATGATGTTCATACAAAACTTATGGCTAGTGGAGACCCCGACAGCAACCACGCTAAACAGAAACGGAAGTGGCAGCTCATATTTCCGTGTGTTTGGATTGCAGTAGAAAGTTATCTACATTTTCAATTCAGTTGTCTACATTTTCAATTCAGTTGTCTGCATTTTCAATTCAGTTGTCTACATTTTCAATTCAGTTGTCTACATTTTCAATTGTCAGGCATGTTCTGAAAATCAACTGGCTTTAAATCACATGTGATTTTAAAATCAATAATGGTTCTGTAGGCGTTTTTAAAATCACATACGATAATTTTCTTTCAGAAATGATATTTGATGCTCTATACAATAGAAACATTAAAAAAAGAGTAAAAAAATATATGCATGACCATTATTGATTTTAAAATCACATGTGATTCACATAGGCTTATGTGATTTTCAGAGCATGCCTGTATGCTGTTTTTTTTTTTGCATAGCAAAATGCTACTTCCATCTACGAAGTTGTCGGTCTGTACTTGTTAGGAGATTCCGTTGTGAATACTTTGAAATTATTTTCTTTGGTGTACTTTCCGACACGTTGCAGATTAAAAAAGGTAAGTCCACCACTGCAACAACATTTGCGTTTTTTAACTATCAAACAAACTCTACATAGGCATCGTAGTATAAAGCCTGACTCCTCCTCCTAATATGTTCCAAGTTTTAGACAAACCCAATCAGCAGCTTAAAAATCCCACATTTATTACCATTTATTTTGCGAAAGTCTCCACTGTGCTGTACGTGCTTAAGTTTTACAAAATTTATAGAAAGTTTAGCATATACAACAGTTGGTAGAACTTTGTGATCATCTCTAATATTATTTTACATTGGCTGCTATTCTTCAAGCAGGTTATTTTAATGTGATTATTTCGTACTAGTTTGCTTTTTTAATCAAAGTGGTTAATGATATAGGGTAAGGCTCGTAAGTTATATTCAGCAGAATTTTGTTTTTCATATTTAATTTAATTTTATGTTTTTTTTAATTTTCTAAAAATATTTCGCCATTTTACAAGCTTTGCAGGAGTTGTAGGCAGTGATGCCAACTTTTTTGGTGCAAAAAGCACAATAAAATTTAAAAAAGGCACTAAATAGTAAAATTTCCATGTAAAAGCAGGTTAAAAAATCACTAAAACATTAAACAACACTAAAAATGTGGAGTTTTAAAACATCAAAAAGCACTAAGTTGGCATCGCTGGTTATATGTTGCACAAATGTAATTTCTATATAAACATTCTACAAAACATGTTTAAAAATAGGTTTATGTAGAACCTACCAACAACATTCAACTCAACCCCTGCAATAAATGCTGAATTTGTACAAAAACGTTTTTCTGGTTTTTAAACCAGATCAAAGAGAAAAGGAGTGAATGTATGAAATGTGAAAGTATTAGTATTTTGTGAAAGTAAGGATTATTTTTGAAGATATCAACCTACTTTTTTCCATTCTCAGTTGAGTGCGGTGTTCATGTTTGTGTTGTGTATGTGAAAAGCTGCAAAAATTGATCCCCTCATGGCTCTTCGTCCTTTATTTTTTTTTAAATTCTATTCAGCAAAGACGAAATTACTATACCTGAAAATCGTTTTCGATTTATTCATTTTCAGAATTTATTTATTTTTTTTTTGTCAAGAAAAAACTTCAGATTCTCATCAATTGAGATTTTGAGGAATTTTTGTTAACGAAAAGTACAGACAAATGTCGATAAAGTGCTTGTTACATAAATGTTCTTGAAATTATCACTCTCCTATTTCAGTTCATTTAATTTTTTTCTTTTTAATATATTTTTTTCTAATACTCGTACAGCCAAATTTTTCTTTTCGAGAATTGTAACAATTTCATGTTTTGTTGATTTTTTTGGAAATGACAACATGCCCATCTAATAAAGAAATTTGAAGAACTTTTTTTCAATTGTTTAACTCTTTTTGAACGAGGAAAGTGTGCTATTTGGGATAACAGAATAAACATGCTACAAAACAGAACCAAACATTATTTTTCTCACAGTGCAAAAGTGCAATTTTTTTCTTGTTTTGTTTAATAAAAATTTGTTAGTTAGAAATACTACATGGTGCATAATAACCAATTGTTACCAATAACAAATTCTAACGTATATTATAAGAGAAATTCTATTTTCGAAGACCTAAGTAACCAAATTAAAGAAAGGGAAACCCATTTAAGAAAAAAAAATGAAAAGTACTATTTATAAAAAAACATAAAAATCAAAATAGCATGCTTTAATTAAGTAAGAAATATTTTAGTTAGGAAGTGAGATGATAAGTAGAAAAAAAGAGTAAAAAGTAAAACAAACTAAGCAGCTTTAAAGGAAATATACACATGTACATAAGTTGTGGTATGTACAAAAACGTTAAAATCAGGGATAGGCAAAACCAATGGGCGTTCTCTCTTACTATTGAAGAGAATAACTTAATTTCACTTGAGTAGTTTGCTTGTCACTGAAAGAAATGTTGTATAATGAAAGCCAATTTTATCCAAGTTTTTTTTCAGCGTCAAGCAGGAGTATAGTTCTTATTGCAAGTGTTTGCCTATCCCTGTTTTGAAGACATGTTCCGGTAAATGTCAATTTATTGGAGTTTACTCTTTAAGAATAGTTTTTCTTTAATCCAGAACGTTCAGCAATACCCCCTTTTATTTGTTTAAATGTAAGAACGTAAAATTAAAATAAAAAAATAACTACTTATTGATTCATATTAATAAAATATAATTTTTTTATTTTTGTATAATTTAGAATCTTTTTTTTTAACTAAAAACATTTTCTTTTCTTTAAAGCCAATAAGTTTTAAATTTAAATATAAACGTTTTTATTACTTAAGCTACTTAAAAAATAAATCTTTTCAAAATTCTACATAATTAATAAATAATGTTTTTGGCGAATTAAAAATAATGATTTGCCTTTTAATGTCATTTTATATTTTACTTGATCCAGTCATATAATGAAAATACAATAATGATATGATATTTCTAATTTACTTGTCTAATATGATTTTTACTAAATTACTTGTCTAAAACTATTTTTTTTTACTATAATAAAATTTAAAAGAAAAAAATTATTTTATAACTTGTTTCGTGACACATAGAGAAGTTAAACCCATTAGAACAGCTGATCAATTACGCTGCATTTCCTGCATGTCAAATTGCTTATAAAATGAGACAAACGAAATTTTTTTATATGTGCAGATTATTTGACAGCTGGAAAGCCAAAATATTTTAGTTTTTTTGTTTGTTTTGGAGATGGGTTTACCTTGTTAAATCGTTCTGAATTGTTCTTAAGTCATCAGTTCTAGAACGCATGCATAAAAAAGGACTTGAAATGTTTGGATAATATCGCTGCAACTAATGAAGTGTTTAATATATTGTAGCATATTTCAAACAGAAATATCTGTCACTAAAAGTATAATAAATTAGCTAAGATTTCATACCATAGAGAAAAAGATATTATGGTTGCAGTAACTAACAGCCAGGAAACTTGCTACTAATTATTATATCACATGAAAGTTGTTTCCAAGAATCCCCGACACATATCTCTATATAATATAGCGTGACATTAAAATATTACACTCAAATGCCTATAAGCAAGTAAAAAATATGGTTGAGCTAACCATAGTCTAAGAGCAACATATTATGACTAAATTATATGGTTCTAGTTACTATTTTACTTAGTAGCCATAAAGATATATTAAAATATAAACATTATATGGTTCCACTTAACTATAATATGACCAAAAAATCATTTTGTCATAGCCAAGTATAAGTCTTTATAGTTTAGCAGAAATTGTTACCCGCCTGTAGGGATACAAAATAGAAAGTCTCGAATCCTGAAAAATATCAGTATCCCAAAAAGCTAAGGATCGGGATTCCCAAATCAAGCTACATTCTATGTATTGCAATTGTCATAGATGCTAATAATTTTATAGTCAAATTTAAGCAAACATTTATTTATCATGACTAAATCTGCTCAAAATGTCAAAAAATTGTTTGCTACAACCATAGTTAAGTTGTTGTAACCATGTCTACGCCATGGCTTGCTCTGCGTGTACGTGATCACGAGACCGATTTCGCTAGCATTATTGCAGCTGATGAGCAGAAAAAGAAACTATAGCCGCCAAAAAAGCTTAAGCGACATGCTTTTCAAAAATCGTTTCTTGCCGAAAATCGATTATTTACGATAATTCAGACTATCTGTCAAAGTATCAAAGTCATGTCAAGTACCGTTACGGAAACACAGCAAAAGAAATTTAAGCTTAAATGCATTTTCCTTTTAAATTTTTAATTTGTTTCTATATGTTTCTAGAATATTAACCCTTTTGAGTCATGTGGGTAAAAATTTCATATTTTCACTTACATTTCAAACTAATTTTTTCCAAACTATCGAATATTTTGATGTATAACGAATTTTCAATCGAACACAATTTTGCTTTTACATTTTTTCTTTTACAAATTTATAAACAAATAATATTTATTTATAGTGCCAGCTGATAAATACGTATTGTTGTGAACAATCCAAATAAGAAAAAATCACAATAGCGTTATTTTTATCGAATGTGCGTCATAATAACAAATGAAAATTCGTTCGATAATTAATTCGACCACAATCGAAAATCGAAAGTTGCTCATAATAGGCACCTAAAGCTAATTAAATTTAGTCCTATGCATTTCTTTGCACGCACTCTTTGAACAATTGGGTAACAAGTAATGTTTTCCTGAATTTTTAATTAAAAAATAATATGTAAATAACCGTATTCGAAAAATTTGGAAGAGACTGGTTGTTAGGGTGAGCGATTTTTTAACTATAAATTTTTCTAAGCCAAATAATTGTATAATTTTAAATGTGTTTTTTTACTAAAATCCTACATTAACACATATTATGACTAAATTATATGGTTCTAGTTACTATTTTACTTAGTAGCCATAAAGATATATTAAAATATAAACATTATATGGTTCCACTTAACTATAATATGACCAAAAAATCATTTTGTCATAGCCAAGTATAAGTCATTATAGTTTAGCAGAAACTGTTACCCGCCTGTAGGGATACAAAATAGAAAGTCTCGAATGCTGAAAAATATCAGTATCCCGAAAATCTAAGGATCGGGATTCCCAAAATCAAGCTACATTCTATGTATTGCAATTGTCATAGATGCTAATAATTTTATAGTCAAATGTAAGCAACAATTTGTTTATCGTGACTAAATCTGTTCAGTTGTTGTAACCATGTCTACGCCATGGCTTGCTCTGCGTGTACGTGATAACGAGACCGATTTCGCTAGCATTATTGCAGCTGATGAGCAGAAAAAGAAACTATAGCCGCCAAAAAAGCTTAAGCGACATGCTTTTCAAAAATCGTTTCTTGCCGAAAATCGATTATTTACGATAATTCAGACTATCTGTCAAAGTATCAATTTCATGTCAAGTACCGTTACGGAAACACAGCAAAAGAAATTTAAGCTTAAATGCATTTTCCTTTTAAATTTTTAATTTGTTTCTATATGTTTCTAGAATATTAACCCTTTTGAGTCATGTGGGTAAAAATTTCATATTTTCACTTACATTTCAAACTAATTTTTTCCAAACAAGAGTTATTGAAACTAAGGCCCCTATTATGAGTTGCATTCGATGTTCGATCTTCGCTAGCTATCGAACATCGAGTATCGAATGTTAAATTCATATTATGAGATGGCAGCACTATCGAATATTTTGTTGTATAACGAATTTTCAATCGAACACAATTTTGCTTTTACATTTTTTCTTTTACAAATTAATAAACAAATAATATTTATTTATAGTGCCAGCTGATAAATACGTATTGTTGTGAACAATCCAAATAAGAAAAAATCACAATAGCGTTATTTTTATCGAATGTGCGTCATAATAACAAATGAAAACTCGTTCGATAATTAATTCGACCACAATCGAAAATCGAAAGTTGCTCATAATAGGCACCTAAAGCTAATTAAATTTAGTCCTATGCATTTCTTTGCATGCACTCTTTGAACAATTGGGTAACAAGTAATGTTTTCCTGAATTTTTAATTAAAAAATAATATGTAAATAACCGTATTCGAAAAATTTGGAAGAAACTGGTTGTTAGGGTGAGCGATTTTTTAACTATAAATTTTTCTAAGCCAAATAATTGTATAATTTTAAATGTGTTTTTTTTACTAAAATCCTACATTAACACATGCCTTTTATTTTGTAAATAATTATTAAAATGAATTAATCACATGCAATAAACTTTAACTAAATTAACATTTTTAAGGTGATTTCGTTTTTAATATAATTTTCAGGTTTCTTCTCATTTAAACTAATTATTCGAGTGGACTAGCAATAGCAAATACATATAATTTGGCTTCTTTCAAGAGACATTTTTGGTGTTTTCATTACAAAGATATAAAATTCAAACAAAACTAAATATAAAACTCATTAAAGTTATTAGTTAAGCATTTCATATCTGAAATTTTTTTTAAATTTCAAAGTCAACTTGGTTTATGTATCTGTTAAAAAAGAACCCACTAGGAAGTCGTAGGCTCAGTATTTTTCTTTATTGATTTACGGAGGTCTTTTTGTGCTACAAAGTAAAAATTAAATGGATACACTTGTTAACAACCAGTCAGTCCCAGGATATCGTAAGAAAATAATGGTTTTAATTCGACTTGTCGTGCTGGCTGTAAGTGACTTGTTAAATTTTTTGTAAGTCAATATCGAAAAATCGATGTCGATTTTGCAATGAAAAATGTATCACACTCTGTAAGTTGTCAAAGATTCTCTTTGAAGACAAAACATATATATCCAGGTATACTCGCCCCAATTCGCCTTGAAAAATACATTCTTGCAATGTCAAAAAATGTACTGAAAAATGTGTGTTGACGTCTGAGAGAGATTCAAATTAGAAGGGCCGAAAATAGTCACCTGGACTGTCGAGACCACGTGGTATGAATTGTGTGTGACTTTGAATTGAAAATATTTGAACAGCTAATTTTGCACTAAAGCTATCTTTACATGGCAATACAAAGTACAAAAAAGGGAGCAAAAGTCTGTTGTAAGTAGTTTTCATGTTTACACCTCTGGTATGATGATAATACATAAGTTTCTAAAATGCTTTAGAAAATAAACATTTACCGAACGCTTGTCAGATTTTGTATCCATATTCTCTCATATTCAATACATTTTGCGTTTACATGATACGATTTTTTTCATTTTTAGACATATCCTAATACATGTATTACCATGTAAATACACCTTAAATAGTTCTGTAACAATAAGGATTAAGTGCGTTAGTCGACTTCAGCAAATTTCGCTTTAACACTATTTTGTTCATTAAATATTATCGCATTCAGTTGAAGGTTGCAGTGGTTGCAATAATACCTAAGCCAGGAAGGAACATTTAAGAAATAAATCATATAAGCCCATAAATTTATAAGCAGTGCGGTAAAAACTACTTTTCTTAAGTCGACTTAAGCACTTATTCTTTTTTGCACACATATTTGCCAGATCTTGTATATGATCCGACTAGTCCACAATCTGTTGCAGTTTAGGCAGTTTTAAATTGGATTTTTTTTTTTCTTAAAAAATTAATCAAAACTACAAACATTATTTGCGTTAACTTTTTTACAATTTGCAATGACGACTAATTTTTAACTAAAAACTAAAAATAGTTTCAACTCCTAATTAAATAAAAACGAACCAAAAAATTTGTACAATCTTTTTTAAAATTTTTCATTTTAAAGCAAAACATATCGCTACGAAATTTAATTAAATAGTTTAATTACTATAGAAAAAGTTTTATAACAAAATGTATTTTATTTTTCAAAAATAATTGTAATAAATGTTAAAAATTAAATAAATAGTATTTTTTGTTTAAAACATGTCTTTAGCATTACAAATTCTACAAAATACGAGAGTTATATGAGAAAGTAAAAAGAGTAGAAATAGAGAATAACAATTAGTGGACTAAAAATGAGTTTGTGTGTTTGAATGTGTGTGAGATATCTAATGTAAGTGAGATTAAGTAACAAACTAATAGAGTATTTATCTATGTATTACAGAAGTTAGAATTGTTGTTATAGAAGATAATGCTGATGTAGAATGTAAAAGATGTGTATTTAGCACTACTAGTAATGTTAGTAAGGTGACAACTATGTATGGTATGTTGGATGAAGTGTATAAATTTTTACTAGAATTGCACATATCTTCCTCACAAAAGCACATATGTCCATTGCCTGAACTTTCCATCATGCACACATGATCGACCATAAATAAATTTATTTGTAATTGAGACGTACACATACGTCGAACAACTTCATAAGCTAGATTTTATAAATAATATAATAAAAAGGAAGAAAATATGTTAATAAGGATCTTTTTTTGTTTAATATTTTGTTAAAAAATATTAAAAAAGTTTTAACATTTACTTACGTGATTTTGAGTGCCGCACCATTTTCACACAACAGCCATTACATGTCATCAATGGTGGCTGATCTCTTGGCAATGCAGTGTAGTTAAAGGGATCCTTACATCTAGCATCAGTCCAGGAATCACATTCGTAGCAGTATATTTGACGTGCTGTATTTGATCAACATTTGTTTTTATTTTCCAATTGTTGGTAAAAGAAAAATAATAAATTTAGTATTTGTTTTTGTAAATTTTTTATAACTTAAACATTTTAGTATAGTTTACAATATAAATTACATTAGACTTTAAACTGAAACCGCGTTAAGCATTTAAACTTGTTAGATAAATATATATGAATGTATGTAACAAACAAATTGGCAAAGGTGTCAAGGTAACAATATCTACAGCAAATCATACGTTAAAAAAGTTAAAAGTTTTAGTAAGAAAAAGTGGGTATCCATATACACCACAATAATACAAACTGCATTACCTAGAAGTTGTTACGTATGATGATCTTGACAAAATAAATTTCAGTAGATCCAAAAAAAGATATTTGTGTAAATTTTGTCGATTTTGAAATTACTATGGTTGGTATCACTGCTCAGACATGTTCCCTCCCCCCACTTTACAAGTGGAATTATCCCCATATTCACCACGGAAATGACTTATTAAGTGATTTTTGTCAACCTCTAACTTCTTCTCCTACTTTATTGCAAAACTTTAAAGCTCATTTACTCTAAACTATATCTCTACATTTATAATATTCAAAAATTCATGTCTCGGTAAATGTTTGCGATTTCGGGGTAAAACAATCGGCACTCTTTTCAGAATTTTATCTAGTTTAAGGATATGTAGCTAACTCAGTTTCGGCCTCCGGAATATAAGGTCCCTCTTCATCAGAGTCATCACATATACTTCTGCAAAGAAACTTGCTAACATTACATATCGCTAGGGAATAACCTTAAGAACAATTTAGGATAGTTAGTGACATCCAAGGAAGAAAAACTCCACTCCAAAACTGAGAAAAGTTTTATTCGGTAATCTTTTCTACTTCAAACAATATGCAACATCATGACCTCTCAGAATGCGTGATTGTTAATCTCCCGAAAAAAATTTGACTTCACACTTTGAAAGAATTGGAGAGGTATAACGCTACTGAGTATGATCAACAAGGTAATTGCGCATATAATATGTAAATCTCAACATCCTTTTTTCCCACCCTCCGAAGTGAACAGGAAGAATTATGCGCTGGTATATCATGTGTCGACCATCTCAACAGTTTAGAGCGGATTTACATTTAGGGTTATGTCGCAGCGTTAATACTTACGTTCTCTTTTGGCGTCAATAATATTCATGACCGGGCTTAAGGGTTTTTCGAAAAGCGGCTTCGCTGAGAACCTTTTTAATGGTTCGGTCGAATAGTGGCTTCGCTGAGTATAGGTTTCCGCCTTGCAGGCAGGGCTTATGCATTTCCTCCTCTGTATATATCGAAAAGTGGCTTCGTTGATTTTTTTTGTATACCTGGCCTCCGGCAGGACTGAAGAGTTATCTCCTGGATCTGTCAAAAGGATTTGCTTCATTAGAGGATAAATGCAACCTAAGTAGAAAATGCTTACCCAGTGAAGTCACTATTCAACATACCCAGAAGATAAACTTTATAAGTCCTGCTGAATGCCGGTAAGGTAGAAAATCTTTAGTCTGCGAAGCCACTATTCGACATACCTAAAGAAGTAAGTCCTTAAGCCCGTGTAGGGGCCGACAAGGCGAAGCCACTATTTTATATACTCAGAGGAAAAAACATTTCTCGATTACGATGGACATTATTTTTTTGGCCGTTATTGCATGCCACCCTTTCAACATGACCTTATTAATGTGCCTTGTCTGTACTATTTTTGTTCAACTCTAACAGACAGGCAAAATTGTACGTCCCATATTGACTTACGGATCGATAGTATAATGGTCCGCTACAAGTAAGAAATATGTGGTAGACCAACTATACAGGTATTACTGGATGTTTACGTACTAGTCCTTCAGAGGCTCTGAATGCTATACTAAACCTAATTCCGATCGACCTTGATGTATTGGCTGCATCCTCAAGCAGTGCGGCAAGACTAGCGGCATCTGCGAGGTGGAGATCAAGGACCTATGGCCATGCCAGAATCCTACGTCAGTTACCACTGACACTGCTGAAGCCCGCCGATTACATGGTACCTCATCTGGACTTTGACAGTACGTTCAAAGTCCTTATTCCATCCAGACCTGAGTGGAAGGGTGGAAATACAGAAAAAGAATTAAACTTCAGGATGTATACTGATGTATACTGACTGGATCAATCATGGACGTCTCCACTGCTGAATCGCTAGCCATGCCGTTTAGCACTATTAGAAATTGCATTCTCAAATATTACCGGCAGAAAGCTGAAGATAGGTGGCGCAAGTTGAGCACGTGTAAGGTAGCTAGTAAAATGTGGCCTTGCTACAACGATAAGCGCACAGCACAACTAATTAACAGAAACCGTAGGGACATCTCGAGGCTCGTCGCAGTAGTGACGGGGCACTGGGCAATCGGTAGATATGCTAGCAGGATAGACCTTTCCTACAATGCGTTCTGGCGTAGTTGCCGGGATCAAAGCAAAGAAGAAATACCCTGCGGGAAATGTTGTACCAATTGTCTTGAACGTACTTGTCCTATGACTGGTGAAAACGGGAATGTCACGAAATGTTCCCGAGTTGTGACCGGTGAAAAGAATTATATCACAACATATCACAAAACTAGAACAAAAATTTTAGCAAAATACATACATTCAGTGTACAAGCAATTTTTTTTTTCAAATTAAAAAATATGTTTAAAGTACAGTAATTTAACTAGTATTAAAGAACCCATCGCACGACAAGGAGCTTAAGTTTGGGCTTAGAACCTATCACTGAGTATCTTAACTATGTCAATTGACCCCATCCAATGACAACGCCATGTAAAAGTTTCCGGTCTCTTTCATATAAAGTTACGGAACTCGAACTGGTTGCTAGTCCTTGGGAACCAGTCGCGTGACCTGTCTTGTGACAGGTCCTTTTCCCTCTAGGGCAGTCTTCCACTTTCTTTGCGAATGCCCGGCCTTGCACCTCTTGAGACACAAATTCTTGGGCAACAGCATAATAGACGAACTTTCGGAACTGTCAGGGATACGTCTGGGTGACCTAATTAGGTATATCAATGCGACGGGTTGGATCTAGTATCTAATACCGAATCCGAGGCCTGAATTCGGACCTACATAGGTTGGCACTGACGAGTGGAGTGGTCTGTCAAAACGGAATCTTATTGATTCTACTTGAATGCTTGTGCGTAACAGGCAGCCACGTAAACCAACCAACCAACCAACCAACCAACAGACATGCAATTGAAGTTTTGTTGAAGTGTATCATAGTACAGAAGTGCTTCTTAGCATGGAAACAATTAATATCGTAAAATAAGGTCTAGTAGACTGTACTCAATTAGCTCTAATTTTAAAATCATATTGCTGCAAATTGTTATTTTTTTCTAACGGTTCTTGCTAATTCTTAATTAAGCGGGCGCCAGACGCGTCCACATTCAGCTTCAATATGTGTGTTTGTGTGCGTTTGTTATGAACATCAAACACATTTTAATATTCTGCAATATTTTCCCTAGTATATGTGTGACTCTATTTGTGAACAAACGCACACAAACACGTATATCGAAGCTAAATATTGCCGCGTCTGGCATCCACTTTAGTCCTCATTGCCTTTTCCGTTAATCAGTCTAATGTAATTATATGTATTTAAAATGCAAATTTAACAATCTAAAGAAATTAACTACAAAACAACAACAACAAAAAGAAAATACATTAACAACTTTTTACTACAAATAAGCTTAATTTTAATTAATATGCATAACGCGATACTATTCTACCAGAAAGGAAAAAAAGTAGTAACTGAAAAACATTGAACATTCAATTTAAATACAAAGTGCTATATAAATTAAAAAAAAAAAAGCTTTAAAATTTTGTATAACAAAATCCTGTGTAAGTTAGTGCTGACAAGTTTTACTACTTTCAAATACTCAATACTATTCGATACTTTTCCTTTGGGTACTCGATATTACTGTTAGAAAATCTATTTTCAACTCAATGATTTTATTATTTTAAAATGCCGTCTACATTAGACATGAAATGCTGTTAAGACATGATGTTATGAAAGCGTTGTTAGAAGAAATCCTCTAAAAAGCATGTTAAAACTGGGGATGTAGCCGATACCGATATATCGGCGATACTTCAGATTTACCGATACAGCGGTTTCGGCGATGTTTTACTATCGATACGACGATACTTTTTAAATTTTTTCAGACCTTTTTTCAACAAATAATTTATTTTTTGCTAATTTTACCATGAATTCAAATTCAATTCGTTGTTTTTAAATTTTATTCCTAGCAAAAAAAAATTTTTTTGTATAGCCTAAATGAAGTTTTACATGCTTTTCAACTAATTATGGCCTAGTAGGCCAGTAGCTTATATTACAAATCAAATAACAGAAATAAAATACTCTACTTGAGTTTCGCTATCGCCGATACTTCTCTTTGAGTATCGGCAAAAACGCGTATCGTTACATCCCTAGTTAAAACATGAAGAAAGCATTAACATCAGCTGTCTACACATAACATTAACATGATGTTAGGTGTCAATGTTAGCCATTTCATGTATAATGTCGACGTAGGGTAACATAAGTTTCACATGAAATCATAATTCATACGTTACGAAAAAAACATATTCATGTTCTGTAAACCGAGTCGATTTGAAAACTCTCGACTTAGAGAAATTAAATCCACTAATAGCTAACTTTTTTCAGATTTTTTTTTAACAATTTCATATATTTTAAAATATCATGTCTGAAATTGATTTACTATATACGATTTAAAATACATCAATGGGGGCATTATTTATTTTTTTTATTAATATGATTATTTCGAACGTATTTGCTTTGTGAATCCAAATTGATTATTAGGCTAAGGTTCGTAACGTTATATTCAGAAAGAATTGGGCATGATTAATATTCCAAGGAACAAGGGAAAAATTAACATCAACTTAATTTTTCAACGTACACAGCAGAACAGAGTAGCGCCACTTTTGGAAGCCGCTACACTTCCATCGTCAGTGCTCACGTGTATTTGCTTATCACCACTTGTGAGGTGGCTCTGTTGAATGTGATTTTAATTCTTATATATACAACTTTTTCGTGAAAATTGAATACGAGAATTAACTCACTCTCAAGTTGATATTAAAGTGCACTTTCCCAGCGTTGCCATCGGTTTATTTTTCTTCATTCCCATTTTTCTGATTTTTGTTCTACTCAAGACAAACTTTTTTGGTTTGATTTTATACTTAAGTATATATGAACATGTAAACATGTGAAAAGCTCAAGCCAGTAGCTAATTGTTTTTTTATTAATATGATTATTTCGAACGTATTTGCTTTGTGAATCCAAATTGATTATTAGGCTAAGGTTCGTAACGTTATATTCAGAAAGAATTGGGCATGATTAATATTCCAAGGAACAAGGGAAAAATTAACATCAACTTAATTTTTCAACGTACACAGCAGAACAGAGTAGCGCCACTTTCGGAAGCCGCTACACTTCCATCGTCAGTGCTCACGTGTATTTGCTTATCACCACTTGTGAGGTGGCTCTGTTGAATGTGATTTTAATTCTTATATATACAACTTTTTCGTGAAAATTGAATACGAGAATTAACTCACTCTCAAGTTGATATTAAAGTGCACTTTCCCAGCGTTGCCATCGGTTTATTTTTCTTCATTCCCATTTTTCTGATTTTTGTTCTACTCAAGACAAACTTTTTTGGTTTGATTTTATACTTAAGTATATATGAACATGTAAACATGTGAAAAGCTCAAGCCAGTAGCTAATTGTTTTTTTATTAATATGATTATTTCGAACGTATTTGCTTTGTGAATCCAAATTGATTATTAGGCTAAGGTTCGTAACGTTATATTCAGAAAGAATTGGGCATGATTAATATTCCAAGGAACAAGGGAAAAATTAACATCAACTTAATTTTTCAACGTACACAGCAGAACAGAGTAGCGCCACTTTCGGAAGCCGCTACACTTCCATCGTCAGTGCTCACGTGTATTTGCTTATCACCACTTGTGAGGTGGCTCTGTTGAATGTGATTTTAATTCTTATATATACAACTTTTTCGTGAAAATTGAATACGAGAATTAACTCACTCTCAAGTTGATATTAAAGTGCACTTTCCCAGCGTTGCCATCGGTTTATTTTTCTTCATTCCCATTTTTCTGATTTTTGTTCTACTCAAGACAAACTTTTTTGGTTTGATTTTATACTTAAGTATATATGAACATGTAAACATGTGAAAAGCTCAAGCCAGTAGCTAATTGTTTTTTTATTAATATGATTATTTATTTTTGTAAAACGAGAAATTTACTCGGATTCGGTTTACAGAATAGGGGTTGATAGTAATATTTCTTTTAAATAAATGTTAATACATAATTTTTCTTCCTGACAACGTTATTTTAATTTTAAATAAAAGAACAGGTTTGAGCTTTCTTTTTCTACTTTTAGTACTTTAGAGATACGTTTTTAGGAAACCTTGTATTTTTACCATTAAATTTTTCATTCAGTTTTGTGACAAGAATGCGCAATTATGACAGTAAGTATAGAGTAACTATTTTAGAGTACTGAGTAAAAAAAGATCAAGTACTCAATAGTCAGTATCCTCTACCCCATAATATGCCAGCATTAGTCTAAGTGCTTTTGGAAAAATTTTAATTCTACTGTTTCGAAAAAAACTGTAAATAAACTAGTATGTTGTTGTCAAAATGTGGCAGCGCAGGGGCAACAAATACAACCATACAAAAGCAACAGAAATTTTCGGTGTACGGCAGCGATGCCATTTGTGCAGTTTTTTACGATATGACAGAAAACTATATGACATACTTTGTTGTAATTTCGTAAGTTTTTTACGGTGTGACAATACTGCGATATGTCAAAATCTTACGATATGACACAACAGTATGTCATATCGTAAAAAAACTGCATAAACGGCATCGCTGGTGTACGGTCACCGTCAAACTCCATATGAAATGTGAAGAGAAATATAAAAAATAAGTAGGAATTTTTATGTAGGGATTTTGACAGCAAGCGCTGCTACCTGTAAAATAAATTCGCCTTAAATATTTTAATAAAAAAAATTTAATACCTAGAGTTTTTCAATATTTAATAACTTTAGGAAATTGTAATTTAATTGAAGCTTTAATCACTAAAAAGCTGCAATTTATTTAAGTTCGGTGAGCTTCATAAAAGTAAATAGTGAAATTACGGACAAAATTATTGTTAAAAGATTTTCGATAAGCAAATTTATCAAAAAGTAGAATTTAATCCATCACTCATATGGTCAAAACAAACAAAAATTGAAGATGAATTTGTCTATCATCATATTCTATTTCCAGTCATGAATTGTATAAGTAAAATTAAAATATACTTATATTTAAATGAGCCACCCGAATAGTGGAGGAAGACATGAAATACTATTCCGTTAATCGATTAAGCGGTATATTAAATAATTGGTAAAAACAACATATAAAAAAAATTTTTAAGTTTTCATATTCAGTGTAAAAAATTATTTTTAGGGAGCTACATATAATACTAAATTAAATTAAGAACACTAATAATATAAACTTAAAAAACTGAATACTAAATTAAAAAAGAAAATGTGGAAAGTAGATGTGTGTATCAGCAATGGCAAATCCTAAACTACAGAATAGAAAATATCTATATTGCAGGCAATTGTGTAAATTCTTATATTTTTTTTTTTGGAGTTATATTCTTAGTCTCGGTTCACACAGCTAAATTAAGGTTTGCGGCAAGAAAACTTGATCTATGTGTGAACCCACACTTATTCTATTTTCATGTTTCTCTCAGCGAATAATATTAAAACCAACTTTTCAGAGGAGCATAAAGACTAATTACACTTAAAGAAAAGATCAGTGAAATATCCTTAAGCATTTAAAGTTGTGTTTAAATGGTTGCAGTGTTGTCTATAACAATATGATTGATTCTATCTTTTGATTAATTTCAACCGATTATCTAAATAAATTGCAAATAAAAAGTTTGCAAATCAATCAATATCAAGCTTAAATGAAGCAATTTTTAAAACATACATCAATAAATTTTTTTTCTTTTGCTTTATTGTGGAAAATATAATTTAACATTTCAATTTGATTTGACTTTTTTTTCTTTTCTGGTTCACATTAATGAAATATAACAAAAAGTACACCATTTTTTATTTATAGTATATAATTTTTATAATAAGATTAAAAAACAATGAATAATGATTAGAAATTTGTAAATGAATTGAACAAAAGAATATAAATAAATAAAAAAGAGAATTGTTTAAAAATATTCATACTTTGGCATTCAGCTGATACTTGTGGAACCCAAACGAATAAAATTACTCCAAATAAGGCTGCATTAAGAAGAAAAGTAACGGAGAAAAACAATGAAAACGGAAAGTAAATGAAATAATAAAACATATATGGCCGAAGAACAGTATAAGTTGCACGTCAAAACGATAAGGTGACTTAATTTTTCTTAATTTTCTTAATTACAAGGCGCATCAACAAGGTGGCACTACTAGCACAACAGACTAGCCGGATTAAACTTCAAACCTAGTGGATTTTGATGAAAGGTTGATAATATCTTCACTTCCTTCAAACTAGCACACACATTTTTTATTTAATTTGTATTTTTGTTAAATTTTTAATTTTTGCTATTTCTATTGTCATGGCAGCATTGTCAAGTGTAAACGCAGTGTTCGTAGTGCCAAAATTACGGAACTGACAGCTTCTAAAGCAACATAAGTTCTTAAAATTCAGAGTAAATAAATAAATAAATACAAAATGGCTAGTATAAATAGGGATCTTATTTTAAACGTCGCTCTAAAATAACCAGCTCGACAGTCATAATGGTAACATCGTATTTATCTTCAGGTTTAGGTTATGTCAACAGCTTCCGCTGAAGAAAAAAGACGTAATGAGAAAACAACACGTGACTGAAGTTTACAACTTTTCACTTGATGAAATTACATTATAAATGGGCCGAAAGCGTTACTAGCAACGAAATAAAATAACTGCAAATTAGTTAGTAGATACTCTTAGCAAACTTCGGTTTTTCTTATTTTCAGGATAGGAACGTCTTTTCGCGATTTCTATAACAGTTTCTGCGTTTTGTGAATAATAATGAAAAATCAGTTACGTGTTGTCAACGTATGACCATCGATATGCATTCAATATTGGCATTATTTAAAAGCTTTTGAAAATATATTTTAGGAGGTGGTAAAGGGCTTAAGAATTTTCTCCTCTATGTATGGAGAATAGTGGCTTCGCTGAGTAAAGATTTTCTGAATAGCCAGCCTTTGGCCAGACTTAAAAAGTTTTCTCCGCTATGTAAGTCGAATAGTGACCACATTCGTTGAAAAATTTTACGTATAATCACAATTTTGTACTAGAATTTAAGAGGTCCATAACTCGGAAACTAAGATCCGCCAACAATTTTTTATTTAGTTATTTTTCTTATTTTTGTTTTTATTTTCTATCGGATAGGGTATTTTGTTTTTATTTATTTACTTTTTTTTGAGAAATGTGAAGAGCAGGGCTCGGACTTTCATGCAAATACAATTTTTTTTGTGCTGATAGATGAACTTTAAGCACGCGAAGCAGCGGGCACTTCTAGTATTAAAACAATAATGGTTGTTTCATACTTTTTCATAACCCCAACAAAAATTAAGAATTTATCTTTAATCATTTTAACGTGCACCTTATATGGATGTGTGTACTAAAAGTTTATTGTGAATGATTTAACAAGTAAACTGAAAACAACAAGTCACAATAAAATCATATATATAGACTCGCACAATAAAAACGAATATAATTAACTCAGAATTCCTTGATTTGCTAAACTGCCTTCTATAGATCCTGCTCACAAATAAATATGTAGTTTTTGTTAATTTTACAGTGTATTTATTGGTTAATAATTTGAAAAGGTGGAAACTTTGTACAAAAATTATAGTCAACTACTTAAAAAAAAAATAATTTTGTAAGTTATTATTTAGGTTTTTTTTATCAGTATTAAACATTTAACAGAAAATTATAACAAAATTTTGAAACAAATATGCAAGAATTTTGTTGACAGGAGTTAGTAAAACAATTTTCAATTACAAAACTAAAATCATGTCATTTGGAACTCAAATAATCAAGAACTTAAATTAGAATAAGCTTTTGTAACGAAAAACATTTGATTTCCCAGGAAAATATCAAGGAAAAAGAAAATTTTACGTTACGGCTTCATATTTACGGCCATGATTGATAAAACTTACATGGAAAACAATTGTCGGCCAGTGTTAATTTTATTAAGGCACAAAGAACTTAAAAAAGTTTTCAATGAATCCAATAAAACATCAGATTTTTTAAATATTTAATGTATTAAACACAAGTATGTATGAAAATAAAAAAACATAAATATTAATTTTGAAAATGAAGAAATAACTTGGTTTGTTTTAAAATAGTTTAAATGATTAGTGGAGCTTTTCACAATGTATGATTAAAGGTCTACATACGTGTACTTTAACAGCAAGTATGCAGAACTTGCCGTTAAAGTCCATGTTAACTTTTAATCGTACATTGTCAAAAGGGCCGTTTTAAAATTTTAAATTAAAATATTTCATTCAATTCTTAAATGTATGTATATGTAAAAAATTTTCGAAACTAAAATCTGCCGTTAATAAATAAAAATTCAAAAAAAATTATTTTAGCTCGCAAATCGATGTAAGTAAATTTTTAGATAAACACACTCTTCCAGTTGAAACCATCATCATCGTCATCATTATTACCAGTGTTACGCCCCTTTTCACAATGTATGATTAAGAGTTAACGTGGACTTTAACGGCAAGTTATGCATGGCGAAGTTTCCGTTAAAGTCCATGTTAATTCTTAATCGTACATTGTGGAAAGGGCCGTTATTGTATTAAAAGTGTGTTTATTTAAATTATAAGCTTTTCATATTTTTACTTTCTCGAATTCAAAATGAGCAACATCATTATTTTTGCAATGTTTTAAAGATAATTTATCGTTATTTCTTATGATTTATTTAATAAAAAATAAAATTAATGAATTGTTGAACTTACCTGAGATTGTTATTAACCATTTACTTGTTGTTAATTGTTGGTGCGTAAAAAATGCCATTTTTATGATTTCTTATGTTCTTCAAAACTATGTACAAATTATTCTGAAGACTAAATGAATGAATGAACTTGAAAAAAAAGAGAAAAACTATAATGAAATTGTATACAATTCTTTTGTTTGTAGATTGTCTAATGGAAACAAGCATATTCTTTAACACATTTTAAGTAATTTCTTATAAATGTTTTAAAATCGCACCTTGTTTGGTTTTTCTTTAAAAACTTATTTTTTATAATTTTCGAATTTTTGTATCCGTTTTTCTTGCTGCTTATGGTGAAGGGCTGATGATTGATGAAGAACAAATCACTTTTTGGTTGTAAAATTTGATGTTAAGCAAATTTGTTACATACAGATTGTTTTTAAGCAGGTGTTATTACATCTTTGTTGGCCTTTGTTGTTTAATTCATTTACTCAGGGGGTTAACTTGAAAGTAATATAAAGGATTATTTATGTTATTTCATTGCAAATATTACAGAACAAAATGGTTTATTAAAAAAATATTATTGTGAGCTACAGCACAGTAGCATTCTTATAGAATTGCATTGTGAATGTGTACGTTGGCCACCCTAATTTTAAGTGTGAATGAATACAACGGTTTGTCATGCATTTGTGAATTATTAAAGAACAGAGAGGTACATTTTTCAATTTAAATCAATATAGTAGAATCCCGAAAAAGTTTACCCGCATAAGAGTTAATCGCTCGGCTAAGTTAATCGAATTTCAGCGTCCACGTTCTGCTCTAAAAAGTTAACTTATTAACGGCCCTTTTCACAATGTATGATTAAGAGTTGACGTGGACTTTAACGGCAAGTTTTGTCGTAACCTAATTACCCTTGGAATTTTTCGAGATTCTGCTGTATTTTTAACTAATATTTAACAATAGCATTTGCCGGAACTAGCTTGTGAGTTTATAGAATTGAAACAACAAACAAATAATATTCTTTTGAACTCTTTGAGGCCCAAATTCACAGTCAGTAATTAACTAATGACAATAGTTTATCCAATGATATTTTCTTCACACTTCTTTCTTTACCATTAGTTAAACCGCAAAATGCCATTGGTTAACAATTAGTTAGATGATTTGGAACATGGTGTAATAAGTACACAGGTGACAGCATAACGTCAACAGATTATTTTTTGCTCTGGTAGTTTTGCACATAAGACACGTCCAGCACATGTATTTCCTTGACAAACATTATCTAGTTTTTTGTTGTATTTGTTGAACCTATATACTTATTACACCGTGCTTTAGAAATTATTATATGCATATAAGCATACTTTTAGGAGCGAAAAAATAATATTTGCTCCATTAGCTTTGTGTGCTTAAAAATGTTTAAATTGCTGCCCTAAGATGTGAAATATTCTTTATTTCTTTATGTCTGCTTGTTTACATATAAACCAAGGCATATCAACACCAGGTAGTCGCAAGAGAATTCGCCGTAAACTATTTATATTTGGGCTGTCGAAAAAGCTGATACGTTAACACAGTTGGCAGTTCAAATATGGAAAATTATTCGTAGTCAGCTGATTTCTCCAGGCCACCTGGTATTAATTCGGCTTGATATAAACTTGATATATCGATAGGACTACCATTCTTTACTTATATTAAAATGTTTAGCTAAACAATACACTGTGAATATGAAGTTTTAGTTAAACAATAGGTATCATTTTGGTTTACTAATAATTAACCAATGACTGTAAATTTGGTCCTAATTCTTTTAATTAGTTCTATTCGACCTATAATTCAAACGAATGAGTAATAATAATTTTAAATTGATATTACTTATACGGCGGAGAGAATTATTTCATGCGATCAAGGCGAATTGATACCTGCCAAGGTAGATCAATACGGTATAATCATCGGCGAATTGACAAAGCAACTTTTTTAATCAAGCAATTGTCAAAACAAATTAACAAATTTACATTTAAATTTTTTCAATTTATTTAAATAATAAATTTATAAAGAAAGTTTGGCAGTTGCTTGAATAGTCAGCTGCGCTGATAACACCACCTGTTATCAATTCGCCTTGGTTTTTGCATAGCAAAATCCAAGAGCAAGGAGAAACAACATGACATATTGTAGTCATTGTGGCCGTTTAAAATGTTTCCACAAAAAGGGGATTTAAAGAAATAAGTGGCACCAAAGAAGGGATTTATTGAAAAAATGGCTCAACATTTTATTTTCAAAAACGAAATAATTAGCCAGAAAAATAATTCACAAAAACATGGCAATGTATGCTTTTATATAAAATAAACATTTTCCAAATCGACAATAAATGGCGGAGTTCTGAATTGATAACCTTTTACTTTTGATAAACTGGATTAAAAACAACACTGTACGACAGAATCAAAATGTTAGAAATAATAGTGTTCTAACGACAGATTATGCTAGAGGGGATCAAACTATAAGAAGGAAACTTGTATCGGTGTTTTCTAAGCTCACGAACTTTATTTTTGCAAATTCTTATGGTACACAGGAAATCGTGAAAGCTTTACTTACATGTGTAGTATAAGGCGTGTTCACCGCTTTGATGCACAACACTACGAAGAAACATTTTCTGTAACATTTTATCTCTGTATTTCTGCACTGTCCCTTTCTGGAAAACTTCACTTAAACGCCAATATAGGCTGGTTGAAATGTCTTCCAAAAATATTTGTCAGAAAATTCTTCTATAAGACTTCAAAGACTTTAAAGCTCAAAATTCAATTTTAACGTACTTATTCACTATTAGTGCTAAATAAAATATTTCACAAAATAGGATTTGGGAAGGCAGTCGAAAAGTGGCAAATGACCGCTTTAGTTGCACAACAATCACGCTGATTACTGTTTGTAAACAAATTTTGACACGCCGAGTTTGTAAGAAAAAAAGTAGTAGTCAGTACGCCTTCTTTATCCTACGTCTATACCTGATGTATTTTTATCATGACAAATGTCAAATTCCATATACGAAAAACAGCTAACATAAAAAAAATTATTTTTCAATATCAAGTTTGACTTTTGTCATGATAAAAATATATCAGGTATAGACGTAGGGTTAATGCCACTTTTGACATTTGTAGCCCCCATCGCAATCCTTTGTAACCCAACCCTACGTCTCAACTTAGCAGTTTTTATTGCAGCAATTGACCAGCTGCATATAAAAAAAAATACAAACTAAAAAAATAATATAATTTTCAATATGGAATTTGAAAAATTCGCTACGTGGAAACGTAGGATACGCATTTTTACACATTTTCAGTATAAGTAATCATGTGTGCAACATCTGCACAAATTTAATTTGTGAACATCATATAAATTTTCTAAACGATTTAATCGCTTAATTTAGATTAGATTTTAATTTAAGTTCATTTGTAAGTCCTTCACCGGTTATCGCTACTTTTTAGAAATGTATAATTTATTTATAACAATTTTCTTATTTTTATTTCAAGTCTTGACATTAATGAGCCATAAATTAAAAAGACAATATTGACGTCAATTTTATTTTACATTATTATTACATACTTAAAATTAGATTTTTTGCTTTACTTTGAAAAAAAAAACACGAAATAAAATCAAAGAAACAAAAGCAACACTAAATTAAAACATTGATCAGACAACACGTACCTGTCATTGTAACTACACTGAACGAAATTTCAAAACAGAAATGCCGGAATACTTAAGAGCTTTCATAATAGCGAACGTCAAAAGCGAAAGCGAATAGTCAAAAGCGAAGGACTAAAAATGAGTGCCGTTGTTCGGAGCCAATAGATTTTACAATAATTTTCTATGAAATTAAGTAATAAGTAATATTTCCCAAAGAAAAAAAATAAAATAAACGAAGCAAAAAGCCAAAATGACATTTTCAAATATTTGGAACGATTTTCCGTCATCCCACGTCAAATTTGGTTTGTAAACAGACCGGTTTCGGCTATGTACCATCTTGAGTGTTCATTTTCAAATAGGTTTAAAATAGGGTTTAACTAACCAATTTTAAAATTCGCTTATTTAAAATAATTAATTTATGAATACAATTTTAGAGATTTTCGCTTAAAATTTGTTTGAAATAATGTTTAAAATTATATGAATACGGCTGGAAGTTTTCAATATAAATAGTCAAGGCAAATTCATACCAGGTAGCCTCGAGGTGAGTATTTGTGCCCCTTATATTTTGGTTTCCCTCTATACACTCACAATATTATGAGAGTAACGGAATGTATTTTGCTCAAGAAGTATTCCGTGCAATAATTTTCAAAAGAGTAAATATTAAAAATTCTAACGGCCCTTTTCACAATGTACGATTAAGAGTTAACATGGACTTTAACGAAGACTTCGCCATACAAAACTTGCCGTTAAACTCCACGTTAACTCTTAATCGTACATTGTGAAAAGGGGCGTAAGCAATCATATTTTTAACTGATTCTAACATTCAATGAAAAAAAAACTAAATACACATCGTTGTTTATGTAATAAGTACCAAAAAAGTATATGCATAGAAATAACACACACACAAATACTCAAAATATTCTGTACGTAAAATTAACGGAAATTGCAATTGAAATTATGTAAAGACACATTTAAAATCAGTGGTGTAGTAGTTAGACTATTAAACGAGAGCTCACATGTTCAATACATTGAATTTCAAATCCTAACGAGCTTTGTTCGATCCCAGTAGAAGTTAAAATAACAAACAGTGAGTAAAAATATAAATTTAATAATATAATAATTAAAGATACGAAATAATAAGCCTCTTAACATATAAAAATAAAGCACAAATCAACTATTTTTACGGAGCTTGGGGTTGATTATTTAACAGTGAAAATAGCAGAAACAAGGAAACCTCTTTTATTTTACGGAAGCTGCTATTAGCTCTTTTAACTGTAAAATTGATCCAAACAAATAAGGAATCATTAATTTTTTATGGTTTTAACGGCCCTTTTCACAATGTATGATTAAGACTTACCGTGGACTTTAACGGCAAGTTTTGCATGCCGAACTTGCCGTTAAAGTATACGTTAACTTCTAATCGTACATTGTGAAAAGGGCCGTAAGTCTGTTAGCTTTTTAACATTTAAAGTTGAATAAACTTTTTGTTAAACTTAATTGAGTTTTAATTTATTTTATATTGCAATTTCAGTTAATTTTAAGTACGGAATATTTTGAGTGTATCAAAAAGCATTTTGACACATTTTTTGTATATTTTGTGATATCTCAACCATTTTAGTAGTAAAAATATTAGAATATCACTAACTGAACGCAATTACGAATTCTAAGCCTATATTTTCTAAAAAGATCAGATTTTTATCTGTATCCCCACATGTGTTTTTGAGCCCATTTTATTGCCTCATATTATTTATTTCACTTTAAAAAATCATACTTCGCGAACAAATGAAAATAACATATAGTCATAAAGTGGTCATAGCCAACAAAGTCTGGGCTATATTTTCAAAGAATGCCAGATTTTTAATTTTTCCCCCACATGTATTTTTGGGCCCGTTTTATATGGGCCATACTTTTTTTTTATTTTCATATTTTTGTAAAACCAAGTGATCAGAACGGCACTAACTGGACGTAATCACGAAGTATAGGTCTATATTTTCTGAAAATATCAGATTTTTATCTGTATCTCCAAATGGGTTTTTTGATGCTCAAAGTTGAGCGTTCTTTAAAGTTTATAAATTTTCGCACCATTTTCTTTTGCAGAGGATATTATTTCAGCACAACAAAACGTATGTCATGGTATCATAAGGGTTCTTTCTACACTATCAAAAATAATCAATGCTTTATGTCCAACAGGGCTCCTACCGGGATCAAATGAAAATCAATAGAATGAGAAAAAACTGTATAATTTTCAGGTGGCTACTTTTCGGCCACTCAATTATTATGCCAGTTCAATTTTGCATATCAATATGAAATGCTCATTACTGTTTTATAAAATAAAACATGAATCGTTTCAATATCTTTTCTACTTAAAAAGCTAGAGCAATTATAAAAAAGTATGAAATCTTTGTGTACAATAACATATTCAATCAATTGAAATCATGTACGTATTTCCATGAATTCCGGTCAGTGTATGAAAACATATATGCAAGTGCTTTTGCGTATAGTACAAACTAGAATAATTTGTTTAATAACCTAATTCTAGTTAATTTTACGAGCCGAGAACATTTCAAATACATATCGGCGAAACACAAAAACACTTGTACCCAAAAGTACTTGTAAAATAATAAGACGCCATCCTATTTTTGCTTTCGGTCATTAAATACTTGTGATTGGCAAAAAAACATACTAATAATTGAAACGTTTCAGAATAGACAGACAGACTGGCAAGGCAAGACACAAAATAGAAAAAACAAAAATTTTATTTACGTACATACATAATATGTATGTATGTATGTATTTTCATATCTATAAATTTGCAAATTGTATAAAATGTATGTATAAGCACAGGTACATACATATATACCAGTACAGACATATCAGGTGCGGATCCAGCCTAAGCTTTACGGGGGACTTTTAAGTGAAACATAATTTCATTTGTAAAATTTCTTTTATAAACTCAACAGAAATGAGATATATTCAGCCCAATCATGAATATTCCCTAGGAATTTCTTTCCCACGGAAAACACTTTTCTCGAGAAAAAATTCCTCCAATCATAAATTCCGCGGGAGCAAAAATATGAAACAGTGGCATCATTGAATATCAATGGCGGCTGTTTTGCTTGTTGATAATCATTTAATCAGTTTTCGTGTGTGGAAAAATTAATAAAATTGATGTTTTAATTAAATTTGAAGTAAAATTAAACTAATAAGTGAATTAAAAATTAATAAAATAGATGTACGAGAATTTGTGAGGGGAATTTGTACTGTTGAAGAAAAAAATCGTGCAAGTTTCTCTTTGCTGCATTGAGAATAGCTACTTTTTCCCCATCGAGTTTTTTCCGAGGTAATTTTTATTCATAATAGGAGAAAAGGGAAAAGTGAAAAAACTCGCACGGAATTTTCGTTTGTGATTGGCGTGATTATGTTCGTATGCCATTTTCCTCTCCGCCCAATCCGCGCCCTGGACATATGTATATAAGTACATAAAATTATAAACTAATATTTTGTTATGTTTTTGCATTTTTCGATTTTGAGATTTATTCTGCGTACGAAAAGTGGGCATAACAATGTTCACATTGAACTTTGGCAAAGTGTCAAAAATTATATTTGTTTGATTATTTATTTTGCTCTCCGACAATTTGCTGCGACACATTGTGCACACAACATCATCAGCAGCAGCAGCATCATCGTCATCCCATTCAAGAGTAAAATCTTTTCTAGTATTATTAAAGCTACAAAAATATAACAAACACTAAAAGAGAAATAAAGAAATGTGACAATACTATTTTCATTTGAAAAAGCAAATGAAAAAGATAAATTGTTCATACATTTTTGCAATAACTGAAGACTTGATTGACATTTTATGCAATAATATTATTTCTTAACCCATTAAGGGCAAATATGTAAGTTTGGCTTAATGCCCAAAATTACTAATACTAGAACCAATTGGTTGGTAATAATCGCATTCGCAAGCTGTACTAATTGTTGTATCGATATGTATTGATATTCTTAATGCCAAAAATAACATGACGCAATATCAAAAACTTTGTAAGATAATAACTTTTACTATTTCTATTTTTGATTCACTCTCTACTTTATCTCACTTTGTGTTTAACGATTTATAAATAATTTTAGAGCTTGTTTTGTATTTTTGAAACTTTTGCCGATTTGTTGTCCTTTGAACTTTTTACATATTTCTAACGTATGAGCAATAATATATTTAAATAATATTGATTATACGTCGGAGAGCTTTGTAGGAGATATTTACAAATTGTTCTTCAAGTGCTGCCACTAGAGTTTTATCGTAGAATTTGCCGGGACGGGAATTTCCGGGCATTTTAAATTACATGAATCGCAATCCAGGAAAACTATTAGCGAAGTTCTCGGATATTTGTTAATATGTATTGTGCATTGTGGTAAAATCAAGAATTTATTCCCAAACAGTTAAACAATTTCTTTAGTTTTGTATGCAGAATAACTTTATAACAGTTCTTTTGAAGATTCGAGCCGTTACATTGATTTGCACGATGTCGAAGGAAATTTTTCTTTCTTACAATTTCATTTAAAACAGAGCCAGGCAAAGAGAAAACTAAATAAATGAGAAATAATTTGTTGTTTATTTGTGTTGCTGTTTAATTGCTCTGTTGATAGGTGGAACTGCAGCAATTAGCAACCCAACAGAGGCTCGCTCGCCATCCATAATCGTGCTATTAATATTTTTTTTAAAAATTTGGAAATATGCATAAAAAAAATTGTATAACTCCAGAATTATGCATTTATTGCCACGCTTCGGCGACATTTTTAAAATGAACTTTCACTTTCCTGTGAAAACGAACAAGAAATTTTCAAGAAAGTTGTCTATTTTATTTAAATTTTTATTTAAAATACGTATACAAAACTTTCATGAAAGTACTTTCATGTGTAAATGTAGCGTAAAGGGTACCCTATACTGACATATTTGTATGACATACATGCCATGTTGGACAGATGTCAGGGAATCTGTCCAACATGGCATGTATGTATGTGTATGGTTAAATTTTTAGTATGACATACATGTTGGACGAATATTAAAAAGTTGTAATAATTTCTTCTTTGCTCACACATTTCATATGGTTTAAGGGGAAGAGTGACATACTGGAATGTAAATATCAAAGGAAAACGTACAAAAGTTAGATTTTTTTCATATGCAGCGACATATTTTTTAAAATTATTTATATTTTTCAAATCAAATTTGAAATTACAATTGGTTTTGTAGCAATTTTATCTAGTTTAAATATGATTGAAAATTGGAAAAATTTTTCAGTTTTGTTTTGAAAAAATTTAAATAAATGTTTGTCAGTTTCCATGAACAGTGTGAGGAGAAAAACTGACAAATACCAATGTTTGTCAGTTTTCAAGTATGTCATTCATGTATGTGAGTTTATTGGGGCCTTAAGGAAGGTCTGTCAAAAAGCAAATGGAGGTACATTTTTTTAATCTCGGCATTGTTATTAGCGGCTTCTTTATTTTTGATTAATATGATTTTTTTATTTCGAATTATTCCCTTTCATCTAAAGTAATTTTTATACGAATGTATTTATTAAGAAGGAATCGGACGTGAATAGTTTCGCCGGAATAATCAGCTCCAACATAAACGGCATAATAGCAGCATGCATGACGTCTCTTGTACGTAAATATCATCTTTATATACAAATTATTACTTGCGAAAAAAATATGAGAATGTTTGTTATGTATTTATAAAGTACATTTCTGATCAACAAAACAAATTTCTTTTGCTTTTGCAACAAAAAAAAATTCTACTCCTTGTCTTCTCCCTTCCCATAGAAGCGAATGTGGAATGTGTATCTTATCTTTTATACGGAAGAGCCAAAGCCTTCTGTAAGGTATCCTTTAGTAGTTAAATAAGAAATGTAATTGAATAAAAAAATGTATAAACAGCCCTTTAATAAGGCCTTAAATAAGAAGGTCTTCAAAGTTTTCCCGGTGGGTATGTAGCATGTATTTGTAAACTATTTACCAATCGTTACTAGATTTCTATACTCTTTTTGTTGCTATTTCAATTGAAACCCCCTGTAAATTGAAATAATTGGCTTTAAAGATTTCTTAAACACAATAAAATTAAACTATTAAGTGCGACGCTAAACTGTAATTGGTCTCGCTAATGTGGGGGAAGACATCTGCGTAAATTGCAAAATGACCACATGAAAAATGCATATTGCATGTGCGTATGCACACACGAAGTACATACATATATGTAGATACATGTCGTTGGCTTAAATGCAAAAATATGTAACTGAGAAAAATAAAATCAAAATTTGCTTTATATTTCTTATTGTGCATGATAATTAAACTCGTGTCGCTCGCTACAAATAATTAAACTCCTACATTAGAAAACAACGATATCACAAATAAAATGTATAACTGAGATCACTTGAACTATTTTAATAAGATTTTTTGCTTTTTCAAAAACTCAAAAAAGATTAGTTTTACAGTTTTGAAGTGGTTCGGCCTCCATACGAAAATAAAAAGTCGAGACAGTCACTCCCTAGAAATAAAGACTATTTGAAAAAGTCTTAGAAACATTTTTTTATTTTTTGCCACGCCCCTGTATACCACCCATTTAGTTTTTTGTACATTGCGTTGCCATTTGTGGTCCGATCATAACATATTGCATATCGTTATTCATGGCTTGACTATGGCTTCATGTTTACGTTTGGTGACTTTTTAATTCGACATCAAATTCTGGGCGCCACTTATGCCATCTCGGATCTCGGATCCTTCCCGTCTTATATCCACTTTTTTGCACGTGGCAAGAAAGACCTTCTAAAACTTAGCATAGCCAGGTCGATCAATATATAAAATAAAAAAATTTGCACCAGTCACACCCCTTAGCATGAAAGGTATATCAATAACGTTTCTAGAACTGTAAAATTTTTTTTGCCACGCTCCAAAATACAGCACTTTGCTGGTTTTTATATACTGCAAGCGATGTAATATGTATGAGTAAAGGAAAAATTAACTTAATTATGGGGCGTGGCATAAAAGTGAGTATATTAAAAGCTAGACACATACAGTTTTAGAAGGGCATTCTTGTTGCCACGTGCAAAAAATGGACATAAGAGGGAAGTATTCGAGATGTCATAAGTATTGCCCACAATTCGATGTCGCCAGAACCAAAAATTAATTGACAGTCAAGCTATAAACAACGATATGTGGCATGATAAAATCGGACTTTAAATAGCAACGCTATATGTAAACACACAAAAAGTGCTGTATTTTAGGGCGTAAAAAAAAACATTTTTACAGTGCAAATTTTAATTTTATTTTATTTGAAAGGGGCCTACCTTTGGGGCATGGCATAAAAGTGAGAATATTAAAAGCTAGACATACTAAGGTTCAGGAGGTCTTTCTTACCACGTGCAAAAAATTTTACATTAGGGGGAAGAATTGCCCATATCATGAGTGGAGCCCTAGATTTGATGTACGGATTAAAAATTTACCAAAGCAAAAATATATATATAGTCAGTCAAGCCATGAACAACGATATGCATTATATTATGATCGGACTACTAATGGCGGTATCCAGGGGCGTGGAAAAAATTAAAAAAAAATTTTTAGAAATGTTTCAAAGCACGTAAACACAACGCAATAACAACAGCAAATACATAGTTGTTTTATTAACCGACTTCAAAAAAAGGAGAAAGGTTATCAGTTCGTTATGTATTTTTTTGTATGTATGTTCCCTCAAAACTCCGCCATTTATGAACCGATTCGGATTTTTTCTCTATTCAAAAGGATGTACTTCCAGATTGGTCCCGCTGAAAAATGGGCGGGGTTACGCCCATACAAAGTATATATACATTCGTTTTCAACTACTTCTTCTCAACCGATTCTTATGAAACTTTACACAAACACTAAGCTTCTGTTTAAATACTACATCAGGATCAAAAAAATGGGCTTTGCCACGCCCATGCAAAGTAAATATTATTTTTCAACAACTTCTACTAAACCGATTCTTCTGAAACTTTGCATACACCTTTAGTTATCGTTACAATACAACATTGTGGTTAGAAAAGTGGGGTGGGCAGTGCCACACCCACGAAAAGTAAATATTAATTTTAACTACTTCCACTTATCCGATTCTTATGAGACTTCGCACCAGTGTTGCCAAAACCTGATGAGGAAGAAATGCTACAATTTAATTTAAAAAAATACTAAAATATGCTAAAATTATGCTGAAAAAATGCTAAAAAATTTCATCAAAATTGCAAAGAAAAATCATTTTAATTTGTCAGAACAGTGTAATTAGGTATAAGATTACACCGTGCATACCTAATTAGTATTTTATTATATTTTATAATTGCATTTAAAATAAAAGAAAATGTATTTCTTAATATGATTTGTTAATAAATTGCAACACTGATCGCAAGCCAAATACATGCAACTCTAAATTTTCTGTCAAATGAATAACTGTAAAATTTGCAAATTCATTTTTTTCATTCCAATAACTTTAATCAACCTGTAGATATAATATTCCACTTTAAACTTTTTATGCGTATTATAACGTTTTGATAAAATAAAAATGAGATTAATTTCTTGAATTAACTCGACGAGACTTTTTATTCAAATTTTGGTTTGCTTCCACAAAACATAGTTTTTTAATCAAATAAAAAACTAACATGATTATTTCCAACGTATTTGCTTTGTGAATCCAAATTGATTATTAGGCTAAGGTTCGTAACGTTATATTCAGAAAGAATTGGGCATGATTAATATTCCAAGGAAGAAGGGAAAAATTGCCATCAACTTAATTTTTCAACGTACACAGCAGAACAGAGTAGCGTCAGTTTCAGAAGCCGCTACACTTCCATCGTTAGTGCTCACGTGTATTATGCTTATCACCACTTGTCAGTACGAGAATTAAATAACTCTCAAACTGATATTAAACTGCACTTTCCCAGCGTTGCCATTGGTTTATTTTTCTTCATTCCCATTTTTCTGATTTTTGTTCTACTCAAGATAAACTTTTTTGATTTATTTCATTTTTAACATAAAAAGTGGATCAAAAACACTGCAAATGTTGATTTTTAAAATGAAAATCAAAAAGGTTTTAAAATTCAATTTAAAAACTGGTTGCTTAGTGCTAAGCCTTAATTAGTTCAAAAAAGCAGAAACGGGCGTTTTAAAAACGCCAGTGTGTCCTGGCCCTTAGTTAATAAAAAATAACGCATTTTTTCTTTAAAAGATTTCTTAAGGTTCTGTGAAAGTTTGTACAAAGTCCAGGGTTTTCATGTTTACAATATTCATGCAAAATGCAAGAAATAACGAAATTCTAGATATATCAAAATATTCAGTCATCTTCAAATTAATTTTCCTTATTATTTGTATAAGTGGTACCATTTCTACCAAAGTCAATACAAAACGACACTGTTGCAATTTTTGGAAATATATACAATGTTGTTATCTCGCGTTTTTGTATCGAAAATGAAACATTATTACATATGGTGTTCTACAGAAAAGGGGCCCTACTCTTCCCAGACCAAATTTTATAGGTAGACTAAAAACAGACGTTTAGGCAAATATAAGGTTAAACTGCTAATGCTGACTTTAGACGGCATGTATTTCACATCTCACTTGTCAAATTTCCAACTGCAAAAGTTATACATGCCGTGTGAAACACATTAAACATTGTCAGATGAAATTTACAGAAGCAGTCATATGAAAAATTTTCAATTAGAGCGTGTTCTATTTTCATCTGACAAGGCATATGACATCAGCTGTATTAAATTAACAAAAGTGTGGTTTGGCTAAAAAAAACATTATAAAGCATAGAGCGCTTTATATATTTATGAAAATTGTGCAAAAAATCAGCTGTTATGAACACTCAGAGGCTATGTCAGATGTAATTACACATATACGTGTGAAAGCAAAAATTATAAACCGTCTGTAAATAGACAATTTTGACAAACATGCGAAGTTAAAAATGTCTCACACACCTGAAAACCCATATGTAAAAAAATATGTCGTCTAAAGTCAGCATAAGACGTATACTGATCATTCTACAATCGGTTTAAACTAGATTGTTAAATGGGAATTATAAAAACAACGGAATACTGCGAATGATATTTTATGGAACTTCAAATGCTATAACTAAGCAATATTTTGGATTTTTTTGGTTATTTACATGCAATTTTGTTAGCAATAATGTGTACTTTTAGAAAATACCTAAAATGGATTTAGATTTTGGGAAGATAAGGCCCCTATTCCTGTGGAACATCACATTTAGATATTTGTACATCCGATAATAAGCTACAAATTAAAGTAAAACATAAAAATCAAAAATATGCTAAAAATGTCAAATAATTTTTCGAAAAATGCTAAAAAATATGCTATATGCTAAAAGCATTTTTTTCATGCTAGATGAGTTCAAAAAATGTTAGATCTAGCATTATATATGCTAAATTGGCAACGCTGCTTCGCACACACAATTAGTTCTCGTAAAAGTACATGATAATAAAATATGGGGGCGGTGCCACGCCTATTTGGTAGTCGGTTTTTTGCAAGAATTATTATTAAAAAGGTGCTTGCTGTGTTTAATTATAATTGTATGAATGATTGTTTGTTGTTGTTAATGTGGCTGTTGTTGATTTTTATTGCTGCTACTACTATAGTTGTTATTTTGTCTGTTGTTTTTGTTTCGATTTCCTTAGCCTATTTTATTATTATTTTTATGTTTATACACAACACTCTCCCATGCACCACTCTGTTTACAATCACACTCACTTTCTTGTTGTTTTTGTTGTTATTATTTAGAGTTCTAATTTATAAGGACGAACGTTTTGTTGACTGACTTCTGGGGCTATTGGCGTAGCAAGCAGCATTGATTTTTATGTTTCATAATTATCGATTTGTGCACAGTGAATGAAAAAACGGAAAGAATGACAAAGAAGAAAGAACTCAAAAATAGCGATGGCCCACTTGTATATGATTTTTCACATAGATTTTTTCACTTGATTGATTAAAAGAAAACATTTTATTATACTTATGCAGATATGTACCTATTTAGTAGGTATTTTTCTATAAATATTTTTTTTTTGATAATTTTTCAAAATGGAAAATTCGTTGTTGTTTTCTGCCAACTTTAGATAAAATTTTTTTAGTTATTCAAACATGAAACTTGCAATATTGATTATTTTATAGTAAATTTTCTTTGCTACACATTAACTTTTCATTTTTCGTTTAAAATTGTATTAAAATGTTTTTTAATCTTTGTGAATTAATTTAATTTTATTTATTATATATCTTTTCTTGCTGTTTTATGTATATCTTAATAATTTTTTTTTCTTTTTCAAGTTCATGCTATATTTTTACGTAAATAAATAAGTTTTTAGTTTTTCACTTTCGGTGTTTAGATGACAACTAAAGGGAAAATTTTTCACACACGCATCGTAAGAGAAAAGATATAGAACAAGCAAATATTTGGCAGGTGGTTGAAACGAAAGCTTTAGAAAGCTTATTAGACGACAAGTAAAAGCTGTAAACTGTAAGTAACAAAATAAAAAGTAATTAGAATGCTTTTAAATATTTATAACAAGGTATAATAGGTATAAACAAATTTGTACATATAAATGTATTTGCAAATGTCATCATTTCAGATTTTATGTTTCAGTAAATTCTCTATTCCTAAGTATTACGACGGCAGTATGAAAAGTAATTTTTAATTTAAAGTCCTTATCCAGTACATACAACAATAATTTACAATTAGTTCTAGCGTCTAATATGGTTGGCAGTGTCTAATATGGTTTGGTAGACGAGAATTACCAAGCGTTAAGCTTTAAATGTATGTACTTTTAGATAACTTTAAGATATTTTTTTTAAGTTTTGTAATAAATACAGTATATTCCGTTCAAATAGCAGTTCTGCTCCCCCCATCGGGAGCAGTTCTTAAGTTTTACAGAATGTCAGAATGCAGATATGTTGTTTTTCAAGCACCATTCAGATATTTTTTATTGGATTGAGATTGGAATACTGTGGAGGTCACACCAACGGCCATTTTCACAATGTACGATTAGAAGTTAACGTGGACTTGTAACAACAAGTTCGGCATACAAAACATGCCCTTAAAGTCCACGTTAACTTTTAATCGTACATTGTGAAAAGGGCCTTAATTGATTAAAATTTCCTTAGTTAACATTTACCATACGTAATCATAACTAGGCTAAAACAGCCCATACACTTTTTATTGTATCTACAATAATATCATCAATATGTATGTATTTAAAAGTATTGTGCAACATATTGAGAGTAGTATAAGGCGAAACGACAATAATATGAACAATAACATGCTCAATAATATTGTGTAATGTATGGGCCGCTTCAGATTTCTAAAGAATATAGCCGTCATTTTAAAGCAGCCCATACACTTGCAATATAATTGTGCAAATTTTCATAATGGAGAACAATATCGCCAAAGTGTATGTTGTATTAGAAGGTGGCACTACATACATATTGGCAAAAATCAAAAGGCTTTTGAATTTTATTGCACAACCAAGAAAAGTGCATTATACTGTGTTATGAGTTAGCAGGTTTGTTCAGTGTTGTATTTACTTGTTCACTGTAAGAAAAGTTGCGCCGTATTTTATTTAAAACGAAAATAATATGAGGTATAATATATTTAAAGTAGGGATGTAACG
Organism: Panzeria rudis; assembly: GCA_956483635.1. NCBI lineage: Eukaryota > Metazoa > Arthropoda > Insecta > Diptera > Tachinidae > Panzeria > Panzeria rudis. The sequence goes on along the minus strand of OY101450.1, from coordinate 137,381,728 downwards.
ATACGCCTTTTTGCCGATACGATACCGATACTCAAAAAGAAATATCGATTACCGATTCCGATACGTATATCGAAATTAAGTTCAAGTTAAAACTAGCAAAACTCAAGTAGAGAAATTTTTTTATTATACAAAATTACAGTTATTTCCCCCATATTCATAGAATTTAAAGTGAGTTTGAAATGTACTTTATTTAAAATTTTCCATAAAAATTTTTCTTAAAATAGATAAAATGTATCCAAAGAAATTTTAATTATTTTGGCTTGAGTTCGGTTTTAATTTAATTTTTCAATTAAATTATATTTTTATTTAGAGATAAATGTGAAGCATGTAGACAAAGAAAATTTTGACTGCGCGGAGGGTTGAACTGACGATAGCTCCCGCTAGTCTCATCAGAGTTCTTTACCGCTTAGACCACTCGACCAAAGTAGATGATATTCAGCTCTTGACTGCAAAAACCCGACTTTGGTCGAGTGGTCTAATCGGTAAAGAACTCTGATGAGATTAGCGGGAGCTATCGAAACGTCAGTTCAACCCTCCGCGCAGTCAATTTTTAAAAACAGTCTTCATCAAATAGAATATTACTAACAAAATCTTTTGTTTTATTTATAATATTTTGTCTATTCGAAAAATGATCATTCTTTGAGTGTAATTTTGTTGATGTATGTTCCATAAAATATTGGTGGAACAGTAAGGATCTTGGAAATTAGCTCTTTCCAGCTTAATTATTTATAAGAAAAGTACTTTTTTGCTTTATTTTTAAAAAAAATTTGGGACTACGTATGAATTATCATTGATGAAGAAATAGAGCTATATCGATATATTTTATTCGATATATATATCGATAGCGATCGATATCTAAAAATATATCGATATCGATATATATATATCGATATATTTTTTCATTTGCCCATCCCTAGTTGCTAACACAAAAAATTACTGGGTGGACAGTAAATGTTAGTGTTCGGACACATTTAGGAAATTGATGTTCAAACACAAGACAGAGCAATTATGTTAAGACACAAGCTGTCAAATTTAGGATGCATGTATGTAGTGGTTTCTGTATAATTTGTTTATTTTTATGGAAAAAAAGAAAAAGCAAAGTAAATAAAAAATATTTAAATAGTTTTTTAATTATTTGCACATTATTTATGTTCATAGTAATAAATTTTTTATAAATACAAAAGAAGTAAAGTGAATTAATTATATGGAATATTTATAAAATGCCGTGCAAGTTTACTACACGAATATATAAAAATTGTGTCCAAACATCACTACGTTTACCCAGCCCATAACAGAAGTTTGAACACATACATTTTTGTGACCTAATTTTTCCGACGTTATTGCTGATGACTTGTGAGAAGTTTTCGCATCGAAAAAATTATATTATTCATTCCGTTTTTTTTCAGGGCGATTTATAAAATAATTAAACTGGATACAATAAAATAAACAAAGAAAATTTAAGTTTTTTGATACAAGGGTGACTGAGTGTCATGATAACAATTTACTTGCATTGAAAATTTCTCACATTAGTTACAGAACATGGGTACTGACCTGGCCCTAAGTAAAATCTAAAAAAAAGAAAAAGAAAACCAGTCAAGCGCTGTCCGTCACTTGACTTCTTTCTGCAATAAAATAGGATTTCTCGGCAATTTTTGATTTTTTGTTGCTTGACTGGTTTTTGAAAAAACTATTCAATTTGAATATATACATTATAGACTATTTCGGCGCTCGCAAAGTGGCTTTTGTCTTGACTAACAACGATTAACTTCCTATTGATGCATAACAGCTGATTAGACAGCACCAACTGACAACTATGCAACAATATGGAAACGGAACGTACTAACATTCCACTAAAATGGTTTTGACATTTTACTCTTTATTTGGGGGCTTGTTGTTATAAACTAACTAATCTACTTATGTATTTTTAACATTTTTTTACCATCTTACTCAATATACAATGAGTTTTCATAATGAGGAGGAAGATGAGGCAGATAAAGATACTGGCATGTTGTTAAATCTTACTCAAAAATCCGGTATTTTCGTGGGTATGTTGTGTACCTATGTATATTGTATTGTTATCTGTACTGATTATTAAAAATGTTCTTATTTGCAACTCTTAATACTAGCCGATCAAACTCCTACACCCACCAGACTCATAAAAAACTGTGAAGAAGTTGGTCTTTTCGAAGATTTGTGCAATGTTAATCCCTTCGATGAAACCTTTAGAAGAGCCTGTGAACAAAATAATGCACAACATACTCCCAGAAGTCATCAACAATTTCACAACGATGAAAATTCCTTGCACACACCACAAGTGTTTCCCCAGTTTGACACAGCCGTAGAGGGTGGCATAGTGGCCGGTGAAGATTTTACCAAACAAACCCTTGATACCCCAGTTGTTTTAGATGTTGAAAATATTTTGGATGTACCGCTAGCTTTTCCAAAACCTAAAAGTGCTGATCCCTGTGCCATCAAATACAGAGCAATAGCAGAAAAGCCTACAGCAAATAATGTGCAAAAGCAACAAACAGGGTTCACCCTTTTGCCCTCTTGTATACAATTTGTACAACCACAATTTATAACCGTAACATTTCCTAATCCCACTATAGAGACACAAAATAATACTAACAACCAACAACAGCAGCATCAGACAATACAAACAAAAAAATCTTCAACAAAAACAAAACCCATTTTATTGCCCAAGCTATCAGCAACTAATATTTCACCGGCTGCCAAAGATACGGCACCAATAAACACGCCTGGTAGTGCCTCCTCTGATACAAGGGCACATTCTGAGCCTAGTAGTGCTAGTTTAACACCAACCTCACAACTGCCCATAAAAGAGCGCTTGAAAGCTATTTTGAATCAATCCAATAGAAGCCGACCCGCTGATTGGTCAGACAAGTCGTATAGTACACGCAACTTTAAGAAGAATATCAAATCAAATACGCACAACTCTTCAAGAGACGATGCCGTAGAACGGAAAAGAGCAGCTTCAACACGATATCGCCATAAAATGCGCAACGAATATAAAGAATTACGCAGACGAAACACTGAATATCAAGTCGAAAACAACAAGTTAAAGGAGAGAATCAAACAATTAGAAATTGAAAATTCAAAATTAAAGTCAGCTGCATTACAGCCTGTATTAGGTAATTTAGTTTAATTAAGCTTAAGGAATTATTCATTTATTAATTTTTGTTTTTAGCCTCTTCTGATTTACCTGTTCGAGGAGTACCAGCGCAACTTCAGATACCTGCCTCAACCATACATTTAGTGATGAATATTCCCAAATTGGTGATACCTTGTGGAGCAAATGATTTAACTACTTCAGCAAAGCTGACAAGTCCTTTAAGTTATAGAATAGATAAAAATTAAGAAAAAAATTTTATTAATAGCTTTTGACAAGCAAATTTATTATTTGTATACACTAACTAAATCATGTCCTTAAAAGTATTTTCAAGAATTTATTGTAAAAGTTTTATTTGCAAGATTGCAATTGTTTTGATTGTACTTGTCCAATACAAAAATGCGAAAACACATGTTTAACTGTGACCATTGTCCTTGTTATTTAGAGACCTATTACAAAATTGTGCCTTATATTTTTAATTATGTATGTATGTATGTATTTCTAAATACATTTATTGATGTACATACACATTGTTTAATAAAAGATTTATTGAAATTTATTTTGTTTGTACCACTTTTCAGGTGGATGCCAATAGTTAAGAATATAAACTATTTTAATGAATTATTTAATTTATAAAGAATACCAGAAATGTTTACTTCTTCATATTCACTTTTATGAAGTTGCTTAGTATGAAGTTCCCATCTCTGATATTAAGCCTGCTTCCGTACCTTAAAGCGCCACTTTAATTTTGTTTGCGCACAAAGCTCACATTAAGCTTTTTATTAACATTCAAAACTATGTTATATTTTTGAGCAACACTCACTGTGAACACACTTTCACTCACCTTGTCATCTCTATTGTTTATTAAATACCAAAATAAACAATATCAATTCCAGCTTGTTTCGCACACTTTTTTCAGTGTATTTTACGCATGACACCAGGGGTGCCAGATCATTTTGATAAAAAAAATCGGTATATTTTAAAAAAGTTATCGTCATGTTTTCTGTGTGATAAATAAAGACGTATTGACTAATTATCTATGCGAATCATCAAATTTAAAGTAGTCTGCCATCGATTTGTAGTTGCATATTTTTGCATATTTTGGTTTTAAGTGCACATTTTTGCATATTTTGGCAATAAATGCATATTTTTGGAATTGTAAAAAAGTTTTTAATGCATATTTCTCAATTTTTGAAAAACATATGCATGGCAACCGAGCCTCAGTTGGGTTGTAAGTTACTGAAAATGATACTACTGACTGGCAACTGAGAGCTGTCAATTTCATTTGCTATTTAGTACCTTTCTTGAAGCCATTAATTTTCAGTTGCCGGCTGGCAACTCAAATAAAGTTCGGCTGCGTTAAATAATATACCTAATTATGGTTGTTTTGTTTTTTCTCTAATAATAATCAAAAATTCAAAAAAATATTTTCATATTATTTTAGTTTTTGTACTTTGTTCTTAGGTAAATGCATATTTTTGCACATTTGTTTTTTGTATTTTGTGCATTTGTTAAGCGCTTAAAATCAATTTTTAGTTGCATGAAAGTCCGAGCCCTGTTTATAACATATCAAATAACATAAAAATCAATAACAATCAAATAGAAGAAGAAGTTTCAATTAAATTGTTTTAGATTTTAAAATTGTTTCTTCTTTTAGCTTTGGTCAATAAATTCTTGTCTTATTTTCCTTTTATGTATTTTTTCCGTAAAATTTTTGCCGATTTCGGTCCGAAGTGATTGAAAAGAACGCGGAACTCTTTGTCTGAGAAATTCTAAGAAGATTACCGAAATGATCAAGAGAAATCTGTAGGAATTTAGAAGAATTTATCAGGGAAATGAGAATTATTACGAAAACTAAAGTCGAACAATGTGCAGATTGTGACTGCTCACAGTTTGAAGTCGTATGCTAGAAACTCTGTACAGAATGCCGAATTTGTATCCGCCGTCGGTCAGAAAATGTACCGAAAAGCTATGAGTGGTACACAAGAACGCGGAACTCTTTGCCAGAGGAAATTCTAAAAACTTTGCCGCAATGTCTAAGAGAATTCTGTACGGACTCTTAAGAATTTTCTGAGGAAATTCGAAAGGAGTTTTCGACATGACTGAACAATGTCGGAAAGATATCTGACAAAACATTAGAAAATATCGGAGAAAAGTCGGAGCTAAAGTTTGAAATTTATCAGAAGTGTCGTATAAAAATCGCACATAGAATCAGAACGTTGTAAGACTTCTTTAATTCTTCTTCTGCCATAAAATTGTCTGCTGCCCATTGCCGCTCACCAGAAAACATTTACCCATATTTTACAAGCTCAAATATAATAAACTCTAAACATATGCAGAAGTGACTGCTAAAAGTCGTAAGACACAGATCAGAAAATGTGCAGCCTATTCTGTTATATGTATTGAAGAAAATTAAATTGACTTTATATAATATGCAGACTAGTCCTATATTAATTGGATATTTCAGAAAATGTGCAGAAACAAAGTACCACAAAACTGCCCACTATTCTGAGGAAACTGTAGACAACTTGGTTTATAGTCTGGTAGTCTCAGATTTTATCTGACGTTAGGCATGTCGACAAAACTATTTCCTGGGCAATTGTTAATAAGCCTAACCATTTGTCTCTTTATTAGAAGCACCGACTTATTAACAATTGTCTCTTTTTAATGTAACAAGTATTCCACTGTTCAACAAAATTAATCTGGTATGTGATGGAAATCGATCGAAAGATAACTTATTTAAGTTTTTTTATTGTTTTGCATCGAAAAAAAAAATATTCCAATAAAATATTCTAAGCTTTGAAAACATTAAAAGGGTTATATACATAAGTCATCCTTCAGTAGAATTTGTTTTTGAAATTGGCGCCGATTTCAAATCGAACGATTTCCATCACATACCACAATAAATTATAGTAAAATGAACAAAGTTACCATTAGAGTGGGCCAAAAAAATTGACTTTCGTTTTTTTAAGTATATCGATAATATTATTTGGGATGACAAAAACGAATTATTGCCAAAATTTGAGCGCTTTATATTAATATTGAGAGGTCTATCATCGCAATCTTAAATTTTTTTGTCTATGCAAGTTTTTGACTTTTGACTCCCAAACCATCAACCCAAACGGGATAGACCTGAACATATCTTGAAGGAAATTAAATGCTCTATGAAAAAGGTCCTAGTGAAATTTTTCGTCAGATGAACCGTTTTCTTATAACCTTGGTATGATTTTACAATTTGATTTTTAAACTTTCGAATTTTTTAATTCATGTAAAAATTAATTTCTGAAAAATAATTAATATTCTTAAAGGAAATTAAATTCCCTACAAAAAAATTTTAGTAACATTTTGAGCTAAATTCACTCGTTCAAAAGTTATTCATAGTTAAAGTTAAAGTAAAAACTAAACTTTAACTATGAATAGCTTTTGAACGAGTATGTTTAGCTAAAAACGTTACTAAACCTTTTTTGTAGAGACCTTTTTCATAGAGCATTTAATTTCCTTCAAGATATTTTCAGGTCAATTCCGTTTGGGTTGATGGTTTGGGAGTCAAAAGTTAACAACTTGCATAGGCAAAAAAAAATCTAAAAAATTGCGACCTCTTAATATTGATATAAAGCGCTCAAATTTTGGCAATAATTTTTTTTGTCATCCTAAATAATATTTTCGATATACTTTTTAAAAAAACAAGTAAATTTTTTTGGCCCACTCTAGTTACCATGTTTTAAGTGCTTATCGAAAATCCGTCATTTTTGGAGCAAAAATCGGCAAATCGGCACTTTGATCATTTTGAGGCAAAAAATCGGCAAATATGGCAGGACTGCATGACACTTTTGGTATGTGTCATTTTCTTCTTTGTGCCACACACAACGTATCTGCTGTTTCATTTTCCCAAATGGTTTCCTATTATTGATTTTCTTTACATTGTGCAAAAATTCTTTAACAGAGCAACGAAAAATTTTCATCACTCTTATTTGCCACTAGCAAATAGAAAAACAAATTAACTAAATTGATTTTATTGCGAAATTATTGTTGCAGAACTATAAATAAGAGAAAAGATGGGTGATAATGAACAAAAGGCTTTACAATTAATGGCAGATGCCGAAAAAAAATTATCCCAACAAAAGGGTTTATTTAGTTCTCTATTCGGAGGTTCAAATAAAGTTGAGGAGGCCATAGAATGTTATCAGCGTGCAGGTAATATGTTTAAAATGTCCAAAAATTGGACTAAGGCGGGTGAATGTTTCTGCGAGGCAGCTAGCTTGCACCAAAGGGCAGGCAGTCGCCATGATGCTGGCACAAATTTTGTAGATGCATCAAATTGTTATAAAAAAGTCGATATAGATACAGCAGCATCTTGCTTATTAAAATCAATAGATATCTATACTGACATGGGCCGCTTTACAACGGCTGCCAAACATCATCAGAGTATTGCAGAAATGTACGAGGCTGATCCGAATACCCTACCTAAAGCCATACAGCATTATGAACAGGCTGCCGATTATTTCAAGGGAGAAGAGTCATTATCCTCAGCCAATAAGTGTATGCTTAAAGTGGCTTTGTATGCAGCCCAGTTAGAAGATTATGAAAAAGCCGTCAATATATACGAGCAAGTGGCTACCTCTTCCTTAGAATCATCATTGCTGAAGCACTGTGCTAAGGAATATTTCTTTAGGGCTGCCTTGTGTCATCTTAGTGTAGATATTCTAAATTGTGAACATGCTTTAGAAAAGTATGTTAACCAGTATCCAGCATTCCAAGATTCCAGAGAGTATAAATTAGTTAAGACCCTATGTGAACATTTGGAAGAACAAAATATTGAAGGTTTTACCGAAGCTGTTAAGAACTATGATAGCATTTCTCGTTTGGATCAGTGGTATACCACCATACTATTAAGAATTAAAAAAGCCAATGATGAGGACCCAGATTTACGTTAAATTCCTTTATATTTAATTATCAAAGCAAAAGGACTTTAAAGAAGAAAAAGTTTCTAAGTGCTTGACAACAATATGTATATCCTTTTAACATCCCCCTTATATCTCTCTAATAACACACATTAACTAACAAACAAAATGAAAATTATTAGCAATTAATTGAAAATTTGTTTTTTGTCTTTTAAATAAATAAAATAAAAAATTATTCGATATTATTACATAATTATACACAAATAAAATATAAATTAATAATCATAATAAAAATAAAAGTTAAGTAATATTAAAGTAAAAGAAATAAAAATAATAATTAATATAAAATTATATAAATGTATTTATATGTAATTAATCTTAATTCTTCGTATGTTTATCATTAAAAGAAAAGTACTACTTACCTAAGAGTGAACGAATTATTCCAAGAAAAACATTACAAATTTAAGTAAATCAATGATGGTACATTTAAATAAATAATGCTTTAGACGCTACTGAATTTTTTGTGGGCGTTTTCCTTTATTCATTAACTTTTTTGTTGCATTTTGTAAGATGTTCATTTATGTGGTTTTTGTTAGTACTTGAAATTCTTTTTGAATTTTGTCTAATTTACGTTCAATATCATCTAAATTGTTTGATGATGCTGTTTTTTTACTATTAATTTTTGGAATATCAAGGGAAGTTATCTGCAAGTATTTGACAAATAAATTTGTTATTAGCTTTTCATTCCCTAAGCAATTTTCTTTTTGTAAAAAATCAATTCGTGTGAAATAAAAGATGTTTTTGGGAAAGTATACAACTAAAAAGGATTCAATGGATGGTACAAATTATGATGGATATCTGAGAGCTGTCAATTTCAGTTGCTAGTTAGTGCTTTTCTGGCAACCATTAATTTTCAGTTGTCGAATGGCAACTCAACTAAAGATCGGTTGCATTAAATAATAAACCCAATTATGGTTGTTTTATGTCTTTTTCTCTAATAATAATAAAAATTAAAACAAATATTTTCATATAATTTTAGTTTTGGTACTTTCGTTTTGGTTCGTGGTAAATTCATATTTTTGGGAATATTTTTGATTTTTAGGTGCATTTGATAAGCTCTTAAGATCAATTTTTAGATGCATGAAAGTCCGAGCCCTGCTGATTATATTATTAACTTCCTTTATTAATCGGACATGTCCATTCCGATCGGAATGCTTTTAGTTCCGTATTTATATTCCGATCGTTCTTATATTGCCTTTTTCAGATTCCGTTTATTTTGTATTTTCGATGGTTTTCATACCTTAAGAGCCACTTTAAAATTTTTGTTGCACAAATTGCATATTTTTTCGTTTTAGTGCAAATAGGATAGTCCTTTTTGAAAAATCCACTTTAAAAAGAATTTGGTTAGAACGCAAATGTTCGTTGCCCTAAAGAAATAACTTCGAAATTAAAACAACTTCCCATTGGAATGGTATTCTGTGAGAATGTAGGAACCTTTTTTGTTCCAAACTAAACCATTGGCATATTTAATTTGAAAGGAAAATAAGCTATTTCAATCAAATTCCGCAAAGAATTCTATTATATTAAAAATTGTATGTTTATAAAAGCGATTTAATAAATACATTTTAACTTTTGTAAATTGATCTTTGATCATATTGCCAATTAATAAATTACAGCTTACCATTTTAAGATCACTATTTAGTAATTCTTGCTCCAGGCATAGTTGATTAATATCATCACAATATTTCCTTTTTAAAGGTTGTGCAATAGATTGGTCTAGCAATTTTTGGGACAACAACTCCATGTCATGATTATGTAACTCTTCTTCGGCCCACATTAAATTCAAATCATTGCGGTGGCGCTGAAAATTAATAAAACAAAAAACGACTAAAAAAATATTACAAAACTGTTTCTATTAATGAAAACAAATTTCGACTATTTTCGGAAACGATTATCTATCGAATGAATTAAACGATTTTTATTGAACTTGTGCGAAAAGCTAAGAATAACAATCCGACATATCATATTCCTATAGGAGTTAAGTATAAAGTTGCAATGGCGACATGTTTGCCACTGTTTCTTTATGGAATGGAAATTTATTCCTGTACCTCGAATGGGAATTTAAGCAAATTAAAAAAATGTTTCAATAGGGTTGTTCGTTACATTTATAACATTAATATTATGGAAAGCGTATCACCATACTGCAAACAAGTATTAGGATGTGAATTTGAACGGTATGTAGACCTCAGGCAAATTATGTTTTTTATAAAACGATAAAAAGTGGTAATCCTACATATTTGGCGCAAAAATTTCATTTCGGTTCATCTAATAGAAGTCGCACTATTGTTTGCCTTAGACATACGTCATTAATAATGAGTCGATCGTTTTGCGTAAAAATAGCTAGGTTGTGGAATACAATGATCCTTACTCGAATAGAAGATTTTCTTATTCCCAATCAAAAATTAAGAATATATTTTTTATCAAATTTGTGAAAACACATATTATTTGTTAGCTATTGGAAACACCAAAAATTAGCCCTGGTCAAAATGTTTGTGCAAATATATATAATAACAATAAAAATTGGGGAAAAATTAAATAATTATTATTATTTCTTTTTTTTTAGATTTAAATGTTAATTAACTTTGATGTTACTAGTTATAACTTTATGGAAAAGTTGTAGTACCTATTAGCAATTAAGTATGGAACTGAATTGTTAATCTACTCTAATTTATTTAGTTGAAGAATGGAAGTACCTATGTAACATTATTTTTAAACTATGTAGAACTGCCAATTAGGTCTTGAAAGGCTTGCGGCTCCTTTGAATTGGAATAAATAAAATAAAATAAAAAAATAAAACTTGATTTTCGAAAATCGTCGTGAGGTCAGTAACTAACTCCAAATTTTCGAAAATAGTTTTCATAACAGGAAATTAAAGCAAAATGTAAAAAACATTTTCCATAATTTAAAAAGAAAACTTACCTCGTTTTCTATGTGATTCTGTAAACAGTGCATTTCCCGCTCCTTTTGCAAAATTGCCTTGCGTTTAGAGGAATCCTGAAGAGCTGCCGCCACCTCACCTTTTCTCTGCCTTATTTCTTTCTGATAAAGAAGCAACATCTTGCGCTGGCAATTTATACGTTCCTCTTCACGTTTAAGTGTATTTTGATAAAACGCATCAATTTCTTTCATTCTTTTTGTATGCTCTTCTTGACGCAAACCATTTTCAAGGCGTTGCATTAAACGCAATTCTTCCAATTCTAGCTCGCGCATACGAGCATCTAAAGCCGTGTGTACATTTTGTAAATCTTCGACTTTATCTTCGTATTTGTTTAAGCATTTTTGTGGATACTTTAAAAATTTTGGATAAATTTTAGCTGGTATACTTTGAAATGGCGTAAAATATCTTTGAGGATTTAGTGACGTGGGACAGTTGTTTAATAATTTAAATGCTTTGGAAATTAATTTATTAACATCAACGGGATTTTGTTCTTTGAAAAATATTTCTATAACATTTTTATCTGGCAGCCGTATTATAACTTCTTTGAGTAAAATATTATAAGCCACCACCACAAAACAGAGATAATAAGGTGGAGCCGATAATATATTGTCCCATAAGCATAGCCACTGATCTTCGTCTAAAACTTCAGAAAATGCATTCTTTGACAACGACCAGGCAAATATTGTAGCTGTAATGCCTTTTGATTGATAAAACTCATAAAGGCTTTTATCAAAGTGCTGCAAAAGATTGGTACATATACCCAAATAATTTGTAGGTTCCAAAGGATGATATTCGAAAAATAGCTGAAACTGATTTTGTATCAAAGTACAGGAAACCTCAAAAGCTGTCAAAGGACTTTGTTGAAACATCTTAACAAAAGGAAATATAAGTCCAGGCAAAATTTCACTGTAGGCTAAAACTTTGCACCATTGTGCCAGACACGACCAACATTTGACAAGAGATCTTTTTAAAGTATCATTTTTCATTTGTATACTTTTTGCTCTCAACGAAATTGTCGAAGGCTCACCCATTTGCAAAAGTTCTTGATATTGAATGCGGTTATTGGGCAATTGCAACAAAGAACACCAAATTATAATGCGATATTTAAAGGGAAAGCAATGATATTCTTTTAGTATTTGTTTTAAGCGCTGATGAGTGAGTAGTTTCTTTAGTTCTTCTTGAAATTTGTTTTCCTTTTCGCTGCAGGGCATTTTTATGTGTTTCTTTTGTTTATACGCTGTCCTTAGAGCAGACATACATTTCTTTTGTGATTTTATTACAGCTAAGAGATGACCCAAGGACCATACGCTTAGTTCACCTGACATTTGTGAAACAGCTAAATATTTATTATCTAGAGAAACCGATAAACACCGAGATGGTCCCAGATCTATATTTAGTTTATATTCTACATTTTCACAATCCAATAAAACTATGGTTTTCCGATTTGTTAATCCCACTAAATAGGTGTCATTGGGTTTGACCAACACAGCAAATTGAAGTAAAACAAAATCCTTTAAACGATACACACGCATCACTTCAAAAGTATAAACACTTAAGAATAATAAAAAGTTATCCCATGTTGACAATATTAATGCAGAGCTATCATTTTTATAGGCATACGTTAGTATTAAACCATCCGTAAGATGTTTATTAAGACACCTAGGCAAGCACTCAGCCTGTGTAGTTATTTGTTCAGTAGGAGAATCTAAGTTGAATTCTTGTACTTCTATTTCTGCACCTTCTTGAAATTGTAGTTTTTTATCTCTCATTTTGAGGGGATACACAATGCGCACTACTTCCAAGCTAACACTAGACCATATATGTAAAGTGTCATTGGTAAATGCAGTCATGATGTGGTCTGAATTCGGCAAAAAAGTAGCAAATTTTAAAGTCATTAGAACTTTGTCAAAATCTAGACGATACGAGCAGTTAAAAGTATCCAAGTCGATAAGAATTGCTGATTGGCCAGTGCATATCAGAGCCAGATTTTTTGGTTTCAAGGGTTGGCCAGGAAATGAGATTTCATTAATAACTTCTTCGGAAATTTTTCTTTGTCTAAGAAGAATAGGTATTTCTGCAAATAAAGATTTTTTCTTTCAAAATTTATGGGAGCTTGCTGTTTTCGAATAAATACATATGTACATACTCCGAGTAACATTGAAATCTTTATAAACTATTTATCAAATGTTTGAAAACCGTTCGAATTTTTGAATATACGAATAAAATATAAATAATTTCTATGGAGTTCCTAAAAGAATATATACAAAAATGGTACTATTCATTCAAAAGTTCCCTCCCAACAGTTTAAAGTGGATCCGCGCCTGTTAACGATCTAAAAAAGAAGAATTTTGCTATGTGCTGATTTTTAATGTTTAATATCCAAATTTCCTTTCTTTGCTAAATCTCAATAATTTAAATAATCCTGGAATTTGTGATATCGTATAACACCTCGTAATAAAAATTTCGAACATTGAAAATTGTGTTTAGAGTTCAATAAAAGCTTACATTTTATAACGTTGCACAAAAATTTTGTGATTGGTACGACCTTTTTTGTAAAATGAAACGTTTCTTATTTTAAAATTTTTATGAAAAATTCTGAGAGTTTTTCATACATATTTCCGGCTTTAGAAACGTTTTGTTTAAATATTAAAATGAAGTTCCTGATAAAAATTTTATTTTTGATCACATTTTTGTTTTCTTTTGTTAAAGTTTATCTAACCAATTTGAAAGAGAATGCATTTTTAGAATACTTTATTTAAATAACCGTTTTTCTTTCTCTCCTGAAAATCAAATACTTAGTATGCATATAACTAGCTTTTAACACTTACCCACATCTAAGAGTGCAAGTATTCCCTCTTTGGTGCCTATGACATATCGGTTATGCTCCTTTCTAGAAGCAACAGCTACACTAGGTTTTTGAACTTTTTCATTGTGTCGCCAATAGCGTTTTGTTGTAAAATTGAATATGAAAATGCAACCCCTTAAAATTATAGATAAAAAATAGACACCTGTACACAGAAGCATTCAACATCTACACATTCATACATACCTCCTATCAATTGCAACCATATGTGTTCCAAGCGAATCGAAACAACAAACACTTATAACAATACGTAATAATTTATTCTTTTCTTTAATTGTATGATGCACAGTTAGAATATTGCTTTAAGAAAGTGAAAACAAGAAACATTTTATATTTGATACGCAAATAAAATTATGATTCCAATTATCCTACCCACTATTTTGCTCCTTTAAAGCAAACGAAAACTTTTTCATTTCTACAGCTCCTTCATAAGTTATATATGGAAGATTTTCCATTTTAGTTTTGGTAGTTTCATCTTCTGCTAAATTACCATCTTCGTTACTTTCCATTATTTCTATGCTTTTTCTTATTTAAATAAATTAAATTTAGATTTTTTCCAAAAAAATTCCGCTTTTCCCGCACCCACACACGCACAGACATGTCATAAACGTAAACAGTTTCAAAAGCACTATATATCATAGCTAAATATTATGACACTTTTTAGAATTAACGAAGACTTGGCAGCTCTCTTTGTAAGTATCAAAAGATTTATGTCTGTGCTTACCGTTAAGCATGTAGTTTGAGATCAAAACTAAATATATACGTTGAATATTTCATGAATTTTCTTCATGAATCTTTTTTTACTTCCTTTTAGATAGTGCAAGTGTGGAAAAGCAAATCGGGTAAAAATATATGACAAAAAAATTTAAAGTCATACTACTTTTTCCACCCTACTTTCTTCTCTGTCCTTCCCATTATTACATTAGAAAAGTTTCATGCGGCAAATTTCATGATATATTGCATCGTATAAGTTTAGTTTCAAAAAACTAAATTAGCAATCTAATTGTATACGATGCAGATGCAGCAAGCGTATTAAAAATTTATTAAACGAAACGAAACTTATAGGCAGATTTTTTTGTACAAAATTTCATTTCTAATCGCTTCAAATTTGTACGATAACATTAAATTAAAAATGTTAAAAACCGCCGAAGAAGATATATGATAACTTCAATACGGCTTGACCGATTTTCTTCAAATACAAGCTATAAAACTTTAGATCGTCTTCTTTCAAAAAAAAAAAAACAAAATTAAAATCAATCTAGACGTTTGGGTCGTACGATGTCACAGACACACAGATTCAAGAGGATCAGCTAGAAAAGAAGTAGTAACTTCTAAACCACTTTTTTTTAACATATCTTGGAACGCTTTCGATGAAGTCATCTTTAAAATAAATCAAAATCGGTCTAGGCGCGATTAGGACTGTGCTTATATTCTTGGACAATTCAAATTAGTGCCATATCAATCCTGTTTTTTATATTTCATATTATTTTATGCATGCATAAAATTTTACTGAAAATTTTCAAACAAAAAATTCATAAAATTTTACACATGAATGGCATGTGTTTTAAAAAAATTTTATTTCATATTTTATCGCTTTCTTTCAAATTTTGAAGTTAAAATAAAATAAATTAAAATAAAATGTATAAAATAAATAAACAAAAGTTTTTGTGAAAAATAAAAGTGTAAAAGACATAACAATTTAATACGTGCGAATTTTAAAATGAACTTTTCGGGAAAAATAAAAAGAAATATTACCGTTCTGAGACATAACCTGTTCAAAGTATCAAGTACTATTTAAATACAAAATACGGGATAGAACAATATGCAAGCTCGCTTTGAATTGCCCATCTGTTTTAATCGAATTAAATTAAATTAAAGTATCCTATCGTTCGAACTATAGGGTTTCGGAGATTAACGTAGACAGACACAGGGACGCCTGATAACATGTTTGTAAAATAAGAAGAGTGCAAATTCGCCTTTTATATTTTTTTTATTCTTTAAACTTTTTATTGTAGTTATTTTGTTTTGGTTTTTTTACACCTATGAGATTAAGAATTTATGTTTTAAATTTAATTATTACTTTTTTATTGATGCCTATTACATATAAAATCTTCGCAATTCGTAAGTAAGTTACATAATGTAACTTTATCATTTACCAAGTTATTAGTAATAGTCGTTTCTACTAGATGATGATATATATGATTTTGTATAAATTACCGCTGAACTACATGGCTCCAACTCCCCGCAAAGTGAACTAATTACAACAGCATGTTGGCATGTACTTGATTGATTTAGAACATGCCACCGTACGGAGCATCAAATTCATTCTCTTTCATAGCATAACCAAATATAGTTAAATAATTGATAATATTACTGATCATTGTCAATGTACAAGCCAACCAAGTAATCTAAATATGTAAAACAAACAATTTATATTCAAATGACGTAATAAAGAAATAATAGATGAAGCGTAATTTGATATATATTTCACACTTACTACTCCACTGTGGGCCAATACAATAGGCAAAGCAAAAGCACTTAGCACCATGCCAGCCGTTAAAAACAAGGCGAACTCTGTTTTAGGATTTGTCTCGGAGCCAGGACTTAGCCTCTTGGCTATCAGCATCGGTAAGACGGATAAAATATAAAATAGTAGCACAAAAAAGGGATAGAAAATTTTTGGTTGAGGAACAGCACAAGCCAAAATCAGGAAGGTCATGCCAAGGCATGTCATAAATGCACAAATTAATAAACTGTAAGTAAATATTAAATAATACACTTATCTCAAGTTTCACAATGCACCTTCAAACAAACTTACGCTGTATATTGCCATCAAAGGATATTTTGTTAATTATGAAAAGAAATAATTATTTTTTAGTTTTATATATTTTATGTTTATTGGCTTTTGTTTACCTTTTAGTGCAGCCATTTTTGTGTACCTTTAAGTAAAAAACTTTTGTTTTCTTTGTAAATTTTTTCTTTGTATTAATCACCAGTCGTACAATTTTTATTCCTTGCAATAAACAATAACAAAGTTGTTGGGAGACAGGTGGAAACAACAGAAACAAAATAAAACAGGGTACCAGTTTTTAGTAGGCAATAATAATTGTGTGAAGCACCCGCTGTTAGTCACTTTTCCAGTGATGGGAAATACAAATTTTGAAATGGTACTGAGCTTCAATTAAAAAATACTTTTTCCGCTTTAATGGTACTTTTTCAAGAATTGACTATATAAAGAGCAGTATTCACGGTCAAAATGCATGACATGCATGGCAGTAGTATTAGTGAAATATTGTATGTGTTCGTTACACCGACGATGCTTGAAGCAAAATCAAAAATTTTTGATTTTTCGCTTGCATGGCGCTTTTATTTTGTACGTGTAATTGGTGCGTGCATGTATGCCACAGAGTCATAACAAGATAAGCTACTCAAAGCAGTAGGTTATAAATAGAACTGTCAAACTCTATACGTAAAAAGCTTTTATATGTAATTTGACATCTAGGTTGCACTTAACTTATAATAAGATAATTTTAATTTATCTTATGATTTTTTGCTTGCGCGAACGTGTGTTCTTAGGAGGTCATGCATGTACTAAAGAAATACAATAACAAGATAAAACTTATATAGTAGTTTTTCATACATAGAGCTTTTAAAGTCTGGACATAAACAGATTTTTTATGCTGTTTGACATTTGGTTGATTATAACATAAATTCCACATCCAGTGCTATGCTTGTACGTGTATACTAATAGAGAATGAAATTTTGTATTTTAATACTTAAATATATAATTTTTATCGTAGGTTAAACCTCAACAACGAAATTAATTAATGTGCATGGCTAGAGAAAAACTCAGTTTTATGCATAAAAAATACTAAAATGCGATTTCAATTACTAAAACTCCAGATTGTGTTAATTGTGTTGTTGAAGTTAAATTTACGACGAAAACTGCATATTCAGTTACTAAAATTTTAATTTTCAAATACAATATGTATGCACGAGGACATAGGAAATTGAGAGTCTACACTACCATATAAAACCATATTTGTAAGTAGGAGAGATTTCCTTTCAAAAATCGCGACTACTTCATAGTGTACTTCAAAAGGTGCCAGGACTAGTTACAAACTGGTCCATATATATGCAATAAACGTGGTCCATTTAACATTGTTGTCCTATGGCAGAACAGCTTTGCATTACATCGGACTACCCCAAAAGCCACTCCATGGAGCACCTACATGCATATATTATTTGCAATCGTTAAAACGTGAACACTTGTTGCTTAAGCGCCCCACCCACTTGCAATATAATTGTGCAATTTTTTGTACTGTACAATAATATCGCCAATGTCTATTACCATATTTACACTATGCAATTTTGTTGCATGCAACTCTCTTTTTTCAGTGAGAAAGACAGAGAAGAAATACAAAATGTGTACATTTCTATTTCAACACTCTCACTTAAAATGAAAATTGCATGCAACAAAGTTGCATATTGTAAATATGGTATATGTTATATTCAAAGGTGGCACAATATATTGCCGAAAATCAAAAGACCTTTGATTATTATTGTACAATAAAGAAAATTGTGTAATGTGGTGGTAACATTGTTCAGTATTATGTTGTCTTTTTCACTGTCAGGAACATTGGGCAATATTTTCTTTCAAAATATTTTGCCATTTATTCCATAGTTTAGGTCAAAACGGCGATAATATGTACAATAACATATGCAATAATATTGTATAATGGATGGGGCGCTTTAACTATAAACTCTGGTTTGGAAACGACTGTTTTCAGCAGAACGCGTACTTTTTTTATTCAATGTACTGCTTTGCAGGGATGCCAACTCGGCCCTTTTCAGGCTAGAATTAGCCCGTTTTTAGTCACTCAAAACGCGAAAAAAATATTTATTAGAGGGCTGCACGAATATATTCGAAAGTACTCGTATGTATGTTTGTGTGTGTATGCATGTATGTTTTTTTGTATATATGTGTGTATATATGTACGTATATATGTATATTTGGTCGTGGCTATGTAAATTCATGTATACATAAGTATATACATAAGAACAGACATCTATGCACACACGAAATTCATACGAGTACATTCTACGAATACATTTATGTACACTTTGCAGCCCTCTAATATTTATCCCCAAACTAAAAAGAGCGCAAATCTAGCATTTTTTACAATTAATATTCGAGCCGATTAGTGTTCGGAATTCTGGTACCAGTATGAGGGACTATGATTTACATTGACTAGATTCCGAGACAATTTGATTTGAAATCTTTATCGAAATCTATATCGTTTACACTAAGCTATTCTGACATTTTTCAAGATTTTGTACCCAAGACAAAATCCTTTGACTGAAATTTAACTTAAACTGTAACCCAACAAGTGCAAACTTAGCTAGTTCACAGGACTATAATGGCATAATGGTAGATTTTATATGTTTAGAGAAATCCAGGAAAAGGACTGAGAAACTAGATATTCTGTCTACATCTACGATAAGTGAAAGGCATTTCGCAAGTTTTGTCCTAACTAAAGAAACAAATCGTTTAAACCCTAAACATTTAAACTAAATTATTTTTCTGAAAGATTGTTCTTAGAAGACATCCTTAAACTATTGAAATAACTAATAAAATAATCTCACAAACTTGTTAATTTTTCAATTAATACATATTCAGGTATGTGATGGAAATCGATTCCGAAAACGAAGCAATTTTGAAAGGTGTTTTAATAATATTTCTTTATTAAAAAACAATTTTATCTCAAATATTATAAAAATATATCTTTATTACAAAAAAGTTGTATCACAAAAATTATAAAAATTTGGTGAAAAGTGCGTTAAAAGGGACTTTCGTTTCAAAATCGATTTCCATCACATACCTAAATATTGGCTTTTTTGCTTGATTTAGTTCAAGAATTGTTATGTTTGTTATGTAATTTTTTTTAACTTATAAACTCAAAATAATAAACGATTTATGCATTTTTATTTGTTGAAATTACTTGATTAATGAAAAGGCTTTATTAATCGGTTAACCGATTAAACTTCGATTAATTAATCGAGCGATTAACCAATTAAAGCAGAAGCCCGATTAAATGAATACCCTATTGTTCAGACATGTTGAAAATTCCTTTAAGGGCAATATACACAGTCAACATGCTTGACAAGCGTGGTAATAGTATGTGTGAAATTTCGTTAGTATTAGTGACACCGACGACGATTGATGGAAAATCTACTTGGTTTTGATTTTTCGTCAAGCACACGTACACGAATCTTACATCAAGCTGATTGATTGTGTATTATGCCCTTTAGGATTTCCCTAGAAAATTCGTCAGAATTCATACAGAGTTCGCTTAGACATTTCGGCACAGTTTTAAGAATTTATTCAGACAAAAAGGTCCGGTTTCATGTCAACCACTCATATGATTTCCGGTACGTTTTCTGATCGACTTCGTATACGAATTCAGCATTTTGTGCAGACTCTCTGACTGACTTCGGACCGAAATCGGCAAAAAACTCTTTACGGGGTTGATATGAAATTTAAGCGCCATCATTTGCAAGTTAAGCTCATAAGCTTAAACCAATTTTTTTAAATAATCCACAAGTGAAAAAGCGATTCTAAATGAAGGAAATTTACTTGAATGAAGAAACTCTTGTTTCTATGTATAAGGATTTTTTTAAGTATGAAAATAAGAGACTCAAAATTTGATTTGATTGTGTTTGTGTTATATTATTCATTTTTAGGCATATAAATCCAAAATTCATTGAATTTTTCCCGGGTATACGTTAATGCGCATATGCGTATCATTATTACTTACATATAACAAAATTCATTGATGAAAATGTGCCCTATCCCAATACCCTCCAAAAATTCTGGCTAAAAATATTATTCAATGCAAACGTTACAATATGGGCGACAGATATTTATACACGAAGAGAGATTGTTACAAATAGAGAGAAAATAGTTCGGAATGAAAACTTTGTTTTTTCTTATGTTTTTTCTTATGTATGTATGTACGTATTATTTTACTTTTTGGCAAATTGTTGCGCCAGTGGTGTTTAGAAGTCCACCACCACCTTCTAGGATCGTTCTTTGACATAGCTCTAGCTTGATAATGAGTCTGCGCCAGAAAACGAACCTTTATGGATTACATACAATGCAAAAGGAGCAACGAATGCGAAGAGAATGCGGAGGTGTTGTAACATTTTGCGTCACAAATACGAACCATGGTTAAAAAATTTTTTCAAATGCAAAAACAGTACAACGGGAACATTAAACGACAACGTATCGAAAACGAAACTAAAACATCCAATCCATATAACGCTCGAATAACCAACATTTAATAGAAAAAAAAAAACAATGAAATAGAAAAGCTCATTTAACACTACAGTTGATAAAGAACAAAAAAAAACCATCATTAAGAAAATTTGCCAACTAAGCATAGGATATATACAAAAAATTTAAACGACTGCTAAAAGAAAATTTCAATTCTTCTCAGACATATTGGACTTTAAATGAAAAGAAAAATATTACAAATTTAAAAATGTGCTAAATTGAGAAGAAAAAAATCAATACTCTAAAATCAAGCATAATAATTTGACTGTAAAGGTTAAAGGCTTCACAGCAGCACTGCAAGGACCGGCCATATGGTACATTGAAATACAAAGAAAATCTATTAAATTATTCTTTAACATCTGGAAAACCTTTTAAAATAACTGTTTTAGCAAATAATTTGGCTTAATCAAATATTATTTTGTATATAACGTAAATAAATTCAACTTAAAAATTACCTTTAACCATCAAAACAATATGTTTGAAGTAGCAATAGTGGGCGATATCCAATTGAAAACACTTGTGGCCATCATTGTACTGCTTAATATTCTCGGTCAATGCGAAATGTCAATTTATCCAGGTAAGTTAAGTACATATATGTGTATAGGCACTTTGTTTATTAACAAAAATATAACAACAAATTGAATGCATTTTATCTGCAAGTAAGCCCTCATAAGACACACTGTTGAAATAAATTTCCTTCCTTCAATGCTTGAACGCCGTAATTCGAACCATAAAATGTAATTTAAATTAAATTCGTTTATGTTTCCTTTGCAAACAGGGATGGATAATTGAGATTATGAAAAGGTACTTACTCTTCGTTGTCGGATAGGTGCGCAGCAAAAACCCTCCACCACATTTTTATCTGTTGTTAATGCAGAGGAAACTTATTTAAATAAATGTTTCTCAGCAAAAACTAGTGCTGCCTGGAAGCATTTTTGTAAGAGAGACAACAAAACGGAATCACTTACAATTACGCTTATAATGCATGATTTTTGTTCGCGATGAGCCGCTTAGGTCTAATAAATCAGTGCAAATTAGGGTGAGTTCCAAAACGTCAAAACACATTGCAGTGATGCGGTTTTGCTACTGTTTCGATACAAAGTAACCAAGTTTGCTTTTATTTGCGTATCGAAAACTTTTATTATACATACAGAGACGTGCGACATTGTCAATGTTTAAATGATTGTGATTAGGAATGCATGACTTTGTTCAGTTGCATTGCAAATGACGTTTTGGAACTCACCCTTAATGTCTCTTTTTGGTTTAAAATGCGTTTAAACAGGCAAATCTATAAATCAGTAAACATATAAAGCGTTTAAGCTACCAATACAAACCATATGTTTTTGATCGATGTCGCACCGTAAAACCATATATTTTACACATTTGGGGTGCTGCTACATTATTATTGTTTAAACTAGGCATGATACATGGGGAAGTGATTTTTACTACTGCTGAGCTTAAATTACATTTAAATTCCAGCATAGTTTAACTAAGCTAGCGCTTAAACGTTTTTTGATTTATTAGCCATTAGAAGCAATAGTTTGTTTCTATTTCCACAAAATGGTTAAAATTGAACTTAATTTTGATGAATTTTAAATTTCGAAAGTTTTATCCAAGTACATGTCGCTCCTTTATTGTGTTTAAAGTTTTGAAAATGTTAGCAAGTATATCGTCATCTCATTACTGGCTTAGCCCACCGACATTAAAAAAAATTGAGTTAGGTATGCGGTATATATATTTTAAGTACCCTCTTTTAGATTCCGAAACCTGTTGCGCGAAATTGTTTCTGATTTCTGAGATATCAACAACTTGAACACATTTGTTGTAAATTTTTTTTAAATAAACAACATATAAAACAGAAGCCGAGTAAAATACCAAGTTTCATCAATACTGACTTTTTATTTCATGTAAATATCTTTTCTAATAACATTTATACGCTTATTTTCAAAAGTAATGGTAGGAAATTTCATCTGAACAACAAATTAGTCAATATACAGCACTTAGTATATACATGCAGCACAAAAAGCTAATTTTTAAAAATAAATTAAAAAATGTGGCCAATGAAGCACAAACCAATATTTTTACTTTCAGTAAAATAATATTAACTTCTGGCTGCATTCATGAAAGTTCACAAAAATTTTAATTTTTTCCAAATATATGCAGGAAGCGGTGGTGAAAATACAAAAGAATTATACCGGGTATGTTTTGAGAAAACTTCATGTAAATCTTCCTCGTCGTTTTTCTTTATTCCGACTTTTTGGCATATGCGCTAAGCTAGTAACGAGGTGACGATATGGCATTACCTTTTTAGCAGTTATAACTTCGGCTTAGATTAAGATATGTTTCTGACATTTTTTTATACAGAATGTAGTAAGGAACACTTTCTCTTCAGTAACTTAAAGATTTTGTTTTTTGAGATATGACTACGTTTGAATAAAGGAGCGATGTGTAATTGGTCAAGAGTTTGTTAAGGGCAAATGGGACCTACATTTTCCATCCCTGCTTAATATACATATGTATAATGCTATATGTATGAAAGCGTAAAAAATTAAATATAAAATACATACTCAGTCACGTCTTTAAGACATCATCAATGACGGGTGCACGACAATGTTAAATCCTCGACGACAAATGTCGGACAGCCGGAACAAATCATCGATGAACTTTTCGAACAAGTGTCGCGAAAATCGTGCATGATTTAATGAGCGACAATGTCGCTCAGATTGTCGTTCATATAACACAAGATGATTCCGTGGGCGAAATTGTCGCCTATGTTGTCGTCAATGATTATATAAACAAAAAAAGTCGCCTATTATGTCGTCAATGTACATAGGCTACAATGTCGTTTATCTTGTCGTTAACGATTACATAGTGACAATGACACCTACTTAATTATGTATTGAATATTTTTGCTTATCTGTTTTTGCGTTTCATTTAAATTATTGACTGAACTTGCTGAGATTCGAACTGAGGCTGCATGTTTATAAGTTTTCGCGCTTACCTCCCTGCTGCTGCACCACTTAAAACATAGACAACAAAAGGCCAACATATTCATTTGATTGATTGAAGACAAAATGTAAGACATTGTCGCTCATATTGTCCTCAACAAAGTTGGATTGAGGACAACAATTAAGACATTGTCACTCATCTTGTCCTCCACAATGTTAATGGGGACAAGATGTAAGACATTGTCGCTCATATTGTCCTCAACAAAGTTGGATTGAGGACAACTTGCAGGAATTTGTCGCTCAGATTGTCGTGTACGACGATTTCCTTTACAATGTCGAGTAGAAAACCAATCGACAGAGGACAGTTCGTGCAAGAATCGTAGATGACAATGTCGTGCAAGGCAATCTGGCCAACTGGGTAATCATATGTTCATACATACATACATAAATCCAAAATATTCGGCCATGTCACAGAGTTCAATTCCGTTCGGAAACGGAATTCAATCTACCCCATTTTCGTAGCAGCTGGTGTCTAAAAAAGAAAACTAAAATACGCAAATTTATCAGGTGTGTCCAGACTGTTGGCGGCGCTACTATGCTGCGGTATGCTCCAACTAGGGCTTGACATATTAGGGTGGATTGAATTCCGTTTTCGAACGGAATTGAACTCTGTGACATGACCGATTATGTAGTATATTCTAACTTATGGATAGGTATTCTCTTATTCTATTTCTCTACGTAAGTATACACAAGTACAATTCTTTATGCAACAACCGATTTAATTATTCCATTCATATTATGGTTTCTTCCACTTTTTAACCATTCAATGACTGTTAAAACAATTATATACAAACGCATGTATACATTGTAGTGTGTGCACGAATGTGTGTTTTAGTTGTTTAAAAGAAGTAAAAAACATTAAAATAAACTAAAAGCAAGTGTAAAACATTTAAAAATTTTTTTAAAATGTATCTACAATGCCCACAATATTCCCTTTTCAATTACCCAAGCGAAACCTTAGCGAATTATTATCTTAAAGAGAAGTTACTTATATAAAATAATTTACTCAGTACTAATAACAATAATAAAACGACTTGCTGTCGACATTTAGACGACTTCCGCTTATAACTGTTTCCAATTACGACGTTTGTGCATACACTTACTCACACAAAGATGTATATACCCACCAAACCAAAAATCTTAACGAAATCGTAACGTTTTTTGTATGAAATGGTTGACACGACTTCGCAACGATATGTAGGTAACACCGCGTCTTCACGAGACATAATTTTGTTCTAAAATTTGTCAAACTTCATACATAAAAACATCAGAAAAATGTTAGTGTAATTTTTTCATATCAACTATGACTTTTGTCAAGACAAAACAATGTCTCGTGAAGACGCTATGTAAGAGATCGCAACGATATCTGTACGAATTCGAAACGACTTGTAGGTACGAAAGAAATTTGTTCCGACAAAATACCGAAATGTCTTAACGAATTCGTTACGACAAGTCTGATTTCAGACAAATTACCGAAATATCTTAACAAATTCGTTACGAAAAATCTGATTTCAGATAATCTACAGATATGTCTTAACGAATTCGTTACGACAAGTTGGACTTCAGAAAAGGTCGAAACCTTTGGTTTGGTGCGTAAATGGGTGAGTGTGGATAGCTGAGATGCCCCGGTTGGCCAATTCGTCTAGGAGAACATTTTCATCAACGACTACTTAAGGAAATTTCAACATTTGTCACGCACGATATTTGTTGTTTATAGTTTCTTTTAAGACAATCTAACAGAAACCGTACTCAAAGAATGGGTAAAAGAGAAACTACTCAACTGGTCATGGCAAGTAGTTGGTGGATATTGTCCACAAGCTAGTCTTGTAACGTTGAATTTAAATTTTTGTATAATTTCGTTACAACAAAAAACACTACTCTTCGTATACCAGCAAATGAACTTCTTGTGGACATTGTCGCTCAGTCTGTCACCAGTTTAAATCATTTTGATACATTCCTGCTTGCTAAAATTGAGCGAAATTGAGCTGATGAAAAGTTCTGTTACAATGTCTATTAAAACTTCCTCAAATTGTTATTTTAGAACACGTGACGGATGTTGTCATTTATATGGTCATTAATGAAAAGATGGGTGACAGCGTCGCTCTTACAAAAATATGCTATGAAAATCAAAAGCATTTTGATATTCTTCAATATATTGAAGAATATCAAAATATATATTTCCCCTCCGTATATGTGTACATATTTTTTGTAAGCAAACGCACACAAACACATATATTGAAGCTGAATATTGACCTGTGTGGCATTCGCTTTAGTAGTCTATGGTTTTGTTGACAAGTTGTTTCATATATTATATGGAGTTTGACATTCAT
The DNA here is from genome assembly GCA_956483635.1 of Panzeria rudis. NCBI lineage: Eukaryota > Metazoa > Arthropoda > Insecta > Diptera > Tachinidae > Panzeria > Panzeria rudis. The sequence goes on along the minus strand of OY101450.1, from coordinate 137,355,162 downwards.
CGTCCACCAAAAATGGCTGCTGCTTTTGTATTGTTGCATTTGTTGCCGCCACGCTTGGGTTTGTGCTGGATATAAATTTATTCTATATCCGTTTGAGAACAAACCCGCATGTTTGCTAGGCAGTAGTCGTAGTAGTACTAGTGGGCTACTTAAAAAACAAGTGCCCTCTCTCCTTACTGGTATTCGTAGTTAAGTGATAATATGGTGGTTGTTTTTTCTATTAAATGGGAGCTAGCTTGTGCAAGGGGCTGGAGGGGTAGGCATTTGTGGTTCCTTTCGTTCATTTTACGTCACAGCAAGCTGTATCGTATAAAAAATAATTTTTTCTTTCATATTATGTACATATGTATGTATGCAATAAACTACTTTAAAAATATACGTTTGTATGTATTACTGACCACTTCAGTCCTTATAGAGGAAAATAGTTAAATGTACTATATAAAATTTATTTTTAAATACACTAATACATATGTACATATTTTAATTGAACATTTTTGGTATTTTCGTTTGTTTTCATAGTCATAAAAAAGGAAAAAAACTATGCAATAACAAGCATATAAAACCAATATTCAAATGCTTTTCCAATTGTATCAGTTTTATATTTATAATAATGCTATATTTTCATAGTTAACTTTTTTTTGGGTTCTTAAAATAGATATTACTAAAATACAAGTATGTATGTATATAAGTAGGTACTAATATCCTTTATTCATTGTAAATATGCGAACGTATGTATTTTCTGGTTATGGGCTTGAGTTAATTATCTTTTAACACGTAAAGGCTAATAAAAGTGAATTTTTGTTGAATGCTTGTTAAGGCTTCTTTTAATTTTTTAATGTGCTCGGAAAGGTATTCTAAAAATAGTTTTAATTTGAATAAGTATAAGGTATTTTAATAATCACACAGAAAAGTTTATTCTAGTTCCTTCGACCTTTTATATATAAATACTTATGTCCATCTTCATACAATTACTTGAAAATAATTGGGAAATAGTAGAGAAATACCATTATTACTATATTAGTAATATAGTCCAAAAAGCGTTTTTGGGCAAAATTAGAAAACAGTCCCCAAGTGTAAGGAAAGTTTGCCCTGCCCAAAATACTTTCGTACGGCTTTCGTAGGCATTTTACTTTGTTACTTTTGGAGTCACATATTTTCCATAGAAATAAAAATTTCTTCATTCTCTCTTTTGTAGCCTAGAGATAATTTTGCTCCTAATTAATCATTGAATATCATTTCAGCATTTCAGCCTTTGTGGGCAGTTATGAAGAATAGAGTGAGCATATGCTAGCTGACAACCAAGTTTAGCTACAGAATAGGGTCTACCATGATAGTTTGGAAAGCGCATTCCAAAACTAGTACAAACGTGATCGGACTAGTCTATAATATTGAGGAATTATTTTTTTTAAAAACAAACACACATACCGCTTAAGCCTTTTTTGGCTTTTTTTTAAGAAGAATCATCCAGGGCCTTGGCAGGAATCGAACCTGCGAACTCCCGCTTAATAGTCTAGCAGACTATCCACTACACTGCGGGGTACCCCATATTTAACCATCTTTTTACGATATCGAGATACGATACTACGAGAGAGCCCACGAAGTCGAAAGATTTGCTGTCATAAACATAAAATCGTTTCCCAATCATTAATTGTGGAATTTGGGTGCTTGTAGCAAACCCACATTTTTTTATTACAGCTAGAGATGCAAAAAAAAATATTGGAACGATTCCAGTGGAATTAACTTTAACACAAATATATATTTATATTTCAGGTCTACGCCGCAGGCCTCTGCAACAGCCACCATCCTCTTACGAGGTGAGTTCCGACTTTCTAACACAACTGATGGAAGAAAATGCTCGCAGACGTTTACAGCAACAATTCGAACAACATTTGGAATTGATTAATATGCAGCTTATGCGACAACGTCAACGAGAAGAACGTCTACGAGAACGTTATCGCCAAAATCAATTGGCTGCCGCAAACGAAGAATACGAGTTTATGCAAAAGTTCAAAGAACAAAATGAAAATAGTATTAATAACAATTTACATCAATATGACCAATACGATAACACTAATGCGGACTTTACATACAAATATCCCATGATCAATAGTTTGGAAAGCCAGCATGGTAAAATAAAGTTTGCAGTGCCACCAACGGATCTGCGTTACTATGAGGACGATAATGAACGAACAGAAGATTTAGAAGCGGAAAATAATAATGAAGGTACTATGGTGAAAGGCAATGTTGAGGACGAAGAGGACAATATAGAGGGAGTTGAAATAGATAAGGAAGAAGATTTAGACTCTCGTGTTCTAGAAGAATATGAAGAATATAAACCTGACGATAGTCTAGACAATAAAGATGGCGATAAAAACACAAAGCAAGCGACAATGATATTGTCGCCAGCTCAGGCCGGCGTTGCAAGTTCTAATGGTGGAAATACTAATTTTCATAGAATTAAACCGCAAACTGCGGCGGCTGCAGTAGCAGCTGGTGTAAATAGCATAAATATACAACAGACACAAAATAGTGTAGCACCTGTGCGCCAAGATATTACCACCTTAATTGATAAACTTAATCCAAAAGCGGACCAAACACAACAGCCAGACTTAAACGATGGCCATATGGTGCTTAGGGAACATTTGGGTATGAAAGGTGAAATGGGCATGTATGTAGTAGCCCTTATAGCGGGCGTTAGCGCTGCAGCGACAGTGGGCTTGTTTGTTTTAGGAATAGCCTGGTACACGTAAGTTTATAGCTTCTATTTTTAGATTTAATGTAAAAAATCTATTCATGCACATGTTGATTAATAGATTCCACAATAAAAGCAAAGCAGCGGCCGATGTAGAGTATCCCGCCTACGGTGTAACGGGACCTAACAAAGATATATCACCTTCGGTTGACCGTAAATTGGCTCAAAGTGCTCAAATGTATCATTATCAACATCAAAAGCAACAAATTATTGCTATGGAAAACCGCCAAAACAATGAAGAGAACTGTGAAATGTCCTATGTGGAAAGTGATGATGAGAATGAGGAGGGCGATTACACTGTATACGAGTGTCCCGGCTTAGCACCAGTAGGTTTAATTGAGAACTTTTTTCTTTTTATTTTAATTTACATTTTTTATTTATTTTTACATTAGACTGGCGAAATGGAAGTTAAGAATCCTTTATTCTTGGATGATACACCTGTAACACCAGCCTTAGGTAATCACCCCATAACACAGGTTTCAGCACAGCAGCCTACAGTTAAAAAACTATTTGAGAAGACACACGGTACCACAAACACAGCGCTACCAGCTAACACAATAGTACCAGCAGCCGCTGCTGCCTCAATAGCGTCTTCCGAGGAAAAAAAGCAAAAGAAAAGTAAGAAGTAAATTAACTGTTGGCATCATTTCTTTCTGAAATTTTTGTAAAAAAAATCTTAAAAATACTTAAGGATCTATACGCCAAATCAACAAACCCTCTTCTTTTCACTATTTAACATGAACTAAGCAGAAACGATTTGGTAATGAAAACATTTGAGTTAAACTCTTATAAACAAATGGAATTTAATTCCTTGGACTTGGACGGTCCAGTTTTGTGTGAAACAAGAAACACTTCAATTAAATCACATTTTTTTTAATATTATACTATTTTTAGATTTAAGCAAATTCTTTACCAACTTCTTCCCTAAATATAAGCAAAATCATAACAGAAAATTGGTTTTAAATGATAACTTTACAAAAATAGTTTTAAACATCTAACACATTACAAATATTTAAAAACAATTAAACTAAATATTTCTCCAAACTGATAACTCTACGCGCACTGCAATTAAACAATCTAACCGAGCCTCCTGTTATTTATTATGTTTTTAATATAAATATTTATTTGATCATACAATATTTGCTTTCATAACCCTCGTCTCCACGTAGCAATATTTATTGCGGCAATTGTCGAACTCCATATAAAATATACAACCCAAAAAAATAGTTTCATTTTCAATATGAATTAGGCAAAGAGTATAGCTTTAATTTAGCTTTCCTTATATCTCCTTCTTCCTTGTGAAAATACATACATACATACACATATGTAGATAAAATAATTTTTTTTTCGGAAAATTTTACAAAATATGTGTATCGGCAAATTACTTTTTTTAAAAAAGAATGTTATTATCGGATCTGTTCTGAAAATCGCAGTGATTGCATATAACGCGATTTCAAAAACAAACTGTTAATAGCTGACTTGTTAGTTGTTTTTTGTGGTATTTTAAGTTTTTATCATTTACAATATATTTTATTCAAACTTCTGACGCTATAAATCCAGCAATTTACAAAAGCAATAATTTACCCTTTGTTAATTTTTTTGAAATCACCATCATTTAGCATCTCGTGATTTCAGAACAGGCCGTATGATTCTAAATTTCAGTGCTGCAAATGTTGAAGGCGTTGGTTTTCCATTGCGTGACTATGCAGATAGATGGTACGTACACCTTGATAGCTCGTTCAAAATATTATTTGTGGATATAAGAGCATCTCCGGCACCTAAAAAAGCTCAGACTGAAACTTCCGTCCATATAAACATTAAACATGTCATCTGGATGATAAGAATTAATTATTATGGATGACCATTTGATATCGACACTTTTTCGAAATGACAAAAATAAATTTTACAAAATTGCATGTTTCATTTAAAATTTCCCCTCCCAAAACCTTAAGCTAGTTACGCGCTGCATTTTTTCAACACTTTTCGAAACCGACCTCCAACCTGATTTACATTTTTCTTTCATGTGGAAACAGCTGATTAAGAATATGCTGCCGCGGTAAAATAATGGGTAAAACTAGTAATAATTATGATTTTTTGCGGTTCATAGAGCTAAACATGAGACCAAGTCATATTTTAGGTATATTCTTCCAAATTCGCCTTAAAAATGGCTTCATGTAATGTAAAAAATTTAACTAAAAAACCTTTAGACATATGCGAGAAATCAATCTACAAGGAACAACATCAATCACCTGCGCTGTCAAGGGCATTTGGTAGTCATGAAGTTCAGTGAGGAGAGCATTTTGAGTTGTTTCCTTAAGGTATCTTTACATGGTAACAAGGCATATTCATTACAGGTACCACCATAACTAAAACAAATACAACACCAAAAAACACATGTATTTTGTTAGTAGAAATACCACAGAAATATGTCAAATCAATTATCTGTGAGTCGCACACATTCATAAGCTCTCTCAAATTTACTAACACATGCCCGTTGCTGATAAAAAAAAACTCCCAGGCATGTGTCAAAATCTATTGTCTGTGTGACGCACACATTCTCAAATTTACAAAAACATCTGTTCTTGTAGTGGTACCTGTTCAATCTACCTTGCATGGTAATACAAAGTATTAAGGCTCTGCAGCAAGTTGGCAACCGATACCGTAATTAATACCGCTACCGATTAAACACCGTTTAAAATTGAATACCGGTATCACTGATACCGTAATTGTTTTCTTTTGTAAAATACGGGTATTTAAATACTGTTTCCTTCAATACTGGTATCATACTGGTATCAACGTTTCGGTATAAAAAATAATATAATACGGCAAGAATAACATTAACTTTCAAATAAACAGCCTAACCCACGATGTCGATCGACAACTCGAGCGACTGATGACAAGTCACTCATTATAGTTCGACTTGTCGGTCGGCAGGCTTTACGTTGTTCACGTAATGCATTTACTCATTGTCAAATTAACATATCAAAAATTTCACAAATAAAACGCTACTTTGAAAATATTAAGCGCTGAAATGTGAAAAGTGTACCATAAAAGTGCAACTCTATGCTAATTCATGGTAGAATAATGTACAAGGTAGCTCTGGAACGCCAGCTGATTATCTTTTTATTTGCTTTTTTCATGGTGCGAGCTGTCAAATGTTGAGTATATGTGACATAACTACGCTGCACACACAATGCCACACGTATGCTTGCTGCTTCTGTTATACAAATACACACATACCCTATCTATTAATGTTTGACATTTTCTATCCCAAAGTGTACATTTGTATTAGTTATGCGGCTACCTGTTATATTATTCTACCATGTGCTAATTAAACTAACTGCAAATGTAAACAGAAGACATACATAAGTATATATGTTTCAATGTTGTGACACCATAAATACATTTGTTTATGTGATTTATAAACATATTTTTGTTGCTATTCATTTACTTACCAGTCCTTTTCGGCTATAAAACTTCTAAAACTAATTTTTTTCAACTTTATTTTACATTTTACAAGCTCACATTTTTTATATGGAGTTTAACTGCGAATTTAATTCGCTACTGTAATCACCTTTTATGAATTTGAATATGGTCACAGTTGTCAATTCAAATGATTTTGACAAACATGTGATCGAGTTGAAAGCAAAATCTTGAACGTGTAACTATGGAGTATCACCCAAATAAGAACGTTCTCTATGTATACCTTCGCATAGGAAAACCTTTCTGCTCTTCATCAATATCCAACGGAGTTTGTTTTTGGTGCTCAACCAAACTAATGGTAGAATCATGGTAGAATAATATACAAGGAAGCCCTGGAACCCCAGCTGATTATTTTTTTTTTTGTGGTATGAACTATCAAATGTTGTGTATATTTGAAATAACTACGTTGCACACACAATACAACACGTATGTTTGGTGCTTCTTTTATACAAAAACACACACATACACTCTCTATTAATGTTTGACATTTCGGACCTCAAATGTACATTTGTATTAGTTATGCGGCTACCTTGTATATTATTCTACCATGGGTAGAATTAGTCGATCGTATCGTGTTTCTTTACTTCTTTCCGTATCATTCTACTTTGTTTCTTAGTTAATGAAAACGTAGACGCAGCGATGGAAAAAAATTATTTGCCTTATTTCATAATTTTCTCATATTAAATAAATCAATGTACCATCATTTACTTTCTATTCGTACTTGATATCTTTTATTCTAATTATTTACCTTTGTTTTTTAGTTTTCTTTGCTTTTTGTTTTTGGCATCTACTTCTGTTTGACACTCTCTAAGTAAAAATCTGTTTTCTATAGATTTCTGCATCACAAAAGTTACGATACATATTGAATAAACAGTAACATGTTTTTAAAACAAGTTGGCGACGATTTTTATACCAAGTTCATACGGTAATATGAACCACTTGGTTGGCTTTCTGAATCACGATTGCGAACCTTGGTGTTCAAACGATTGTTCTTGTTTCATTTTGGATGCAAATCCTTCTACACTTTAAAATACGTTTCACCATTTCTTTTTTAATATATATGTAAATTTATGCTCTTTTTATTTCTTCAATGTTTTTATTTATTTTTTTGCACACATTAATTTCTTAATTTTTCTTTGTTTACATTTTTTCAAACCTAGTTCAGATAAACTAGCGATAATTTGTTATCAAAATTGGAGATGATAGTAAATTTTCGAGGTTGGCAGCTAGATTCAAAATGAACCAAGATGGTTCGCTCTCAAAATTTTGTATGGCGAAACATGTAGATTCAATCATGATTGGGCGCGAAGCATGAATGAGAGAGCGAACCTCGAATATTGCTGTCCGTATGAACATGGTATTATTATGGCCTTGCGCTCAGCACAGTGTTGATTTTTTAAATAACTGTTATATGTATCTAGCAATTCTGTTTTAATAAAAAAATTAGCACTATCAGTAATAATTTATCGACCTGATTTTTTGAAAATATAATAAAAATTTTAATTTGGTAGCTTTTATTGAAAACAAAAATAAGTTTTTGTATATTATTTCTGTTTTCAATATAAGCTCCCAAACGAAAATTTTTATTTTATTGCCCAGTACTGACTTCTGCCTGCATTACACTCTTGGAATTTTGCATTTATTTCTAGACGGGAATCGTGTAGACATCTGTAGAGAAATTTCTTTGCTTACATACAAATATATTTATTTATTTTTATTCGTTTACCACAATTCAAAACATTAGTAATTAATCACAAGGTGCGAAAATGAGAAATGTCAAAAATTCCGTAACCAAACCCTAGGTCTCCACGAAGCACGTTTTATTGCCGGCAATTGTCAAATTTCATATTGAAATTTAAATTATTTTTTTAGGCTGCATTTTTTATATGAAGTTTGGCAATTGCCGCAATAAATATTGCTACCTGGAGACGTAGAGAAACAATTGTCTGAACATTAAGTTGACTGAAAAAGTCTCCATTTATTGCTATAGCATCCCTGTAATAGATATTAAATGTTAAAAATTCCACGTACTTATCGTCCGTACTAGCAAACAAAAAGTTGCTTGAGAAATTTTTTACCTGAATTTCCCCAACTTTTTCCGCGCAGTTCTTATGGGAACGGGAAGCTGAGGCAGAAGTCAATACCAGCCTCATCCTCAAAAACAGGAAGTATGTGTACACATATTAGTTTTGTTTCCGGATTACATCAAAATAAAGTCGGAAAAACTAAAGTAAAACTAAATTACACTGTCTCGAAATCTAGTACTTACGAGACTTCGAGCAAAATCTAGTTGTTTTTACTATATTTCCCATACAAAACGAAATCTACTTTGTAAGTAGCTTTGGGCGAAATCTAGTCAAAATCTAGTATATCTATTTTCTTTTTACTACCCTGTACAACATTTTTATATAAACGGTGAGTGAATTAGCTACACTCTACAAACATTTTCTAATAAAAGTGTGTGTATTAGCTAAGGTGGCACTTGATGGGTTACAGTATAAGATAAATTTCAGTCAAAGTATTTATTCTTGGATACGAAATCTAGAAAAATGTCAAAAAAGCTTAGTGCAAACGATATAGATTTCGAAAAAGATTTCAAATCAAATCTACTAGATTTCGAGACAATGTAAATGCCCTATAAAGCTAAAGCCAAATTTGAATTTTACCCTATTAAACTATAAAAAAACTCTTTTTAGTAGGCACTTAATTTTAATGTTTTCATTTTTTAATATCAAAAGTAAAAAGAACTAAATATTAATTCAACACTGACTATATACGAACTAAATTTGTAATTTTTTTAGCTAAACTATAAATTTATAAAAAATAAAATTTTTTCAACAATTTTTCTATTTAAAAACAAACTAAATTAAGCAAATTTAAATGTGTATAAAAAGATTAAAAACAAGTATGAAATATATGTACTTTACTCTAAACTAGAAAATATTCCTCCCTTGTATAACTTGAGCATTTCATTTTTAAATGTACTTAGATTTTTACTTAAAATAAAAAGAAAATTTTATTATCATATTAAAAAAAACTAAAAACAAAATCAATTATTTTTTTATACACATATAACAAAAACATATATAATGAAAAGTGATTTGAAAGAAGTATATTAACAAAAAAAAATTATCTGTGTCAATTTTCAATAAGATTCAATTTATTTAAAAAATTTACAAACAAAATTTGCTAACAATTATTTTAAACTATTTTAATATAAAAATAAGTTTTTCAATTTTTAGTACATACTTTTTTTTATTGTTAGATGACTGCAATAGAGTAACGATAAAGTGTTATATAGTAAAAAATAAAAACTGTTATAAAAAGTAAAAAAAACTTTTTAAGAAAAAGTAATAGAACTGAATATACTGACAAAGAAGTTGTTGATATAACTTGAACTTTCTACTAAAACTGTTACAAAAATAAAATCAATTCAAAATGATTGTTAATTAAAATATAACTCTAAACTGTAAGAATTTTTTGTCAAAAATTTAAAAAATTTTTCCAAAAACAAAAATATATATTCATACATGTATAAAAAACGCTCAAAGACAATATCAACAGGTGTTTTAAACCGAAAACCTTAAAAAAAAAGCTTAAATAGTAGAATTTCTAAAATAAAAATGAAAATATGAAAACAAAAACGACACCTGAAATCCTGAAAAGTTAAAAAAAATTGACAAATCTCAGACTAGACAAAAAGGTAAAACATTTATAAAATAATTGTAAATATTATAATTTTTTTATTATTGGTTTTCCTTTAATTTTTACTAAATTTCTTATTACAAAAAAAGTTTACATTACAAAATAAAAATTATTGGTGGAAAGTATAAGAAAACTAATTGCTAACAGGTATATTATAAATAAAATAATTAAATTATTTACTTTTCAACAATTGTTTAACACGATTTACATACAGAAAAACATGCATTCAATATAACATATACATAAATACATACTATATTATATACATACATATAACTTTGTGCAAGAAAATAAAACCATATTAAATATTTATATAAATATATCTATAATAAAATAGTATACATACATACATATATATTATTATACATATAAATTAATATGATCAGAAAGATATACATACATACATAAACATGCAAGCATATTGCGAAAATAATAAAAACTAAAGTAAAATTATAAATTATACAATGCAACAAAAAGGATATCTACAAATACAGAAAAGAATTATATAAAAAAAACAGTTTATTTATGTATATACACACACGATAAATCCCAAAAATAAATATAACATAACTAACTAAAAACAACACGGTTTTTCTTATATCGGAAATTTATATAATATGAAATTGGGTTTGTTATCTTGACCTTTGTGTTTACGGAATAGAGCAACGCCATCAACTTAAATTGGACTTTGTTGCATGACTTCTTAGAAGTTTACTTGGGGTCTACATTAAGCTTAGTACTCTGTTCAAATTTGCGAAAAGTGTTGATCAACATTGCTTTTTTCATACGAAAAATATGACAAGTAAACAATCATAACTATCCCTTGAAACGTGTTTGTTGTAAACTCCAGACGGGAAAAGTGATGGTCATATTATTTCGTATGAAGACTCAAAATGTTGTAGATACATTTCATATGTTTTTACAAAATAAAAAGTACTCTGCAACAATTTTTCGTGAGCAATAGTCTGATGAAAGTCCTATTTTAAAAAATGGGGTTGAAGTTGAAAACACTATTCAAAGTTTGAATTTCAAACCAACTTGAATCATAGGCGGAATAGTGTCCTTCTAAATAATTATTATATTCAAAATATTGTCTTAGGGACTTATTATGAGCTACATTTGACGTTCGATCTTTGATGGATGTGCAATGTCTAATAGCATGTTTCCACCGGCATGATTTCGACATATCATGGTGATTTGAGCAAATCATGTTGATTTACAGATGATTTACCATACATTTTGCATAACACCAAATCGCCTCAAAGTAGGTGATGTATTTTAAAATATTTCGAAAATACTCTTTTTCGAACTGGATTTATCTATGCAACCCTGCGCTGCTTTTAAAATTACAAACTCCATCCCTGGGTCATCCATCAATTGACAATTTCGAAAAAATTACATTAAAGAAAATTTTATTAATTTTAAATGTCAAACTATACATGAAAAAAATTCAATTACAGCTGCTGCACACACCTTATAAAGTTAGTGCATCATTTGAGTACGAAAATTCGAACACCAAATCACTCACAAGCTCGGTGGAAACACTTCGAAGTAATCTACCTAAATCTACGTAATTTAAAGTTGGTGGAAAATACTATAACTGTGTGTCGAATTTATTGCCAAATAGAATTTTGCTTTTATAAAAAGACGAAGTAGTATTTTGTTGACAGCACTATAGCATAATAGGTGAAGATTTTTAAAAATTTATTTCGTTGTAATTAATTCATTACAGAATTTTAGTATTTTCTGATACCGACAAATATTTTACGAATATGTATGCTTTTACAGTACGTTTACAACTGACAATGATGTCTTAAAAATAAAGAATACGTTGTCAATAACGCTGATAATTGTCTTCGTAACGCAGGCGTCCAGACAATAATTATGACAATTAATTTTAAATTCCAGAAATTCCGTGTCTTGAGCGAGTTTTGTAAGTCAAAACTTGAAAAAAGTTAAGAAAATACAGGGTCTGAAACCGAACCTGAACACAAACGGGTTCAGGTTTGCTGTTTATAAAGACTTTGAACCCGAACCTGTTGAACCCAAAAATTCAGCAAGGTTCGGGTTCAAAAATATAAAAAAAAATATTTGAAAAAAGTATGAAAAAAGTTACCTATTAGTGGATTTAATTTTTCTAAATCGAGCGTTCTGAAATCGAATCGATTTACAGAACAGGCAGAATAGTGTTTAAATGTATAAACGTGAATGTAAAATTGATTTATGTATTTTATTATTAAACAAAATAATTGCGCGCGTTTAAATGTTGGTTTTAAGCCCGAACCCAAACCTGAACTTTTTATTTTGACTAACCCGAACCTGAACCCATTTTTTTTCATGATTTCAGTCCCTGAGAAAATATCAAAATTATAAAGATTATAATATTTTATTTTTGAATATTGTTTTTTATTTACAAAAATTAGAATTATTGTCGGCATACGTCAAATCATTATCCGTCTTCAAAATATTTAAGCGAGTAATGAAGCCAATTAAAAAAGTATGTATGTTTTTGTGAAAAAATGGTATTGTCAAGACAGCATTTTCTAGTGTAAACACTGAGTTAAACAGTAATAGTATGTTGTGAGTGATTTGGTGTTTGTGAGTGATTTGGTGTTCGAACTTTCGTAGTCAAATGATGCACTTATTTTATAAGGTGTGCGCAGCAGCTGTAATTGAATATTTTCATATATATAGTTTGACATATAAAATTAATTATATATTCTTTAATGCCATTTTTTCGAAATATTCAATCACAATTGATGAATGACCCAGGGATGGAGTTTGTATTTTAGAAGCAACGCAGGGGGTTGCAGAGATAAATCCACTTCGAAAAAGAGTATTTTCGTCATAATTTAAAATAAATCACCTACTTTGAGGTAATTTGGTCGTATGCAAGATGTATTGTAAATTATGTATAAATCAACGTGATTTGCTCAAATAATCATGATTTTAAATAATGCCGGTGGAAACATACTATAACGCGTTATCAGCAAATGCTGTATAGTCTGGCATCAGCATCTGACATTATACACAGTACTATATCAATTCAACTCTACAATTTTCCAAACATGAAAAAACAAAACAAAAAATGATTCAAGTTTTAGTCTGGCAATGCTCAGTGAAAAAAGAACAGGCATTTGTCTTTGCGCTTGTGGTTACAAATGTTCCCTGCATTTACGGAAATATGTTAAATAAAAATCAGAATGTATATAAAAATTAACAAAGTATAGTTTTCAAAGAAAGTGCAAATGATAAAAGTGCTTATAGTGATAATTAATTAATAAAAATCGATATATGTATACAAAAGAACAAGTACTTATAATAGCATTCAATAAACACACGAATTTATTAGGGGTGAGTTAAAAAACATGTTTTTTTTAGATGTGTTTATAGATAAAATGCTACATACTGAAATAGGTACAATAAAAATATGTACATGTTATTACAATTTTGCACTGGCGAACTTTCTATTAATAAAAATTTGCATAGCAATAAAAAATTAACTGCATTCCGGCATGTTAAATAATCGTCAATTTGTTTACATTTGGAAAAAATTATCAACTTAAATTCCAGAGCATGATCTTTAAACCTACATTAACAAACATAAAAAAAATTTTTGTTAAACAAAAGGAAAAATGATTCATGTTTCTTTTTTGTTTGTGGCACCCAAGCACAAAACGGTTCCCCGATGCTCGGGGGTGATAAAATAATAAATTGTTTGCTAGTAGTGCAATTAAGTATTTTGCTTTTGTGTGCTTCAAGTATAAACACAATGATATTTTAATCCTGTGCTACATTTTCTTTGCTTTTCATTTTTAAAATTGTCTATTTTCATGGCCATAGATAAATTAAGATTTTGATAGAAAAACAACTAAATTCTTATGAATACATATATACACACACGGGGTTATTTACTTGTACTTACTCGTATGCATACACTATCCAAGCAAAGTAAAAAGATGTTGGGGTACTGTCAGGTGGGTTTCTATACATATTTTTTTCTTTGTATTGATTTTGTATCTTCTAGTGGATATCTTTTATATGCACAAAGTTATATTCAATACCGATTACCACTAGTGCTTAGGTTAACAAACTCAGATAGCCTTGTCATTAAGAAATCTTTAGCAACGGGTGGGTACCAACCACCCATGGAAAATTCTTGACGTTTAGCTGAGGCCAAAACATTTGCATTGGTAAATCTATCAATCAATCCTGTTTCAATGGCTTGTACTGTACTTTTTTCACCTCGGCTTCGCCGAAAGTTAGCTGTTTATTCCGATCATTTGTAAATGAAGCCTTTCTAATTAGACAACAAACATATTTTTGGGTTGTCCAAATTAAACAGACTAAGTAAATTTATGAAAAAGTTTTCTTGATGGTTAAACATTGTTTCACCATATTAACAAAACTAAAATCTATTTTATATTATACAAGTCTGTCCATGCATCAGTCAAAAGATGTTGCCAAAAATAAAGTAATAAATCTATAGGATTATTTATTTATATAGTTATTCTGTTTTTTGACCTTCGTTTATTAATTTTAGTATCTAGTTTTCAAGCAAAAGGTCTCTTTTTTATATAAAAAACAATTAACAATAACAATTGTATTTTTATTTCAATATTTCGCTACTCCTTTGTGTAGCATCGTCAGGAAATAATTAATGTTGAAATTTATCAATTTTGCTTGAAAACTAGATACTAAGATTATTTATTTATTTGCTTTAGAATTTCTTTCTAAAATAAAAATAATTTAATCGAAAGATTAAATTGGAAACGAACTTAAGCCAAACTAATTAAATAACTTTGGATTAAGACAATACTGGTCGACTAAATTCATAACTCTATCGCAATTTTTATTAAATAAGTTCGATCACTTAATTCTGAATAAAATCGACATTTGTCTATCGGTTTTAATGACTTAGGCTTATTTTATACCTAATATACCTAAATTTCTCACAAATTATCAAAATTTAAATTTTTGCCCACTTAGTTTTGAAAACGACAAAGATAATTTTATTCCACATATTTTATTGGTTTATTTACTCAATTTGGACTAAGATTTCACGAGTTATGGTCAAATAAACAGATGTACCTAGTAAAATTATTAGTCATTGCGTGATAGAAAAAAAAACGGATTTGAGTTTAGCGCATTAATTATTCCACATACAAATTTTTATTTAAGGGTTCGGAAAATATACTGTTTTTTTGCAGACCAGTGCTATTAACTTTATATGGATGCCGCACTATCCACTTTGCCAATGTTGAATTTGTACGGAAGATGAATGTATGTGAAAAGTTTCGTAAGAATTGGTTAAGTAGAAGTAGTTGAAAAATATTATTATTAAAGATAGAGAGGTACTCAGTATATATGTATGCATGTTCAATAAGAATCTCTTAAATATAACTAGCTGAAAAGATAATTTATTTTAAAACAAACAAAGCAACATCAAAAACATGTATTAGTTACAGTGCATAAGATTGGTGTAAATTACTTTATAGTCAGGTTACGTAGTCCAGAAAAAAATTTGTTAAATGCATAGGACCAGTAAAATCATACAATTTCTCTAAATTTAAACTTCGATGTGACTCAGTCATTTTTTATCCGATCAAATCAAAGTGAATCTTCTTATCTTCTTTTTCAATTAAGCACAGATGCCACTCTCGGCGCAATGCACCGATTTTCGTAGACTCAGTGCAATAGAGCCACAGATATTAAAGCCAAATAGCTTCATTTCTTAACTAATTGAGAAATAAGGGCGTGATTTCACTATACCGCAGTGGTAATGAAGACATGCGGCCTTATTTCGCAATTAATTGAAAAATAAAGCAATTTTGCTTTATTACCTATGGCTTCATTGCAGTGAACCGACGAAAATCGGTACATTGCGACGATAGTGGGATCCTAGTTTTACATACTTATATATAACCGATTCTTATAAAACATTTTACACACATTGAGTTACCGGCGCAATAAAAAATTACGATGAAAAAAGTGGGCAGTATCACACCCGCTTAAAGTGGGGATTAACGTTTTGATTCCTGAGGTTCTCAAGTGCTTACTTTTATAAAGCTAACTACATACAGTGAACCAAAAAAACTTGTTCACTTTCTTCATTGAAATAATTCCATTTCTTATAGAATCAATATGAAATAAATCCCGACAAACTATATACCAAATTAAAGGGTAGACTCTGTAGACTTTGAAGCCATAAACAACTTTTGAACGCCCTTGGAAAAGTTCTTAGTAATTCACAGAAATAAAAAAACTCAATTTCTAATGTCAAAGAAAAAACTTATACACTTCAAATAAAAGAAAAAGTTTTATACGGAAGCAAAAAAATTTTAATTACTTTATTTATGCCATTTTGCTTCCCTTACGTCCCTTAGTCGATTCGGAATAAAATTTGCCAATTTTCCTGTGTAATTTGTCATTAATTTTATGCAAAATGTCCTATAGTGAACCTCAAAGACTCATTTCCTTTAATTCAAAAATTTATTAATCTGGAGACCCATATTGTCCTACTTTCTACTGACTATATTTGCAGTAAATACTAAAAAACGTGCATACTTTTAGGAGCTTTAAATAAATATTTGGTCATGAGCTTTCCATGTTAATAAAAAGCTTAATGTGAGCTTTGCATCTAAAAACAAGAGTAAAAAAATGCCTCAAGGTATAAAAACGTGATCATTTTAAAAACGAAATACAAAATAAACGGAATCTAAAGCACCAAAAATTTACTTTTTCGGAATGACAACTACGGAATCAAAACCAATCCGAACGGAATCTGTGACATGGCTGTATGAAATAGTCTATTAACTTCACGTTCCCCCTAAAAAATAGCTATTTGTCTACCTCGTTTTATCTTATTGTAGGCTAACCTCATAATATTGCCTTTACATCTGCTGAAAAAATTTTATTATATCTCTCCTAAAGATTTGTAGTAGTAGCATCCAGAGCAGCTTGCTTAAGGTTTGCCTCAAACATTTTAAAAGAGTCATCTATGTCAGCAGCCGCTTTTAATAGAATATTTTCTGTGCAGTGAGCACTTAAGTAATTTTTGTATTTCAAGCAATTAATACGTGTGTTTGTCATCGTTAAATCTCAAGTGGGTGAAGAAGTTGTATATGAATATATAGTGACAAAAGTTGGTGAGTGATCTGAAGACGAATCTAAAGATGCTTCAACTTGGATCATTTCGCTGGACACACCCTTTACCACTCCAACATCAATAACATCAGGTATTTTTTGGCGATTTGTTGGCCAGTAAGTTGGCTGTCCGCTTGATATAATATTCAAACACATTTTATAAATTGTGTCAAACAAAACGCGACCCTTTGGTGTGATGTCACCGGCGGCCAAAAAGCGTGGGCCTAGTGAATTAAAAAATCTACTATATTGATTTTCTATAATAGAGTACCTTGGAGGAGAGTAAATTGATGAACTCACCAGGTTTTGATAAACAGCTTCAATGCAGATGTTAGTTGCTTGAAGATAGTCTTCATAATAATCACCCATTAAGTAGTGTTTTAATCGTGATGTTATAAGTATAGCCGAGCCACCACAACCTCTACCTTGGGGGTCCCGGCCGCCAAATGCGTCTCAGAGATAAGCATAACATTAATTTGTTTAAAAGCTTGATTTTAATAGCAAGATATTCTCAATAATATATATTGTAATAAGAAAAATATGATTCTTAGCGCAGGTTATTTACTTTCGAATTGCCATGTAAATGACATATGCGCACAGTTTTTTTTTCGATCAGAACTATGCACTAAGTAAACCCTAGACCTAGTAATTATGTATAATAAAATATTAATTCAGTATTCCGTTTTCAATTTCTTAATATCAGTTTAATATTATTATCACAAATGTAATAAATAAAATTTGATTATTATTTCTTTCTAAATTATTTTTAATGGTGTTTAGGTCATCGTATAATTAAACCAATAAGAAACATTGCAATAAATACACCATCAAAATAAAAGGCAAAAATAAAATTTATTGAAAACTTAATGATAACAATTGATTCACATTGAACAATGAATGATTGGATTTTCTTCTGTCCATTTAACTTACTATATATGAATGAATGAATGTCTACATGTATGCACTTCATATAGATTTTAGTTTTTGCTTTGATGATCTTTATATGATTAAAATTCACATTAAACTAATGCATTTTCAAATAAGGAACAGCAAGTAGAAAACAACAAATTAAAATTAAATATCTATTGCATTTATAGATTAAATGCACGTACACCAAAACTAAAATGAATAGATAGATATTTACTTCAGCAGCTTTTTGCCCAGCCAAGAAAGTACATATATTTTGTAAGCTTTTTTCATATCATTTAGTTTTTATTTTAGAAAAACATCCACAGACCAAAAATGTACATGATTTTCATACGTAAAAATAAAAAGAAAACAATAAATTCAAATAAAAACAATAAACAAAAACCCACGAAATATGCAAATAAACCGTCTTTACAGTTCTGCTCAAAACTTTTCAATATTTTTAGCATAAAATAGATAATGATACACAGTTTATGAAAACTAAAAATATACTTTTAAAATCATTTAATTTTATTGTCAGAAGAGCTTAATTTGTTTGAGGTTGCATCAGAACAGTTTAAGCAAAAGTAGTTAGAAAATAATATTTTACTTGTATAGGCGACTTTTCTTTATCGAATTAACTAGTGTAGATTAGTGTATATATGAAAAGTTTCATAAGAATCGGTTAAACAGAAGTAGTTGATAATTATAATTTAGTTTGCATGGGCGTGGCAGTGCCCACTTTTTTATAATTTAATATATTGGCGGAAGAACTTAATGTATGCGCAAGCTTTCGCTTACTTTGTTCCAGGATTGGTCCCCTTGTGTTACCTGTAAATAAATAAAAAGGAAGGGTATGAAGTAGAGTGCAAAGTATAAGAGCTATGAAAGAGATAGTGAAGAGGAAAGAGAAGAAGAACGTGTGTGCAAAGTTTCATAAGAATCGGTTGAGTAGATGAAGTTCAAAAAGAATATTTGCTTAGTATGGGCGTGACACTACCCCCTTTTTGAAATGTTAAATTATATTGTCAAGGCATCTCAATGTTTGTGCAAAGTTTCATAAAAATTGGTTAAGTATAAAAATCTTAAAAAGAACATTGACTTTGCATGGTCGTGTCATCAGCTTGATCTCTATTTTAGATTTATGGATGACATTTGTAATAACATTGATGTCACAATTCAAATGACAGGGCGTCATTAATCCGAACATAAATTTTTTTTATGAGTATAAGACAAAAAAACTAAAAAATTCATTAAAAATATCATAAAAAATTGCAACTCAAAATTTGTGTAAGAATTTTTTTTTAATTATGACTAACACTGTATGTTGTGGTATATGGTATACTGCATTACTAAACATACTTAATAGCACTAGCACACTATTAACAGTACAGTCGTAAGACACATATAAGGATGAGAATATTTTCCAATAGATATTTAAGCTCTAAATTTATTCATTTAAATAACAAAATATCGATTACGCAGATACGTTTAAACAAATACCAAGCAAGTAGTGTAATACGTACTACGCAGTACCTTCAATATCGGAATCATCATCATCATTATTATCATATGATTGTGGTTATATGTGTATTTTTTAGTAAGTAAGAAATTAATTTGTATAACGCCTACTGAATAAAAGCAAAATTAAAATGTAAACAACAATTTTGATTGTATCCTTTCCAGCTACCGGTTGGAGGTGGGTGCTTGTTCTATACAATGATTGATGTTCTATTTAAAATACATACCGGATGTTATTTAAATATAATGTTTATAAATCAAAGTGTTATTTTAAAGTTTCATAATTCTAACTCATGCATGGGACTTTTTCATTAGCATTGAATTTTTATTGGCATTATTTTAAATAATTTTAATGAAAAAAAAAATTCAACTACCAATAAATGCCAATGCTTTTTTTTTAATAATAATTTTTGTCCTAATTGTAATGAAAAACCAATGAAACCTATCAAGTACTAACTGTAATTGAAGAAATAATAAAAAATCAATTCAAAATTGAAAACTAGTCCAACAATTTATTAAAAGTTGCTAAAATTGTAAGAAGTTACAGATTCTAGGAAAAATTTGCCAGAATGCGCTAAAAATTGCTAGTATCAGAATTTGTTCCGATTTTTTGGCATTTCTTATAATTTTATCTTAACATTTTGAAGTCTTGTTTCTAACATTACAATTATTTGAGAATGTTCATTATTTTCGCGATAGAAGTGTTTTTTTTTTAACTTTTTGGATTTTTTCCACTTTTACCGATTTTTAATAAATTTTAGACTCTGCTCTTCTTCGATATTAGCAAGTTTTTGCAAGTTTTCATCATTTTCGGGATATTTTCTCAGTTTTTGCCATTCCTTACAATTTGAGCTAATTTGCAAATTTGCAATTTTTCGCGAGTTTGCGCTATTTTCACGATAAAAGTGAATTTTTTTTGCAGTTCTTAGCTTTTTAAAAAATGCACCGGTTAACCGACTTTTCGATTTATAGCCCACGACAAGCAACAATTTTTCGAAAAAAGGTAAAAGACAATTTTATAACTAACAAATGAACATTAAAATCATTAAGTTTCGACGAAAAATAGTCCCCCCTATTGTGAAAGGCGACGTCGACATCACATCAAACCGACATAAAAAAATTTTCACTTGTTTACTCTTTGTCGACAACAATTGATTAATATTAACATGCTGGACTAAGTTCATAAGCTGTAGAAAATAGTAAGAGACTGTCAATATCAGTCAATTATTGTCGACAATGAATAGACAAGTGACAATTGTTTATTGTCGTGTTGATGTGACGTCGACGTCGCCTTTCATAATAGTGGGGAATATATATTTTTTTGTGCAAAATTGTTTTTGACCGATAACATGTTAATTTTGTACTTCAAGTACTCTCATATAATTATCTTTTACTTTCGGTTTAGCTAATAAGTATATGTTGCGGCCTCCGGAAGAGCATGTTAGCTCCGTTGTGCTCCAAAGTTGTCAAAAATTATTAACTTTTGATTTAATCTATTCATAGTGAAACTAATTATATCAATGATTTAATGCTTTCAATTTCGATGAAGCATAGACCAATTGAATGTATTTTCTATCTATTTAGTGGAACTAGAGCAGAGTTTTTCAACTACACAGAAATAAATTTCATTTTCAGTAAAGAAATTCAATGAATTAGTAAATATTTTGTCTAGAAACGGCCCTACAAACAAAGTTGTAAATACAGAAAAAAAATTCTAAAAACCCGTTTTTTGTTTCAGTAAACAAATTATCAAAATCTACAAAACAATTTGTCTACAAATATTTACAAATTTTAAAAATTCAATTCAAAATAATTTAACTGAATCAAACACAAATATTTACTGAATTTTCTGTAATATGTATATCCAACAATATTTTTGCCTGAATTTATAAAACAATTTTTTAAAATCTCTCACAAATTCTAAAAACAAAATAGTTTACTGAATTAAACAAAATATTTACTAGATTTTTTAATATATCAAACAAACTTTTTGTCTGTGTCAGTAAAAATTTTTTTAAAAAATATTTTTAAGTTCTAAATAATAATATCATCCATCATCCATTAAGCATAATGAAATATCATTTTGTTAAATGTGTTCAACTCTGTATGTTTAATGAGAATTAACGCAACAACATTAACGAATTGATTCACTCAGAAATCTTCAGTAAACAAACTTGTTACAATCACATTCCTTTTGCTATCATTGTTGTTATTTATGTTGTATGTCGTCATCGGGTTTTGTTGTTGTTTTTGGTGTTTGCGTCCTAAATAAATCTCAAAAAAAATTAACTGATTCAGTAGGAACATTTAATGAAAATAAAATTATATTTAAGCAAAATTTTATTTGATAAGTTTTTGTGATAATTTTTTTAAGCACGAACAAAATCAAATGAGAATTTTCAGTGTCTCTCCTCCTTGATTTCGTTTAAAGCCAAAATTTATATGAAAATTAAATCTGCAAATAAAAGTAAAGAACTTTAAGTTAATTTATTTATTTATGTATGTGTGAAAAATCTCATTCATTGGAATAATAATACATACAAACAAAAAACATTAGATTAGCAAAATGTTATTTAAATTTCAATTTCCATGAAGCTAAAAAAACTTCTTATTTTTCTTCGTTCAAATACAATCGCTTTGTTCCAATGAATTTGGTTGGCATTTCCCTTTAAAGTGATAAATAAACTGAAAAGTTTTTATATTTGTTGTATTCATTTTTCTGAACATTTTTTATGTATTTCCGTAAGCGGTTTTTTAAAATGATTTTACCATTTGTTGATTTCATTCCGTTGTAGTTTATTATATTTATTTTAATTATTTTGCTGGCGCAATTTTGCTCGAGATATTTATTTGTTTATTTTCAGTTGCGATAAAAATGGGCGTCTTAAAATGAATTGCTGAACTGACTAAATTACACACAAACACACATACAGATATTGTTTGTAATTAAAAGAAAACAGTAGCATAGAAAACTTTAGAATTCACATAATTAAAGTTATTTTAACCCTTTATAGACCAACAGGTGGCAATTAAATTTGTTGTATACATCCTAGAAAAAATTAAAGCACTTTATAAAAGCTTATGTGAAAATGAAGCAGAAGGGAACATAATAAACTAAATGATATCTTCAATTCCCTTGCAGAGCAATATTAACGATACTTTACTAAAACAAAATTACCAATTGAATTTATTTCAGAGATTTTATAAATATTCAAAAGTTTGCACATTATCTGTAACATTGGGCTGTCAAGGGTTATTGTATTCATATTTTTCTGTAATACTAAGTAATTGGTGTTTTTCGTGTAGCTTATTTTTAAAAATATTTTAAAAACTTTACCACACAATTTACTTGTAGTTTGTTGACCACAAAGTGTATTTGTTTTGTAGATAAAATCATGAAAGCCTTCAAAATGTTGCTTTTATTTAAACATATCATACGTGAGTACATACAAGTACATACATACGTCACATTTCACATTTTATTTATTTAAATGGAATAACGACAGTTTTTCTAAAAAAAAACAAGCAAGAATATGACATCAGTTTCAAGTGAAGAAAATTTAAAATTCTTTTTATACATTTCTTGTCTTAATTTAATCGGTGTTATATAAGATTCTTTGCGCACAAATTTATTTTAATCTATTCGTAAATATTTTACAGTAGAATTGGTATAAAGAAATTAATTAGTAATCTATTTTATTGTTTGGGCCGTTGAACGCTAATATGCACTCCAATTTTTTAACGACATATATTAACATAACTAGAGAATTCTTTGCTCTATTCAGTAAAAAAGAAAAACCAAAATTTTACAACAAAATTATTTTTGAGGCGAGTGAACATTGTTTCTAAATTTGACCATTAGTTTCAGAGATATCGTAAAAGTTCAAGCTTAAAAATTTCATAAACAAATTTTCTTTTTAAAAATTCATAAAAAATAAATATACAGCTACAATTTCACTTTTTGCCCAATATCATGTAGCTTAATATATTCCAAAGGAAATTAGCCCTTTTTTGTTGTAATTGGTGCTCAACTTTTGATTTTGATCACAATTTAGTAAGAAAACTTTTTAAAATTTCTTATGAATTTTTTTAATTTTTATGCTTAAACTTTTATAATATATAACTCTGAAACTAATTGGTAGATTTAGAAACAATGTTCGTTCGGCTTAAAGATAATTTTGTTTTAGAGTTTTGGTTTTCTTTTTTTTTTACTGAATAGAGAAAGGCCTTTTTCCAGTTATGCTAATACATATATGTCGTGCAAGTGCTTCCATTTTTAACATAACTGTACTACATCTTTAAAACTAGAGATAATACAAAAAAAATTGGAGTGCAAATTCGCGTTCAGCGGCCGGAAAAAAAGAATCAGCTTTCAGTTCGAGGAAACGAAAAAGTGTAATCATTTTGAAATTTGAATTGTTATTTTTAAATATGTATGCGATTTATATAAGTCAGTAAGGCAAAAGCTGTTGGAAACTGCACAGACAAAAACTTTTTAGAAGAACACATTTTTGTAAATACTATATTTATTAAGTTATGAGTCATAAAAGACAGAAAAAGAGCATTTGCTGAAACTTTGGTGGACGTACGACACTACATGCCTTAATCTTAATTGATTGACCTGATTTTTTTTTATAAATACCCATCGATTTGTTGTATGAGACTTGAAGAAATCCAAGCTTACATTTTTTACGACCACTCTAATGTAAATAGTATGTGTGTGTTTGTGCATAAATCATAACTTTTGTACCGTTTAACCGACCGCAACAAAATTTTCGCCGTTCTTAAGTTTTTAACATATCTTATATATCATGTAAATATGAACTGATTCGACTTGGTGGATTCCGAGAATTTTCGAAAATATGTTTTTTTATCTACAGGGTGTCCCATTAATCAACGTCAAGGCAAAAGCAGATGATATGGCAAGTAGTGACTGTCCGAAAAAAATTAGAAAAATATCCATGTCACTTATTTTAAAAGGCCATTTTAAGAAAAAATTACCCTGTGATGATCTTTCTATTGCTGTGACTACAAATCTTCACTTTTCTTATTTTCTTTTTCTCCTATATTATTGTGAGATATCCTTCTGTAAATGACAGTTAAAAATTCGTACTGCAGTGGCCTGATTTTTAAAGAAAATCTTATGTTATTCCAAATGATGTACTTAAAATTATTTCTACTCCCAACTTTCACCGGCTGTGTTGAAAAAATGTACTAGGTACTTTTGTCAAGTGATATCAAAATTTGGCGCGTTTAGCACGAATTCCAAAATGGTATAAGGGCCTATTCACATATTATGTAACGCTATTTTCACAGGCTTTATACCGCCCACCCTTCGTAACGCTTTTTACAAAATTTTCTGTATAAAGTATCTAATCCTTAACAAATCTTTAACCCCCCCGGAAGCGTTACGTAATATGTGAATGGCCCCTAATACTTGGCCGATTTGTTTTTTTTTTAAGTAAAAAAATTGTTTTAGTCAGTATTATTCGAATGTTTTCCAGTTTAAATTGAAAAAACGTTCGAATAACGACAACAATTTTTTTTCTTAAAAATAATATGTAGTTAGATATGTTGAAAAAAGGGTGATTTTTTTCTTACAATGGCAACACCTTTTGAAATAAGTGACATAGATTTTTTTTTTTAATTTTTTCGGAGCAGTCACTACATGCCCTATTACCTGCTTTCGGCTTGACGTTGATTAATGGGATACCCTGTACATATTTTAAACCTTTCAATGGGAAATCCCAATTTAAAATTTATGATAATATTATCTAATTTACTCTTAATAATCGATCTGACATCTAAATGAGATGAATCAAAGTTTATTTGTGGTAGATAAAAGCTAAGAGTTGACAACATTGAAAAAATATCGAGCCATAACCGCACAAACCGCTTAACTGTTTTCGTTTTTTGACGAAATTAATGATTTACGATCGTGAATAATCGATTTATCCATGTTAGATTCTACTATACAAGACCGTTTCCTTACTGTCGCGAACTAATCCAATATTCAACTGAGTAACCCCATTAATACAAAGCTCAGTTATGTTGATTATAACTTTAAGTTTATTAACTTTGAGTTTATCTAAACTTGAATTTTAACTGAAAGTTAAACATTTTCGTTAACAATAAAAAATGGATTTAGCTTGTATCATCAACTTTTGTGATTGCCTGCAATTTATTAACTATTTTTGGGAAATGCCAAAATTTTTGCAATTTAAATATATAAATAGTATCATAGATCAACAGCATCTGAGTACGATTGCTACACAAAGAAGTGCTGAATTCGTTTAAGAAGCTGTGAATTTTCAAAATAACAAAAAATTAATTTATTTTCAAATAGCAATAATTTCTTCAGTTAAGAACTTAAACTCACAAAAGGTTCCAGTTAAATTTAATTGAAATTTAATAGGTAAATCAGCTTGGTGTTAATGCAATTTTATTAATCAAGAATTTAAATTTAGAGTTTAGTGTTAACTGCAAGTTAATATTTTTATTGCCAAAGTCAAACAAAATGGTTAATCACAAAAATTGGCAGTGAAAGGGTTAACAAAAATAACTTTTGAGTAAATTCATCACTAATAGTAGTTTCTTGTGAAAGTTTCAATATTATTCTTAATTCTCATTAAGTTTAAAGAAGTTTGCAAAGAACATAACAGCAGTTTCCCTAATAAGGTGGGAAAAAGCTGACTTAGGACACCAAATACGAGATTTAAACGAAGACTTTTTAGCTTGATTTTTTTATAGTTGATGGTCGAACGGCGTAAAAATACGTTAACTGAGTAACAAGTCCAAAATATATTGCTTAAGAAAGTAAATTTCTTTTGGATTTGATATCCCACTAAACGCACTTTATAACCCGTTTGACCATAAACTTAAAAAAATCAAGCTAAAAAGTCTTCGTCGAAATCCCACAAAACTTATTTCCTTTTGAATACTTGCAGTTTATTTCACACTTTTGATTGCGAGAATAGCATAGCAATATATAAGAATATATTTTTATTTCTTACAAATATTTTTTTTTATCAAAATGAGAATAACCAAAACAATTTTTATTTAAAAACATTAAAATGTAAAAAAAAAATATTCTTCTAGTTTAACAACATTCATACATATGCATATATATTTATTTTGCAACTACATACTTTTTAAATCGAAAGAACAAACGAATACAAACATAGATATTGCTTCATTAATATTTTCCTAACATTCTATACAATGAGTGCTCTGGAATCTGTTCGTCTCAACCTCCTCACTGTGTAGGAATTTCTGTATGAATGTAAATTGTGTCTGGCGGTTGATCTTAAATTAATGTGTAATTAGTGAAGGTTACAGAGGCCATGGTGTTGACGATAAAAATCATATGACGTTGTACTTTCCAATAAAACTGAATACAAAATACAGCAAAATTTCTTTCGTTTATTCTTAAGCAATTAGAATATAAAAAATTCTGGAATGTGATTATAAAATTGAAAACATTTTATTTATTACTTTGTTTTTTTTTTCTTTTTAGCAAACACCAACGATATTAAACTTTAATAAACAAATAAGCAAGAAAAAGTAGATCATTAATATTAGACGTAGGAAAAGAACTCATTTATAAAACCAACATCACTTCGTAATCATTTCAAAAGCGGCTACAACATACGGAAATGTAAATGAATTTTAAAAATAAGTAATAAAAATAAAACAAAACATTAACGAAACGTCATGGGTAGTAAGTAGTACACGCTGGTACATGATTAAAAAATATGTTCAAAGTCCGTAATAAATGTGTCAACATTAAATGTATGGATTGGAAAGGGCCAACAGACTATTGAATACAAAACGAAATTGTCATGATGCGTTATTCGGAAATATCGAGAGAATTATCGAATGATAGCTTACGTTATGTCGAATTTAGCAGTGGCAGTGCTGGCAGTCCCATAAATTTGGCGCGGGACTCTTCACCTTTGAGTGATATTTCTACAGGCAGTGGTCCCTTGGTAAATCAATCGCCAGCCTCCTCATGCAGACGTCATAATCATCAACAACGTTTAAGTTCCAAACAGCGTTATGATGATGATCATTATGATAACATATCGTTGGGTAATAAAAATAATTTTAGTGGTTTTTATGCGGGTCTACGCAATTCAAAACGTTTCTCTGGTAGCGGCAGCAATGGTAATGTTAATGGCACTGCTAATGGGGCAGCTACTATCGCGTATGTTCGTCAGCGTAAAGACAGCACCCAATCGACGCAAAGTTATAAATTTGAATCAGAGTCACCGAACAAACAAAACATAAGCAAGTCATTAAATATTAAAGGATCAAGGCGTAAAAACTCTATTGGCTGTTTAAATGCCTTCTCCTCTTCACCAGATTCGCCGGGTAACTATTATGGTGTGGGGTAAGTTTTACGATTTTGCTAAAATTTTGATGTTGTATGTAAATGATTTTTTTTGTTTTTCTTTACAGCGGTCCTCCTTCCTTAAAATCCAATAGCTTGCCCGGTCACAGTTCTGGCAACACTTCTTTAGACTCTACAGTTTTAAGTGCTTTACGTATACCCGCCGATGAATTAGCAAATCAGTTGACATTATTGGACTTTCCTATATTTGCTGCCATACAACCCGATGAGTTGACCAGCTGTGCTTGGACCAAGAAAGATAAACACGTTATTACACCGAATATTGTTGCATTTACTAAACGTTTTAATCATACCAGTTTTTGGATTGTCCAAGAGATTCTCAGCGGTGAACAGCCGAAACAAAGAGCCGAGATATTGGCACATTTTATAAAGGTAAGCAAATTTATATTTTATATATTAATTTGAACAAATTAAGTTATAAAGATGCCCAAAATTCAATAGTAAATTTTCATAAAGTGAAGTTTTTGGGTAACTTCCTGAAATTATTGAAACATACATCGGGGTGCCCCTGTGACTGAGTTGTAGCGATGCTAGCGTGTCAGTCCAGAGGTTGTGGGTTCGATTTCCGTCAAAATTTTTATCGAGAAAAGCTTTTTGGCTTTGGTAGTTTCGGTAGGTAGTCTCCTGCTTCTAAACAAATTTTGTCCCCAAAACTTGTTCAAAAAAAGCTTTAAGAAAGCTTTGTAATCAACAATTTGAAAAGTAAGCTAAAAAAAACATTAAATAATCAGTCTGTTCTTGTAAGTGCACAAAGTTATCCAAATACAGATTTTATATTGAAAAGAACATTCGGTTAATTTTGGGTAGCGTCGTGCTTGTAAAGGAAAAGACTGAATACATATACATATGTAAAACAGTTTTAAATAACGTATAATTTTTTAAAGGCAAAACTTTTGTCAAGAGATCTCTAAAAACCCAAAAACATACACTTTTTTACACAAAGATTTCACTATCAGTAATTTTCTAAAAAAATCCGGAAAAAGTCGTCAAAAATTCGCTTTCATATACAAACATATTTGAGAAGATATTGCTAAATTGTGCTTTTTCAAATAAAAAGACTAACTACATATATTCACGAAAAAGTTGTATATGTATATAAGAATTTAAATCACATTCAACAGAGCCACCTGACAAGTGGTGATCAGCAAATACACGTGAGCACTGACGATGGAAGTGTAGCGGCTTCCGAAAGTGGCGCTACTCTGTTCTGCTGTGTACGTTGAAAAATTAAGTTGATGTTAATTTCCCCTTGTTCCTTGGAATATTAATCATGCCCAATTCTTTCTGAATATAACGTTACGAACATTAGCCTAATAATCAATTTAGATTCACAAACTCCATATCGTTACCTTAATATAGAAAGGTCCTAACTCGTCTTTTTTTTAAATCGTATTTTTTGCCTGTTTCGATAGACGAACCTCTCTCTATCTATCGAAATATGCAAAAAATCGATTTGAAAAAAATACGAGTTAGGGCCTTTCTATATTAAAGTAACGATATACATATTAGCCTTTTCAAAAAAAGCACTATTATTTTTTTTCTCAAAAAATTTAAAAAAAATTTCATCAAGAATTACAGTTATTTTCAGAAATAAATTTTCATTTATTTTTGTTAAAGTTTTTCTTTATGCGTAAAATTTTTCGTATAAAGCTTTTTCTTTTCCGTAAAGCTTTTTATAAAAATATTTTCTTTTAAAGCTGTTCCAATAAAGCTTTTTCTATAAAGTTCCAAACAGCTTTTGCCATAACGTTTTTTACAAAGGAATTTCATATAAAGATTATTTAAAAGGTCTTCCATTCTCTTTTTCCAAATAATTAATAAAAAGTAAAAAGCTTTTTCCATAACGTATGTCTCAAAAAAGCATTCCCCTAAAGTTTCTTAAAATGTTTTTACAAGTCTTTGTTTTGCATGTTTTTCCTTGAAGCTTTTTTCCAAAAATTTTGCAAAGAAACTATAAAATTGATTTAAAAAACTTTTAAACAAACTTTTAAAAGCTTTAAAAAAACTAAATTATGCATCTATTAAAAAACTATTTTCTATTCGATTCTTCAGTAAAATCCCCAAAGGCTCCACAGTTTATTTTATTTAAAATGAAATTAAACAAAAAATGAAATTTATTTGCTGGAGTTTAAGCAATTGTCTATATGCAGCATTTAGTTGGTGCTTTATCAACTCATCAGTAGACTTCAAACAAAATTTTGAACAGTTACAAACCCTTTATCTTATGTACAAACTTTTAAAAACCATTTGAGAATTTACAAATATATAAATGATTTTCAAAAAATAAGCATAGTAGGCTTTGAAACTTATACAAAACCCAGTAAATAATTTTTTATTCGATATGAATCTATTTTATTTTTCTACACCTTCATACAATTAGAAATCCATTGGATAACAATAAAAGTATTTATAAGGCAAAATAAAAAATAAAATCTAAATTAAACCTTTCAGAAATTTATTATTTGACAATTTTATTTTAAATTTCATTTAAAATAAAATTGTGACAACATGTCAAATAATAAATCGGTCCAGCTGTTTGGACTGTACGATGGCGCAGACAGACACACAGACACACGCTACAAACTTATAACACCCCTCTGTTTTGGTCGGGGGATAATAAAAATAAAATTGTTTGCTTCTTAAATCTCTTGCAGGTTGCCAAAAAATTACACGAACTCAATAATCTGCACTCATTGTTTGCGATTATTTCGGCCATGCAAAGCGCGAGCATTTATCGCCTAAAGAAAACTTGGACTTATCTAGCAAAAAAGGATAAACAAAGCTACGAACGTTTGAGCGATATATTTAGCGATCAAAATAATTGGGAAAACTTAAGAGCGTATTTGGAAAGTTTACGTTTACCCTGTATACCCTATTTGGGGTTATTTCTCACCGACTTAATATACATCGATTTAGCTTATCCGCAAAAGGATGGCATCGAACCAGAATCTCGTCGTATACGTATGAATAACATTTTAAGAGTTATAGCCAATTATCAGGAATCGAATTATACTCATATACAACCCATAGAGGCAACACAAAAGTATTTAACTTCAATAAGATACATAGAAGAATTGCAGAATATATTTGAGGAAGAACAATACAAGTAAGTGCGACTTTTTTTATAATTTTTTTTATATAAAAAGTAATAATTTATTTGTGTTTAATGTTTTAAGAAAATCCTTAAAGTTGGAACCCATTTCGCCTTTGGTACCCAGCTCTTCTTCTTGTAGCTCTAAGGAATCATTTAATGTAGATGCTGTCACACCAGCCTTGGCTTGTTTAAATCTATCACCCGCCAAAACATCAGCTTCGGTACGAGTAGCCAGTTCAACGGCTGTTAAATTTATACCAGGTCATCGTAAATGTCGCAGTCTTGGCACAAAGTAAGTTTTTTCTCTATTCAGCATTTCCTTTGTTAACTAAATCATTGAACTCATTTACAATTTCACTATTTATAAAAAAACAATTCTTTTATCCTTCCTTTTGACTCTGCTATCCACTTAATTACAACATGACCACCATTTTATTGGATCTCAAATTGTTTAATTTTAATGTGAAAATTCGCAAACTGTAAATTCAAATCATTTTAAATGTTATTTATTGTGTCTTTCAATATCATTTTTTAATATTTGTATAATATTTTCAATTTGTCATGTCTGCGTGCGAGCATTTGTGAGCTTTTCATTTTTGTTTCACTTTTTTATGTTTTCTATATGTTCAAATTTATTATTATCTCTCTATCTAAATATCTATCTATATGTAGGTTTCGTAGCACCAGTTTGCCGCGAAATTTTTCACAAAAGTGTCATTGCTCACTTATAATGCTAACAAAATCTGGCATTGTTATCAATGCTACTGCAACACATAAACGTTGTCCATGTCATTGTCGGTGAGTTGTTTCCGGTCATCCGCTTTTACGAACAAACTAAAATTTCTTTAACTAATTATAAATTATTAAATCATTTAAAAGCTTTAAAATTAAAACTGTATGCTGCTACATAATAATCTAATATAATTCAGTATTTGTATTTATATTTCCTCCTGAATTTTACTTAAATTGCTTTTTATATTTTCATTAGTTTTCCTTCCCTCTTTTATAATGTGTTCAAATTGTCTACTTATTTATTTCATTATCTTTTCCCTGTAAAGGTCTTATAGACTAGCTATTATTTGATTCCTTATTATAAAACAGGTTTAAATCTATATAATTAATAGGCAAGACGTTTATATAGATTAAAACAAAAAATGTGTCCAAATTGATTATTAGGCAAAGGTTCGTAACGTTTTATTTCAGAAAGAATTGGGCATGATTAATATTCCAAGGAACAAGAGAAAAATTATCATCAACCTAATTTTTCAACGTGCACAGCAGAACAGAGTAACGTGCCACTTTCGGAAGCCGCTACACTTCCATCTTCAGTGCTCACGTGTATTTTGCTTATCACCACTTGTTAGTTAGGTGGCTCTGTTGAATGTGATTTCAATTCTTTCTGCAATAAAAATAAATTTCAAAGGAAATTATGAAATAAAGACCAATAAAATAAAGCCCAAAAAAATTAAATAACACCCAAAATGTATTACAAGATAGTAATAATTTTTTTATGTCCTTCTCTTCTGCATTTAAAAATCGCCCAAAACAAAAAAGCCCAAAAAAAATTTTTCATCTGACTATGTCGAGCCGCGGATCTAGCTTGAGCTCTTTGGGCGGGGGAACTTCTAAGTAAAACATACTATTTTTCCATTCCAAACTTCTTTTAGAAACTCTATAGAAATTTACCCCTTCTATCCGCGCCTGGCTATGTCGAACAGTGGCTTTACTGTATAAAGAGTTCTTGCATTGCCGGCATCCTACCCGGGCTTAAGGATTGCCTCCTCTGGGTATATCGAATAGTGGATTCGCTGAGTAAATATTTCCTAACATCTTTACACAGCGAAGCCGCTTTTCGACATACCTAGAAGAGAAAATCTTTAAACCCCGGCCAGCTTCGCAGAAAATCTTTACTCAGCGATGCCACTATTCGACATAACCAGAGGAAAAAACCCTTAAGTCCGGCCCGAGTGAAGCCACTGTTCCACATGCCCAGAGGAAAAACATTTTTGGCCGTTTTTGTTTTGGGCGATTTTCAATGCAGAAGAACAGAAGAACATAAAAAAATTATTACCAGCTTGTAATACATTTTGGGTGTTATTTAATTTTTTGGGCCTTATTTCATTGGTCTTTATTTCATAATTTCCTTTGAAATTTATTTTTAAGGAAATAAAGCCCAAAAATTGAAGGGCATTTAATTTTTTTTCTTTGGGCGTTATTTCATTAATAGAGGTCTTATTTCATTTTTTAAATTGGGCGTTATTTCATTTTATTTGGGCTTTATTTCATTGGGCCTTATTTCATTTTCTTAATTGGGCCTTATTCCATTGGGCTTTATTTCATGTCGCCGCTTAATTAATTTACAACACTGCTATTGCGCTTTTTTTGTTAAATTTTTGTAGAGCAGTGTTGCAGCCCCTCTGGTGTCAAGTAGATGCATTAATTTGTTTAAGCTGTGTAGCCATATATAAGTTCTTTTACTTCGCCGACGATTCTGCTACAATACCGACGAAGGAGGGTGCTGTGATATGCATTAGGATATGTCAGTACTAATCGCTGCCGGTACTGGGAAAGTGATTAGTGCTATGCCTTTATCACTTGTAACAGTCCAACAACAATCAACACAATGACACGCCAATGCACATCACAAAGACTGATGATGTTGTTGGCGCTTGCCTGAAACTAGTCTTGAACTCAAGACCTCAGGGTTTGTAGTCAACGCGCTAACCATTTCAACCAACAGCACCCTCAAAACTATTGCCCAAATTTTGTTGATGTATAGTGATGAATTCAAAATTACCTAAACATTAATGGTAACGTTAGTTAAAAAAAGGCAATCTTTAATTGCAACTTTTTTTCTGCTCTAATGAAACTGCAAATTAGGAATTTCGCACTAAATTTATGGTAAAATATATGAAAGTTTAATGAGAATATGTTTAAATGCAGCTTTTTTTAGTGCTGGTTAAAATTTTGCACTAATTGAGTGTAGGACAGATTTGTGCACCAAATCTGAGTTTAGGGACAGTGAAAAAATTGGCACTAGCACAAAATTTTTTTTAGTACTATTGAAGAAAAAACCGTTGTTACTAAACTGCTGAAAGATAGTGTAAAATCAATCAACGCAATGTTTATTTCAATCAACGTGTACCAACTATGTTGAAACCTATAACTTTCAAAATACTTAACCGATTTTAATAAGATAAAGATTGTACTCATCTGTAAACAAATACCTTTAGAATGAATACTGTTTGACGACATCAAAGAATGATTTTTGCTAACTCGTTCTTCACAATACTTATCCATTCTCTATGTGAGACGGTTTCAAAGTAATAAGTGGCTTAAATATGCATTTACACACACACACACACAAACACACACACAGCCATACGGACGGATATAGTCCTAAAAACAATATGAATAGCTTACTAGTAGAACATCTAAAAATCGAGATCTGATGAAAACCCGATTTTCGAAAACCGGGATGAAATCACAGTACGTCCCATTTTTTGGTTGCGGGAAGTTTATTGCTAGTTTCAAGTTTTGAGTTTATTATAGAAATGTTTTTATAACTTGAAATATGCATTTTGTTTTAATTGTATATTTTTTATATTAAATCTTTCCTTTTTGATTTGCAAGAATTGTTTGGCTTTTGAATTAATTGTGTGTGTCCCTTTTAAACAGATTACTTTGTAAAACCCCAACCAATTTAAGAGCCTGCTTTTGTGAATTAAAATGATTCAAAACGTTTCAGATTTGTATGAAAAAATTTTGCTTTGAAACTAGTTATCGATACTTTTCATACAAATTTGAAACGTTTAGAAAATAATTTTTTTTACAAAATCTGCCTATATATAAGCCATTTTTGATTGCTTTTAATTAAACCCAAAAGTTTTATTTTTAAATATGTAACACGAAACTAACAAAATTTTAATTTAAATTTTCTTTGCAGCATTTTTGGTAAGTCAAATTTTTCAAACGATGCTGTAACTGGTCAAAATGGTGCATGCTATGATGCACATATTCATGATCATAGCGCTTTAAGCCAACAATTGCAGCAGCGCCATCTACTAGACGATTCGGTATTGGAACCACCTCAGTGTGTAGGCACGCCTAATGGTAGCATACATATTAATTTAAGCGATAATACCGATATTATATCATGCCATTTAATGGAAGTTAAAGCACTTAAAATTCCCTCAGATGAAACAAACTCCTTGCAGGGTTGTGTTAGACGCAAAACTGTACAGAAAGAGGGCCGTAAACCAGCGGTAGCCTCTTGGCAACGTTATTGGTTGCAAATTTGGGCCAACTCTTTAGTCTACTTTCCACCCAAATCCTTTAAGGGGAGTGAACGTTGTGACTTTAAGCGTGAACCCTGCAAGGTGTGCCCCCTGGAGGGTTGGTTTGCCCAAGTCATTGATAATCCAAAACATAAAAATACTTTTGAATTGTATCATCGCACTTTGGGTACAATCTACAAATTTCGTACCGATAGTCCACAGACAACACAACTGTGGTGCAGTTCTATTTGTAAGTTTGCATTACAACAAAATCGTACACCGAAAACCTTGCCCATTAATTTAATGTCTTTTGAATAGAATAAATTAGGTAATCCAAAAGAAAACTTAAATATACATAAAAAATAGCCGGCCAAGGTAGTTTATTGTTTTATATTAAAAATACTATTATGTAGCACTTAAGTAGGCTTTTCAGTAGGCTAAACAGCTGCAATAACTTTTGTGTCTTAATTTTGTGTTTAATTTTTATACAACTTTTTTCAAAAAAAAAAAAAAAAAAAACAAAGCTTATGCCAAAAAAATTAAACCCACAAGAAAGAAATACAGAAAATTTCACACTTAATAACTCATTAAAATAATCGAAAGAAAGCAACATAAAAAAATACTCTTTAACATTAAAGAAACCACTTTCTTAATTTGAACAAAGAAACAACAAGCAAATCAACAACAACTATTTAATTTCTAAGACTGACAATAAAATTAAACGAATTCTTTAATATTAAAAATTAAATTTTTGTTAACATATAAACAAATCCTTAATTTAGTTATTATAAATGAAAACGACATTAATTGTTGTGTAAAACATATTAGAGTTATATCACTGCTGAACTGTATATGGACAGTATTTGAATGTTTCGAACTGAGTTACTGGAGGGTTACTTATTGCAATGCAAATAAGCACAAATTCGAAAAGTTTTCTTTTCGAATTGAGTTACCCCCGGACTAGAGCTCTTATTATACGTACTCTAATTACTAACTTATCATACTCACTTATGGTGTTATTCCTTAATATAACTATTGGTATGTAAAATAAAGTCTTGAAAGCTTTAGGCTTTAAATCTTACGAACGTAAATCAACGAATTTTGTTTTGTATTTTCTTAAATACATATTTTATAAAAGAAATACTTTCAGCAACATTTCAATTTAAGGCATTTCATTTCACAACAAAAACCCAACATCATGATTTCTTTTTTTCTAAAACATTTCATCATTTTCCTAGATTTATTTCCATTTAAAATCAAATTACATACACATATAAGTTTATATAGAAAATATTTAAAACATTTAAGATTTATCATTTTTTTCACAAAAGTTTTAAGTTTAAGCTAAATTATTTGTTACTAGAACTTCCTCACTCACTTTTTCACAAGTCTCGAATCACTGAACCCCACTACTCAACGATTTTTTTTCACTTATGTTAAGTAATTGTACACTAACATTAAAAAAAATCAATATTTATATGTATTGTTTAATATTAAGTTTACAACACAGTTAGTAAAGTTTAAAAATAAAAAAATAAAATCAATAAATAAATAAAAAAATATGTAAATCAAAATAATAAAAAAAGGTAAAGTCTATTTTATTCTAAACTAGTGTTGTATAAATCATATTAATTTGTCTTCTTTATTTCAGTTAAAAGCAAGTTTTTGAATATAAATACATACATACACACTTAAAATTCCAGAAAGTTTCAAGATTCTTAAAAAGAAAGTTCCCAAGAAGGGCTAAAATTCAAGATTCAAAATAATTTAAGTTTCCAGCAAACCAATTGAAGATTTAAGCAAATTCAAGACTCGAGGAGCAAATTCAATACTTTCACGGCGAATTCAAGAAAATTCAAGATTCAAATATACTCAAGATTCAAACAATTTCAAAACTAAAGCAAATTTAAGGCTATATGTAGTTGATTTCAGTTTAGAAAAAAACTCAAGAATCAAGAAAATATAAGGCTGTAGGCGAATTCGAGGTACTAGCTAATTCACAATTCATGCCAACTCAAGACTTAAACAATTTCAAGATTAAAATAAATTTAAGTCTGAAGGTGATTTAAAGTGCGAGAAAACTCAAAACTATTTAAAAGTCAAACAAACTCAAAATTCATGTCAATTCAAAACTACTCCATTCAGAACTCTAACCAGATTCAAGATTTATAGCAGTTTTAAGAAAAAGAAACTAAGGTAAGTTCAAATACAAAGTCTAGGAAAATTTAACATTAAAAATTCTGTCAGTTTTATATAAGTTTTTGAAAATATTTAAGAAATTTATTATTTAATATATTGTCATAATTTTATTTTAAATGAAATCTATTTGATGGTGTTTAAGCATTGTCTACAAGCATTTCATTGGTGCTTTACCAAATCGTCAGTAGACTTCCCCCCTCCGATTTTTGAAAAAAGTTATGGGACCAAACTAGCAAACCCTTTTAAACAAAAAAATTTTTGAAAATGGGTTAACAAATGACAGAGTTATGCATGAGGGGAGCAAAATTATGGGATCAAACTGTAGCAAACCTTTAAAAAAAATTTTTTCTTTTGAAAATCGGTTGACAAATGACAGAGTTATGCAAGGTGGAAGAAAATTTACCCCTCCGATTTTCAAAAAAAAAAAATTATGAAACTAAAGTACGACAAACCCTTAAAAAAAAGAAGAATTTTGAAAATCGGCTAACAAATGACAGAGTTATGCATGAGGGGAGCAAATTATCCTCTCCGATTTTTCAAAAAATTATGGGATCAAACTGCAAGCAAACCCTTTCAAACAAAAAAAGAATTTTGAAAATCGGGTCACAAATGACAGAGTTATGCCAAAAAATTACACACGAATTGATAACCTCCTTCTTTTTTGAAGTCGGTTAAAAATAGGTAAATATTCCACTTATTATATCTTTTTACTTATTCCGATTCAACTTTTTGATAGGTGCTCTTGTTTAGCAGAAATTAACGCCACAAAATACACAGAAGTGACACGAACCGAAATATATTTCTGATCGCTTACACAGTGCCTTTAAATTTCATTTTCTTTTGCAGCGCCTTTCTACCCGAATTAATTTTGTAATTAATACAACTAACTAAATATGCATATATTTCCACAATTCACATTGAATATAGTATTTATTAATTAATTACAGTTTATTTTCATTCATCGTTTACATTTTGACTTTATAATTATTGCAAAATCTCACAAATAATAAATCATGTGCATGTGTGTGTAAGAACACGCTGCATAAAAAAACCTGCCCTGCAGACAAAATGACTAGTATGTGGTTAGAAATATACTAGTTGCTTTTTTATTCAGACTAGTTGTCTAACTGTTCTTTTTCCATATATCGAACTATCGATTTTAACATTAGGTTGTCATAGGAGCCCAACTAGTTCATTTGTACATAGTTACATGCTAGTTGAAACACCAATTATTATAGACTAGTGCGCTTACTAGTTTCTTTATTTATAGTTTTTTAAATATTAAAAAACATTTGGCTCAACCGGGGTATGAACACACAGTCCTCATATTTCAAGGCATGTACTCTGTCCACTGAGCCACTTTCTACTTATTATATTTAGAGCTAAAATTTTGTTTTATG
The DNA here is from genome assembly GCA_956483635.1 of Panzeria rudis. Taxonomy (NCBI): domain Eukaryota; kingdom Metazoa; phylum Arthropoda; class Insecta; order Diptera; family Tachinidae; genus Panzeria; species Panzeria rudis. The sequence continues at coordinate 137,316,266 of OY101450.1, read as the reverse complement.
TATTTACAGCTGAAAATATGTCAATTTATAAAAAAATAATTTAAATTACTAGTTTCATTACAACTAGTTGTATGACTGTTCCAAAACGTTGTTCTTTGACTAGTATCGTTACTAGCCTCATTACAACTAGTAAAGTGACAGTCCTTTGGTGACTAGTAACGTTACAACTAGTATATAACTGTCACAAAACGTAACTAGTTGTACATTTAGCTGCAGGGTACCACCACAAAGGGTACCACAAAAAAACGCAAATTTATAAAACAAATCTACGACACTTTTATATACACACAATTCTTTTTTCACAATATATTTTTAATAATAAGGCATAATTCTTAAATTTTATTAGAACTTGAAAATTTTTAGCGTGTTATTCAGTGAGTAAAATTTTTAGATTTTTTCTTTTTCGTTTTGTTTATTTTCTTCTGTTCATTATTTATGCTAACGTCATGTTCGCCATAAGATTCGCCGTCAACAACCATTTTCAAAATAAAGAAAAGAGAAAGAACGAAATTGGTAAATATTCCATCTCTATTGCACTACCACAAAATGCATTGATAAGGCAGAACATGGACATCACACGAATTCACCACAACAAAGAAGTTGATGAATTTTTTACAGTTGCTCTGCCGGCGTCATGTTTATGTCATGTTCAAGTCGATGGCTCGTGAAGACGTAGGGTTAGTCACACGCTCATAAATGTTGAAGTTTTATTTTTGCCCGATAGAATAAAAAAATATACAATTTGTGCTATTATTTTGACTAGTTTTATTTTTGCCCGATGGAATAACAAAAATATACAATTTGTGCTATTATTTTGACTGACACTGTATGTATGTAAAAATAATCTTAATAAAATAAATGAGTAGAAATGTGAATATTACTTAATGCTAAAAAGTTTCGGATTAGTCCGATCGAATAATTCAATTCATACTTATATATATCTATTTTTTTTTAATCAATCGAATTGAGGTGAACTTAAAAATCACTCTCATTACACTATTAACTCACTTAATTATTATATAATACATTTTACATTGTTGGTTTCAATACTTTGTTTTATTATGTGATATTAACGCCCATTGACTAGACCATATGAAGCGATAATGAAATTTTTCAGGCGGTGTTAAAAAGTGTTCATGCCATGACTACTGTATTCAAATACTCATATTCGCAGTTGTAAATTTCGATGTGATTGGAATAAAATTAAAATTTCTGGTACAAATGACCAAAAAACAAAACTATTTTAACAACATCATGGCATTGTATTTGTTTGTTGATGTCTTTGTTTTAAGTCTGTTACAAAGTCATGATTATCAAAAAATTTTAATGTGAATTCACAGCCGTTGATCATTAGCAGTGGTGAATTTTTAATTTTACCTTAAACAAAGAGGTGAATTTTGGCATATGTTTATGGCATTTGTTTTAAAGTGCAGGTGTAATTTAATAGAAAATTTCCAAAAAAAAAATCTATTTGAATATTATTTTGTGAGCCAAAAAATTGGTATTTAATTGTAATACAAATTAAATTCGATTGAATTGTTAAAAGAAAGATCTTGAGGTGTTCAAGTCGTTGGTGGTAGTTAAAACGGAAGAAATTTTTATAAAAAAAATTAATTGCGTATATATAGGAAGTTTTAAGAAAACAGGAAATAGAAAAAGAGAGATCTAAACTAAAGCAAAAAGATAATTACAATGAAAGTGAGTTTTTTTTAAATAGATTTGTTCATCGAAAAAGTTTCTAAATTAAAATTATTATATATATAATTTTTCCAGCTGGATTATTGGCTTTTATGCTGCTTATTTGGTGCATGTTTCGCATCCTTTACACTGGCTTACAGTACAAGTCACACGGAAATGTAAGTTAAAAGCTAAAAAGTTTGTTAAAAATTTTATTAAAAAATTTAAAATATTGAGCATTTAAAATAATATTGTTAAAATGTATGTATTAATTATACGGGTTTTATAAATCTAGATAGGTCTGCCAGCTATCTCTGCAACGTCCAATGTTCCAAAAAAGTGAAAAATAACAAATGGAAGTATGTTATCGCAAGCAAACATTATAGTGTGTACTAGCGGCAACGTTTGTCACTTCCGATGTTTTTCGGTGTGTGGCAAACTGTTTGCGCATCTAATGTGCACGGTTGTCACAATAATGCGATAATATTGCAGTTACAAAAAGAAAATGACAGCATGTTGTCATTTCGTCGCATTGAGTTGTTAATTTGAAATACGACGCCACCAAATGATAGCAAAAGAAATGTCCAATGTGTACGAAGCATAAAATAGTTGAATATGTTAATTATAATAGGACGATTATGGATGACAACTCCAATTTGGCTGTCAGGTGATGAAAACGACATTTTAGATGATAACAGAAAGTTGTCAATTTCAGTTGCTAATTAAGCTTTTTCGTCAAGCTCAAACTCTTTACTCATGCACGATCATGCAACTTAAAAATGTGGCTAACGCCGAAAAAAGAAAAATGATCTGAACAAAGCAAAACTCCAAAAATAGCGTTACGTAATATGAGAATAGCCCCTACAAGCAAAATATGCTAAAATAAATATACTTGAAAATTGTTCCACAAAAGGGGAAAATGACATTAGAGCCAGACAATCGCTGAGAAAGGGTTCCGCCATCTCTTCTTGCGTTTCATAGTTTCCAATAATAACATGGTATCGCGTGAGACCGCAATTCATAGTAAACCACGCCGTAAGGATTTGATTTGGGATAGTGTAAAGATTAGGGATGTAACGATACGCCGTTTTGCCGATCCGATACCGAAACCGATACTTAAAAATAAATATCGCCGATACCGATACGAATATTGAAATTGAGTTCAACAAAACTCAGGTGCAATTTTTTTAATTATACAAAATTACAGTGTACGAGATTATTAATATTTAAAATTGATATTAACCCAGTATAAAAAATTGGAAGTATTTTTTAAGGAGCTACATTTTCTTTGCTTCCAAAAAATCTATATTAAAAATATGCAGATAACACAGTTCAACAGTCCAAAAAACACACGGACTTGACAGTATAGATTCAATTGTTGTAGATAGATTCGGGGTAGTAAAACCCTATATTTAGCTTGGCGAATTCGGTGACCAATTTCGTTTTATGGACCTCCAAAGCTTTGGAAAATCAGCGGGCCCTCAAAAAAAGGTGGCATCAACATTTGGCCAACTGAAAATTCAAACTTGGTGATACCGCTTAACTATATATGCAATAATGTAGCTAAGAGTTCGCTAAACAGATTTTATTACCATTTTCTGCCAACATATATATTACTTTTTCGTGCAGTTTTTTTTTGAAAAATTAAGGAAAACAATTTTTTTTTCACTTTTTCCAGAATAACTTACAGGGACTCGTAATTTTTTATTAACAATATTTGGCAAAGTTGTAGCTACGGTAAAGCTAAATAACTTTTGTGAACATGTCAACATAATCTGAATGTATCTGGGCACCCTAAACAGCCCAGAAAAACTAATTTCTACCTTAAAAGTTTTCGTTTTTTACGAGTTAGGCTATATTTTTATTGCATTTTTTTGCTTTCTTTGTTATTGTTCCACTTCTTATGTTGCTGATTTTAGTATTTACTATTTTTATTGTTTGTTGTTGTTTTGCCAAATAATGGTAATGAAAAATTTGAAGTCCCTATAAGTTATACACAAAAAAGTGAATAAAATAATTTTTTCAAAATTTTTTTTTTCAAAAAAAGTACAGGAACATATTATTTTTCTGGCCACAAAATGTTAGTGAAACACAACAGCGAAGTATGCACTTGAATATACTATTTTCAAAAAAAAAATATTTTTTTAGCATAAAAAAAAGTGAAAACACAATTTTTAAGTGGTCTGTGTGAGCTATTAGAGTGCCTAGAGACGTGCAGATTGTATTGATATGTTCACAAAAGTTGTTCAGCTCTACCGTAACTATAAGTTTGCCAAATATTGTTAGTTAAAAATTACAAGTCCCTTTAAGTTATTCTGAAAAAAGTGAAAAAAAACAATTTTTTCCTTAATTTTGTCAACAAGAAGTTCACGAAAATTTTTTTTTTGCCATAATATGTTTAAAAAAATCTGTTAAACAGACTCAGCTACATTATTGACATATATAGTTAAGCGGTATTTTAAAGTTTGAAATAGCTGTTGGCCAAATACTGATGACACCGTTTTTTGAGGCCCCACTGATTTTCAGAAACTTTGGACGTCCATAAAAAAATTGGTCACCAAATTCGCAAAACTGAGTAAAGGGTTTTACTACCCCATTGTAGGGCAATCGAACCTGTACTGTCCAGTTCTTGTGTTTTTCCAAAAGTCTTTATTTGGCGCATAGTGTAATTAGTAGAAAAGCAAGAAAATAATTTTAATTCCTTTATAATTTTAAAAAATACTCGCCATGCTCGCATAAAAATAATTGTGAAAATGGGTAAGTTTTTATCCTTTTTTCTTGAGGAAAAATCATTATAGAACACCGAAAAAGAAATTTGTCCTAGCATCGCTTCCAATTCGGTGATTGGTAATCGAAAAACAGAACTTCTTGCAATGGCAAGGATATGTAAAATAATTAGAAATTATCCAAATTTGCAATACTTCCGGATCGCGAATTCTACATTTTCATGACTTCTTTGGAGTGTCTTTTTTTGCTGGAATAAGATTTAAAAAACAACGACTTGAATTTGAACTCATGGTAAAATTAACAAAAAAGTAAATATTTTTTTTACAAAATAACAGCATAAAATATTATTAATTTTTAAAATTGATATTAATAAGATTTAAAAAATAACGAAGTGAATTGAATTCATGGTAAAATTGAACAAAAATAAATTATTTGTTAAAAAAAGCTCTGAAAAAATTTTAAAAGTATCGTCGTATCGACAGTAAAATATCGCCGATACCGATGTATCGGAAAATCTGAAGTATCGCCGATATATCGGTATCGGTATTCGTTACATCCCTAGTAAAGATCCATTAAACTTGTCTGAGAGCGTGAAGGCGACCAACTCCATCTGAGTGAGCCCCGGAACAGTTCTCTTTGACGTATACCGACGATATACCAAAGGAGGGTTGTTAGCTAGTTAGCCCGTTAGTTTCCACACAGCATAATGCCAGTTTATTAGGAGCACCAAGTTCGATAAAAGACGTACTAGAATCCATGACAACTACCGACCATAACTCATAAGAAATTAGGGCCTTCAGTGCTGCCCGGCTATCTGACATACATTTTCTCCTCAAACACTCTCTAGCACAAATGAGGATAGTATAGATTTCCGCCTGAAATATCGTGGAATGTTTATTCATGTAAGTGGCCCTTTGAAAATTAGGACCGTATATCAGTTCAGTTCTTATGTAGAAAAAAATCAATATTAATATCATTCTTGGCTTCGGCCTCAGATATGAAGTGCCCTGGTAGCTTTATTGGCCGTATAGGAAACATGTTGGTTCCATATATGCCTCATTTCCCTTGAGTTTCTAAAAGAAATTTACAAAATTGTATGTTTCATTTAAAAGTTCCCCACGAAAAAGCTTAAGATGGACTCGCGCCTGGTTCCAAGTGAGTGACTTGTCTAGAATAACTACGAAATATTAGACAACCTGATAATTGAACCATTTAAATTTGGTTCCGTGAGTCTACGTTTTGCTCGTCTGGAAAAAGGTAAACTTATTTAGGCTTTTTTGGAACCTTTCCGAAATGTTCGGAAATCCACTTTGTTGAGTTGTTCAAGTCGATCACAAACGTCCATAGTAGAGGGTATAGAACGCCACCTTGTGGTCGGCATATAGTTACTCTTATAATCATGAATGTCCCACACTCATTCAACTCAATGATGCTAGATGCACACATTTCTAATTTTCTGAACCTCATTTCTATCGTCAGTGTTTCCGATTGCGTCGTACGATGTATTGTCGAAGGCTACTTGAATATCTATAAAAGCGCATGGAGCTGCTTAGCTCGTAGAACCTTCTGCGTAACCGTGGTTAAGTCATGTACGATGGTTGGTAGGCGAATTGAAACTGATGTATTGGAATCAATGGAAGATAGTTTTTCCTAATATAACCATCCAGAAATTTCTCCATCGTTTCTAAGAGAAACGAGCTGTGTCCATTGAGAGAGCGAAATTGGTTGTAGTGGCTTTTTGCATTCTATCCGATATGGTTCCATCCTCCCATATTGCCAGAAATATGATAAGGTTGTCGACGTAACCACATGTTCGGAAACCTATGTTGTTGAATTGTTCAAGTTGTTCAAGCTCATCGATGACGTTAGTCTACAGTAGAGGCGATAGAAGCCCACCTTGCTTACAGCCTCTAGTTTCCCTTGTGATCCTCGATGTTCCACACTCGTTCAACTCAACGATCCTAGTTGTCAACTTTTCTAAAGTCCAGTTTTTATTAATTTTGGGAATCTTTCCTATCGAGAGCGTTTCCAATTACATCGTACGAGGTATTGTCGAAGGCTTCTTGAATATCTAGTAAAGCACACAGGGCTGGTTAGCTCGTAGAACCTTTTGTATAACCATGGGTACGTAATTTAACGGCGGCAAATTGAAACTGGTGAATTAGATTCAATGGGAGATAGTATTTCCTTATATAACCAACCAGTAGTGTCGCCATATATTTTAAGAGAAATGAGCTCAGGTTGATGGGTGTGAATTGTTTAGGTAAAATATCAGATCTACCGAAGCCTTCGGTAATACGCTAAGACGCTTGATTTGAAAATCTTGGATAATTGGGGAACAATATTATCAGGACGCTGCTGTAGAAGGCATGGACAGATGCCATCCGGATATTTTTTATAAGGACAAAATTTAGATAACGCCAAAATGATTTATTTCTTACCAAAGATTCTGTCCATACAATCTGGACGTTTTAGTGTGCAGATACCATTTCAGTGATCCTGTGACAAGGTCTTCTACAGAGATTCTAATGACTCATTCTGGTAGAGAGCACCAAAGAGCAACATTTTTGTGTAATATTTTAAACTTCTATGGGTTGTCCCTTTCTTACTCCCCCCATAAAAGTAATCCCAGATTAAGCTTTCAAAACGCCGGTACACGTATATATTTTTTGTGTCCTCTACCAAAATTAGTTGTTAAAACCATGTTATTTTTTTGTTGTTGTTGTAGTGTTATTTATCCTTTCTCTGTATATTTGACACTTTGACCTTTCGAGTACTTCATTATATCGGAAGGAAGGATGGATGGAATGGATTGGAGCGAGTGAAATCGATTTAACTGGCCGGAACTTAAATCAATTTTATGAAATTTTGTAAAATATATTTTAAGAAAATTTGTAATCAAGAGAGAGAGAGAGAGAGAGAGAGAGAGTACCAGTCGGGCAACGTAAGATTATTTATATGAAAATGGCTCAATTTTTTAAAAACTTAAATTATTTCTCTACATACTCGCATCAATCACACTAAGAAGTTTTTTCTTGATCTTTATTATTTTAGTGTCAAACATACGGATTCATTAGATCCCGACAAGGATGGTTTTTGGTCTGAGAAAAAATCTTGGAAATCTCGATGGGTTAAATATTGGAAACCGAAAACAATTTATGTGCCCATCTGGAAAAAAGTTTGGTCTCCCATTATACAAAAGGAATGGGTGCCACTGCCCAATACACCACCTGGTTGGACAAAATCAAATAGTAATTCGCAAATAACTGAATACGAGTATTAACTTTAGAAACTTAGGATAATTTTAACCTTAAAAATTTAAGAATGGGAAGGAAGAGAAGGGGAAAAGTACCGCCGAAGAAAGCCGAAAACTTCTTCATTTCTTATTGGCCCAATTCACAATCTGCAATTGTTAGTGGTGAGTATTCTATACCATTTTGCAAATTCTACGACGCAAGACCATTTGCACAAGATTGATAATTGGGTTAGTATAGCCCAATTCACAATCTTGTGCAATTAGTCTTGCACCGTTGCACCGATGCATTTGCAAAATGGTATAGTATATTGATACTCACCACTAACAATTGTTAAGTGGTAAGTATCAATATACTATACCAATTTGCAAATGCTACAATGCAAGATCATTTGCACAAGATTGTGAATTTATTAGCCCAATTCACAATCTTGTGCAAATGGTCTTGCATCGTAGCATTTGCAAAATGGTATTCTATATTGATACTCACCACTTAACAATTGTTAGTGGTGAGTATAAATATACTATACCAGTTTGCTAATGCTACAATGCAAGACTATTTGCACAAGATTGTGAATTGGGCTATTATGTATTCTTTAATAATTTATTATTATTATTTATTATGTATTCTTTAATAATTTTCTATTCTATTTCTATCAAACTTGCCATATCGTTCCGTAATAAATTATTAAACTATTTTTACACAAATTTATTATTTTGTTGTTTTTTTATTCGCTTTTCTTTTATTTCAATTTGTACCTTAACTGCAATTGTTCTTTTTTTCTGCTTAGAACTAAAGAAAGTTTAATAAAACCTTCAAAATTAATAATTAAAATATTAAATTAAAAATATTATAATAAAATTAAATAATTTAAAATCGAAATGCATGCACGGGAGTGAAGACAGCTTTTGAAAAAGTCTGTGTGTTAGAGAATTAAATAGAGCAGAGAGCAGGAAACTTAAACTACAGACAGCAAGCAGGAAGTAGAAGTGGAGAATGGAAAAATCAGTGAGTGCTAATACTTATATACAAGAAAATGTGGAAGAGAAAAATCATGGCTGTTTAATGTAAGAAACGAAAATGTTTGATGGGCTTAGATTTTACGTTCCTGTAAACTTGATGGGATTATTCGCTTGCTGTGCATTGTCGGCAGGTTTATTTTGCAATTCTGTACTTTGTACCGGTTGCAGTTGGGTGGATTTATTGGCTGTACTATCATCACGTTTCCATACCACTTTATCATTGTTGGCATCTTTGCGATCCCAATCATGGCCCTGTTCTATGTGATGGTGATGAGCTTCATGGTGATCATCTATGGGGAACCATTCAGAAATAATAACTGGTTTCCAGATCTTCTTCCAATCAGGTACCCATATCTCTTTCCAGCCAGGCACCAATATTTGTTTCCAGGCTTCCTTCCATTCGAGTTTTTTATCCTCCACCCAGATTTGTTTTTTAGCTGGTTTCCATATCTGTTTCCAGGCTTCCTTCCATTCGAGCTTCTTGTCGGGTACCCAGATTTGTTTCTTAGCTGGTTTCCATATCTGTTTCCAGGCTTCCTTCCATTCAAGTTTTTTATCTTCCACCCAGATTTGTTTTTTGGCCGGTTTCCATATCTGCTTCCAATCTTCTTTCCATTCCAATTTCTTACTGGGCACCCAAATTTGTTTCTTAGCCGGTTTCCAAATTTTTTTCCAGTGAGACTTCCACACCAATTTCTTTTTCCACAAATCATGACTAGTGTACTCCCAACCTTCGTGATCCTTACCCAAATATTTCTCTCCTTTTATGCCCACTTTGATCCATTCTGGTGTCCAATATTGTTTCCATTCCGGCACTTGTATCTCTTTCCAAGCTGGCACTTGTATTTCCTTCCACACTGGCACCCAAATTTGTTTCCAAGCTGGTACTTGTATATCTTTCCAGGCTGGCACCTTAACGGGTACCCATATGGGTTTCCAAATTTTCTTCCAGTCGGGTACTTGTATCTCCTTCCAAGCTGGCACTTGGACTTCTTTCCAAACTGGCTTCCAAATTTGTTTCCATGCCGGTACTTGTATGTCTTTCCAAGCTGGCACCTTAACTGGTACCCATATTGGTTTCCAGATCTGCTTCCATTGTGGTACCCAGATTTGTTTTTTAGCAGGTTTCCAAATCTTCTTCCAACCCTCCTTCCAAGTCACCTTTTTCTTCCAATAACCTGGGTTGTGTTCATGATGATGATGATGTTGTTCTTCATGACCATGATCATCATGTATTTGCTCTTCATGAATTTGTTCTTCTTGTAGTTGATCCTCATCAAGATGATGATCATGGAGGGCTTCGAAATCAATTCTTTGTTGTGCTACCTGGGAATTTGATACTTGTGATTCGGCAGCTTGTTGATCGAAAACAACTTTATTTGGTGATGACTGCTGTTCCTGTTGTTTTTGTGCTGGCGGTGGTAGCTGTAGTTGTGAGGGTTGGCCATTTGGTAAAGCTTTACTGTGAACCAAAGTACCCAAGAGTAGGACACCAAATGCTGCTAACTGAAATTACAAAAGAAATTTTTAAAGAAAATAAATGTTTTAGATAAATAATTTGTTATCAAAAAAGTTAAAGAAAATGTTTTCGAACTACATACAAACTACAAAATTTTTAGTTTCGAGTCAAACTGAAAAAAAAAATATATATAAGATTCGGTTGACCTTGCAGGCAATCCCTGGAATTTCCCTAATTTCAACCTCAAAGCAGTAGAAAATCTATGGAGTAATTAAAAAAAAACTTGAAGCGGGTCGAACGACCTCCATACAAAAACTAAAAGTTGTGGCGGTCACCCTCTAGAATCAAAGATATGTCAATGAAGTTTCTAAAATGGGGAAAACATGTTTTTGGCATGCCCCAAAAGCACAGCACTTTTTGTTTTTTATATATAGCGCAGCCATTTAAAGTCCGATCTGATTATGTCTCATACCGTTGCTCATGGCTTGAATATAGCTTCATTTTTGCTCACGTGACTTTTTAATCCGACATCTAATTCTGGGCGCCACTTATGCCATCTCGGATCCTTCCCCCATAATGTCTAATTTTTTGCACGTGGAAAGAAAGTAGATTTAAAACTTTCATCTATAACTTTTAATATACTAACTTTTATGCCACGCCCCAAAATTACGCCCCTTTTTTCTTTTTCACATACAAATTACTTTAGACTGGACAACTCCAAATAAAAAATAAAAAAAATTGCAGCAGTCACACCCTAGAATGAAAGATATATCAGTGAAGTTTCTAGAACTGTAAACAAATTTTTTTGCCACGCCCCAAAATTCAGCATTTTTAATTTTTTATATATTGCATCGCCATTTAAAGCGCTGTATTTTATTTATTTTTATTTTTTTGAAAATTTCATTGACATATCTTTAATTCTGCGGGGGTGACTGGTGCAACTTTTTTTACGACCCGCCTTAATGTACATATACCTTTTGATAACAAAATTTTTGTGTGCAAAATTTTTCGATAACAAGAATTTCAAATGTAAAAAATTTTTCGATAAATATTTCGTAGAGAATTCTTTTTTAGAGAAACCTTTTCGATAACAATAGCTTTTTGTATGGAAAGTTTTTCGATAACTAATATGTTTCGATGACTAAAGTTGTCTATAACAAAAATGGCAAACATTTTCATTTAAAGTATATTTCTACCGTATATACTTTTCGATAACAAAAAGTTTATGCGTAGCAAATTTTTTGCTAACAAGTTTCTCGTACAATCATAAGAATAATATTTTATAGAAAATGCTTAAAAAGTAAAAATTTTTGATAACACAAAAGGTTTGAGCAAAAAATTTTCGATAACAAAAACTTTTCGATAAGAAAATTTTTCGACAGCGAAAATTTTTTATGTAGAACATATTTAGATAACAAGCTTTTCGCAGATAAAATCTCCCGGTAAAATGTTTTATAGAAAATTTTCGCTAAGTAAAATTTGCAAAAATATTTTTTATGGAAAATATTTCGACTATATCTTTTTCGATAACAAAAATTTTTCGGTTGTGAAAAGCAATTATTTGTAGAGATATTTTTTGAAAAATTTTGTTTTGTAAGAGCATATAAACAAAGATCTTTTTTAAAGAAAATAAATGAAATTTTCAAAAACTGTAAACTATTAGTGTAGCGAACATGTTTTAGTTATTTACAATACATTCTCAGTCAGTTGATGGATGAAGCTGCATATTGCATTAAGTTTTGCACTCAACAAAGGAGCAATTAACGACACCGTTCGAGCGATAGTTTTTAGTGGAACCTTTGAACTGTCGTCCGAGAGTCTTGTTTCTTTTGCATGGATTAGTAGAACGTATTACATAATTGAAAGTATTTTTGCCAACTGCAAATAACCTCTGAATACTTCTAATACTCGTAGGAACCGTAGCGATTCTCAGCGAATATTTTTCGATGAAAAAATTTTTTGTGTGGTCAATTCTGGGATAACGAAAATCTTTTCTACAGGTTAATTTTTGGAGGAAATTTTTATAAAATGTTTGGAAAATAAATTTTTTCGATAACAAAAATATTTTATAGCAAAATTTTCGATAACTTTCCGATAACACATTTTTTTTAAAGTTTTTAGAGAAATTTTCAGTTTTTTTTTGTATGCTAAAGTAGTCGATATTCACAATTTAAAAAAAAATTTGTTTTTTTGATAATAAATTTTGTTCCATAGGATTTGTTTCGATAACAAAAAGTCCTTTTTGTTTGCAATTTTCCTCTGTAAAAGTTTAAGGAAGTTTTGCTGTTCAATATTCTTGACCCACCACAATTTTCTTTTCATCTATTTACTTATTCATTCAAAACACACGCAACAGGTATTATCAATATTCAGTTACTCCCCGTCCCCACATGAAATTTTTCTTGCAGCAATTTCTAAATTTGTGGGAGAGTGTTGAAATATAAATATATACCATATCTATTCCTCTCTCGCTCTTTCTTACTGAAAAATTAAAAATGGCTGCATCGAAAATTTGCACGTGTGGACCGGGACTTATTAAGACTTTATTATGACAAAAAGTTTGTGTCTGAAATCTTTTGTTTTAGGCTGGCGTATTGCGTTTTGTTTATGACAAAAACATTATGCAAACGGTTCAATATCTAAAATTTAAAAAAAAAACCAAAATTGGGAAATTTTTTTTTGTCTTAATGAATTTCTATTGTAATTGTGAATTCAAACATTCATTAATGATATTGCGTTCACAAATTACAACTATTTGTTGGAAAGTTTTCAGCTATATAGACACCATTATTGGGATATGGCTTTTGTTTCTCAAGAAAGTGATCGGGATTTGGCACAGTTGTCCTGTTATTTCTTGTGAGCTTTCTGTTATTTATATCCTTTCCAATCTTGTGTGTGTGTGTGTTGTATTTTAACAGAAAATCTAAGGTAAACATAAAAATCTTATGAAACTTTTAACGTTGTATCCTGCCCTGCCCTTCTTTCTGTTCCCCTGTACCCTGGGATCCTAATATTGAACTGCATCATTTTAGTTCTTTATTAACACATTTAATCTAAGCCGCTTCAAAATACTTTTCTATCTCTTCCCACCAAGTTTGTGTCTTAAGTCTTTTGTTTTCTTTTCAATGCAAAAGAGTTTTAAATAAAGCAAAATCTTAATTTTTTATAGCAATTAAAAAGCTATCTAAAAATGATTAATTTATGCACAAATATATTTATTAAAAAAAGTAGTTAATACCAAAACAACTAACGAAAGTAGGTCAACGAAATCCCCAAAGTCAGTAAACTCGTATAAAAAAAATCCAAACTAAATACAAAATTAACAAAATGAGTCAACTCTTATTATGATAATCATTGCATAATTATAATTTTATTTCATTTCTTTTGTTTGGCAAATAAGAAAAAAAAAGATGCGGCGATTGGTAGCGACAATAGCAACAATGTGTTGAGACGCCACTTAATGTTTATTTAAATCATCTTTAATATATAGTGCAAAACGAAAATTTGATCGTTAATATGAATTTATCTTCATAAAAAAAGCGTGGTATACGCTATTTCATCGTTGAAACGACCTTGGGAATTTTTAGTCTAATAACACTGTATAGCAAGAAAAATAATAACATGGGTTTAATCAACGATTCTGGCAGTGGGCACCAAAAAATATATACGTGTATCGTATTTTGAAAGTTTACATCCGGGATTAAATGTAGGGCGAGTTAAAGTTCCCCGCTTTAGCACATAGTTATAGTGACTCGGTATAGGAAATCTTGCCAGCCTTCCATTTAAGGCATAAGATGTGTTCAGCACTTCTATGTAAAACACCTGGAAAAACATTTTTGTGGAACATTTTAACCCTGTATCTCGTCGTTGTATGCGCCTTTGTGCGCGTTTCTTAAAAAATATTCAAATACTCGCAAGCTCCAGACACAACTTGAATGGCAGAAATCATTCAAAACTTATATGTTTAAGGGTTAATTTCGTACTTATTCACAATTAGTACTTGGCATAGGAAATCTTGTAAACCTTACGTTTAAGATATAAGATGTGCTCAGGACTTTATGCAAAACATCACGAGGAACATATATGTAAAACATTTCAGCCCGCTGAAGGGGAATTTTTGCCCCTTATTCAAGAAAGGGGCAAAACAACCCATTCAATGAATAGTTAGAGGGTTAAAATATTTTACAAAAATTATCTTCGTGGTATTTTACATAAAAATGCTGAACACATGTTATGCCTTAAACGTAAGGCTTACAAGATTTGCTGTGCCGAGTCAGTATAACTATCAGACCAATTATGAATAACAATTCCCCGGGAGATTTTTCCCTATTCCCCTATTTTAAATAAAATCTCCTGGGGAAAATTTTCCCTTTTCCCATTCCTCCTATTCTAAATTACAATTTCCACGGGAAAAAACTCCCAGGGAAAAAATAAGTATTCTAAATATGAGGGAGAGGGAGAAATTCTTGCGAGTTTTTTCACCAAAACATTTTGAAGGGAACTAATGCAAAAAATTTTAAAATCAGAATTAAAAAATGTTGTGAAACAATTGTGTAAGCATTTATTTAGGACAACAAGTTTAAATAAACACCGGAATGTTATAAATATTTCTCGCTTGTTTTAAGCATTTTTATCCACGCCGTGCGAACATGCGTTTCAAAAACATAAACTAGTTCGGCCTTCGGGATAAAGTTTTTAAAAAACACTCAATTTTGCACGCATCCTTTAAGTTCACACAATAAGTAAATGGAAGATTTGTTGCGGCTTAAAAAATTTACAATTTCCTTTTTACAGACAATCATTCGGGATTTAATGCATCTGGCTTCACTTCCTCAGCATAAAGGTCTTCCAAGAGCTTCTGAGTGACTGCACTGTACATTTTACTTTTTATTTAAGCAAAAACAAATATTTATATTATCACACAATCTTATTATCAATAAAAACATAAAACTTTTATTAATTTCTATTACTGAACTCTTGCATTAGTGCATAATAAAATGTAAACACTAAACAGCTGATCCAGATTTTTCCCTCTCCCTTATTTGTTTATTTCCTGGCTTTTTAGAATAGGAGGATTTTTCCCCGTCAACAAATGAATGGGATAAGAAAAAACTCCCCGGAAAATTCCTAAGTGGGCTGTATGTGTAAAAGGGGGGACATTAAATTCTCTCTAAAATAAATCCCAGGTGTAAACTTTCGTAACGCCGATACTTTTGGCACTCTCTGCTAGGATTAGCCGGTAGAACCATGTTACTTTGTTTGTTTTTGTTGTACAGTGTAATTTGATTGTAGCATTTGTGTAGCATTTTATATTTAATATTTTGATTAAATTACCAAATAATGACCGCTAGTGACAAAAGTTTTATTATCAGCTTTATTCCATTTTTATTTATTATTTATAATTTCTGTTGATTATAATTTTATTACGTGTTGGTGTTTTCTTACTGCAATACATCTATTAAGGTTCGTTATAACTTATTTTTATGGTAATTAATTGGTGAAATTAAAAGATGACAATATTTTGCTTGAAGTTAACTTTAAATCTGTCTCCACAAAAAACTAAACAAAACAAAAAGGTGCTATTTTTCCGTTTTAATTTTAAAATATATTCCATCATACGGATGTTTATAAAAAGGTCAGCATCTCTTTCTTTATTTTGATAACATTACTGTCAAGTTCATTTGGGTTAATTGTTTTGCTTAAGAAAAAAAATCTAAATTTTATTATGTCATTTCCATAAACTCTGAATAGCTTTTGTGTGGTTGTGCA
The DNA here is from genome assembly GCA_956483635.1 of Panzeria rudis. NCBI lineage: Eukaryota > Metazoa > Arthropoda > Insecta > Diptera > Tachinidae > Panzeria > Panzeria rudis. The sequence goes on along the minus strand of OY101450.1, from coordinate 137,300,358 downwards.
AGCTGTGAATATATGCTCCACATACTCTTGTGTAAATATGAGTTGATAAAAAAAAATTGTCGTAATAATCGATAGATCGTGATCTTTGAGGGGAAGTGTTAATTTAACTCTAACGATTTGGTTTTTTTTTCTTGAAAAAAAAAGACAGAGAAAGTAATGATCATGTAAAAGATTGTGAAGATCGTGCAGGAGGTAAAGAGAGAATTATCTCGTAAAATACATTACATGACATAAACTTGTACAAATAGAAAACAAAATTAAAATTGTTGTGGGCTACTAGCTTGCTACCTTGTCTAGCTGTCCATTCCTTTAGGATTTCTGACTAACGAATTGAAATTTAGCTTTTTTTTCAACATACAACAAAACACTTGTTTCCTTAATGGGTTTCCGCTTTTTAACCTCAAATGTTTTTGTTTATGGTGTTTTTGGCGCATGAAAGTAATAGCAGATAAAAATGATGGCGATTATATCATAATTTTGTCTCTGTTTTTTTTGGAGGAGGGCGACATGATAGTGAATGGTATGTATGTGGTGCGGATAACTATCTCTCTTGGTTAAATGTGTTAATAATTTTGCAAATATGATGAATGATAATAAATGGTTGAATGTGTGTTAAATGCAAAAGTAAAGAAATTAATGTATGATTGATGATTGTTATTTAAAATACTGCATTTATTTCTGATTTTGACTTTCAAGCTCCTGGTATTTTCTATTGTAGTTTGGTTTTTATTTAACTTGAATTTCTAGCCCAATTTAATTTGATTGCAAAATACATATTTTATTATATTTTTGTGTATTTTTAGTGTCTGAAAATAATAATTTATTTGTGATAAATTAAAGAAAAAATTTAAATTTTGCTGAAAATATTTACTGCGAGGCTATAAAATACATCAAAATCTTTGCAACATGGTTATTAACAGGGCTCCGACTTTAATGCAGATGCATGTTTTTTCTGGTAATAGATAAAGAGGTATTGACTAATTATCTATGCGAATCATCAAATTTTAAGTAGCTTGGCATCGATTTGTAGTTGCATATTTTGGTGGTAAGTGTATATTTTTGCATATTTTGGCAATAAATGCGTATTTTTGGAGTAATAAAAATTGTTTTTAAAGCATATTTCTCAAGTTTTGGAAAAAAAATTTAAGAGGCCGATTATGGATGGCAACTGAGCCTCAGTTGGGTTGCCAGTTGCTAAAAATGATACACTGATGGCAACTGAGAGCTGTCATTTTCGGTTCCTATTTAGTGCGTTTCTGGCAACCATTAATTTTCAGTTGCCGACTGACAACGCAACTAAAGTTCGGTTGCATTAAATAATACACCCAATTATGTTTGTTTTATGTTTTTTTCTCTTATAAAAATAAAAAACTAAAAAAAAAGATTTTCATATTATTTTAGTTTTGGTACTTTGTTCGTATGTAAATATATATCTTTGCGCATATTTTGCATTTTTAGGTGCATTTGTTAAGCGCTTATAATCAATTTTTAGTTGCATGAAAGTCCGAGCCCTGGTTATTAATTGCTAAATTTTTCACTTTCTTAATATTTTTCACGATATCTTTACTGGTAATAAATCTATCTATCAAGAAAGTTAGAAGAGGGTCTAAGCTTTCAGAAAGAATGTTTGCTTGATACACTGTTGCAATAAATACAATGTTGCAGTTTTAAGTAGGGATGTAACCGATACCGATATATCGGCGATACTTCCGATACGACGATACTTTTAAAATTTTTTTCATGGCCTTTTTGAACAAATAACTTATTTTTTGTTAATTTTGCCCTGAATCAATTCGTTGTTTTTTAAATCTTATTCCTAGCAAAAATAAAATAAAATAAAAATTTACACTCTAAAGAAGTCATGAAAATGTAGAATTTTCCATCCGGTAGTAGTGCAAGTTAGTGATCATATCTAATGATTTTTACATATGCTTGTCATTACATAAAGTTTTTTCGATTACCAATCACCGAATTGGAAGCGATTTTAAGAAAAATTCCTTTTTTTTGGCGTTCTATAATGATATTTTCCTCTAGGAAAGGGGATGAAATATACCCAAATTCGCAACTTCTTTCGTTTTATAATAATTTAAATGCAAAACTGTGTTTTCATGTAAGTTTAAGTGAATAAATATAAGCTTTTAAATAATATTAGTTCATAAATGTCCTTTAAAAAATCGATTTTTTAAAAAGCATGGTGTGTACACACAGAAAAATTTCAATGTAAAATCGTCGAAAACTAGGTTAATTTAACATTTTTCGGTAGTGATTTTGCTTCATAGGTATTTCATATTAACTCAACATGATTTACAATAATCTTAAAGGAACATTTATACTTTTGAATTAACTATATTTCATGCTGATTTAATATTGCAGTACAGTTAAATCAGAACGAAGTTAATATTGAAATAATACAAAAAAGCATGTTGAATCAAAGTTGTTTTGAGTTGAAACAACGCGAATTTGATACTGGAACAACACGAAGAATCATGTTGAATCAGAGCTATTTCAAGTTGAAACAACATGAATTTGATATTGAAACAACACTAAGAATCATGTTGAATTATAGTTATATCAAGCTGAAACAACATGACTTTAATGTAGCTTTTTTTATTAATTATTTTACTTGATGGTTATTAGCATAGGCATCAGAAAACTTTGTGTTGTAGTTAAGCTGCCCCAGCCAAGATTTGAACTCGTGCCACTTGCATGATAGTCCACGCGCTAACAAATGCAGCCACAACAGCTTCAAAATTTTCTTTAGCTATACACTAAATAAATAGCTATCGTATGTAAAATGAATTTAATTTTGACTAGACTTTTTTTAAATTTCCTTTTAAAGTTGCTACTGAAAATCATAAACATTTTCTACCTTGATTTTTTTTAAATTTAATTGTAAAATTTTCTTTGAACTGAAATAAATTCTAACTTTTAATATGAAAAAAATAAAATAAAAATACAAATGAGTTTAAAAATAAATCAAGATGTTTTTCCTACCTCGTTTATTTTTCTACACCCTTTTTATGAAGCAGATAATAAATTATTATGAATAACATAATAAATAAATTCATGGTTTTTATATAAAATAAACTAAAGTCTTATCAATAAAGAGAAGAAAAAAATTTACGTTTAGAATGAGAATCAGTCATATATTATTTTGGTATCCTGTACCAGAATCAGTCGTTATTAGAAGAATGTTATTTTTTTGTGTTCTACAATGTAATTACAATATGAAGGAATTAAAGTTGCCAAAATAGAAATGTTTTACTTGACTAAAAGATGATTGTCTTTGATGGGAATCGAACTTGTAAGCCCCAACTAGTCTATAGGAACAGCTCTAAGAGAATGTTGGTGAATTAAAAAATTTTGCATAAATAATTTAGCCAGAAACATAATAATTTTACAAGATTGCTCCAAATGCGTAATATTGTGATCTAATTTTTATATTCAAACAATCATTCACACATTTATCAAATTTAAATTAAAATACAATTTAGTTTCTTCATAAAAAAACACAAGTTGTCCCGGTTTGTTTCTTCCATTATATTTGACCAATTTTCTTTTACTTCCTCAATGAATACATTAGAGACAGACATTCATCGTCTCGCAATCACAATTCAAGATAAACACTACTGACATACACACACAATTCATTCATTTTCAATTAATACAGTCAGTCAAAACATTCACACTTTCAATTTCATGACTGCGTTTCCTACATCGTATTGCATTTCCACACATGATAGCTGTTAAAATATGTATTTCATAATCTTTTGTATGAAAAATAAAATGAAAATCTTTCTTCATATGGTTTGTGTTGGTGTCTTAAGTCTTTTGATTTCGAACTGTTGCTCTTGAATTGTATCGAAGTTTCTTGCTTAAGTCTTTTGTTTTAAACAATAAAGTGTTATATAAGCACTAGTAAAAACGGAAATACTTTTTCACAAGAAACATTTATAATTAATTTATTACAATAAATTAGTTCATTTATTTTAGCGATTTTCTTGCAAATGTTTGAAAAAGTTTAGCACAATTTTATAATTAAAAGTGTTAATAAACTTTATTTATATCAAAAGAAAATTGTTTTAACAAAAACTCATTTATGATTTGTTTGCAATTTATAATAATATGATAAATTAGTTAAAACACATTTTAACAATTTAGCCAACCATGAAATTGAAAGTAAACAAACACTTTAACTGAAAAATGAATTGTATCCGTCTTATTTTGAAAATTTCCTTCAACTTTTTGCTGCTTATAACACCCACAAATCTTAACACTTAATAGTTATTTTATTATGTTAATTGATGTCTGTTTTAATCATACCACTAGACTCCGCTGGATCCGCATGGCTCCCGGGTCATTTAAATATTTTTTTGTGTTTTACTTAATTTTGGTCTTTAACTCTGGTTTTGATGTGATTTTAAAGCCCGCGTTAATAAAAAGGATTTTTTATTTAAGTTCGCTTTAAATTTGTATTTTTAATTTAATTTTTATTTTTTTTACTTATTTTTTTTTATCTAGGATAAATAAAAACCTTAAACTATTTCAAGCCCCTGTGCGGAACAAACTGTTAAATAATTTTTAAATACTCCAGTTAAATACTCAAGTTGTTGTCTGTCATAAAAATAAAAACACTACCCCCTCCCTTAAAGCCTGAAAAAGTAGGCAGCTGCACGCACACACAAATACTTTTAAAGAGGCCAAATAAAGAAAGAAATGTTTTGAGAAAACAATTGGAAATAATAATCATAAACCAGTAAGACATCAAAGACTAAAAATTAAATCACAGCCAAAGAGAAACAACAAAAAAAAAACACACAAATATGAGGAAGCAACAACGACAACAACTGTATTTGTATTAGGTGAATTTAAGAGATCTGTCAGTTTTGCTCACAGTGCACCTTACAGTGCATGGATGAAAGCTTTTTTTTTATTATTATCACTTTTTTTGGTTTTGTTTTGATTTAGTTTTGTGCAACAAAAACCTTGAACTGTTAACGAAAAGTAACAATAACAAACGAAATCAAATAGTGTGGCCACTGGCTGCAAAGCTCGTATCCCCGGTTTAAAATGATAAATCTCCCATTAATTTTTTTAACAAAGGAGTTTCCTATGTCACGTTGTGCAAATCAATGATTTGAATGCCAGGGGGTAAAATAATATATTTTTTTATAAAAAATGGGTGTAACGAATACTAGTTTATTTTAGACTCCGCTGGACAGGTTTGCCATGTTGAAAGTGAAACTCTGGCAGGAGGGTCATATTTTGCATAATAATTAGTATTGCCGCTGCGGACTTTCCGGGGCTTTCATTGCTGCCGTAGTATTCCGCGGAAGTGTCAGGGAACTCCTGGAATCTGTGGGATTTTGGCCATGTTTTTGGGAATCTATAATCTAGTTTTTAATTGATTTCTGTTTTGAATAAGGTGTTCGTGATCGTGTTAGTTGAAGGTGTCTGCTAGCTGTTGGCGATAAGTATCGTCTTAGTACCTTCTAAGTGATAGATGGCTTAGCTCAGAGGTCGGCGAAGAGAAAACTTCATAAATGAGAAATAATTTGTTGTTGGTGTTTATTTGCTTTGTTGTTAGGTATAACGCACTGTTGTACTCTTGTTATTGTTTATTTTGATTGTTCGTGTTGTGTAAATGTAAATAGCAGAAAAATAGCCGACAAACGTCGTTGCCCATGACCATAAATCGCTTGCTTCTGGCTTAGATGCTGACGACTTTGGAAAGTGTCTTCTTCTTGTCATCTGGAAGTTCAAGTTATTATCTTTCTATTGATTGCTTTTATTAAGGTAAGTGGAACTTGTTTTTAAATAAGTTTTTTTGCGAAGTTTCCGCTGTCGAAGTGGAAAACTTTGAAGGGGGACAACGACGACGTGTCGTCGGATATGGTGACCTCTGAGGCTGTGACGCCGCTTTCTGCCATTAAGAAAGTTAAGCATAGTGACACCGATAGCGAGGTTGATAAGAACGAGAGGGGGAGGCGTTCTAAGCCATCGTCGCCTAAGACCAGGCGCACTGCTGCCGAGCAAATTTTACGCCTGCTGCTATTGGTGGTGCTGCTGCTACTGCCGCTTCAACTTTTGTTACTGTTTCTGGTCCTGCTATAGTTAATTTCGCTGGTATTTTAGGCTCTGCTGTTGGTTCGGTTGCAATAAAAATCAAAGTGTCATTCGTCAATATGTTTGTGGTAGTGTTAGATTTGTTATGTTAGTTTTTTTCAGTTTTTATTATGTGCACCGTAACCAATGAGAGGCTTGGAACCTGGTTGGTGTCTGTGCGGCCGACTTTTTCGAATCTTTCGTTTTTTTTTCAATTAAAAATATATTATATCAAATAAAAAATTAATTGAAATTGAAAAAAAAATTAATAGATTTTCATTAAACAATGTCGCATACTCAGAAAATTTTTAAAATCCTCTAACATGCAAACTAAGTTTATTTTTAAGTCGGAAATTATTATTCGGCTTAAGTTCAATAAATTAATTAATTCAAATTCAAATAATTTTTTATTATTTTTTTTAATTATTATTTTTTTAAGAGTGGAATATTAGAATATCTAATCAGACTAGCAGAACGGATTAGTACTACTAATTTCGAAAGCCGCTACACTGTCATCATCAGCGTCCTTTGTTCACTTTTAGCACGTTTGATCGTGGATACTAGTATTAATGAAACATCAGCTATTTAACCAAATTTTATGACGAAATAGAGTACGAGTATCTCTATATTCGTTTTTATTAATATGGTAAACATGAAATTTCACCTCTTATTATTTATTCTATTTTTCCAAAACCAAATATAAAATAAGAGTTGGAAAATTGGAACAAATAATTAGAGGTGAAACTTCATGCTTACACATATTAATAAAAACGATTATAAAGATACTCATATTCTATTTCGTCATAAGATTTGGTTAGTCCACCAGCAAGTTCATGCTATGTCATGTCACATCATGTTTTGTTACATCATGTCATGTTGTGTCGTGTCTTATCAAGTGATGTCATATCATGTCTTGTCGTGTCATGTCATGTCTGATCATGTCATTTCATGTGGTGTCATATCATGTCTTGTCATGTTTCGTCAGGTCTTGTTACATCTTGTCATGTCATGCTATGTAAACATACATAAAATAATATTTATTTTTATTTTTTATTCTTTGAAGTAAATAAATTGTAAGAAGCTTTGTTTCTACTCGCTGTCCCACGACACCGTGCATTTTTTTAAACTAATATTTAATTGTTGCTCCCAAAAGTATGCGAAAGATTTTTTTTTAATTTAATTAATTTTATTTTGTAATATAAAAAAAGTTAAATCACACTAACCCTGAATAAAAGTAGTGGTTATGCTAATTTCGTCAAATATTTGGCAAGTGTGACCGTAGCTTAAGAGTTTCGTTTCTAATTAAACTTAGAGAGAAGCCTGATACAAGATAACAAAATTAATCAAAAAACTTCTGCATCAGTTCATTTTGTTTTTATTCTCTTACTTTACCATTTATCCTTTTCCCAAATTTATAGAAAAAAGAAATTTCCAGTTTATTGATAAGTTTCTATAACTGGTAACACTGTTACACGCACAATATTGTTTAGCTGTAATTCCATTACCGGCAAATAAAGTTGTAAACAAACTGTTAAAAGCTTTTCTTTAACACTCTCTTAACTGTGTATTGGGAGGCAGAAATTTCTCTTTGTTTAAATTTTTTGTTGAAAATATGCAGTGAAAAGCTGTTTTATATTCAATAAATAAATAAAAAAAATTATATTTGGATGATAATTGCACGCTATACTATTATTGTTCGCGAAATAGGTTTATTAGATTGAATAATGGTGGTGAATGAAGTGAATGTCTTAAAAATGTTCTTGGAGTTTATGTCACTGCTCCTATTCCTTGCAGCTGTCAAAGATTTTAAGCCTATTGTTGTTTTCTAAAAACATTTGGCCACAATTATTATACCTATTGTATCTTTTTGAAATTGTAGAAAAATATTTTAAACATTAGTACATTTTAATGGTCCTATATCTTACAGATATGAATATGATAAATATATACTTTCTAGCTTTAATGAAGAGTATACAAACATTCAGGTAGCGTATTTTTTAGTTGATCTCCGCCTAGTAAAAATCTGTTTACATTGTTTCCATCTGCAAGTGTCATGATTGACGGATTAACAATAAATATAAAATATTATAAAAAAATACTCCTAAACTTTTTTAACTTGTGGTAAGAAAAGAAAAAAAAGCAAAACAGAAAGAAAAGACAAATTGATTTTATAAAGCAAGAAATTACCCGGTCATAAAATCGTGCTTCATTTATTGCAAACGTAATAATTTCATTATAAAATATTATGATTGCCTAAATATTTTCCTCATACCAATCAAGCTTTTTCATATGATGTTGCATTTCATTAATATCTTCACTTTTAAGCTCTCACCTTAATTAAATAAATAAAAAAAATTTGCCCAAAATAGTTCAGCATTTGGCAGTTGAAAAGAGACGTGAACAATTGCATAATCTTACCAAGATGCAAATTTTTTTTTTATCATTAATTTAAAATTTTAATAAAAATTTGGCTTTAAATTGCCGCTGCTGCTGTTGCTGCTGTCCTCCTCCATCTGTCTACTTTATCTGCAAAATAATCACAAACACAAATAGCAAAAGTTTATAATTTGTATTTATTAATTGTGTAAATTGAACATTTATGGGAATTCTTGGGTAATCTACAACAAGGCTGTCACGTATTTGTGTCAACAAATTAATTTTATCAGGCAAACTTAATGAAATTGTTATCAGTTTTAAAAATTGACTTGATGTTGGCGCACAAATAGTAACTAACCCTCAGTATACAAAAATATTGAAAACCAAAATTTTATTTTTTTTAAGTATAACCATTCTCAGCCAGTTGGTATTTCTGTCAATTTGATTTAAACAAAAACTTAATTCTATACATGTCTTTCTTTAATAGTTGTATGAATATTTGATGGTTAATTGTTTAATTAAAATTCAAACAAAGTTTTATTAAAATTATTTGTTTAATAACAGTTAATAGCTCAATTTATTACAATTATTTGATAGATTTAGAGTAAAGCTGCTCGTAAGGCTGTTGGCTAGAGTTCAATGACTTCTGTGCATTGTGTATTTGAGTATTCGCCTTTAAAGTCTTAAGACTTTTAACTCGTATTAAGTTGATGCCCCAAGGCTTATTTGGGTTCTGACAGGTATCCTTGTGTCATTTGGAGGCAATGTGTTAGAAATGTTAGGCTGCCTAGAAAAAGCCGCCATTTTATCCAAAAGAGCGACTGGGAAAGTACACTGTAAAATACAAAACAACAAGATTCTGAAAACGAATTCGTCCAGAAAGTGTAAAGGACCTCCGGTTACTCCGGGTTTGAAGCTGAAATATACCCAGACATGTGCAGGGTCCTCTTAGCTGATTAGTTGTACCTGGAGTTGTTTCTGGCGTGGGGTTACGCCCATGCTGTTGCTCCAACTCTTCGAGCCTGATGAGGATCTTACCTACATGACCGCTGGCAATAAACGTAGCCAGCCTCTTCCTCATTTCTTCGACGCTGCCGCTAGCGTCCACATCTAGATATTGTACCAGCTCTTCTTTCCGGAAAGTGTGGACTCAGGATATGCGGACCATTGCTGCAGCGTGTTGTTAATCTTACGTGTTGCTATGTATAGATTTGGAAAGTCCCTGCTCGGGTGCCAATTTAAAGGATCTTAGATTACTCCGGGTTTGATGCTGGGATATACTCAGTCTTGTCCAGGGTCCTCTTAAATAATTAGTCGTACCTGGAGTTGAGCGTTGGCGTGAGGCTGCGAACTCTTCGAGCCTCATGAGGATCTTACCTGCATGACCGTTGGAAATAAACTAGCCAGCCTCTTCCACATTTCTTCGATGGTGCCGCTAGTAACCATATCGACTTCCCTCTAAATATTGTACCAGCTCTTTTTTCCTCTAGGCGATCAACGTGGTAAGGGGAAGTGAAAGTGTATATTTTCTTAAAATGTTAAGGTGTTTGCGAACAGTAGTGAGTGTGGACCAAAGAATTGTCCGACACCAATCCTAACATAGACGGGGCATACGTAAGATAGATATTCATCTGACTTGCATTAGTTGGATTCCCATCCAGCAAGAAGGAGGACAGAGTTTGTCACATCAGAACATTATAGATTCAAGATTTTCATCCGGGAATTTCTCAAAGGCAGTAGACATAGGTAGGAGGGCTAGGACACAGACACGTGTCACTTTGTCACCCCTATAAACTGTGAATTAAAATAAAAACATAAAAACCATTTAAAATAAAAACAAGTGAAATTAATTTACAAAATAAGCAAAGAAGTGTTTTACTTAAATATTTGTGTAAGAGGACCCTGGACACGGCTGAGTATATCCCAGCTTCAAACCCGGAATAACCGGAGGTCATTTACAAAGGCACCAAAAAGCCAATGTATATCGGCGTAGTGAAAATTTACATCTGCGATTTATTTGAGGGGGAGTTAGAGCTCTCAGCCTTTTGCACATTGTTATAGTGTATCGGCATAGAAAATTTCGGAATCCTTGCATTTATGGTATAAAGAGTGTTTAGCACTTTTATGTAAAATACTACGTGGAAAATTTTTGTGGAATATTTTAACTAGGGATGTAACGATACGCCGTTTTGCCGATCCGATACCGATACTTAAAAATAAATATCGCCGATACCGATTCCGATACCGATACGAATATTGAAATTGACTTAAAGTTTAGATTAACAAAACTCAAGTGCAATTTTTTTATTATACAAAATTACAGTGTAAGAGATTATTAATATTTAAAATTGATATTAACCCAGTATAAAAAATTGCGAGTATTTTTTAAGGACCTACATTTTCTTTGCTTCCAAAAAATCTATATTAAAAATATGCAGATAACACAGTGCAACAGTCCAAAAAACAAACGGACTTGACAGTATAGATTCGATTGTACTACCACGGGGTAGTAAAACCCTATACTTAGCTTGGCGAATTTGGTGACCAATTTCGTTTTATGCACCTCCAAAGTTTTGGAAAATCAGCGGGCCCTCAAAAAAAGGTGTCATCAACTTTTGGCCAACAGAAAATTCAAACTCGATGATACGGCTTAACTATATATGGCAATAATATAGCTAAGAGTTCGCTAAACAGATTTTATTACCATTTTATGCCAAAAAAAATTTTTTGTGCACCTTTTTTGAAAAATTAAGGGAAAAATTTTTTTTTCACTTTTTCCAGAATAACTTACAGGGACTCGTAATTTTTTATTAACAATATTTGGCAAAGTTATAGCTACGGTAAAGCTGAACAACTTTTGTAAACATGTCAATACAATCTGAATTTATCTGGGCACCCTAAACAGCCCAGAAAAACTAATTTCTACCTTAAAAGTTTTCGTTTGTTACGAGTTAGGCTATATTTTTATTGCATTTTTTTTTTGCTTTCCTTGTTATTGTTCCACTTTTTATGTTGCTGATTTTAGTATTTACTATTTTTTATTGTTTGTTGTTGTTTTGCCAAATAATGTTAATGAAAAATTTGGAATCCCTACAAGTTATACTGAAAAAAGTGAATAAAATAATTTTTTTTTCAAAAAAAGTACAGGAACATATTATTTTTCTGGGCACAAAATCTTAGTGAAACACAACAAAGAAGTATGCACTTGAATAACTGTTTTCAAAAAAAAAAATTTTTTTTGCATAAAAAAATAGTGAAAAACTGAAATTTTTAAGGTAAAAAGTGGTCTGTGTGAGCTATTAGAGTGCCTAGATACGTGCAGATTGTATTGATATGTTCACAAAAGTGGTTCAGCTCTACCGTAACTATAAGTTTGCCAAATATTGTTAGTTAAAAATTACAAGTCCCTGTAAATTATTCTGAAAAAAGTGAAAAAACATTTTTTCCTTAATTTTGTGAACAAAAAGTTAACGACAAATTTTTTTTTGCCATGAAATGTTAAAAAAAATCTGTTAAACAGACTCTTAGCTACATTATTGTCATATACAGTTAAGCGGTATTATAAAGTTTGAATTAGCTGTTGGCCAAATACTGATGACACCGTTTTTTGAGGCCCCACTGATTTTTAGAAAATTTGGAGGTCCATAAAAAAAAATTGGTCACCAAATTCGCCAAACTGAGTAAAGGGTTTTACTACGCCATTGTAGGACAATCGAACCTGTACTGTCCAGTTCTTGTGTTTTTCCAAAAGTCTTTATTTATCGCATAGTGTAATTAGTAGAAAAGCAAGAAAAAAATTTTAATTCCTTTATAATTTTAAAAAATTCTCGCCATACTCGCATTAAAAAAATTGTGAAAATGGGTAATTTTTTATCCTTTTTTCTTGAGGAAAAATCATTATAGAACACCGAAAAAGAAATTTGTCCGAGCATCGCTTCCAATTCGGTGATTGGTAATCGAAAAACAGAATTTCTTGCAATGGCAAGGATATGTAACACTAATTAAAAATGATCACAATTTTCAATACTTCCGGATCGCGAATTCTACATTTTCATGACTACTTTGGAGTGTCTTTTTTTTGCTGGAATAAGATTTAAAAAACAACGAACTGAATTTGAATTCATGGTAAAATTAACAAAAAATAAATAATTTTTTTACAAAATAATAGTATAAAATATTATTAATTTTTAAAATTGATATTGATAAGATTTAAAAAATAAGGAAATGAGTTTAGTTCATGGTAAAATTAATAAAAAATAAATAATTTGTCAAAAAAAACTCTGAAAAAATGTTTAAAAGTATCGTCGTATCGACAGTAAAATATCGCCGATACCGATGTATCGGAAAATCTGAAATATCGCCGATATATCGGTATCGGTATCGGTATTCGTTACATCCCTAATTTTAACCCTTTATCTCTTCGCTATGTACGTCTTTTTGTATCTTTTACCTTTCTTAAAGTAGAGAATCCCCAAAAATGAGCCATATATAAACTTTAAAAACGCAGATACAAGTATATTTTCTTTTGGTTTCCTCTAGTGGAACCTGTGCTCAGGGTTGTCAAATATGGCGATTGCTCGCCAAACGTGGTGATTTTTGAACTTGCTTGGCGTCAAAAATTTTGATTTGGCGACATGGCTTTTTCCGAAGTTTGAGCGAAAAAAAATTTTTTTCCTACATGGTCTCAAAAAATGAATTTTGGTAATCATTCCGTATCTTCTGAACTACTGATCTGATTACAACATGATGTATACAAAAAGTAAGACGAGAACCTAAACTTTCAGAAACGGAGCTTCCTGGCGAACCTGTTACAATACACGATGACCTATAGTGTTAAAGGTATCAAAAATGTCTTCGTTTTGCCCTCGTTTTAATTTAGATTTTTGCTAATATCTTTCGTTCTAGTAGAGCCAATTATTTTACAAAAAATAGTCTCCAATTTCTAAGAAGTTCTTAAATAATACTGGAAAATTTTTTGTAATTATCTAAGTTCGTCTAGTTATGAAATATGTTTACAAATCAATTTATTAAAATTTTTTCAAAAGTAATGTATTTTGACATAAAAAAGAGTTTTCTGAAAAGTGTAAGGAAAGAAAAAATTTTTTTTAGCTTTACATATTTGTAAATTATAGGCTTTAAAAAAGATTTTTGAAGAAAATTTGTATCGATGAATACTTGTGCACTACGCCCAGCGCTGCTCAAACATCAGTTCCATAACATCAGTTGAAGGGGAATTTTCTATTTTTTTTACAACTTTCTTGTGTGGTATTTGCAAATTAGTGCTTGTGAAATAGTTCCTTAAATAGTAATCAAATGTTTTGTTTAACGATAAAAAAATTTCACAAGTATCTGCTTAAGGAAACTTATTATTATTGCGATTTAAATTTCACCATAAACAAATACATAAGTTATGTTACTTATTAGAAAGAAAATAGGAAGGATTTAACACTTATTTCATTTGGTTTTTTTTTTAAATAAAGTCGTTGTAGTTCAGCTAAAAATTGCCTTAATGAAATAGTTTTAAAACGGAAATTAACTACTCTTGCAAATAAATCATAATAAGATAATTGTTTTGTAAGAAAACTGATTATTCCAGAAATAGTGCGGTCGCCTTACACATCAATATAAAGTTAATAACACTCTTATTATAGAGATAAAAATGTTGAGATAGAAAAACAAAACTGGAAAGTTTTCAAATGGACAAGAAAATTAAGTGGATTAAATATTTATGGCACAAGCAGCACCAGTTATAGAAGCTGCTTAATAGTGTTAAGTTTTATGCAAGATATGCATGAGCACAGTAGGGCAGGTTGCAACAAAATATTAATAAAAGTGATACAAAAAGTATTTGGGGCTTTGTTGTAGTATGGGAAATAGTAATTTTAGTAAGTACCTTTTACTAGAATTACTATTTAGTAAAAGGTACTTGTAGTAAAAGGTACTTTTAGTAAAAGGTACTTTTAGTAAAAGGTACTTTTAGTAAAAGGTACTTTTAGTAAAAGGTACTTTTAGTAAAAGGTACTTTTAGTAAAAGGTACTTTGAGTAAAAGGTACTTTAAGTAAAAGATACTTTTAGTAAAAGGTACTTTTAGTAAAAGGTACTTTTAGTAAAAGGTACTTTTAGTAAAAGGCATTTTTATTAAAATGTACTTTTAGTAAAAGGTACTTTTAGTAATACGTACTTTGAGTAAATGGTACTTTTAAAAAAAGGTACTTTTAGTAAAAGGTACTGTAAAGAAAAATGCATTAGTTTCCTTTTTGAGTACAATTTTAATACTAAATTCTAAATAGCAAACTGAGGTATTTAAATACTACGTTAAAACTAAACGAATTCAGGTTTTGCATCTAATAGTGTTCTTTATCGCTTATTATCTATTCAGAACGGATCCTAAATAAACACACCACCGTCTACATGTGTTACCACTTCTTTGTTATCGAACACACAGGAGACAACGGCTACAGATAAATGTATTAATTGTCATTAACTAGTCGCCGGCATTCCTATATTTTATCTACAAAAATATAAGAAAACACTTGTGTTTATTTAGGACCGTTTTGCTTATCAATTTTCCCATGTTCTTTTGAACATTCTCCAGAGGGCATTAATTTTAGATTAGTGGACTGTATCAGTGTTATATGAAATATTATTAATTCATGATAATTCTTAACATTTTAATGTGCAAAATTTAACGCTCTCAATCTTCTTGTTTCTATTAATTTTCTTAATGATAAAATAATAAGTACAAAACAAATAATTAAAACTATGATTAACGATAAATGTCCGCTGGTATGATGAAAGTTTAAGCCGCGAAGTTCTATATTTTCCTTCTTAATGTCTTCTAGCTGGTTCATCAGTTCCTCAATCTGGTTGGAATGATTCATCATCATCGTACCCAAGGGCATTATGTTTAGCTCTGACATCTGAGTGACGTCAGTTGTTAGCATTGATACTACCTCTTCATTTCTTCTCGATTCCATCATGTATGGAGCGTTCATTGTAGCTCCCAGCACTCTGATAGTACAACCAGGATCCAGAAGCACTGTACCCTGCAATGGTAATTCGAACACTTCCTGCCGACCAGGCTGACAGAGAATATGAGCTGAGGTTTTATTAAACAGTTTAAATAACCACTTATTAGCTTGATGCAATTTTTTCCAAAGATATTCTATCTTTATTTCCTGAAACTGGCAGTGAGGTTTTATTTGTGGCTTCAGTGCTGAAACTTCGCATGATTGGTCGTTTGCATCAATCCATGGCCAACCTCCGTCGCACACGAACTCGTCTTTGAGGATTTTTTGACAATTGTTAAGTTCTGATTGCATCATTATATGATATGTATCCATATTAAAATTATATATCAGATAGTGCCCTCTAGGTTGTATAATCATTTTGCTTCCCATTATATCGATTGGTATAGGTACAATGCGATGAATTTGGGAAACATGATCATTAAATAGAGGTATTGTAGCAGATATTACTAGCTGGTTTTCTATGATTGTTGCTTTAGCTGTCATCAGCTTATAAATTGTCTGCAATTGATTATGCTTGTTTCCGGGTAATTTCAGATCTTCAGGAACTCGATCTTTTATTTTCATAACTTCTTCTTGCAGTTGTACTGGAGTTATGAGCGCTGGATTCAATTTTCCATGATTAATGTCTATCAGCATTTGTATCATTGTGGTTTGCACTTTATCGTTTTCTTCAATAACCATCTGCAGCTCTTTAGTAACCATGAAAAACTTTATTGATTCTCGATAAACAAAGTATACTTCTTTCATTGTCTCTGAGATGTTATTCACGCGGTCAGCAATGCTACTGAATTTACTACTAATCTCTTCTGTCGTTCGTCGAAGTATATTTAATGTAGAATCAATGACAGAAGTTTGTTTTTTTATCAGAAACTTTAAGTCGTATTGATTGTCCAATATATTTTTCATATTATTCTCTAACTCTCTTCGGTCCTCTGCATCCATTGTACCAAAAAGTACATGCTGCATTGATCCAATAAATTCAAAGGGTGCTCTCTTCCTTCTTTTGCTTCCGGAGGGGAACATATATTGATTGGTGGTTTTCATACTATGTAATTGCCGTTTCATTGCATCAAGGAAGTGATTACATTGATCTTCAAAACCTCTTAGCTTACTGCAAGTTGTCGTCATAGTACCCATTACCTCCTCTGATTTATTTATAACCTCGAAAAAAGATTCCATATTGAAATATACGACTAAATTCCAATACGAAGACGTAACATGGACAAAACCTATGTTGTCCAAATATACAGTACTGGGCTTGAGCTCGTTTATTGTGCATCCAGTTTTCGTCGGTTGTGTTGAAACCGCTGCTATTATAGCTAGTATAACTGTCAACATATATACCATATTATAGGCTGCTTTCGGCTTATTTCTCACAACATTTACTGCTGTAGCATTTGGCTGACTTTCTTCTCTATCGGCGTTTTCAAGAGGACATATTTTTGTAATTGGCCTTTTTATTATGTTATTTTCTGTTTTTAGCGTTACTGTTCTTACTAGACCATCTTTACCGGGGTGCACCTCTGTAATTCTACCAAGCGGCCATCTTGCAGGGCATGTGTCTTCATTTTTTACGATGACAATTTGGCCCTCCTTTAAATTTTCTTGAACTGTCTTCCATTTATACCTTTGTTGCAAAGATGTTAAATAATCCGCCGTCCACTGCTTCCAGAAGTGACGTTTTAGTTTTTGAATCAGCTTCCATCTATCTAAACATCCGACTCTGCTATCATCACATGGTTCTGGACATTCTATCAAAGGACGACCGATCAAAAAATGACCAGGAGTGAGATGATCAATGTCGTTTTCACCCAATGCTTGTAACGGCCTTGAGTTCAATATTGCTTCAATTTGAGCTAGCAAAGTACTTAGCTCTTCAAAGGTTAGCTTTGTGTCACCAATTACTCGTCTTAAATGATGCTTCATTGATTTTACTGCCGCTTCCCATATCCCTCCAAAGTGAGGGCTTGCCGCCGGAATAAAATGCCATTTAATTTTCTGTTCCTCCAGGAATGGTGCCAGAGTTGAATGTTGTTGTATGGCTTTTACGAAGTCTTTATCTAACAGTCTTGAAGCTCCGATAAAATTAGTGCCATTATCGGAGTACATATGACTGCTTTTACCTCTTCTGGCAAAAAATCTTTTCAACGCGGTCAGAAATGATTCTGATGTTAGACTGCTAACTGCTTCTAAATGCACAGCTTTTGTCGTCATACAAATAAATACTGCTACGTAACCTTTGTACGCCCTCTGTCCTTTTCCGTTTGAAAACTTTATCTGTATGGGTCCTGCGTAATCAACTCCACAGTGATCAAAAGGAGCAGAAAGATTTACACGACATTCTGGAAAACTACCCATCAATTGTTGTCTTGTTTTTTGTTTATATCGAATACAGATCGCGCAGCTTCTGATGAACTTCTTTATACAAACTTTAGCATTTACTATCCAGAACTTTCTCTTGATCGTACTTTCGACAAGACGGTTCCCACCATGCAGAGTTTCTTTATGAGCATCGTTAATGATTTGGTATGCCAATGATGACTTTTGTATCAATACAGGATGTTTTTGATTTTGGGTTAAATTTGAAAAATGAAGTCGTCCTCCCACTCTCATAATACCATCTTCATCAATATATGGATGCAACGGTGCTAATTTATGGCGATGATTAAGTTGTTTTTTATGTTGTAGTTCTGTTAACTCCATAAGCCATTCTTTTGTTTGATGCATTTTTATTATTAATATTTCTGCATTTTGGATTTCTTCTTTTGTCAAATATTCTGGAAGATTTTTTATACCTTTGAGTTTTGTGATAAACCGGAGAACATAAGCCAATACTCTTCTTAGTTTTCTAAACGATGAATATTTTTTCAGAATTTCCAG
This sequence comes from Panzeria rudis, assembly GCA_956483635.1. NCBI lineage: Eukaryota > Metazoa > Arthropoda > Insecta > Diptera > Tachinidae > Panzeria > Panzeria rudis. Next base: position 137,281,965 of record OY101450.1, on the reverse strand, counting down.
CATCTGGTTTTCTTGTATTGTATTTACAGTCGCTGTCGTAACTATTACACTTGGCTCTTTTGGCCATTGATCCTTTGGGTTTTGTAGCCATACTGGACCATTCCACCAAAGAGTTGTTTTGCAAAGTTTTTCTATTGGAATACCTCTAGAGCCTAAATCAGCTGGATTCTCTTTTGATGTAACGTATCGCCATTCTGCATTTGGAATTGTTGCTGTTATTTCAGTCACTCTTGTTCGGACGAATTTATCTTTGTTTTTGTTATTTTTTATCCAAGCAAGCACTATCATTGAGTCGCTCCATAGATTAACTTCTGCGTCGGTGTTGATTATTTCTTTAATTTTCCTGCAAAGCCTTACTAAAAGTTGAGCAGCACATAGTTCTAATTTTGGAAGTGTTTTCCTGTTTTTTATTGGGTTCACTTTCGATTTAGCAGTTAAAAGTGATATTTTATCGGAAGATTTTATATATATCACCGCTGCATACGCTTTTTCTGATGCATCTGCGAATCCCAGAAGTTGAACTTTATTTAGAGATATTGTATTAACCCATCTCGAAATTTTTATTTCTTCCACCGCATACAGATTGTCGATGAGCTTGTTCCATTCTGTTTGTAAATTATTATTAAGTTCCTCGTCCCAATTTATCTTCATCATCCATAATTGCTGAATGAATAATTTAGCAGTGACTGTTATAGGTGTTAAAATTCCAATCGGGTCAAATATTTTTGCTAAATATGATAACGCCATTCTCTTTGTTACTTTTACCTTATTTTTGGAGTTGATTTTGAAAGAAAATGCATCCTTTGAGGGATTCCAATACATTCCGAGTGTTTTTATTTTGTCACTTTCTTGATTCTTTATTATTTCATTTTCTCCTGTACATTGTTGCTGTTCTACAATTTGTTTGCTATTGGAGCACCATTTACGAAGATGGAAACCATATTTTTTCAATTGTTTTGAAATATTTTCTTTTATGTTTCGGCACTCTTGTATTGTGTCCGCTCCTGTTAGTAAATCGTCCATATAAAAATCTTGTCTTATAATATTGCTTAAATTTTCGTTGGTACATTCATTGGCAATTTCAAATAATGATCGAACCGCTACGAATGGGGCTGCAGCAGTCCCATAAGTAACTGTAGTTAATTTATATTCTTCGATAGGTTCTCTCTTTGATTTTCTCCATATAATATGTTGATATTTTTGGTCTTCCTCATGTAATTTAATTTGCCGATACATTTTTTCTACGTCAGCTATTATTGTAAATTTATGGAACCTGAATTTAATCAATATATCGAAAACATCCTTTTGAAGTCTCGGTCCTACATATAGAATATCATTTAGGCTTTTGCTGTTTGATGTTTTCGATGAAGCATCGAAGACAACTCTTAATTTAGTTGTGGTGCTTGACTCTCTTATTACTGGCTGATGTGGAAGATAGTATTTAGCGTTTTTATTATTCGGCACCTTAATCATGTGTCCGAGGGATATATATTCATTCATAAACTTCACATATTCTTCTTTCAGACCCTGATTTGCATCAAGTCTTTTTTCCAACCCCATAAAACGCGCCATTGCTTTTTTGTAGGAATCTCCAAGCGCTTTTTCATTTTTAAATGGCAGTCTAACGACAAATCTGTTCTCATCGTCTTTTGTTGTAGTATTCTTAAAATATTTCATGCATATCTCGTCTTCGTGAAGTAAAGTGTCGTCGTTATATGGAACTTCCTCAATTTCCCAAAAACGCTCAATACTAGTTGCCATATTTACAATTGTTTTATTTTTTGGTTTCTTAAATTGCAACTGGCCTGATAAGATTAAACCGAGCTTAGTTTTTTGTCCAAGTAATCCATTCTTTTTGTAAATGCCACCTTGTAGAATTTCAGCAAACAAATCTCCACCTATTACGATGTCTATTCTTTCTGCTTTATCGAAATTTGGATCAGCTAACTTATATTTAGACCATTCCTTAATTTGGAAATTTAGTGAAGGATCTGGATTAACATACGACAGAGTTGGTAAAATCAATGCTTCAACTTTAAATTTCTCATTACTTTTAAATCTAGGACATATTTCTATTTTCATTTTGGTTTTAGCTACGCCAAGTAAAATGTTTCCAATTCCGTGTAGCTCAGTATTTATTTTCATTCTTTTTAGCTGCAAAGTTTGTGCAGCTTCTTCACTAATGAAGGTTGTTTGTGAACCTTGATCAATAAGTGCTTTTAATACGACACTTTCTCCATTTGCACTTTTTACTTGCACTTGTGCTGTTGCTAATAACACATTTTTAGTTGCTCTTGTAACACATGATTTTGTTGATGATGTTAAATGTAATATTGTGTGATGAGCCATTCCGCAAGTGGTACATCTTAGTTTACTTTCACATTTTGAAGCAAATGTGTGTTTAAGACATTTGAAACATACCTTTTCAGTTCTAGCCCAGGCATGTCGTTCTTTTACTTCAAGTGCTAGAAATTGCCTACAAATATCTGTAGTATGTCCTGATTTCTTACAATACAAGCAAACATTTTTTTCCGTTAAAAAATTAATAGCTTTTGATTGTTGTTTTCTTTCGATATGATTGTGGTTATAGTTGAAACTGTACGATTTTTTGTTTTTCGACGCTTCTAGGCTTTGGTACTGTTGTTCTAAAAATTCGAGCACATCAGTAAGCGCTTGTATCTCTTTTGATTTTCTTGTATGTTGTTCGTACAGCATTAACCCTTCTTTATCTAATTTTCGAGTCACTATACAAGCAATAACTGCATCTGCATCTTCTATATTGTAGCCCATTGCTTTTAATCCTTGAACACACTCATTGGTGGTGTCGTGTAATGATTTAATCATCGATGCGCTGTTACTGTTTATATTTGGTTGATCCAATATTTTGTACATAAAAGATTGGAATAATACTCGTTTGTTATTAAATCTTTGGTTCAATATATCCCATGCTGCTTCGTAATTTGTTTCAGATACTGCTAAATGTTTAATAATTTTAAATGCCTCATTTTTAACTAAAGATTTGAGGTGACACATCTTTTCCACGTTCGAGATTGTCTCGTCTTCATGTATTAATTTTGTATACATGTCATGAAAACAAGGCCATTCCTCAATATTTCCATTAAAATGTGGAATTTTAATATCATTTAATTTTACCACCTTCTTCTCTGCAGACAATATGTTCAACTTTTGCAGTACTTTAAGTTTAGCTGATCTGTACTGGCTTTTTATATTTCTATAGGCATCGATTACTTCTTTATTTGAGACAGTATGATCAACGAGAAGTTTCATATACATGTCACTAACGTGATCTAGTTCTTCTTTCCAGGATACCAAAACTTCTTCCAGCAATAATTTTGTGCTAATGAAATCAGCTTCTTCTAAATTAGTTTTCAGTTCTTGCACACATCTGAAAAATTCTGACATCAGCGATCTTGTCTGCTTACTTACATCATTTAATATTATTGACTCTGGAAATTTAAGTGGTTGTGTTGTCTCTAACTGCTGTTTAGCAATAGCATCTGAGTCCATCGCTTCTGAACTTAACAACCACTTTATTTTTTTTGATATATTATCTACCATGACTTGTATATTTTCATATGTTTTGTATTTGAAATATTCGTCATCTTTTACCCCATGCTCCTTTAAAATTTTTTGGTGATTGCTGTCGAAATCTTTCCATAAGCTCTCCAACCTTTCCAAATTTGGTTTTAGTTGACAGTGTCTAGTGGTTTCAATACCAGCCTCAATACTTTCAATCGCAGATTTAAATCACTCTGCTTTGTGTAATATTTGATTCTGCTGGTCGACATGATTTTTTTTAATATGTCGCTGTTAGTTACGACAACGCTTTCATTAATTTTAGAAAAATTTCACAATTTGCCGCTGTTTAGCCACGACAACGCTTTTATTATTTTTGAAAAATTTTCACAACTTGCCGCTGTTTAGCCACGACAACGCTTTTATTAATTAATAATTATTATATATTATATATTTTTTTAATGGCTCGATTGACCAATGTAAAGAAAAATGCATTAGTTTCCTTTTTGAGTACAATTTTAATACTAAATTCTAAATAGCATACTGAGGTATTTAAATACTACGTTAAAACTAAACGAATTCAGGTTTTGCATCTAATAGTGTTCTTTATCGCTTATTATCTATTCAGAACGGATCCTAAATAAACACACCACCGTCTACATGTGTTACCACTTCTTTGTTATCGAACACACAGGAGACAACGGCTACAGATAAATGTATTAATTGTCATTAACTAGTCGCCGGCATTCCTATATTTTATCTACAAAAATATAAGAAAACACTTGTGTTTATTTAGGACCGTTTTGCTTATCAATTTTCCCATGTTCTTTTGAACAGGTACTTTGAGTAAAAGGTACTTTAAGTAAAAGGTACTTTTAGTAAAAGGTACTTTAAGTAAAAGGTACTTTTAGTAAAAGGTACTTTTAGTAAAAGGTACTTTGAGTAAAAGGTACTTTTAGTAAAAGGTACTTTTAGTAAAAGGCATTTTTATTAAAATATACTTTTAGTAAAAGATACTTTTAGTAACACGTACTTTGAGTAAATGGTACTTTTAAAAATAGGTACTTTAAAAAAAATGTACTTTTAGTAAAATTACTTTTAGTAAAAGATACTTTTACTAAAAGGTACCTTTAGTAAAAGGTATTTTTTAGTAAAAGGTACTTTTAGTAAAAGGTACTTTTAGTAAAAAGTACTTTTAGTAAGAGGTACTTTTAGGAAAAGGTAATTTTAGGACAAGGTACTTTTAGGAAAAGGTACTTTTAGGAAAAGGCAGTTTTAGGAAAAGGTATTTTTAGGAAAAGGTACTTTTAGGAAAAATTTACTTTTAGTAAAAGGTACTTTTCCAAAGAAATTTAATTATTTAGGCTTGAGTTCGATTTTAATTTAATTTTTCAATCAAACTATATTTGTATTTAGAGATAAATGTGAAACATGTAGACTAAGAACATTTTGAATGCGCGGAGGGTTGAGCTGATATGCTTCGAGAGCTCCCGCTCTTCTCGTCGAAGCTCTTTACCTCGTAGACCACTAGACCAAAGTGGGTGGTTTGCAGTCGAGAGCTGAATATCATTTACCTTTAATCAATTCATACTGTCACTCTTAAGCGCAGTATTCACGGTGAAAATTCATGACAAGCATAGTAATAGTATTAGTGAAATTTTGTCCGTGTGCGTCACACCGACGATGCTTGAAGCAAAATCAAATATTTTTGATTTTTCGCTTGCATGGCGCTTTTATTTTGTACGTGTAATTGGTAAGCGTACTAGCATGAATGCCTCACAGTATAACAAGATAAGCATTTCATACTTAGAGCTTTTAAACTCGGGACATAAAAAGATTTTTATATGCAGCTTGACATGTTCATTATAACATAAATTCCACAACTATGCTTGTACGTGTATGGTAATAGCTTCATGCACACGTACACGATGCTTGTGTCATGCATTTTGACCGTGAATACTGCGCTTTAGAGCTGTATTTCATTTGATAGTTGTTGATATTCACTTTTTTCTTTATGTCTTGTGTTAAGCTTCTTGTTATTTCTCTATTCTATAGGTAGTATGAATTATCATTGATAATTACAATTACTAGTGTGGGAATGTTTGTTCAGTTTATTTGAACATATACTCGTACATCCTTTTGTTAGTTGCGTTTAGAGTTTAATCGAATTTTAATCGAACTGTATGGGCTTATATCCAAAGAAATTTAATTATTTTGTCTTAAATTCTGTTTTAATTTAATTTTTCAATCAAATTATATTTTTATTTAGAGATATATGTGAAGCATATAGACAAAGAAAAATTTGACTGCGAGGTGGGTTGAACTGACATGTTTCGAGAGCTCCTGCTCTTCTCGTCAAAGCTCTTTACCGCGTGGGCCAATCGACCAAAGTCGGTGGTTTGTAGTCAAGAGCTGAATATCATTTACCTTTAAGTAATTCATACTGTAATTCTTAGAGATGTATTTCATTACTTAAAAGGTACTTTTACTAAGAGGTACTTTTACTAAAAGGTACTTTTACTAAAAGATACTTTTACTAAAAGGTACTTTTACTGAAAGGTACTTTTAGTAAAAGGTACTTTTACTAAAAGGTACTTTTACTAAAAGGTACTTTTACTAAAAGGTACTTTTACTAAAAGGTACTTTTACTAAAAGGTACTTTTACTAAAAGGTACTTTTACTAAAAGGTACTTTTACTAAAAGGTACTTTTACTAAAAGGTACTTTTACTAAAAGGTACTTTTACTAAAAGGTACTTTTACTAAAAGGTACATTTAATAAAAGGTACTTTTACTAAAAGGTACTTTTACTAAAAGGTACTTTTACTGAAAGGTACTTTTACTAAAAGGTACTTTTACTACAAGGTACTTTTTTTAAAAGGTACTTTTACTAAAAGGTACTTTTACTAAAAGGTACTTTTACTAAAAGGTAGTTTTACTAAAAGGTACTTTTACTAAAAGGTAGTTTTACTAAAAGGTACTTTTACTAAAAGGTACTTTTACTAAAAGGTACATTTACTAAAAGGTACTTTTACTAAAAGATACTTTTACTAAAAGTTACTTTTACTGAAAGGTACTTTTACTGAAAGGTACTTTAAGTAAAAGGCACTTTAAATAAAAGGTACTTTTAGTAAAATATTTTTTTTAGTAAAACATAGTTTTAGTAAAAGCTACTTTTATTTAGTAAACGGTACTTTTAGTAAAAAAATTATTTCTAGTAAAATGTTTATGCGATCTACCCCACTGTGTTTTATTGATACAAATAGCATTGAATTGCTTACTTTGTGGATAGCAGGCTGAAAGTCTACGTATTTTGGTAATTAAATTGAGTTGACAAAGTGGACAATAATAAAATGAACAGGAAGAGTTTCGCTTTTATTGAACTGAGTGTTTGATAAATATTTATTAGCATAAATGTGGCATACTATACGCTGCATATTGTCTTGCTTTTTTTTAAAGTCTGTATATAAATGTCAAACCGCCAAGGCGGATTTAAACGGAAATAGTCTCTAGATTTTATAACACGCATCATTTGAATGTTAGAAAAAGGCAGCATTTCGTATTGTCGCAAATATATTATTTGCATAAACTAAGACTAGATAAATTTTTTTACACACTTAAAGAGACTACTTTTTTTATAGCAATTGACATTCCTTTCGGACTCGACAAACCAAACCCAATGAAAGAAATAAAAAACAGGCAATCGACTACTCCACCATTGAACCACTCAACCAAAGAAAGTGGTCTAGTCCAGCAGCAGCAACAACAAGTAACACAAATGCACAGACTGCAAAAAAAGAAATATAACGCACATGACTTTATGCATTTATGCAATGTTTCCATTTTATTAATTTTTGTTTTATTTATTGAGATGGCATTTTATGATAAATGAAACAATTTGAATAATTTGAAAGAAACAAATTTGCAAAGTAAAAAAAATAATAAAATTGTTGCTAAAAAACTTGGCTTAAATACACATTTTTTGACAAAGAAAATGCATATAAAATTTACTACACGTAAATGCGTGGTTGTCTTTTAGGTTGGATCGCCTGGCTATGAAAAAAAGCTTAAATTAATCCTGGTTTTTAACTAAAGAAATTTTGTTAACTGTTTTTCCCCAAAACTCAAAAACGCTGTTAACAGATTTTTTTCCTTTAAACTCAAAAACAAGCTAAAAGTGAAAAAAAGTTTAAATTGGAGTATTGCACAAGCCTAACTTGCAAACCTGCCTGGCATTTCCTTATTATTGATTACACACCAAATACATTTTCCATTTTCAGTGATTTGGTCAAAAGCATTTAAGGCTCGCCTGAACATTGTTAAATGTGTCTATACACGTATGGAGTAGTAAGTACCTCCCCACATGTAGACAAGCAGTCACTTGTGTACGTACGTGAATACCTTCGTTTCATAATGTTCATTTTTACAGGTTGTTTTACTCTGCCTACCTGCCATTTCATAGTGCGTTAGAAAAACATTTTTATTTCAGTGATTTCCTATTATTATGTAATTTATACCCACTTGATTTTGTATCGGGGTAAGAGTGTGTGTTTGTGTGCAAGTATGTGACAATACGCACCATTATTGATCACATTTGTGCTTTAAATGTGTCTCCTCTATGAGCATTATGATGATGATGGTGATGCAAACGAAATTAATCATAAATTATGTTTTTATCAATAAGGAAATGTTTAAATTGTAATAAAATTACCACATAATCTGGTGTGTGCTACAGATAAAAGGACTATTTAAGCAGAAAAGGCAAAATATACAAGACATAGTTTTTCTTTTATTAAAAGAGAATTTAAATACTTTCACTTTTATCACTGAAATCAATAGAAAACTATTAATAGACGGAGAGCTAGTGAACCCTTCGACTAATGGTCTGCGTTGAGTGTAAGGCTAGGAATTTTTTAGTGACGATTTATATCATACTAAACACTAGGAATGGGCGAGTGAAAAAAATATATCGATATATATCGTTATCGATATATGTCGTTATCGATATATGTCGTTATCGATATATGTCGCTATCGATATATTTTTAAACATCGGTTGGCATCGATATATATTAAATGACAAATATCGATATTTCGATATATGTATATCGAAATTTTTCAAGTTGTTGGTTACATTTTATTTGATGCAGATTGTGTCGAGATCTTTATAAAAACTACACGAAAAATAAACCGAAGCTAAAAAATATCAAACGTGATACTATTGATATTTTTTGAAAAAAAATATCGATGTATCGATATATTGCAATTAAAAATATCGACGATATATATCGATGTATTTTTGAGAAAATATCGATATATCGATGTTTTTGAAACCACGTCCTCTGGACTGACAGGCTAGCATCGCTATCACTCAGCCACAGGGGTACGTACCCCTGTTGATTTAATATTCCAGTATAGTTAAATCAAAATAAAGTTGATGTTCAATCAAAGTTATTTCAAGTTGAAACAACATGAATTTGATACTGAAAAAATATGAAGAATCATGTTGAATCGAAGTTATTTCAAGATAAAACAACGTGAATTTCATATTGAAACAACAAGAAGAATCGTTTTGAACCAAAGTTATTTCAAGTTGAAACAACATGACTTTAATGTAGCAATTTTATTAATTATTTTACTTATGTGATGTGTATCACCATAGACATCAGGAAAATTCGTGTAGTAGTTGTCTGCCCCACCAAGATTTCAACTCGGTCCACAAGTTATGCTAATTTTTTTTTATTTTTTATTTTTTGCATAAGACCAGCACTCAGGGGATGACCCCTACTCATGCAATGCATTGTGCCGGAATGAGGAAAATTGGTTGTGGGAAGGAGGATAGAGAGAGTAGTGTTTATGGACATTCGATTTGAACCTTCCAACATTGAAAGTGGCGAGAAAGACCTCTGCAGGAAGCTTATTCCACATACGGACTGTTCGGCCAAAGAACGAATTCTCTCTGTAATGCGTAGTGCGATTTATTTATGTATCGACCACAAAGGGATGTGCTCTTAATGAAGAACGCGTTGTTCCCAAAAAAGAGTGGGTTTCGGGAACAAGTTCCCTGATTTCATCAGAGCACATTCCATTGTAGTAGCGATAAAACAACGAAATACACCCTACATTGCGTCGATGCTCCAGCGAGTCAATAGAGTTGGCTACGCTACTGTCGCCGATGAGTTTGTTCGCCCTCTCTTGTACGGGGTCGAGTAACTTCAAAATAGACTTCGAAGCACCGGCCCATACATGAGAGTTGTATTCCATTTTCGGTCGGATGTAGGTGGTATAACTATTAAGGAGATCAGATGGAGTGAAGTACCTTTTACACCGTCTTAAAAAACCGAGGCACTTGAATGCTTCTTTTGAGACTTGAAAAATGTGATCAGTCCATCGAACGTCATACTGAATTTTCATGCCAAGAACATAAAGAGCATCTGATTCCTCAATACTTACATCATTCATAATTACAGATGGAGCAGCAAGTTCGGTCATGCGTCTGTGCGTGAGCATACTGTGCTGGGTCTTACGAGCATTGAAATCGACCCTATTTGCACGACCCCATTCAGAGATTGTTACTAGATCGCTATTAACTGTAACATTCATAGCTTGCCTCATGGTCCCAATCTCCGACAGGCTTGGCCTAGCAGTGAATGAATATGAATGGTAAATACTGCTATCATCGATGGTCATATGTTGACAAAACGTAACTGATTTTTACTATTTTTCAGCTGAAGAAATTACATTTGCTTAATTAACAAAACCTCTTGTATCTTTGTATCGATTGTATTAGAGTAATTTCATTTAGCCGGGTGTGACCACTTTACACACATTTTCTGTTATAAATCGAGAATATAAAATTTTTACTTAAAAAAACATTGCGGCTCGCAAAGACATTAAGCTTAAAGTCGTTGAATAACTAATCGACACTGATAGAACACGATTTCTGCTGAGAATGGTCGTCAGAAAGCTGCGACGGGTGTGTACCTTACAAATCTTAGTTTTAAAGAATTATGACTTTTAGTATAAATTCTGTAAAATTTCGACTATAAGGTACACAATAATTTTGGTATAGATATCTGTTTAAAGTGTTTTCAATTGTATTGTGTGTTTACTGTTTGACGAAAAAAAATTTTTTCTTATAAAAAAACTATTTTTAAAATGAGACGGATGTGACCGAGGGGTGTGACATACTACGAAAATTTAAAAAATTCGAGGGAATAAAACTTTTTATTGATTTAATTAATATAAATAACATAAAGATAAACTCATAACAAAATAATAAGACATTAAATTGTTTGCTATCCGTTCTATTATAGACAGCAGAATACTATAGATGAATATTTTTTTAAATTCTAGAACAAGCAAAAAAAGTATATTATTTTCAGAGATAACGGGGGTTTTTATTAATAACGAGAAAGGGAATAAAAAAAATCTGAAATAAATATTATACATACAAAGAGGGAGAGCAAAATGTTTCTTGCATGATCATTTAAAAGTGCCTCAAATTGATTAAAAAATATTAAATAGTGTATTTCTTTATTTTTTCTATAATTGTCATTCTCTAAAAACATCGATTGAGAGATTTTTATTAAAAATGAGAAAAAGAATTGTTTTTCCTTGCATAGGACCGTTTTTGCGTGGAATCACTCATTATATGTAGTATTGAATACAATAGTGTAAAGTTTTTTGCTGTTAATTTTCATATAAAAATACACTTTTACACTTTTATTTCATATGTTTTGCAAAAATAGTATATCATACGATACTTAGAAAGTATTTGTATATACTCTCAAAGAGTATTTGTATGGTGCTTGTTCTTCTTTTGTCCATCAATACAATATACAAACCGATACAATATACACTAAAGCCTAGCAAGAGTACACTCATTTGTTTGGCTGCACACAAAGAATTTAACATTCATTCATATATTAAACGATCAATGAGAACGAGTAGAGTAAATGTTATCAAAACACAAGAGTGAATGAAATGCCTGTAAAGCACGTCTGATTCGTATATGTATAAAATTCATTTGAAAATAATAAACCCCTCTACTCTCTTCATGCAAAATGGTGTTTCCCTAATGCGTGCTGTTGATTTTCCACATTAAGAAACTATGAATTTTTCCAAAAACGAGATTAAATTTATAACGATTTTAGAATATTTGCATTTGCATCTCTTATTTTACACATCAAATGTTTGAAAAATATTAGAAATTATAATTTTTTTAATTGTTGATGTCAGCAGTCTTGTGTATTGAGCGTTAGGCTTTTTTAGTACGCTTCATTACTAAGTTTAATTACTAAAATTGCATTAACAACATACACTAAAATAATAGCGAAGGATTGTATTTTTAAATATTTATAAGTTTTGTGAACTTTGCTAAATAGTATTATATTGCAAAACGTTTTATCAATCAATCATCGTTTGTACTAAACAAATGTATTGAGTGTTAGCCATATTTTTTTTTAATATAATTGAAATTTGTTAGTGAATACCTAAGGAGGTTATGTTAAAATACATCGAAGATTATACACCCGAGGGGTTACTCTGTAATACGATTCGAAAGAAAAACTGTTCGAATTTGTATGTTATTTACATTGTAATTCGAAAGCATTTTCTTTCGTTTCGAATTACAGAGTAACCCCCCCGAATTGTATTGAATTCAAAATAAAGTGTGTGTTCTGAAAAAATCCAATTTATATAAAAATGTATTGAGCGTTACGTAAAACATTTTTTAAAATATAATTTATCTATAAATCTTAGGACGTTGAAAAAAGTTAACAGCAGCTGAAGAGTAGAAATGATATAAACCACATTATCTATTTACAAATTTCTGGTTTTCTTTGAAAAACATTTGTTCTTTCGTACTGTGGGTCGCTATATTTTCGCAATATATATATATATATATATATATATATATTAGGTAGGTCGTATTTTGCTATAAAAGAATTGATTTGAAATTGACATAACTTTTGTCATTGTTGGTCGCTTTTATTAAAATAATTCGTAATTGAGTTATGCATTTTTAGTCGAATTGTATGGCTCTTATCCAAAGTTATTTAATTAGTTTGGCTTAAGTTCATTTTTAATTTAATCTTTCGATTAAATAATATTTTTATTTAAGAAAGAAATTCTAAAGCATGTAAATATTGAACATTCAAAGAAAAATTTGGATGTAAGGAAGGTTGAACTGACAGCTGTTTCGAGACTACCAAGTCTACTCATCAGAGCCCTTTACCTACACTACCAGTACACTACCAGTGACAGTAGCAACAACACTGTAGCGAAAATCCTACTAATTTTAGTAAGCTCATTTAACAGAATGTCGCCATCTCGCGGCGAGTCGCACCTATTACTGAACTTCTTTCTAAATGTTCGGAGCTTCACTAACTGTCTTTTCTTAGCATGTTCAACTAGCTTAAGCTTTTTTCATTTCGAACTTACCAGCGTGGAATATCATCGAAATATGATTGAATGTGTACTGTTCCAAGGTGTACTGTTCCAATGTGTACTGTTTCAATGTGTACTGTTCCAAAAACTTGGGCAAAATAAACATTCAAAAAATTCCAGCATTGAGAATACTTATTTTGGGTATACTTTTTGACAATAGTAGGTACGTTTTGGAAAAGACAGTTTTTTTTAGAAATTTTACTTTTTTGAAAGATTACATTTCGTTGCGCTCGACATCGTGGGACAGACTATTAATAAAAAATTAATTCAAAGAAAAAATTTCCCCACCAATATTAGAACATGATTAATAGCTTTAGAGCTGAAGGTTTGATAAGATTCGGCACAATCGTAAATATTGGTCGTACTTATTTATATATATTTTTTTAACATCCGAGTGGACAGCGTGCAAATAGAAAGCTCATCGGAGGTCAAGTATCTGGGTGTGATATTAGATTCAAAGCTGTTATGGCGACAGCATTTAGAGGCGACTGTTGACAAGGCAACAAAAGCACTATGGGTTTGTAGATCTGTTGCTGGAAAAACATGGGGCTGCACACCAAAAAGTTCTGAGATGGATATACACCATGATAGTGAGACCTATCATCACTTATGGTGCAGTTGCCTGGTCGGACAGTGCCAGGCTGGCTACGACCAGAGATCGGTTAGAGAAATTACAGAGGCTAGCATGCCTCTGCATAACAGGGGCAATGAGAACGTGTCCTACGGCAGCTATGGAAGTCCTCATTGAACTCACACCTATGACGATTGCGATAGAGACTGCTGCCAGGCAAAAAGTAATCAGCATCGCAGGGAAAAGCACAAGCAGGGACTGTCTAATTAGCCAATGGGAGCAATCATCCCTGACAAGAAGATTTCCCCTGCTTGCGCAACCCTCTGATGTGATGGATAAAGTGTATGACTTCGACAAGAGGTTTGAGACTGTTGTGGCCAATAGAAGAAAATGGGGGGAAATGACACCCCGATATTCCTTTGGAACTGGCACCATCAGGTGGTACACTGATAGTTCCAGAACGCCGGCAGGCTCTGGTGTGGGAGTTGTAGGACCAAGTATTAACTACCATGAATCCTTGGGAAAATCTCCTACAATTTTTCAATCGGAAGTTTATGCCATTGAGAGATGCGCACAATTTAATCTTGACAGGGGCTACCGAGGGAGAGAAATAGCCATCTGCTCGGATAGTCAGGCTGCCATCAAAACACTCAGCTCATATGAGTTTACCTCTAAGTTAGCTTGGGAATGCCGCATTAAGCTAAATCAGCTAAGCAGCATGAATAAGGTCACACTCTGGTGGGTTCCTGGCCAGGCCGGGGTAGTAGGAAATGAAAATGCAGATAAATTGGCCAGGAGGGGGGCAAGTACACCCATGATCGGTCCAGAACCGTTTTGCGGACTTGGACTGGACAAAACCCGGGAAGATATATCGATGGAGATCAAGAGGACTAGAGAACATCCCTGGCTCAATCTCCCTGGATTGAGGCATGCAAAGCTAATGATTGGAACATATAACCAAAACCGTTTCAAAGCTCTCATGTCCCTGAGTACAAACAATCTAAGAATGCTCACAGGCTTCCTCACAGGCCATTGCAGACTGAAAAAACACCTCAACAGACTTGGCATTGAGAGCAACCACCTGTGCAGATTCTGTGATTACGACGATGAAACTCCAGAGCATATTCTAAAGGAGTGCGAAGCGTTATGCCACAGAAGATATAGCCAATTGGGCAAACACCTATTGGAGGTTTGGGAACTGCCAACACTCGACCCACTGGCAATCTTGAGATTCCTCAGGAGAGTGGGTCTAGATGAGGTGCTCTAGCACATGGCAGGGGATACAATAGATCTAGTTAGGTCGCAGTGTCCTGTGTTTCCCGTTTACCCTTAATTCATTCATTCATATTTATATATTTATTAAAATGCTTTTTAAATTTTGTCATTCCGCTTATTTTAGAAGAGAAAAAATGAAGTCCTTAAGATCACAGTCAAATTCATAAAAGTCTTCATTTCTTTCTTGTTATGCCATTTTGTATGTATTTGGTTAACGAAAACTATTCATTATTCAGCAGTTTTTCCTTGGTAGATACACCTTAAAATAGTAATTAAGAGGATCTTATGTAAATTAATTTTGTCTAATTTTTCTCGTATCATAAATATGTTTACTATATTTTAATAAACTGCAAATTACAATGTCATGTAGACAAACTTTATTACATTTCTTTTACATATTATGTTTAATTTTGAATGTGTGGATAGTGAGTGCAACTGCAGTAATATCAAAAATAGTAAAAATAACAACAATAGCAACACGAAAAATAACAACATCTAACTATCGTTGGTTGATGATGTGGGGCTTCTTTGTGGCATGGTGTACTAAACCGGCTTGGCTGCCAGCCTGTTAAAGTAATTTATTTAGCCAAATTATAGAAACACTCATTTATAGATACAGGGATACTAGCCTGTGCGTATATGTATGTGTATGTGTGTGGATATGTAGATATATGGCCATAAATGCATAAAAATGCATCTTGTATGCGGTAGTCGCGTGGCATTGCTCTTGGCCATCTTATGCCCATATAGACAGAAACACACATGAATATGTTGCTGCTGTTGTTGCTTGTCTTGGAATGATCGCGCAAATAGAAATAGAAAAACCGGAAAGGATTTTTCATTTTAATAGTGGAATTAAGCAACAATTTTCAATTATATAATATTTTCAAAACATCACAACACACTTGGTTTGGTGGACATGACATTGTGTTGAAGTTTGTTTTTCGTTTTCGTAAATTAATACAAGTTTTAATTGCGATCACCTTCATTGTCAACACTTAGTCTGCACTCTGGATCTATTTAAAATAAAAATGTTGCAATAAATACTGAAAAATATTTCAGTACACTTTGCGTAGTGAAGGGCGTTTAAAAAATATTTATTATCGTCTGTCAAGCAACTGTCGATAATCTTGTAGGACAAGTTTATTGAACTTCCTTATATAGGATAACATCAATGCCCAACTGATAAGTTAAAAACCTAAAGCCTTGTTTACACTGCTTGAGTTTTTGTCTTATTTCAATAGCTAACTTTAAGAATATAACATTTAATTCTCATATTGTATATTAGATGAAAAAAGAATAGGATCTATTTTCAACTGAGCTTAGAGGGAAAATTAAAAATTGTATATTAGACACGATATTTCACTTTTGCATATTGAAATCAACAATGGGAGTGTTTTCCCCCTTTTTCAAAAAAGGAACATAAAAAGACCCATACAGCGAACAGTTAGCAGATTAAAATGTTCTACAAAAATGTTGTTGGTAGTGTTTAAAATAAAAGTGCTGAACACCCCTTATATCTAAAATGTAATGATTACAAGATTTCCAATGCCAATTCAATATATTAACAATGTGAAATGGAGGGAACTTTAATTCCGCTTAAAATAAAGGCCAGGGGCCCGTTTCTCAGAACTACAAGTTACAAAACTACAAGTAAAATACACACAAAACAACAACACTTTTACAAATTTTATTGTTGTTTTGTGTGTATTTTACTTGTAGATTTGTAACTTGTACTGTTTGAGAAACGCGGCCCAGATGTAAATTTTCAAAATGCCGATCTACGTAAACTTTTTCTGATCTCCCATCTATCAGAGTCAGTCGTTAGAACTTAGTTATTTATGATTTTACCAAAGATATTTACGAAATCGTAAATAAGATAACTTTTAGTCGAGTCAAGAAGCATTTCACTTGGAAGTCCTCAGCAATAGCTCCGCTTTTTTTACATTATTTAAAATCAGAAACGTTTTAAATCGTGGAAATAATTTTTTAGTTTTTTTACAGGCACCTAAACTCAAAAATATTTTGAAAATTAAAGATTTTCGACCACTGCCAAATGTAGGGTACATGTCCAAAATTAACAAAAAATGTCCGCTAAATGAATCTTCAAAGCATGAACTTTCACCCTGTAAAAAATAAAATTTAAATTTCTAACAACATTTTTTACAATTTAAAAAATTATGAAAGCACTTTTTTTGAAAAAATTTACGATATTTTAGTAAATTTTCAAAGTTTTGAGTTTAGACCTTTTTTACAACTTAAGCTTTGTTTTTCCTGTGTGCTTACTTAGAATTTTATCAGCAACTTAATGGTGCGCTATAAGCTGAAATCAAATGCTGAATAAAAAGTGACAACCAAATAAAGTAGAGACAAAAAATTTAAAATTTTAATTTCGAAGTGAAATATCTCTTAAACTATAAAAGAACCAAAAACAATTGTCAGTATATTTTTTCTTTATCTTATCTAGAAAAATCGGACGTGCTTAAAATTTGACAAATCAGTTAATATTTACGAAAGTTACAAACCGCCGCAATGTTTTTCACACCCGAGGTAGCCAACTTTTACCCATTGTAGCTCCGCCCCTGGTGCAGCTAAAACCTTCCAAAGATACGATTCTGAAAGCCTGACTCCTCTTCTGTAACTATTTCAATATTTATACAAATCCATTAAGTAGCTTAGAAGTTCCATACTTATTACCACTAACAGCCTTATTCTGGCAATTTGGTAGTAATAAATTTGTAACCGAATTTTTGTTAACTTATTGTAACTCTTGTTTGTTTCGGTATTCCGGCAATGTTGTAATAAAAAAGTAATTCAAATTCAATTCAAATGTGGTGAAAAAGTTGACACATTTTTGTAATAAAATTCAATTATTTTAAATAATTTTTTTACATAAAAATAGATTGTGGAATGCCCAAAGGTAAATTTATGAATATTTTGGCTTCCACACGAACAATCGCCCAAGAGAAAATCACCCAAAGCGCCTAATTTAGAGATTTTATTCATATTGCAAAATAAAAGTAGTTGAAAAGCACACAAAAGCTTTGGGTAGAACAATCTCAGTTGCAAAATGAGTAATCCGTCCATATTTTTGGATCATTACCGATTATGCCAAATTGCGAAAATTCGCAAAAACTTCCTAGCTTTAATAGAATTTTCGCTATTTTCGCGGTAAAATTGATTTGAGCGATGTTTAATGAATTTAAGTGCGCTTCTTTCCAATTTTTCGCCAACTTCAATAACAAATTGAATAAAAAATGTTTAAAATAAATTCTTGTTACCTACTTTTTTGTAGGTAATAGTTTTATTGACTTTTGTTACGATAAGAAATAATCAGAATACCAATTTCCTATTTTTATAACATTGGTGACAAATTATAACCATGGTGACTATTATTACAGTGTCAGAATAGGCCTGTAATTGTCGAATAAGGATTGCATTGAAAACTGATTTTTCTATACAAATACCGTACATATTTTTAAAAAATTTAAAAATTAATTCTCTGCTTTAAAGCTTTCTTGATTTTATATAATATAAAAAACAAGTTTTTTTACAAAAAAAATCACAGTCGAAGCAGTTTCTGGGGACTTCCAAATTTTGCATGTTTTATGTCTTCATTGACTCGACTATTTGTCAAAGATTTTAACTTTATGATTTTAACTTTATGATTTAAAAAATAAATAAAAGTCAATAAAATCGCCTTATATTTGTTCAAGTTATGACACGTCCAATGTTTTTAATATCCGACGTGGACGGTTTAAC
Organism: Panzeria rudis; assembly: GCA_956483635.1. NCBI lineage: Eukaryota > Metazoa > Arthropoda > Insecta > Diptera > Tachinidae > Panzeria > Panzeria rudis. The sequence goes on along the minus strand of OY101450.1, from coordinate 137,263,373 downwards.
GCTTGTTAACTTGATGCTCAGAAATCCTAGGTCCTCCTCAATGCCTTCTTCATGCATTGTTTTGTAGTCTAAAATATTCCGATTTGTTACTATTATTTTTGCGATCGGCCCCACTGTGTAGCAAGAATCTGCTAGTCAATCATAGACACAAGCTTTTATTAATTTCAAACGAGTAAAAAAAGCTTTTGTAAACTTTTTCTTCACCTCATTGATGTCATCGTTGGTAATTGCGGCTGCCAGATTTTACAAACTTTGTCGTTTCACAATTTTTGGGTAATTTTAAAGATTTTAGACGATTTGATGGATTTTTCGCAATATAAAAATTGGAAGTTAAAGCTTTCACCCCGATTTTCGAAGAGCTAGTCTGAGTATTTTTACTTTGATGTCAGTATGGCTGTATTTATGTACCGATCGTAATAAAATTTTCGTAATTTTTAAGATTTTGCCTAAACTTATATCATTTAAAATCGATTGATTCGTTCAAGAGATATTCTCGTTGAAAAATTTCGATAAATTTTTATTAACATAATTATTTCGAACGTATTTGCTTGTGAATCCAAATTGATTATAAGGCTAAGGCTCGTAATGTTTAATTTAGAAAGAGTTGGCCATGATTAATATTCCAAGGAACAAATTAATTTTCAACGTATACAACAGATAAGAGGAGCGCCACTTTCGGAACCCGCCACACGTCCATCCCCAAAATTTATGTCAAATCGATATTTATATGCAATCACTTATTATGTTTAAAGTCTGCTGCAAATTAGGTTTAAATAAGTTAAGTCGTTCGTGAGATATCGTTCACGGAAATTAAAAAAAACTATTTTTATGAGTTTTAGTCAAAGAAATTTAATTAATTTGGCTTGAGTTCGGTCTTAATTTAATTTTTCAATTAAATTATATTTTTATTTACATGCTTCAGAAAGAAAAATTTTACTGCGCGGAAGGTTGAACTGACATGTTTTGATAGCTCCCGCTTTTCTTGTCAGAGTTCTTTACCGAACTCAAGCCAAAATAAGGGTTACAGTAGGACTTGACTGCAAACCAACGACTTTGGTCGAGAGGTCTACGCGGTAAAGAACTCCGACGAGAAAAGCACGAGCTATCCAAACATGACAGTTCAACCCCGCGCGCAGTCAAACATTTTTCGTTGTCTACATGCTTCACATTTATCTCTAAATAAAAATATAATTTAATTGAAAAATTAAATTAAAACCGAACTCAAGCCAAAAAAATGTTTTTAAATAAATTTCTCCAAAAATCTATGGAAATTCCAAGGGCGGCCGCTGAAGGGTAGTTATTTTGCACTTTTTTTTAAGAAAGAGGGAAAGTGTCCAATACAGTGAATAGTTAGAGAGTTAAAATGTTTCACAAAAATATTGCTTGTGGTGTTTACACAAAATAGCCGACCATATCGTATACCATAAATACAAGATTTCTTATCGACGGCTTATATTCAAATAGTGCCATCTGCACTTTTGTCGAAAATGAGTTTGTCATAGCAACTTGTTCTCTGATTGAATTGTCATCTGTCATTTATTTAAAAAAATAAAAAATATTTGCTAAAGTCGTTTTTTCAAAAAAAATTTCATTGTTCTATCTGGCAACCCGCTGTGTTGTTAGTAAACATAAAAATATTCACGTATAGACAAAATGATAAGATTTGTTGTTATTAAATATACGTAAATAGATGCATATATACATTGTAATTCGGGATCAACCAACAAAATGGATTCCCTACCCTTGGGGACTCCCATACAAATATGGTGGTTTAATAAAATTGTTAAATTTGGCCCCTGCAGTGCCTAGGCTGCCCTGCTCCTAGACAAATCATCTCTATGACTAATCCCACTTTATTTTTCTTTCCCAACAATTGTTTCTAACATAGCTAATTTTTTTCTAACATAGCTAATAAATATATCCATTCCCTAAGGGGCTCCCACACAAAATGTAAATTTTTTGTATATGAGTCACCTAAGGGATGGAGATAAGGGACAAATATGTTTTGAGAAAATGTTGAAAACGAAAAACCAGTGGAGGTCAATCATACATTTAACACGCGTAGGGTTGACTCCTGGGAAGTTATGGAACTTTTTCTTCTATATATTTCTCGTCTGTATTATAAATTTTGTATGCGAGCACCCTTAAGGTATGAAGATACGGGTAGTTGTGTTAAAAAAATGTTGGCGCTAGAAAACTAATGCGAGTTGGTCATACATTTGATTCGTCTAGAGGCATGCTATGTGCTGCTGGGACCAAATTCAATAATTTCAATAAACCACATTATGTTTATGGTAGCCTCCCTAAGGGGTGGTGATTGAGGGCAAGATTGTTTAAAGAAAATGTTGTGAGCAAAAAAATTAGTGGAGGTTGGTCATACATATTGGGACTCCTATTCAGTTATGGAACTTTTTCTTCTACATATTTCTAGTCTCCATTGTAAATTTTATATGGCAGCCCACTTAAGGAATAAAAGTAGGTGGTAGGTATGTTTAGAAAAAATGTTGAGAAGAAACGATTATTGGAAGTCGGTCCTATATTTTATCCCTCTAGGAGTAACTCTGTGCCTCCTATGAAGTTTCTTAGCCTGTTCAAATAGTGGTATCTGCTTATTTCAATGTTCGAATCGATGAAAATTCAATTTGCCAAAAAGGTCTATCAAACATAAATAAGCGCGAATATCAGGAATTGATAAAAATTAATATACATAGGATTTAGACGTCGGTTTTAAATAACATTGTAAAATAAAGTTTAGCTATTACTTTTAGAGTAAACGAAAAAACCAGATTTTTCTCTGTGTGCGTCTCTCTCTCTCTCTCTCTCTTGTAAAGTTGTGATTTTGCATATAGCACTATTTGAATATAAGATCTCGTTATGCTTTATAGAATTCTTTTTTTGGTAAATTTTCAAAAATCGAAAGAAATAGTAGTTATGGAAGGCCCACTACCGGAGCAGCTTTAAAAGTTGTTGGGTGGATAGAAGTTAAAAATTATAAATTTTCCAAAAAATCGAAGGATACATGCAAGTGATGGAAAATTCTAGTCTTGAAATAGTACTTAGCTTCAACTTGAAAAGTACGTTTTCCACCTTGATGGTGGTTTTTCCAAGGATTTAAAAAATACAACTTGAGGAATTCTTAATCATTATCATTGTATTGGTATCTATGTTTTTTAGTTATTTCCATGGATGTAATCGCAGATCTTGAAACTCTTCGGGATAGTCTTTACTCGAAATAGGAAAGTTCCTGTGTATTGTTGTAGTTAATAAATTTAAAAAACGGGAAACTATAAGCAACTTGCACTAAAATTACAACTATTCATATCTCGAGGTAGAAATAAATAAATAATGTTCAATCAGAGGCTAGACAAAAATTTAATTTCTTGTTTAGTGCTGCTATTTGGCATTCACATATCCCTTGGCCGGCTTAAACCTTCGAGCATATGCGGCTATAAGAATTCTTCGAATTTAATTTTTTTGTTTCACTCGAAATGAAAATACTGGGGATTTACATAAGAAATATTGTTATAAATATTGTTAATATTTTCGTTTCGGGTGAAACACAGAACAAGTGCCACTATATTGGTTTTAAGAAAGTAGGATTTACAATAACAACTAAGAGCAGAGTTGTACTAATAACCCAACTAAACTGCTCTCAATTTTATTTCAGTTCAATCGGCAGAGTGCAATTTAAATAGTCTCCTATATAAACGAATTTTATTCCACGTGGGCTATTTGTATTTTGATTCTAAAAGAATACCATTAGATTTTATTTATTTATCTTATGAAAATGTTTATTTCAAATCGAAATTCATAACAACGCTACAGTTAAATAGTTCTCTAATAGATTCTGTATTTTGAGAGGTTTGAAAAGATTTGTTTTCTTCAAATAAGGAAATCAAAAGTTTTTGATAGATATTTTTGAACAGAACGGGTAGAAAATTAATAAGCCAGAAGAGAAATTAAATTGTTTTTGTAAAAGTATTTGATTCTACTATAATTTTGGTCATTATTTTTTTTAAGTTACAGATTGGAAAAATGTACTTTTTATGTCGTGCGGGTACTGTGGTATTTTGAACATGAAAAAGTACTGAAAATAGTACTGCATTTTCCATCACTGATACATACACTTATTTTCAAAAACACGGTTTAAAATTTCAAATTTAAAAATTTTTAATATATTTTCTGTTGTTTTTTCTGTAAAAAACATCTAAGACAAAAATTAAAAAAAATTTCCAATTTGGACTATTATTAAGAAATATATGAGAAGAAACTAATAAAAGTGATGTTTTTTAAAATTTAATATCTTTTGAGGGGTAGTAAATATATCACAAAATTGGGGAAATCAAAATGTCCGGATTAGCGTGGAATGTCCCATATATAGTAATGCTATTTTACTTTTATTTATAGTTTTTCATTGTAAAATGGTACAAGAAATACAATTTAGTATTGACGCTTTTTAAAACTTTCTATAATTTTGACGACTTCTTCCTTCAAATTTTAAAGACTTTTTTTACAACTTCATCTGGCAACTATTTAGGTGTGTTTGCAACATGTTAACCATAAGCTTTTACTCATAATATTAAACAAAAACTTGCGCTTTCAATTTCTACAAGTTATTAAATTCATTTGAAAGCAATAATTTTAATATTTGACATATAGATGCCGCCTTAAAATATTTGACTTTTTTTCAAATTAAATTATCGTTAAAATTGTTTAGTGCAAACATAATTACTAAAATGTTTTCATTGCAGCAATAAATCCTTTAGTTTTTTCTGCTGTTGCACAACTAACAAATAATTTAAAGTATTTTTTCATGCAATTAAATAATCATTCGTTTGTATGTTTTATTAATAGAGTAATTATTTGATGGCAAAAAATTAAAACAATAATAAAAATAGCAGGGAAAAATAGCTAAATATATATTTTTTCTTTTTAAATGCAAATGTAACGTTTAATGCTGCTTTGATACGAGCGTCGTCTGTCTGAGGAAGTCATAAAATTGTTGTATGTTGCAATAAATTTGTTTCAAAGACAAACATTCATACAAACATTCATACAAATTTACATTCATTCAATTATTTAGCCATAAAAATCTTTTCTAATACAAATTTTTAAATTGTTTTTAATCGGTTTTTTGTTGCTGTTGTTTTTAGTTGTTTATCGTGGAAGTAAGACAATAAAAACTTAAATGATTCTTTTAACAATGGCTTGGATTGAAAAACTATTATTTACTTTGTAGCATGAATTTGGTTGATTTTTACACCATTTGCTAATGAAGATTACAAAGAACTTTTTCAATAACGTGAAAAAACTTCTTACGAAAGCACAAAATGGAAAGCCTGCAGAATCACATTATTTATATATCTCGATCAAATCAGGAAAAAAAACTTTTGAGCTATTTAGGGAAATGGTGTAATACTAACAATATTTTTTTTATGTGAGCTTGTGTTCATTCACGTGTGAGTTTTGTTTTTTCTATGAAGAATAAACGTCATCATTATAGTTTTTTTCACGGAACACTCTAAGAAACACTCAACAATAAAAACTTCACTCCCACAGCAGCATTTATCATCAATTTGCATTTAATGAATTGTTCAAAAATAAAATATGAGAGATTCTGGGTAATAAAGTTTTATAATGATTTTTTTATGAGGGAAAAAATTAAAATAGAAATATGTAAAAATAATAAATTAAAACGAGTTCATAATTTACCAATAAATCATAAGAAGATATGGGTGTTTACATAATTGGAAGACATTAATTTAGGACTTGAAACAAATTCAGATTTATATCAGCGATGTATCTGACTTCACGGGCAGCACTAAATTAAAAGAAATGAATGAACGATACAGGCATTAAGGCGGTTGCTACAAACACGATTTGCTGCACAATCGTACAAAATGCTAAGTAGAATTTACAACTGAAGAATGGATAATGATGGAAGAGATGGCGATAATGTTGAGTTACGTCAAAGAGGCTAAATCAATTAGCAAAGTCACTGCTGCAGTTTTGATGCGATTCCTTTAGTTAACAGTCTGCGAAAATTACACTGTATAACTATAAAAAATAAAAAAAACATGGCTCTAACGACTAATTCTGGCAGAGGACACCAACAAATAGAAACGTGTATCGGTGTTTTCAAAGTTTACATCTTGGATTTATTTTAGGGGAGCTAAAATTTCTCCTTTTTCGGATTCCGTACACAAAAGTGTAAAGAAACCCTATTGTTTTTGCTACGCTGTCCATCCATCTGTCTGTGTCTGTCTGTCTGTCCGTCTGTCACTGGCTGTTTTCTCGGGAACCGTAAGAGCTACGGACCTGAAATTTTCACAGAACATGTAAAACTTTGGCCTTTACAACAACAAATATATGACAGTTAAAAATTAAAGGGTGTTCTAAAGCGAGCAACGAAAAATGTTTAAATACTAATTTAATATACAGACACTTATATATACACTCTAAAACACTTTGGTTGAAAATTAGGTCGATAATAGTCAGCAACATTCTACAGATTATTATCGACTTAAATTACACACGCATTATTTTTGAGCAAAATTTTTTTACAAAAAAAAGCGATTGGCTGCGTCCAGGTTTGAACACCGACCTCCTGACTGATAGTCTGACGTATCTACCATAGCCGTATTACACTTTATGTTACATTTTTCCACTTGGACTAAATATGTTTAATTTGAAAGGTTTTTTCTTTAATAAAATCGATGTAATTTTAGACAAGGAGAATTTTTCAACACAAATTTAGACAATATATGATCGTAAATTTGAAGTAATGTTTTAGAGTGTAGACACTTTAAATTTTCCAAGCCAGTGTTTATTGGTGTAGTCTGTAGAATAGACTACATCAAGAGTGTTCTATCAGTTAATGTAATTTTGCCTATGTAATTTAAACAATAAGCTGTATCTTGGAAACAGTAAGAGGTAAAATCTTGAAATTTAAAAAACGCTAAAACTAAATAATTGCGAAATTAAAAAATTTCAAAATTAAAAAAATTTCAAAAAATTTTCAAAAATCGCCAAAATTAAAAAAGCGCTTAAAGAAAAAAAGCACCTAAATTCAAAAAATCGCTAAAACGCAAAAAATCACCAAAACTAAAAAGATCCTCAAAAAACTAAAAAACGCAAAAAAAAGAAAAAAGTCGTCAATACGAAAAAATCACTAAAACCTAAAAAATCGCTAAAACTAAAAATATGGTAAAAAAACAGAAAAAATTGCCAAAAATGGAAAAAATTGAAAAAATCACCAAAACGAATAAAAGCGCAAAAAAGCGGCAAAACTAAAAAAATCGCCAAAAACCGAAAATATCGCCAAAACGAAAAATTGTGTCAAAAGCAAAAGAAACAAAAATCGCTTAAACTAGAAAAATCACCAAAACCCGAAAAAAGCGGCAAAACTGACAAAAAGCGCCACAACTAAAATAGATTGCTAAAACTAAATATATCGTCAAAAGGCGAAAAAACGTTAAAACAAAAAAAAAATACGCAAAAACGAAAAAATCACCAAAAAATTAAAAAAAAAAACAAAAATCGCAAAAAACCAAAATGAAGAAAGCGCCAAAAACAAAAACAAAAAAAAATCGCTAAATCAAAAAAAAAAAAACTTTAAAAATAAAAAAACTAAAATTAAACGAAAAAGCAAAATGAAAAAATTGCCAAAATGAAATATGTAAGGGAAAAAAACGAAAAGGGATATATGTGTGTGTATTCGTACGGAACCCTTCATGTGCTAAATTCGCACTTTACTTAATTTATTGCACACAGTTATAGCGACTACGAATAGACAATCTTGTAAGCCTTACGTTTAAGGTATGAGAAATCTTCAGCAGTTTTATGTAAAAAATCACCGGAAACAATTTTCTGAAACACTTTAACCGTCTAAATCTTCGTTGTATGGGTCTTTTTGTCGCTCCCTTAAAGAAGAGGCAAGAAACTCCGCTTTAGTAGCGATATAGCGGAATGAAACATTCTACAAACATGTTTGCCTTAAAATTCTACTATAGATCTTCAAAGACACCTAAGCTCCAAAGTCTACTTGAACGCCAGAAATCGTTAAAAACTTGAAAAGTGTTTAAGGGTTAATTTCGTTCGCTGCTGAAGGAGAGATTTTTTCACTTTTTTACGGAAGGGGCAATAAGACCCATACAGCGAAGTCTTAGAGGCTTAAAATGTTCCACAAAAATGTTCTTCATGGTGTTCTACATAAAAGTGCTGAACGTATGTTATACATTAAACGTATGATTTACAATATTATCTATGCCATGGATCATGCAGGTTCGGCCTGTAAGACCCGCTACATTTTATTATTCTTACCTGAAGCTTTTAAGTCATTCTGACGCTATTTATATTTTAATACATTTTTTGTAGTAGCCCATATGCTGCTTAGATAATTATTAAATACTATTTATTTATTATTTAAATTGTAAAACTTTTGTATTACTTTGTCCAATTCTCAATTACATTTAAACAAATATTTGCCAAGCTCATTTAATCTGATAAAAAGATTTGTTAAGGTTGTTGCTGTTATTGTTCGTTGAATATATTGCTAAATTATTTAAATAGTTTTTAAAGGCTTTTGTCCAATGTTAAAGTAGTTTATTTTCTAATTGCTTTTGTTTAAAAATTCTTCAAACTACTGGTAACAAGACAATTAATTAAAGCGTTTTTTGTTCGTGAATAGTATTGCTGCTTAATAAATTTGGTAGTTTCTTTGTGTGTGTGTCTGAGCGTTTTTTTCTAATGCAAATTTGTTTATTTTTATGTTGGGGCTTATAACAATAAAATAAATATAAATCAACAACAAACTATCTTTATCTTTATTACTTTTTTGTTGTCACTCCAGCTCATCGTTGTTGTTATTGGATGTGTATATTTGTTTTAATATCAAACTCAAGTTTGTGTTTTAAGTCTTTTGTTTTTTTTTTATTTTTTAATAAAAATTTTTAAATTTATTATTTAAAATAGATGTAAATTCAAGAAAAAGGGAAGTCTCTAATAGTTTTGCATTTATTTAAATTTTAGTGAAAGATTTATGATTGTAATAACCACAATTTTTTTTGCTTTTACGCATTTTACATTGAATATGATTTAAATTACGGGGCATTAGTTGTTTAAAACTTAAAAAAGAATCGGATGGTTGATCTCTTGTAACTATCAGTTGTATATTATAATGATTTTTTTAATAAAATATAAATTGGCATTTCGTAGGTGTAATTTATGACGTTGGCCAATATAACGATGCATTTATGGATGGTTAAACAGAAAACTCATTTTAGATAATTGTTTTTCATATTGGCAACTTTTTTATTTTAAAGAAGAAAAACATTTTAATCAATTAAACAAAATTTTTAAGCTAAATTTAAATTAAAAAAAAGTATTAAAATTGGAATTTAAAATTTTTAAGCAGATGAAGAAGGTGTTTATCATTGGTATCAGTTTATGCATATTTGTGGATTTACTGAAACAGCGCCTCAACGTAGGTTGAGTTGCGCTGTTCTTTTCAAAAACAATGCACTCACTGCCTGATCAGATTCATCCTCTCGCATGCTTTATTTATTTACACATTCCAACTCAAAAATTTGAAATTTGGAAATCTTCAAATGTGAACTGCCGTGATAATTTGAAAAAAAATGTATTATTTCTGTTAAAAATAGATATTAACTTTGTAAGCTTAAGCTATCTTGACATATTATTAGCATAAAAAAAATAGAAAATAATTTCTTAAAACGAGACCTCGAAAAAGCCACACGTCAAAAAGTGTCACAAACTGTATCAAATGAATGAAAGAAAGAAACTTGATACACAATAAACCAACATTTGATGGCATTTTTATATGCCAGTTAATTAATTCATACTTTTAAAGACATTTTTGTTAACAAAATTAACCAAAATAAAAATAATAAATGTTGTGCTAAAATACGAGGGTAGCTACAAACATACTACATATATTATTGTGAAGAAAGTTGTGAAAAACTAAATTAGACTTTGAACACATTTTGATTTCGGATAACTATAGGCTAAAGTAGCTTTTGACATATATTTCGAAATTTCGAAGTTATATTCGACATTTCGTGTCCTAGCCATCGAATTCTTTGGGCTTTTATAAACCTTATTATGCTTTGGTTTTTATTAAGTGTGTCTAATTCATTATTAAAACGAATTCGATGGCTAGGACACGTTGTTAGAATGTCTGATGATAAAATACTGAAGAAAATATATATACAAACAACAGAAGGTACACGCAAAAGAGGAAGACCCAGAAAGAGATGGAAGACAGATGTATTAAATGACCTAGGAAAATTGAATGCAACAAACTGGACTCTTAGAGCAGCAGACAGAGCTAGTTGGAGGAGGCTTGTAGCAGAAGCAATGGTCCACCCCGGACTGGAAAGCTGATAAAGTAAAGTAAGTATTCGAAATTACTCTAAAAGTTATGAATGAAAATTAAGTTTAAAGTGGAATATGGTCTAATATATCTTTTGGCATTTGTTTCGAAACTTCAAAAGCTCGAAATTGCATTCGAATTTTTGAAAATGCTCTAAATCTTGAAATTTTATAAATTTTAATTTAAAATATGGTTTTTATGCTTAAGTTTAAAAATTTACTTCTATGTCCAACTTCGAAAATATATTGTAGTTTTTTGCCATATTAAATAAATATCAAAAACTTTAACATTTCTTGTAAAGAAAAAAAATTAAAAAAGTATATTAAAGACTAAGGCTTAGGAAATGATATTCTAATAAAGTTAACAGCTGTCATTTTGGGTGACTATAGATTATAGCAGATTTCTGACGTATTTTTCAATATATCTAAGATATATTTGAATTTTCGAAAATACTCTAAATCTTACTAGCTTTCAAAATTATCATTTATAGTGAAGTTTGGTCATTTTATAGTTTTTTTGATGTGTTTCGAAATTTCGAAATTATATTCGAATTTCCGAAAATGCACAAATTTTTTTTATTTTTTTCTATGAAAATTTAAAGTGAAATTTGGTCATTATATTAAAGTTTAAAGATTGAAGCTTTGTTGTCCTACTTCGAAATTTTATTCGAATTTTTCCCCCATATTCGAGCTTAACAACTTTGGCAATTCTTATAAAAAAGGTGGTAAAAAATTCATACATTTTTAAATAAAATAAAAAAAAAATAAGAGCACGTTTTTCGAAATTTTTCGACAACGATATCTCTCGAATCATTTTGATCAAATTTGAGACATATGACGCAGTTTTTCAATTCCAAAAAGTAAATGAACCAGGAAAATCGATTTAAGAAGAAGTTTTGGAGTTGTTAAAATAAAGCAATTTTTCGAAATTTTTGCTAAACGATATCTCTCGAACGAATCAATCGAGTTTAGTAAAATTATCTGCAGTTAAGGTTGTTTTTTGAGCTTAAGAGCTTATTAGATTTTGTATTCTATCAGTTTTGTAGTTTAAAGTTTATTTTAAAAACAATTTTGTTTTCGAAAACTATATTTTGAAACATTTTCAAACACACGCACACACATGCCACCTACACGGACATAATCGTAAAAATAGCCATTTTCGAAAATCGTGGTGAAATCAGTAACTTCCCATTTTTGATAGCGAGAATTTAAAAATGAAACAGAAAAATATAAAACTGAATTTCTAGTGAAATTTGGTCATATAATGGGTGATTTTATAAGAACTATCGGAAAGTAAAAAAGAAAAAAACACATAAAATTCAGAAAAATGCATGAAATATTTATTTGGATCGATAGTTGGGTCGATATAATTTAATGTTTGAAGATTATTTCATGCAAATGTTGGCCGCGGCTGCGCCTCAAATGGTCCATCCGCTTAGTCCAATTTTGGCATACTCTTTCCAACATTTCGGCCGGTATCTCACGAATAATGTTGGCAATGTTGGCTTCCAGTGCGTCAATCGAAGCGGGCTTGTCGCTATAGACATTAGCCTCAAAATAGCTCCACAAAAAATAGTCTAGAGGCGTTAAATCGCACGATCTGGGCGGCCAATTGACTGGTCCCAAGCGTGAAATAAACTGTTCACCGAACTCGCCTCTCAATTGGTCCATTGTTTCGCGTGCTGTGTGGCATGTGCCACCGTCTTGTTGAAACCACATGTCATGCAAGTCAAGCTCTTCCATTTTGGGCAGAAAAAAGTTTGTTATCATCGCACGGTAGCGCTCACCATTCACAGTAACGTTGTGATTCGCATCATCTTTGAAGAAATACGGCCCAATGATGCCGCCAGCCCATAATCCGCACCAAACGGTTGTTTTTTGTGGATGCATTGGTAGCTCTTGCAATGCTTCTGGCTGCTCTTCACTCCAAATACGGCAGTTTTGCTTGTTCACGTATCCATTCAACCAGAAATGAGCCTCGTCGCTGAACACAATTCTTCGATAAAAAAGTGGATATTCATCTAACTTAACAGAGCACGCATTTTGGTAATAAAATTCAATAATTTGCAAGCGTTGTTCGTTTGTAAGACGATTCATGATTAAATTATAGACCAAACTGAAGATGTTTGACAGTGACACAAGATACAAAACGTGCGTGAGCTGTCAAAACTAGTGTTGCCAAAAAGATAATAGCAAAAAAATCACTCGTTAGTAATATACACTAATTTTCTGATATATTTTTCGAAGTTTGCAAATTATATTTGAATTTTTGAAAACACTCAACCTTTAAAAATTTTCATTTGTAGTGAAATTAGGCCGTTTTATAGTGTTCGAAATTTCGAAACATATTCGAATTGTAGAAAATACTTTAGATCTTGTGATTCTATTTTCAGTTTTTATTTAAAGTGAAGTTTATTCATTGAATTTAGGTATCGTTTTTTGACACATGGACTCAGAACTATCTACTTTTTTCAGAACCATGTCCTAGTTCGATTTTTTCTTATATGTATATATGTATATTACTAAACTTAGAGCTACTTTCGATCTACACAAATATATAAAGAAAAAAGCCTAAGTTTTCTTTGAAAAAAAAACAAGCATAATTGCATGGTGAAGTACGTAACAAAAAGGTTATTTTTTGTGGAAATTTTGAAATTTCGAAATAATGTTCGAATATTCGAAAATACTTTAAATCTTACAATCTTTAAAAAAATATAATTTATGGCGAAGTTTTACCGTTTTATAGTTTTTTATATTCTTTTAAATTTCGAAAGTAAATTCGAATTTTCGAAAATACTTTAAGTCTTGTGATTTTCTTAAATTTTAATTTAAAGTTAAATTGGCTCGTTATATTAAAGTTCAAAGACGTAAGCTCTGTCAAACTTCGCAACTATATTCGAATATTTTGTCATATTAAAACTTAAGAACTTTGATACTTCAAAAATCTTAACTAAGGCTTTCGAAATTGATATTATAGTCAAGCTAGCAAACTCAAAATCAAATTCGAAAATTTCAACAAAACACTGCATGATAGCATTCTTTTGCATAATGATTTCATTTGTTCATACCACAACCCCGTCATTTTAAAATGACAAATCATGCCTTTATAATGTAAACTGCTTTCATAAATTTAGCAAGTTACATTTATCTAAAATATTTTATTCAGTGACCTTCTCAATATTTTGTAGGCTTAAATTGAAAAATTACAAAAATTAAAATAAAAAACCCAAAATAATTTCTCAAATTAAGGCCTTGAAAAAGCCAAACATGCCAAAGAGTGTCACAAACTGTAACAAATCAAAGATAAAAAAGTTTGATGAATAAAATTTCAATATTTCATGGAATTAAATATTATATGCCATCAAATTAATTCATACTTTTAAAGAAATTTTGTAAACCAAATAAATTTGTACAAAATAAATAACATTTTGTGTTGAATCATAGTAAATATTAACACTCATATCAATATCAAAGAAACGAGGATAGCCAAATGTTTCTATTGTTTAGCACAAAATCAGAAAAAAAGAAACTTAGAATAGATTTCAATACAGTGGCTCAAAAATGTTTGCCATTCGAAGAGGTTTTGTATCTTTGTTCAAATTAAAATCTTTTTCCAAATTGATTATTATGCTAAGGTTCGTAAAGTTTTAATTCAGCAAATACATTCGAAATTATCATATTAATAAAATCTTTTTAATTATGCATATTGCTGCTCAAAATTTACGTATTCTTCCAATACATACTTAAACAACGCATGTTTCTTAAGTCTTTTGTTTTAACAGACGCATTCATTTTACCTGTCATTTCTCTTCGATGTTCGTTTAAGTTGTACAATTTGTTAATTGATTAAAATTAAAGTTAAGCCTATAACTGTTTCTTAAACAGTAGCCACAGTGTCACGCATTTAGTATTTTTGTTTAATAATTTAAAAATGAAAAATATGCATAAATTTGCAAGTCATTAAAAAGAGTTATTTGAAAATAAGCTGAATAATAACTGAAGAAAACAAAACACAAATAGCCCGTATAGTTTAAAAAAATAAAAACAATCGGCTTAAGAAAACAAATGGGCGTTTCTGGTATAAATTTTAAAAATTGTTAAATAAATAGTTTAATTGGCCGATCACCTATTTCTTGTAGTTTTTTGTTTTTAACAGTAAATTTTTGGCGTTACAACAGAGTTTTTGTCTTTTATTTTTATTTAATTTTTGGTTTATTACAAAAAACACATGTTTGTTGTAATTATGATGAGCCAGATTGCAGTGTTTGTTTGTGGCATTCCAAATTTAAGTTATCTTTCAGGCTTGGAGTGTTACAGTGCCAGGTATGTTGATTTTTTGGACACTTGACATGTTTTTTATTGTTGTAATATTTTTAAATATTTCATGCTTTATTAACAATAAAAAGCACATACCCAAATAACAATAATCTGTGAATAATCATAATTACAGGCTATACAAAATCATCTTCATTCAAGTTGCTTTTTTTAAATTTTTAAGGAGAAAAAAATTTTACAAGCTTTTACAAGTGTTGGCATGTCTGTTTTTTATTTCTTTCTGTGAAATTTTATTGTTTCATAGTGGTTTTTACTCGCATATATACTGATGATGGTGATAATGATGATACAATGTTTTACAAAAGCAACATTTTACTACATTGAAGTTAAAGTCTGATTTAACTGACTTGAAAAAATGACCTTGTTTTCAAAACTATTTAATTATTTATTCACTTTATACTTAATGCACTCATCGTATAGGAACATAAGTTAACACAAAAAAAAGGAAGACCAAGCTTAAGTAAGTCCCAATTGTGGGCAAAACTGATAGCAAATGGTTTCGAAAATAGTTGTTTCATTTTATAAACAGCAAAACTCTAAAGTACTCCAAAAAGTTTTAAATAGCCATTAATGGTCAGCGAAATTTTTAAAATTGTTTCAAATTTATTTCTAGCAGGCCTACTTTATTGTAAAACTTCTAAAACATTAAAAATTCTGGGTGAAACAAAAATTTCCCTTCAAGGAAAATTATTTTACTTGCACAAAATGTTGAAATTCTTAGTAATATGTTGTGAAAACAGTCCTTTTATTGCAATAAACTAAAAAAATAAATTTCCCTTTGAAGGGAAATTTTTTAAATTGTATAAAATTTGATTTATGCAATTTTACTTTATTGAAAAATTAAAAATTTTTAAGATGCTGAGTGAAATAAAAATTTCCCTTCAAGGGAATTTCCTTTGTGTAAAAAAATTTAAAGTAATTTCTTTTGAAAACTACTTGTTTCGAAAAAAAGTTTCCCCAAAAGAAATGTGTAAATTTCCTCTTAAAGGAAATACAATTTTGAATTTTTTTTTCTTTCTAAATGCTTTGGAAGTCCTTAAAAGTTTCAAATACATTTTAAATGTATATACCCGCCTGCCAGGGAATTTCTCACAATTTCATCACCCTTCTTTAATGTAAAAATCACAAGACTTTAAAGATATTGTATGAAATAAAAATTTCCCTTCATGGGAATTTGTTTTTTTTTTTTTTTGTCAAATGATATTTTGAGTTGTTTTATTCCAACCAAATAAAAATTATCTATTTCCCTTTGAAGGAATTTGTTTTCTCTTACCAAATTTATTAACAAAATATACGACGGCTGCCAGGGAAATTTTTAGTATTATAAATTTTGTTTTTAGCTATCATTCTTTTCTGTAAAAATCATACACCTTTAAAGATGATGTGTGAAACGAAAATTTCCCTTCAAGAGACATTTTTTTATTTGAAAAAAGTTTCGAAAATTTTAAGAAATTTGTTTAGAAAACAGACATTTCATTACAATCAAATAAAAATAATGAGTTTCCATTAGAAGAAAACTTTTTAGTCTTAATAACTTTACCAATAAAATACATGCTATGAAGAGAAGCAAAGGGGTACAAGTACTAAAACTGAGGAAATTGAGTTATATGCAAAAATGAATACATAATACTAATATCTATCACTATTAAAAAAATGCAGACCTGTAGGATGACCCCAAGAAACGCTATGCATTAGAAACTAATACCTATATGTATAAAATGCATACGACAAAAAAAAAACTTTGAATCTTAATTACTCAGACTTTTGTTCTTTGCACTTGTATCCCTCATTTAATGGTTTCGATAAAAGTGCAAATCATTAAGATAAAGACCTCATAAAGTTGTAAATGTAAAACGATATACCATGCGTTCGATCAAATTAGAGTTAAATTTAAAAAATTAACAGTGGCCAACATAGATTAACACCCAATTATTAACTTGGTCAATAAAAAATAGAAAATGCGTCAGTAATTAAAATTCCGTTTACACAAACCAGACAGTCAGTTTGTCTAGAAAATTTTTATCGTAATCGCTCCAAAATACTGAATGTACTAAGACTGCGGACTGAAACAAACTATTCATTTGTTTAACTTTCCATTACATATTAATAAAACTTGCAACAAGGTCAAATGATGAACAAACATTTTGTGATAGAAAGGGCGAAATTGACCTGTTTGAAATTTTATAGTGACTGAATATTGTTATTTATTTAAATTTATTCAAATAATTTTTTAATAAAAAAAAGTAGATCTATAAAAACTTATCTTCATACATCAGATATAATTTTGTAATATTGCATAGTCGTAATAATAGCCATTATGTTTTTAGTGGCATTTTATTAAGAGATTGGAATTTAAAAAATTAAGATATATAATATTAAATAAAAATATGAAAACAATCGTAAGCAAAGAAAGCTTAACCCTTGAACTACCAAACCTAAGGTAAAGAATAAATTTTATTTTAAGTAATTTCTTAAGACGTAAATTTAATTTGATTCAACTGATTGATTGGCGTCTCTGTTTCCCAATTTGTTTTACATATTTATATTATATTGTTATACACTCAATATATTTTGAATTTTATTTTAAATTTTTCGTTAATAATAGATAAATTATTTTCCATGTCCTCTATTGATTTGTGAAACCTCTTCCTATCCCTTAATCGATATTGGATTATGCAATTTCATTTGGATTTTATCAGTTTAATATACCATCAAAAAGAGGAAAAGTTTCTTCGCAACACTTATAAACGACAGAAACATGTTGCTATAAATGTGAGTCTGTATGTTGTTGTTGTTGTTGCTTTCCCCACTGTGAAGGTGTTTGATTTACTAGCCAAAAGCTAAAACTTTTTATTGGTTTTAGTCAGTTATTTTTTTATTGTAATCTAGTGTCTATTTTTCGCATCATTTTGATTGTTTTTCATGAAGTTAAAACTTTTTTCAATTTTGTTTTGTTTTTGTTGATATTTTATGTTGCATGGCAGGCAAAAAGAGACACAATAAATCAACAATCAAACCAACCAAGATACAAATACCAAAGTCAAAAACGAATATGAAGCAATATGTATGTTACTGTGTTTTATTGTTACTTGAACTCGAACTTTTTTGTTAAACAATTTTTGCATTGCTGGTTTTGGTTTTGTTTTATTGTTGTTGTGGTTGTTGCACATGAAAAACACTAATACAATATTATAATGTAACAATTTTTATTTTGTTGAGGGAAAGAAACCCTAAAATTTTAATGAATTAAGAAATCTTTACATCTGCTAATAGAAGAAATTCGCCTAACTAAAAATATCCCATTGAGAAATAAATATCTAATTTTTAAAAGCTTTCTAAAATTGTAAATGACATAAGATTTTATGAAATACATTTTACAAAAATATGTATACAAAATTTTCCTAAAATAAATTCCTTTAGTAGAAATTTTAACAAGTTTAAATGCTGAAGCGGAAGAGTCAGAGGAATAAACATGTGCGTTTGTACCAAAGTGCAGGGTTAAAATATCTAGCTAACTCTTTGTTTACTGTCTTGTAAATAGATTAGGTAGTTTTTTATCAACCTTCGACCCTCACCTAAGACTACATCTTTGTTAGTAAATAACACAATTTAAAAGTAGTTTTTAATTGAACTTTGTAACATAAAAAATAAATAAATAAAATGGATCAAATTCCTTTAAAGGGAAGTTTAATTTTTTCATTTTATTTTTGTAACAGGAGTGTCTCTAAAAGAAATTGCGTAGGATTTAATATTTCCTTGAAAGAAAAAAATTTCCCTTGAAGAGAAATTATCATTTAAGCCAGCATTTTCATAGTTTTATACTTCTCCTTTGCACTAAAGCAACTGCGCTAGAAAAGAAAAATCCATGAAAAGAAATTTAAATTTTATTTCGTTTCAATAAAGCGAAAGCTTGTTGAGCAAATTAGATATGTACATATCTTTACTGAAATTCCCTTCAAATTAAAAAATTTCCCTCTTGCCATAGTTGATCTTTAAAGTTTTATATATTTTGTAGTGAAACAGATCTACTTACCACAAATTTGGCACTATTTTCAAAATTTCCTCTGCTGTTAATAATTTCCCTTTAACGGTTATATTAATTTCTATACTTTTTTTCAAAACCTTTATTTAAAAAATCAAAAAATTGTACTTTAAACAAGATTACTTTAATATATAAAATTTCACTTAATGGGAAATTTTTCATTCCGATGAAATTTTAATTTCTGCAACTCTTAAGATATACTTTTCTTAGATGTCTGTCATGTTAGAAATTTCCATATAGGGACATATAATTTCCTTTAGAAAGTATTTTATTAATTTCTTATTTATTAAAATAAAGTGATTACGCTTAAATTAAAGGCACATATTTCTTCAAAACGCAGTTTTATCTTATTTTATTTGGAAAAAGCAAAAATTTTTATTTTACATTATCGAAATTTAGTTTAAACAAATAATTTCCCTCGCAGCGAATTTAAAGTTGCTCTTTCTATCTTTAAAGTTTTATAATTTTTGCATTACTGCAGTGTTTCTTAAAACAAATTAGACAGAATTTTCTAAATCTCTCCTGCTGGTGATAATTTCCCTTTAATGGATATATTCATTTCTTTAAGTTTTTTCAAACCATTTATTTAAAAAAGGAAAATTTGTTTACTCAATATTATCGAAATTCAGTTGAAACAAATAATTTCCCTTGTATGGAAATTTTACTTTCAATGCCCATCTTTAGATTTTTATAATTTTTGCAATACAGTTGTGTTTATTAAAACAAATTTGACAAAATGTTTTAAATTTCCCCCGCTGGGGATAGTTTTTTAATTTCTTAAAGTTTTTTTCAAAATTTTTAATTTTAATTTTTTTTTCATAATTTTATTAATTTATTAGTTATATAATAATAAAGTGAGTACGCTTAAATTAAAGGCACATATATCTTTAAAACGCAGTTTTATCTTGTTTTATTGCAAAAAATAAACATTTTTTACTTTACATTATCGAAATTCAGTTGAAACAAATAATTTCCCTTGTAGGGAAATTTTACTTTCAATGCCAATCTTTAGATTTTTATAATTTTTGCGATACAGTGGTGTTTCTTAAAACAAACTTGTCATAATTTTTTAAATTTCCCCTGCTGCTGATAATTTTCCTTTAATGGATTATTCATTTCTTTAAGTTTTGTCAAAAGTTTTATTTTAAAAATAAAGAAATTATTTTTAAAACAAAATTGCTTTAATGTATAAAAATTTCCCTTAATGGGAAATTTTTTATTCCGTGGAAATTTTAATATCTAAGACATTTTTCAAGATTTATTTAAGTAATTTATCTTTTGCTACCACCCTTTTAAAAATTTCCCTCTTAGGGAATTTTAATTTCCTTGCGATAAAGCAAAAATTTGCTAAGCAAAGTTACGTAACTTTACCGAAAATCCCTTTAAATAAAAAAATTTCCCTATATTTTTCATATATTTTTCTAAAAATCATTTAGAATATAATGAAACAATGCCACAAACTTTTAAAGTAAAGACTTAAAGTAACAAAATAAAACCCCTGCCACTGCCCTCCATACAAATTTGGTCAATAGGTATATAACAGTTTATTGTTAGCTATTCTTCTCATGCTAAAGATTCATATCGCTTATTATAGACATCCTCCTCAAATACAAAAATTCATTGCAATGGTGCAATATCATCATCATCATCATCATGATCATTTTACCTTCAGCTCAGTCTTCAGTACAAACTCTCAGTTCACACACCATAAAAAAAGTGTACCGGCTGTATGGACAGACGGATGAGTTGTTGGCATCGTTTCGTATTGTTTTTGTAGGAAATTAAAGTTTGAAGCTGCATTCAAAGATGATGATGGTATTTGCCATTGGTTTTCTTTGTGCTTCTTTTTTCTTCTTGCCCATCATGTACATATTCAAATGTTTCCTTGAGATTTTTGTGTTTTTGTAAGATTTTGGCGTTTTTTTACAAACCGAAAAAAGCCAACAACATTAAAAGTTTTTAATGTTAAATACTTGTTGTATGAATGTTAAGTTGTTGTTGCTGCTTTCATATACAAGTTGTTTACGGTTACAAAAAGCCAAGAGTAGCGGGTAGATCGACGCTCTTCACAGCGAGGCAGGCGGCATTGGACCAACCAACCAACCAACCAACCATCATTAAATGAAGAAGATAATAATGATGACGTTAAATGAGCAAAACCCATAAAACATTAAAAAATCAGTTTTATTTTTAAATGTTGGACTTTTTGGTGCCGCTTTTTATTGGATTAAATTAAAACTGCATGAATTTTGGCAGCTGGTCTAAAGTGAATATGAAGGCTCTTCTTTTCAAGTGATTTTTGGTTTCCTGCAACCACTCGTTACCAGGTATTATATAATATTTTTGATAATGAAGAAGATCTTTGTAGCTGCCTGCCTTTTTTTCATTTGATTTCATGAGAGGCTGCTGTGGAAACGGTGAATGTGGCAAAGAGTAAAAATAAAAAATAAAATCAACAAGTGGGTTTTTGCTGTTTCTTATCTAACTTCCGTGTCACATCTTCATGTTAATTTAAGCCTTTATTCGATGCTTCAGAAGACACTGTTTGTTTTATTAATTGAGAAAAAAGATCAGCATAAGAAGAGAAAAAAATTGAACTCTAAACTGAATTAAGATAAATTAAGGCATGCCTTTGCTGGCGAGATGTTGCAGTTGGTATTTATTTTCACGATTTTAATTTTTTATTTTTGTTATTTTTTTAAGGAGTTATGTTTTTATGTAACAGTGTTTAAGGCAATTTTTTTCCTGTTTAAAAAGGAAGTGAAAAGTTAAAGTTTTTTTGTTGCATAAAATAGGAATGAAAACGATTTTAAATTCATGGTATTATCTTTACACAAAATATGAAAAGGTTAATAGGCCAGCTTCTACCTGTTACAGATATTCAAGGAGCCTTCGCTAATACATCATAAAACCCGATCGGAAATGTTCTCGATAGAAAACGTATTCCGAAAATGATTAACAATTGGACTTTGGAAATGTTGGCATCTAGGGTTGTTGAGTTGATTATCAGAAGGGCAACTTGAGGCTGTCCACAAGCCCAGGTTCTATCACCTCTACTATGGACTTTGGTCATTGATGAGATACTTGAACTCAATAACATGGTCTTCCGACTATATGTATAATTACACCGAGGACCTTCTGATATCTGAGGATGGAACCATATTGGAAAGAATGCAAGAAGGCCAAAATCTAGGTGACAAACGGTGCAATGATAGGAGGTTGTCCATCAACCCAGAGAAGACAATCATTGTACCTTTTGAAATACGAAGAAAAGAAGTTAGAGTAACGAAAACAACCTTAAATGGTTTAATTATCAGGTTCTCTAACGAAGTTAAATACATCGGACTCATTCTTGACAAGTCACTCATTTTGAAGCAAAATGTTTCCTAAATGGCCAACAAGGATATCAGGATACTTCGCGGCTGTCAATGCATATTTGGCAAAACATCGGCACGCAAACCAATAATGATATATTAGTCTTTTATTACCATAATAAAACCAATACTGACATAGGGTGGGTGCCCTAGTGTGGTGGCAAATAACTGAACCAGTCGTAGATAGGGGTCTACTCGACAAAACGTATTTCGAACGCCGGAGCAATGAAAACCCATCCTGCATGTTACTTTGCACATATTGCAGTAAAAGAGGAAACCTGCACGTGCGCACTTCGGCTATCAGTTGTCTCCGGCATAAAAAGCGGTGAAAGGGTCACACAAAGATATTAGAACAGTTTGTGAACGTCAGAATGAATGTTCAAATCCAACCGGCACAAAAACTTTTATTTTGTAATCACTGAAATAACTATAGGGTGTATACTGATGGTTCTGCGGTGCAGGCTCCAGAGTCTTCTCGAATGACTTTGGGGTAAGACTCTCCTTCTGACTTCCCAACGTAGCGGGTGTATTTCAGGCAGAAATCCTGGCTATAAGGGAGGCGGGCCGGGAAGATGCCGTAAAGGTATGATAGTAAGAGTCTTTAAATTTTGTATGAGTTAATATAAAGACAAAACACCATGATGGGTAAAAAACTGAGGAGTTATGTACGAGGAATGGGATACTCCCATTAAATAGTAATTACGTGCTATGTGAAAAGCTATGATAGTAAGAGTCTTAAAATTTGGTATGAGCTAATTTAAAGACAAGATACAAATATAGATAAAACGGTCTGTTTAGGTGCGTGAGAAGGGGTACTCCCCATACAAAGTAATTAGTATTTACGAGCTATCTAGAAAGCTGTGATAATGATTGATTAATTGATATTTTTAACATGAAAACAACAGCCTTGTAACATCACAACAACATCTTCGTCGACAGTCAAGCGGCACTTCTGTCCCTAAGGTCACACACTACTTATTCTACTCTAGTTAGCCAGTGCAAGGACTTGCTATCCAGATTAGGTGGTCAGGCAGACGTCACCCTTATCTGGGTTCCTGCACATAGTAACTTTATTGGTAATGAACAGGCGGATGAGCTGGCCAGCGCTGACTCTGCTATGGACGCCTTCACTACTGAATCGGTAGCCATGCCGTTTGGCACTATTAGAAACAGAAACCATATTTTCAAACATTATCGGCAGAAATCTGAAGACAGGTGGCGCAAGTTGAGCACGTGTAAGGTGGCTAGGAAGATGTGGCCTTGCTACAATGAAAAGCGCACAAAACAATTAACTAACAGAAACCGTAGAGACATCTGGAGGCTCGCCGCAGTACTGACGGGACACTGGGCGATCGGCAGACACGCTAGCAGGATAGGCCTTTCTTACAACGCGTTCTGCCGTGGCTGCCGGGATCAAAGTAAAGAAGAAACAGTTGTTCACTTTCTTTGCGAATACCCGTCCTTGCACCTCTCGAGACACAAATTCTTAGGCAGTAATATACTAGACGATCTATCAGAGCTAGCAGAAATCGGTCTAGGTGACCTGATTAGTACCTACAACCGGATCCGAGATCTGGGTTCGAATCTACAAGGGTTGACACTGATGAGTGGAGTGGTCTATCAAAACGGAATCTTATTGTGCAGTAGGCAGCCACGTATACGAACCAACCAATCACTGAAAAGAACCAATGGTTGAACCATACGCTATAGCACCAAGATGATGACCATATTTGGTTCACTGACGGCTCCAAACGAGATACGTTGGCAAAATGCCATTCGAATTGGTAGATATCCTACCATTCTTTTCGAATTTATTTGGTGTCTGATAGCCGGGCAGCACTCAAGACCCAAATCGCTTATGAGATAAGGTCGTATGTTGTATGTCTTATTGAACTTGGCGCTCATAATAAAGTGACACTGTGTTGGGTTCCTGGTCATGAAGACCATGATGAAAACGAAAGGGCTAACTGTACAGCTAATACAGAAACGCAACGTAAGTTTTTTAGGGCCAGAACCCTTCTTTGGTATCTCACATAGATGCGTCAAAGATAAAAATAGTTCCCGGACCAGAACCCATCTTTGGTATCTCACATAGATGGATACGTCAAAGATAAAAATAGTTCTTGGACTTAGATAGAGTTTGGTTGCCATTTGGAATCCCTGCAGCGTCTCAGACAAGCAAAACGGTTTATTACGTTATTTCAAAGCAAATCCAAAAAATTACTGCTGCACAAAAATGACCTTAGGTTACTGTAAACCTGCCGATGTCGTTGCTGATTTTTGTATAGCGGGTTCCCGGCTTGAAGTACTATATTTTTGATAAAAAAAAGTGCTTTTTGAAGCACTGAAAATCATCACCATTTTCAGCACGTAAACTGAAAATATATGGATCTTTCTCGCTTAAGAATGCAGGTTATTGTGTCAGCAATGAGAAATCAGACTTTTTTGTATAGTTTCTTTCATATACGTTCACTGCTCCGAAATAAGCTTTAATTTTAAATCGTATGCGCTTTATTACCATAGTGCTTCAAAAAATATGAAAATTGTTTTACTGGGATAAAACAAAACTGTTAAAATGTCAAAAATATTTGTTTGAAGTACAATAATTTGACTAGTATTAAAGAAACCACCACAGGGGCAAGTACCTTAAGTTTGGATCTAGAACCTATGACTATCTTAATTATGTCAATTAACCCGCCCCAATGACAACGCCATGTAAAAGTGACAGATCGCTGTCATATAAAGTTACAAAACTTGGACCGGTTGCTAATCATTGGGAACCAGTCAGATTACTTATCTTGTGACAGGCTCTCTTCGCTCTAGGGATATGTACCTTGTACGTCTCTAAGTTGGGATAGGTGAGTTCAAAAAGTATAATAAGGAAGGCTCCAATGACAAAATGTCCACGAACATTATGTCGCAGCAAAAAGTGTCAGAACGTCCACGGACATTATGTCACTTTGAAGGTGTCACATTGTCTACTAATCGAATGTCATTAGGTCCATGAATTGTTAGCAGAATATTTGTGCTTTGTGAGGCCATTATTTGACTAGCCTCGAAAAGGTGATGAAACGTGTATTTAGCGAAGCTGCTATTCGACAATCCTCGAATAAAAATTCCTTAAGTCCTACGGGGGCCGGTTAGGGCAAAATCTTTACTCAGCGAAGCTGCTATTCGACATGCCTAGAGGAAATAAATATGTAATTCCGGCCGAAGGCCGTCTGGGCAAAATCTCTTTACTCAGCGAAACCACCCAGAAAAAATTCGAGAGTTCATTTATAATGAACAATTATAGTGTCACAGTTGCCATGGATGTTAAAACATTTTCAAAAGTGTAGCAATCTCCATGGACATTATGACGTTTTTTTTTTGAGTGACATAATGTCCATGGATATTATGACATTGGAAATTATGACATTCCACCATATTAATTAAATAGTTTTTTATTCGACTACACGAAATATAAATCGAAAGATTTTTTATTCGAATTTCAATCGATTAATTTTTTATTTATTCGATTAATTGATAAGCATTAATCGAGTTATTTTTAGTATTGCTACGAAAACTCTTGTTACAAACAAAACTAACAAACGATCAGACCCCTTTTGGGCTGGTCGTGCAGCATGAAACTATGTGATCTTTACATCTGAGGTATAGGGTATGTTCAGCAACTTTGTAGAAAATGTTAGGGCAAAAATTTTTCTGGAACATTTTAACCCTCCAACTCTTCGTTTTATGGGTCTTTTTGTATATTTCTTAAAAAAGGGACAAAAAACTCCCCTTCAGCGGCGATATAGCGGGAAAAAATCTTCTACAAAAATTTTCCTTGTGGTCTTTTGTACATAAAAAGCTGAACACATCGTATACCTTAAATGTAAGGCTTACAAGATTTTCTATGCCGAGTACGAATTTTTTTTAAGGGAAGTAACACAATCAGGCAATTAATGCCTACCAGTTAATCAATTAATGTGCTACCTTCTTTGGGAAAGGGATAGTGTAGAGAGAACAGGTGGTGAAGTCGGAGAGAGATAGAAAGCTTAATTAATTTACAACTCTGCTATTGTGCGTTTTTTTGTAGAGCAGTGTTGTAAGCCCCTCTATATAGCAATTTTATTACTTACTTCGCTGATGGTTCTGATACAATACCGACGACGAAGGGTGCTGTAAAGTGCATTAGCACATGTTAGTATTAATCGCTGCCGGTACCGCCAAAGTGATCAGTGCTATGCCTTCATCACATTAACAGTCCAACAACAACCAACACCATAACACAGCAATGCACATGAGAAAAATGCATGACGTTGTTGGCTTGCCTGAAACTAGTCTTGAACTCAATACCTCAGGGTTTGTAGTCAAACGCGCTTACTACTCAGCCAACAGCACCCTCAATTGTGCATAAATACGAAATTAACCCTTAAACACATTTTTAGTTTTCAATGATTTCTAGCGGCCAAGTTAAGTCTTGAGCTTGGGTCTCTGTAAAGACCTATAGTAGAATTTTGTGGCGAATATTTTTGTAGAGCATATAATCCCCCTATATCGCTGCTAAAGTTTTTTTACCCTTTTTTCAGAAATGTACAAAAAGACCCATAAAGCGAATAGTTAGAGTGTTAAAATGTTACAGTAACATTTTTCTCGTGGTGTTTTACATAAAAGTGTTGAACACATCTAATAAGTTAAACGTAAGACTTACAAAATTTCCTATGCCGAGTACTAATTGTGAATAAGTATGAAGTTAACCCTTAAACATAGTTTAAGTTTTCAATGATTTCTTGTGTACAAGTTGACTATGGTGCTTGGTTGTTTTTGAAGATATATAGTAAAATTTTATAGCCAAAATTTTGTAGAATATTTTATCCCCGCACTCCCCCATTTTAGGGGTGTTTTTTTACGGTTTGTTAGAAAAGTGCCGAAAATTACCGTTATTTTTGGGGAGTCAGAGGGTTAATATCTTGCACAAAAATATTTTCCCTAATATTTTCTACAAAGTTGCTGAAAATACCCTACACCTCAGATATAAAGAACACATAGTTTCATGTACCAATATGCTGCACGATCAGGCCAAAAGCGGGAAACTTTAACATCCCCCCCCCTAAATTAAAATTCCGATGTGATCCTGCATAACGCCAACTTTGTTTGCCTCCTCTACCAGAATCGTTTTACAGAGTCCCCTTAATTTTTTTCATGTTGTACAATGTTTTAAGGCAATTTTTTAATTAATCTTTTTTTTCTTGGCTTTATAACTCCAAAACTTGTAGTGTTAAGCACAAAATGATCAGAACAATTTTTGTAGCAAATTTTGTCAGCTTTAACTTTTTTGTGCAGAAATTTTTACTAAATGTTATAGTTTCAGATGTATGAGCAAAAAACAAAAAAAATTCACCTTAAGAGGGCCCTCTTCTCCCTAGGTGGCCTAACAAACATGGGGACTCTTTAGTTTCTTTAAATATATGTACACTCTAAACATTACTTCAAATTGACGATCATATATTGTCTAAATTTGTGTTGAAAATTTCTCCTTGTCTAAAATTTCATCGATTTTGTAGTTATTTTATTCAAGAAAAAACCTTTCAAATTAAACATATTTAGTCCAAGTGGAAAAATGTAACATAAAGTATAATACGGCTATGGCTGAATGGTATATACGCCTGACTATCAGTCAGGAGGTCGCGGTACAAACCTGCACGCAGCCAATCGCTTTTTTTTAGTAAAAACATTATGTTCAAAAATAATGCGTGTGTAATTTTAGGTCGATAATAATCTGTAAAGTGCTGCCGACTATTATCGACGTAATTTTCAACAAAAGTGTTTTAGAGTGTATGTACTAAATGTGAGCACAAAGTTTCAGTTTTTAAAGTGTTCATAAATCACATTATTGAGTTTTTCTCTTCTTTTATTGCTTTTGATTTGATGAGAAAACTAAAATTGTTATTTCCTTTTATGAAAGCACACAACAACAATGCTGACCAACGGCAAACTTTATTGTTGTATCGAAGCAAATTTCAATTGTGTCCAAGCAAATTTCAACTGTGACAATTGTGTCAGTTGAAATGAAGTACTGTTATAGCGTGACAACATATGTATGCGTGAAAGAAGAAACAAATAAAGCCAGGAGCTTTTTTATATTTGTTGCTTTTTTCATAATTACAATCACCCCTTTTTATGTTTTTCTGCTCATTCTAAAAAATATAATAATGTATGTATGATGTGTTTGTAATTTGTCTTTTATTATGCAGAAAAGTCAAAAAAGGCTTAAGAAATATGTGTGTTTGCTTAAAGTCTTGTGAAATTATGTCGATATTGAATTGTACGGGATTTTTTATTGTACAGTACAGAGACAAGTGTCGATTCGACTTTTGTACAATGAATTTATGCATTGTTGTTTGATTGTTCTCTATATTTGCTTTACACTCAATTAGAATTACAACTACAAACAATATTTGCGCTTGAAAAAAAATACAATAATGTACATTTTTGATGGCAATGCGCGCAAGGACCAGTTGTGCCAAATTTTCAATATTTTATTCAGTTGGCCTTATTATGTCTTATTTGACTGGGCTAAAAATTTTAATGTGTATTTGAAATAATTTACAATTTTTGTTAAAGTTTCTTAATTTTTAAATTAAAACCTCATTTTTTTATTCTTACATTTTCTTTTATTTTTTAACAAAATAAGTAACTAAAAATTAGTTTAACAACTTATTATTTCTTTCTTTTTTGTCTTATTTAATAATGTTTTATTTACAAAATATATATATAAATTTTTTTTATATAAAATTATCTCGTATTTTTTTATACAACTCTTTTTTTTGTGTTTCTAGCAAGTCGTATAAAAAAAATCGAGCAAATGACTAATTTGTACAAGCTTAAAATTAAACGAAAACAAAATATGTATAATGGAAATGAAATAAAATAGAAATGAAATATTAAATGAGATAATCAATGAAAAATAGTGATTATAAGAAGAAGTACAAAAAATACAAATTTTAAAAATTAAAATTTTTCCTTAAATAAATTTACAATAATTTTTTTGGATGAAATGAAAAGATTTGTATGAGAAAAGGCGTAAGTTTGAGTGTGTGTGTGTGTATGTGTGTGGGTGTAATGAAACAAATACTTTTCAAAAGACGAAAAATTTGTAAATTTGTTTGGGATTTCGAAAAAGATCCGGAAGGTGGTTTAAATTATATTTGGGTTTTTTCCAACTTGTTTATTAAGTTCGTTCCACAACTTTTAAATTTCGTTGCAGTTCAATATTTTGAAATTGTTTGTATATTTTTGTGATTTAAAACAGTTTAACTGGTTTTTAGTGTCTGCATTTTAGTTTTAATTTAATCAGAGAAAAGGAATTCATATTATTGAAATATAAAAAGAAACTAGTTTAGTTAATCAAACAAAATATTTGCTGCACATTAGGGGAGTCGTTAAAAATTAAAAAGCTACGATTTTATCAAAATTAACTTAGATCGGAGAGGAAACCAACTTATATTTTTTTTTTATTAAAAAAATTGTGTTTTTTTTTGGGCGTGTGGGAAAATGGAATTTTTAACTACCACCCTACTGCACATTTTTAACTAATTAATTCAAATATATTTTGAATATGTTTCGAATATTTTGATTGTGTAATAATACTGCACATTGATTTAAGAGCATGTGTAACATTGACAGCAATAAACATATTAAATGCATTAAAAGAGAAACATATTTTTAAACACTTTCTAAACGTTTAAGACCATAGAAAGCTGAAAGTGAAGGTTAGTAGCAGCCAAAATACCTTACATAAAATATTTATAACTCAAAAACTATGGCAATCTGCCTGCATTCAAATATCCTTCAAGTCGCTGCAATATTTAAGAAGTTATGACAAAAAAATAATAAGCAAAATTTTAAATTTATTAAAAAAAAAAACTTATTAAAAATTGAAAACGTCAAGGAATGAAATCTTACTCTGCGTGCATAAAGTTTAATATGTTAAGAGCAAAACAAGTCATATTTCTTAAAAATCGATGAACACGTGTTGATTGTATTAACAAATAAGTGTTTATACTCATTGAACAAAATTCAAATATTAAGATAACAATTACACGAACACAATGCCAGCTTATTGCACTATACAACACAAAAAATAACAAGGTTCTGACAATGGATTTTAGCAGAATAGGCCAAAAACCAACTACACGTGTCCTGGCTGGTCCTTTATTTTAGGAGGAGTTAAAGTTCTCCCTCCTTTCCACATTGTTAAAGTGAATCGGCATTGAAAATCTTGTAATCTTTACATTTTAGGTATAAAGTGTGCTCGGCGCTTTTGTGTAATATATTATGGGGAGCATTTTCGTGAAACATTTTACCCTTCTAACTCTTCGCTGTGTGGGTCTTTATGACCCTTTCTTGAAAAGGAACAAAAAAAAAGTTGGTGGGGTAGGTGCGTTAGAGTAATTCTGGGGTTGGCTTAGCTCCCCGCCACCCCCACTAGAAAAAAGGGCTAAGCTACGCCAATGGTCACAGTATAAATTCTCTAATCCTTAAAAATGTTCAACCCCCTGCTCTCTTAGATATTAAAATTGTATATATGATGCAAAGTCAATCGTTATTATATTAGAAACGAAATTAGAATAGAAACTTCGTGAAACAGCTTTGGCTTCGCAAAGAGGGCATCTGAAATGTTTATAATATATCACAATATGTGTGAAATATCACGAATATAATGATATCATTTCATTAAAATTATGAAACAATTCCATTAAAATAATGAATATTTTAATTAAAATAATGAAATAGTTTTATTAAAGTAATGATATAATTTCATTAAAATAATGAAACAATTTCATTAAAATAATGCAATAATTTCATTGAAATACTGAAATAACTTCATTTAAATAATGACATACTTTCATTAATATATAGAAAAACTTATATTAAAATAATGAAATATGTATGTAATTTCATTAAAATAATGAAATATGTAGTTTCATTAAAATAATGAAATATGTAGCTTCATTTAAATAATGAAATATGTAGTTTCATTTAAATAATGAAATATGTAGCTTCATTAAAATAATGAAATATATAGATTCATTAAAATTAGGAAATTATTTTGTCAAAATAATGAAAAATGCTCATTAGCTTAGCGAAATTATTACATCGGATCAAAAAAATTATTTCATATATTTGGTGAAATTTTTATTTAAATAATTTTAGCGAAGTTGGTTTCATTAATGATTGGAGTTGATGGATGCTCTTTAATGCAGTTTTTCATTGGATTAATGTAAATATTCAAAGAATTTATGAACAAAATTCTTTCAGTGTATGTATTAAACTTTACTAATAAATCCTCTACGACGAAATCAGAATTGCCCAGTGTAACTAATTTATTTTGAACTAAACTATAAGATGTTGCAGCATAACAGCAATAAAGTACCACACAACGAACGCCAAAATCAATGACTCGGCCTTATTTGAAAACCCTTTGCAAGTATTTCACTAAAGAATATCTTGCAAACTTTATATATATAAAGAAAGAAATATTTGAAAAAATCAAAAGCTTTTTTAGGATCTACTAAGAATAACTAGCAAGAGGATTTGCAGAAGGTTTATCTTCTAAGACAGGTCTTATTTTAAATCGAGTAAGACGAATTGTATTTACCGCTTCTCAAACCTGGCTTAAATCGCCTCGAACGTTAAAAAGAAAATAAGGACAAGATCTATTGAAGAAAAACTTTTCTTAAGAGTTGGACGTAGAACTGCTGAAGGAAAAAGCAAAAAGGCAAGATTATGCACGAATAAACATGCCTCAGATTTTCTTTGTATTGCCGACGCATGTCCAATCATGCTTTTCTACGGTGTAACTATTATTTTTGTTACATAGTTGACATTTTTTTGGGCATCATCTGCTTCACTGATACATATTGAAAATATCTAAATTCTGTGTTGCAACGCAGTACTGCATTTACGAACGTACGAAAAGTGTTTGCCAAAAACAATTCCTGCTAAGAGACAAAAATGTAGTGATAGTTTTTAAAACTTATTAAATAAATAAAAACGATCAGACCTTATCAAGGCAAAATGCTTCTATTTAAATTTCAAATCCATGAATACCAACCAGCCAACAGGTCCTTTTCTAAATCCCAAAACAAATTTACTTTCTCAAAATGTTTCCAAACGAACGAATAAAAACAATAATATAAAATGGCTTTAGTTAAGAAATCTAAATGCTTAAATATTTTGAAAGTAGAATAAAAAATGAGAGCCTGATGTTCAAAGAAAAAAGTACCTTTGGTACAAAATAACACATCTCAGTTAAACGCGATGAAAGCAGAAAGGTTCTTTAGAATGATTTCAATACTTATGTCACAAACACTTTAACATTATTTGTTAAATAATGTTAACAGTTGTTTTCCTGTTGTTTGCCTTTCATATTATTCATTATTTATGTAATATAACCTACAAAAATGGGAACTCCTAAAGTAGTAAATAAACTAACTTAATCCCAGCCATGATGATGACTGATGGGCACCCAAACTTTTTCCCATACCGGTTTCCATACCTTTTTCCATTCTTGTACTTTAACTTCTTTCCACACGGGCACTTGTATTGATTTCCATTCATCTTTCCAGGCTTGTTTTTTCTCTGTAGCCCAAACTTGTTTCTTTTCGGTACGCCAAATTTGTATTTTTTCCTCTACCCAGGTTTCACGTTTCTCCTTGATCCAGATTTGTTTTTTCACTGGTTTCCATATCTGTACCCATTCAACTTTCCATTCGAGTTTTTTGTCGGTTTTCCATTCCTGTTTCTTTTCGGTTTTCCATTCTTGCACCTTTTCCGTTTTCCATTCTTGTTTCTTTTCTATTTTCCATTCTTGTACTTTTTCCGTTTTCCATTCTTGTTTCTTTTCGGTTTTCCATTCTTGCTTCTTTTCGGTACGCCAGACTTTCTTCCACACCGGTTTCCAAATCAATTTCTTGCGCCACAAATCGTGGCTGGTGTATTCCCAACCCTCGTGATCTTTTCCCAGATACTTTTCACCGGGTATGCCCATTTTAACCCATTCGGGTACAAACATTTTTTTCCAATCGGGCACTTGCACTTCACGCCACACTGGTACTTGTACTTCTTTCCAAACCGGCACTTGGATTTCTTTCCAAACGGGCACCTTGATTTCCCGCCATACTGGCACCTGTATTTCCTTCCATACAGGCACTTGTATTTCTTTCCATACCGGTACTTGGATTTCCTTCCAAAAAGGTTTGGTGATTTTCTTCCATTCCGGCACTTTGACTTCTTTCCAGGCCGGCACTTCACGTTCTTCGATATGTGGCTTTTTGATTACCTTCCAGTCGGGTACTTTTTCCTCTTTCCAAACTGGTACTTTGACTTCTTTCCAAATGGGCACTTGGATCTTTTTCCATTTGGTTTCCCAGGCTTCTTTTTTAACAGTCTTCCAAACTTTTACCCAATCTTCTTTCCATACCAGTTTCTTTTTCCACTCACCTTCGGGCGGATGGGCGAAGGCAAAGCTCACTATAAGAGCACAACTGGCACCCAAGAGCTAAAGCCAGAGTCAAAGAGAATAAGAGAGAAGAAAATAAATTAATGTGCTTTAAAATTGTTAATAAATTAAAGTGTGTATAAATATGTGTTAATAGTTTTTACATTTAATAAGTTTTAGCAGTTTTTGCCTTTTGTATTTTGCAAATTAAAAAAGAGTTAAATTTTATTGTTAATAATTTTAGCTGTTTGCTTTGTAGTTTTTCTTTAATTTGCTTTTTATAGTTTTAGCGGCATGCGAAAATAATTTATTTTTCCTTCATGTCATAATTTACATGTAAATTGTTTAACAAAAAAATAAAAACAATTAAGGAAATTGTGTTGTTATTATTATTAACATGCTTAAATGCTTAAACATGTGGCCATTAATTTGTTTGCAAAAAAATGTTGCTACTCAAATGCTGCGGGAGAAATGTTGCGTTACAAATGCTGTTGGCTGTCAAAGTAAAATTAGATTTAGGACCATTGTTACAACGTAGCTTTAGTTAAAGTTGCGATTTAATCGGACAGATAAACAGTTTGTCATTATTACAAATTTACTTTAACCTAAAAGTGAGCGATGAGTTATAGGCAAGTTCGTTCTACCCATAACTTTTATCGGCAAGTTTAGTAATTTGAATTTGCCACATTTTCATAGGCTGCCATACTTTCTACTTTATCAAGTAAACACATATGTATGATGTTGCCACCGTTGAACAGTTACTCAAAAATGTTTTTCCTATTGTTTTACATAAAAAACATTGGGAAAAAAACATTTCTCCTTACCTTAAGTTTAGTGCAAAATTTCCGCCTTGCAATCAAATTAGTGAAGAAGAAAAAGTTGCAAAAAATTAAGAATAATTTAGTTTTAATACAAAATATATTAATATTAGAAGTTTTTAATGAGGCTGCTAATTTTCAATTTACCACTAAACATCAAAAGAATTAGTGCAATAATTTTGCACTATCCCTAAGTATTAGTGGAAACGGCAAAATTAGTACGCTACCCCCCTCTATGACACATGCACACACACACTCATACATTTCTACAGCCATACGTAAATTATTGTAAAAATATTCGTGATATTTCCAATCAAGAATGTGTTCTTTAGTCTATAAACTCAAATGTGATTTCGAAAATGCAAATATGTTTCAATAATAAATACTTTTCGACTTTCGTATAGAGCCATTAATTTTTTTTATTAATACTGTACTTTAAAGTTGATTTTTTCTATATACTGAAAATATGTTCGACTTGTCTTTGCAGTTTCGTGCAAAAACTAACTTCGAAAATTCGAACGTAGCTAGCTAGATACATTCTACTTTTGCATTTTCCTATAATGCATACATATATAATGGCTATTAGATTTTTATATTTACTTTTTCTGTATATCGAAAATTCGAAATTGAGTTTAACATTTTTTCAAATTTACATTTTTGACCAAGACCATTAAGTTTTATGAGAACGCTCGACCTTTAAAATAACATTTCCTCTTTATTATTAAGATTCGAAATTAAATTCGAAAATTCGACCATACTAATTTAAATTTTTTGTTTAAAAATATTACTTTTTTCATAACTATTGAGCTTTTAAAAACATATGTATATTTTTGAACATTTCGAAGTAATTAAGTCCTAAATATCGAATATGAATACTTCATGAATTAGTTGTACTTAAATTGGAAAGATTTTTATTTAATTTGACTTCCTATTTCACGATGTCGAATGAGTTTTTCTTTCGTACAAATACATTTAAAACATAAACAAATATTGAAATTTTTTTGTTTCAAATGTAATTGTAAGATTTTTCCAATCAAGAATCCATAATTTTTTATTTTAAAAATGGAGATTTTTTCTTTACTCCGAAAGTTCGAATTTGATTTTAAAAAGTCGAAAATTAATCAATTATTAAAATTTAAAGAGTATCATTTGACAAGATTAATTTTTTAAATTTGTTTTGAATTCTTAAATTGATTTTTTCCTTAAATTGAAACATCGAATGTGAGTTCGGAAATACATAATTTGACATTTCTGTCCAAAAGCATTAACTTTTTTTCAGAAAAATTGGACATTCAAATAGATGTTCTTATTTACTTCAATCAAAACAGTTTTCGAAAATTCAAACATTCGAAATTTAAAAAAAATAATGTAAGTTAATTAGTTGATGTATTTGAAAATTAATATTTTGCAATTTCTCCTGAAATCATTAATTTTTTCACAGCTAGGAACTTTTAAACTGATTTATTTCCTTATACCGAAACTTGAAAATAAGTTTGAACATTGCAGTTTCATACAAAAACTTTATTTTTTCCAAACAATTAAACTTATAAATTTAATTTGCTTCTAATTTTATATATTTAAAACTATTTTTGAAAACTCGAACATATTTCGAAAACTGTTATTGAAACTGTTATTGCATTTTCTTTTTAAAACATAAATTTTTTCAAAACTATAGAACTTCAAAATATATTAATAAAATTTCGAATCTTTTTAAGAATTCTATCAAATAAAATAGATTTTTTTTGCCAACTTCATTTCAATTTTTTTTCTTCGAAAAATATTTTTGTTTTTATATCCGTTATATTTGAATTTTTGATTTAATCACTTTTTTGAAATTGTAGAAAAACTTTCCAGCACTGAAAATTAGTCCTTTCCAATATGTTCTCATGTAAAATCTATATTTGATAATCCAATTTTTACATTTGAAAGTTGCAGTTTGTTTTGCTGATATTTTCGCACTTTTTAAAATGTTTTATGTTCACTTTAATCCAATAATTTTTTGAAATATTGTTTTCAATTTATTTTGCTTTTATTTAGTTTTTATTTATATTTTAATGTTTCATTTTATTTCATTTAAAATCAAACATCACCCACCAATAAATTTAGGGATCTCATGTTTAAAACTCCCCTCGTTGCCGCGTTAAAAGGCGTTAAACTTCAATTTAGCACCAGTAATTGTCTGCCTCTGTTGAGGTCTTCTAATATAACTACCCACATTTCTCCACAACGGATCTATTTATATTATGGCAAAAAGATCATCACCAGCCATCAACAAGAAAACAAAATTCAACAAAAATGTTGACTGAGACGCAACAGCCAAGCCAACTGCTCTGCTTGTAAAGTCGTGGCCACTTTAATGAAAACAAGCCGAAACAAAAACCGAAACAGCAAAATTTAAGCAAAAATACTACGAAAAATACTAGTATTGTAACGTAAAAAAGCTAAAGAAGAAAAGAGCTAAAAGAGTTAAAAATCTCTACTCAAAATTACATTTAACAAAATGCAATTAATGTACGAAAAACTTCGTTTGTGAATGATCACAACAGAGATGGAAAATTGAGTTTTTTATTTAAGGAAAATGTTTGAAGATTTGTGTAAATTATAGTCTTTATTAATTTTTTGATCAATAGGATTGTAGGAAACCTGTCACAACAGTTTAAAAGTATAAAAAACATACGCAACTCTTTCTCCAATACCTGGCTTTACGAAATGGCTAAAAAACAATCTAAACCTAGATTTCACTTCATTCGGCAAACTAAATATATAAAACAATCTAGTGCAGAAATTTTAGAAAGTGCAGAACAATTAAAAGCTAACGTTGGAATTACTTGTTCCGAGCATTTCAAGTAGAATATGTAAAATTGAATTGAAGTAGAATATGTAAAAATGCAGAATTTTTTTTAGTCAAAGGAAAATTTTGACTAATTTAAAAAAAAATTGTTCACATTCTCTCCGATTGATTGTTATTTTGGCGACGTAAGCGACTTTTTCCGAGTTTTACTCTTTTTGACACGTTTTAAAAATTTTTGAAACTGTATTCTGAATTTTAAAGCTCAATTCTAAATTTTGTAATTGTTGTTGTAAAATGATTTTATCAGAATTTTTGCACTTATGTATGTACATAGTTACAGTTTCAGCAATTCATAACTATTACTATTAATCGATCTTATTTCGAAATTATTGCAGTTTTGCTATGAATTCCTCTTTTAGTTATAAAAAAATATCCGCCTGGTATTTGAGTTTTCATCAGATCTGGACGTTTTTAAAATAATTTCACACATGCACAAAATGTGTTTTAACTTACCTAATACTCATGAGTTCACTAAAGGAAATCAAAATTATGAAAAATTCGAACCGAGAATATCGAAAACAATTAGAATGATATTTTCGAACTTGATGCATATTTAATTCACAGAATATATACTTATAATTTCATTAAATAAAGACAAAAATTTATAAAATTCAAAGATCAACCGAGAAGTTCGAAAATTTTTCGAATGACATTTGCGAACATGCATCAAATGTGCGTCTTAATTCACAGAATACTTATAACTTCACTAAAGAAAGACAAAACTCTCGAACCGAGAAAATCGATTTTTTTTACATTCGAAAATTTTAAGTATATTCGAACATGCACGAAATATCTTTTAAATTCACGGAATACTTATAATTTCACTGAGGATAGTCAAAAATCTCAAAAAATTCAAAATTAAGCCGATAAAATTAAAAATTTTTCGAATGATATTTTCGAACATATGTTTATCAAATGTGTTCTTAATTCACCGGCAATTTCACTAAAAAAACCAAGAATATCAAACAAATTTTAAGTTAGACCGAGAAAATCGAAAAATTTTCCAGTGTTCGAATCTTTCAAATAGTTTCGAATATGCACAAAATGTGTTTTACATTCACAGAATACGTACAATGAAAAAACTAAAGAATGTCAAAACTCTCAAAAATTCAAAGTTGAACCGAAAAAATCGAACGATTTTCGAATGTTCGAAAAAACATAAGATACGATAGAAAGATATTATGACTATTTTTACGATGATAAAGTATATGAAATTACCTTGAAAATTCTTGTTGAATCGAATATCTATATTTGTTAACTTCTTACGATTTTTTTCCGAAAAAAGCTTTTTTTTAATACACACCCCAAAAATTATGATAACTTCGAGCGCTTAAATCTTGAAACTGTCATGAAATTCTAAGGATGTTGCAGGTCAAGATATTCCTTGTTGAACAAAAACTAAAAGGTGTTGGAAAGCATACAAAATATCTTATAGTACTAAATTTTCCAACCCTGCAACACACTAGGCTTTTAACAGCTTGCTTACCAACTCATTATTAAGCTGATCGGATTCTGCTCTTCTCTAAAAAGGAGTTGTAACAAAAAGTAAAATAAATCAGTTAAAAAAGCATTAAAAGTGAAACATTTCATACAAAACTTGAACTTCTTGGTTTAGGGAAAAACTTTGTATTTTTCTGGTCTTTGGAATTTCATAAATTGCTAAGTTATGGTCAGATCCTACATTTGCGATTCTGACGATTAGCTTGCAAACAATATGTTAAAACACCCCAGTAAAAAAAGATTCGAAGTAATTTTTATGGAATTACATTTTCATTGCTTTTTCAGTCTCAAGAAGTTATACTAACAACCAGGGCTGTCAGATATACCGATTTATCGCCAAACGTGGCGATTTTTCAACTCGTTTGGCGTCTTGGCGATTTTTCTGGCGATAAATAAATTTGTTGGCGATTTTTATGGCTATTTTTTTAAACAAAATTGAAGTTAAAAATTTGTATAATTCGGGAAAATTACTTTGTTTGAAGAATATTTTAAAAAATAAATCCCACCAAAACTAGTCTGCAAGAAATTAAAACAATGTGATTTTGGTAGGTATTAGTATGATTGTTTCGAACGTATTTGCTTTGTGAATCCAAATTGATTACTAGGCTAAGGTTCGTAACGTTATATTCAGAAAGAATAGGGCATGATTAGAAAAATTTACAAGAAATAATTTTTTGCGATTTTATTTCTACTTTTGGCGATTTTCTACTATATATTTATGCGATCATTTTATAAAAATTTATGTTCAAAAAGTATTATATAAAAACAAATTTTTTGTCAAATATATATTAAGAAAAACTACATAAAATTGATTTTGGCGACTTTTGGCGATTTTTAAAACCAATTTCGAGAAATAGGTCGGAACAAATCTGACAACTCTGCTAACAACATCTAGTTAACTAATGAAAATGTTATTCTACTTCTGCAAAACTCTCTGCCAAAGTCACTTAGTCTCTCAGCTACTCTCAATGTAATTTTTAGCCGATTTCAAAAAAGGGAAGAAATACATTATCAATTCGTTTGTATTTTTTAACTTCCCGCAATCAAATATAGGAAGTTACTGATTTTACTCCGAATTTCGAAAATCAAGTTTTCATCAGATCTCGACGTTTTGAGGTCATGGAAATCTATTCTGACTATTTTTACGATGATGTCAGCATGTACATATGTATGTATGTGTGTGTGTGTGTGTGTGTATGATTGTAAACCTCTTATAACTTAATAACGGCTTAACCGATCGAAACCAAATTTACGGCATTCAAAAGACATTGACCTCACTTAAGGTACGTTTACACTTGGCATATATTTGCTAAGGGTTAGTGTGATTTAACTTAGTTTTTATGTTACAAAATAAAATTAATTATGCTGCAAAAAGCTATATTTATATTATTTTTAATAAACGCGAACCAATAGTTTAAAAAAAGTATTGGAATTAAAGGAAATACAATGTTAGCATGTCTGTTGGTCACGTCTTTTTCGGCAAATATTTGCCAAGTGTGACCGTACCTGTAGATTGCTTGATATGATGAACCGATTCGGTTGGGTAAATTTTAAGAACTTTCGAAAAAAAAGT
Organism: Panzeria rudis; assembly: GCA_956483635.1. NCBI lineage: Eukaryota > Metazoa > Arthropoda > Insecta > Diptera > Tachinidae > Panzeria > Panzeria rudis. Next base: position 137,223,003 of record OY101450.1, on the reverse strand, counting down.
TTTTTTTTTTCAAATAAATTCTAAAATCGAATCAGCTCTTAAGCTCATGAAACTACATCGCCTACCGCAGATTGAAATCGGTTGAATGGTTCGAGAAATATCGTTGACGAAAACTTTCGAAAAAAGCGCTTTATTTTAACAACTGTAAAAGTTCTTGTTAAATTGATTTTTAGGATTCATTTACTTTTTTCATCTTGAAAGACTGCGCCTAATACCGCAAATTTTATATAAATTGCTTAATTGGTTCGATAGACCGACTTCAACATTTATACAACTTCCAAGACATCGATTTTTCATAGCAGTGGGAGCATGGCTTCAAATCCAATGAATAGACATCTAAAACGGGAACTTCTTGTAATAACAAGCCAGTATAAACATCATTATCTTTGGAAGCTTCTTTTTCACTGCTACATGGGCTCGATGTTGATCTCAGGTCGTTTGTCTAAATTTTAGAACAGAATAGAACTTTTTCAATTCCTATGAAGGACAGCATTTATAAAAATATCTACAAACTGAGCACCACTAGCAGTGAATGTCTTTGAACACTGCTGTGCATGGGCTTTGTACGACTGAAAATTTATCAACTTTAGTAATTTTATAAAAATCACACAAACCTATTCAGATTTTGAATGCTTACAAAAAACTTGTCTAAAATTAAACAAAACACAATTTTGATTTTTAAAATTATTATTTACATTATTATTCATAATCTCTGGATAATAAAACCATTGGTCATAAAAAGGGAATGTTTTTATATAATTTCTTTTTGTTAAGCCCGCATAAACTAATTAACCACAGTGAAGATGTTGACAACAATGAATTAACACTAAAATACTGTAAATATGCAAATTTGTACAAAATTATATTTTAACACAATCTGGTGGCTCCAAATAATTATGATGCTGTAAAAAAATGCATGTATTAGAGAAGGGATCGTGAGTAAATTTTCGTTTATGATCATGCACGATCCCGAGCAATCAAAATAGCGTACGATCATGCGCCACTACATTTTTTATGTTGTTGTCACGCTTCTGCATGTTCACGCGAGTAAAAAGCGTAAAATGCAATTTGAATCGTTTTTAGATCACGAAACATGTCACGCATGCATTCTTAGTCACGTCGTGTTCGTACGAATTTCACCTTAATCACTTTAGTTGTGACCTCCCATCTCAAGTGTATACAACTATTTCCTATTACAAGTAGATATTTAACACTTCTTCTTTTACAACTTTTGTATTAAATTATTTTAACGTCTTTAGGCTTTTATTTTTGTTTAATGTTTTCTTTGTCTTCTTATCTATTGTGTTGATTTTTTTTAAAGAACTATTCCGTAATGCCAACTTAGTGCTTTTTGACAACTCGAAACGATTACGATGTTTTTACTTGTATCTGTAGGCACTTACTGGAATCTTTCGAAGTAGTTTTCAACAATTTCAGACGTTCGACTAGCTTAGGTTGTCGAGCTAAAGGGTGGCGCAGAATGAGCTATATGGTTTAAATGGCTTATAATTTTTTTTATTTATGCGATTATTATAATATTTTTTAAATACAGTATATTATTGGGGAATTTTTTGCAATTAGCTTTGAAAAATGATATACTGTAAGTGATGTCCATTTTCTGCTTCGCTTCGGAGGATACACCGTACCAAACAGTATACTTAAGTGGGTGTGATTGTCGCTGATGAACTGCTCTTGGATTTTCCGTAGCACAAATCAATTCAATTCTTCAATTCCAAGTCTTCAATTCTTGCACAAGCTGAACTTTATATGGGAACAAGTCTAATGTACTCAAAATTCTCTGCAGCGACCGCCGTGATAGTCCAAGTTGTGTCGAATGCCTCCTTGTTGATGGACTATGCTGCACGCTCTCCCGTACACGTTCAATATTTTGACCAGTGTGCACGGTAGGTGTTCTTCCGGCACCAGGAAGGGCTCTTACAGACCCATGTTGATGAAAATTTCCAATCAAATTGTTTATTGCTGACGCTTTGGGTGCAATGCGCACATTAAAATGACGACGATATGCACGCTGTGTCAACACAATAGACTGTTGGTTTGAAAAATAAAATTCAATTATTTGTGTACGTTGTTCATAATTAATTCCCCAAGTCTTCTTCACAAAATGCTGAAAAAAAAGAAAAAATAATAATTAAAAAAGTTATAAAGAATTCAAACCATATAGCTCATTCTGCGCTACCCTGTATAATATCTATATATAAAAGTTAATATCTGTTTGCTTGTTTGTCTGTTTGCCTGCTTGTGTGTTTGTATATTTGAAAGCTATGGACTCCTAAACCAGTGAACCGATCTTACTGAAACAGTATATTACTGTTGGTTTGGAAGGAACAATATTATAAGTGGGCGTGGCACTTCCCATATGGAGGATATTTTCATTTTATGATATTTATGGAACTAATGCAGCTAAACACTTCAAAATTTGTGCGAGTAACTCTTTTTATAATGTTTTTAAAGATATATTATTAAGGAGTGGACAAGTGGGCGTGTCACCTCCCATATATAGCAAATATATATTTTTACATATCATGGGAACTAATACGGTAAAACACATACACCTATTTTGTAGGAGTAACTCCATTGATTTTATGCATTGCTCTAGAGAAAATGGTCGGAAAACAATTAGTGGATTTTTTAAATATCTTTGAAGCGAATGCCGCAAGAAACTTGAAATTTTGTGAGAGCAAATTTTTTTATAGTGTGCGTTGTCGTTCATAAATAAGTTCGGATTGGACATGGGGTGGCACCTCTCATAAAGAGCAAATATTTTTTCTTTGAGATATCTTAAAATCTAAAAAAGTTGTAGGGATAACTCTGTCGATATTTTGCATTGTCTCAGGAAAATCATTTCAAAATTGGACAAAAATTGTTTCAAACAGTGATCTCAATCTTGCGTTCCAATCCGGAGGCAACAAAACTTAATATATATTAATAAAACTTTACGCATAGATTCACCTCGCCATTTAGCACCATTTTATCGTTGAGCCCTATTAAAAAACGAGAAAAGCTATTTTTTGACCCAGCCTAATGTGGGCGTCAGAAAATTTTATATGGTTGATGACCGCTCACAGTATTGAACTCAGACTCTTAATTTTCATCATGCTTTAAGGGCAACGCTTTCGATACTTCAGTCAACAGGACTCTCAAAACAATATTCTCTATGAGTGTATGATATATAAGCTAAACTAAACTAAAATCCGTTTTCAGTTTTTTTCTATAACGTACAGATTGTTTTTAATGAACATCACTAATATGACTCCCGAAATAGGACGATCACGCTATCACAACTCGAGAACGGTTTGTCCTAAGCTTTCTCAGTGCAGTTTTTTTTATTTGATCAACGCTTTCAGAGCTATTCAGAAATTTTGATCGGAACATGCAAAACCAAAAAAATGTTTTTTCTAAAAACACAAAAAATTGGAAACTGCAAAACAAAACTTAAATTTTAATTACATATTGTTTTAAAAGACAGATCTCGCACGAACAAAATAAACTATATATCATCAAAATCGGTGCATAAATATTGATTTTATTAGAAATTAAGTAAATACACCCAGACACTTAAGAGGTACTTTCGTTTTAAATTTTTTTCAAACCAAAAATAAATGCCTTTATGTATTCAGCTCTAAATGTGATTTTTACTATAAAAAAAAGTGTTAGCATCACCGCAAATAACCTGCCTCAAGTATTATTTTGTTGTGATTTCAAGCTTGTGTAATACTTGCACAGCATGAGTGGGGATTTCCCGCCCAAAGCCAATCAATTAGAAGAGAGAACTCAAGTTCATTTTTTATTTGTTTATTTATTCACCTTCTCTTTCATTATTTCTTTGTTTATTGTTGTTACTCTCACTTTCATTTGCTACCTGTTTTCAAATGGAGTTTCTTGTCTTGGTAAAGTTATTGGAGCAAAAACAGTAACAACACACAAAATGTTGTTGGTTGTGTGATTGTTGTTGTTGTTTGTTTTGTTTTCTTAATAACGTTTCTTAATGCCATTTAATTGTATCACGTCACGTAATTAAGTGCCATCGTGACATCGATCCAGTTATTGTCTGAAACATTTGTTTTCTGTTGGCATAATTGAAATTTATTTTCAATTGATTTAAATCTAATGGCATAATGCACCTAAAACCGTTATTTCTTAGCTATTTGTGTTGGCGTGTTGTTGTTATTTTAAGTGATTTACCAACGCCAAGATGTTGATTATTAAATTATTTTAATTGATATCAAGGCTCTTTTTTTATTTCCAAGTTAATAGTTATTGGCGATTTATTTCTATAAAATATTTAATTTGTTAGTGGGGTTATGGTTAGATGAGTTGAGTTGAGTGTTTTAAATTATTTCATTTGTTATTCGTAACAAAGTATTACAATTAAGTGTTTTGTATGTACATAGTTATAAATACAAGCATTAAATCAAATTAGCATTTAAATGTACTATTTATAATAGTTAATTAAAGTAACTTTAAAGTTAAGTAACAGAAATTAATTAAGTTTTTATTGTTAAAATATGTATTTATGTGGCTTTTAAACGTTTGTCTTGATATAAAAAAATAATTAAGTGAATAAAGCATGAGCACGCATGATCGTGAGTAATTTTCTTCTTCAAATGCGTGCGCGTGCATGAACGTGTGTATTAAGGTGTCTAGACACGATCAAAATGCTTGATGTCACATTCGTGTACGAGTGCTTGACGATAAATCAAAACCAAGTAGATTTTCCAACAAGCGTCGTCTGTGTCACACATACTAAGAAATTTTCACTCACACTACTAACATGCTTGTCAATCATTTTGATCCTGCCCAGACTCCTTTCAAGCTCGATATTTTAAAAAATTTCACAAAAAAAAGTAGACGAGGTAAGTGGATGTCTAGCGAAAAGGTTGCGCGCGGTCTTGGGTACATCAGTTCATTTTCTAAGTCAACAAAAATTAATCTTAAATTTCTATTTCTATAGAAATAATAATAGTCTCTAAAATCGATATCTGGAAACGTCTATACATGTGAAGCATTTTTAGGGTTCCGTACACCGAAAGTATAAAGGAACTCTATTGTTTTTGATACGCTGTTCGTCCGTCTGTCTTTCTGTCCGTCTGTCTGTCACAGGCTATTTCCTCGAGAGCCGTAAGTGGTACGGACCTGAAATTTTCACAGAATATGTATAACTCTGGCCGCTAAAACAACAATTATATCACAGTTAAAAATTAAAGGGTGTTCTAAAGCGAGCAACGAAATATCTTGACATCCTAATATAATATACAGACACTTATATAAAGGCAATTGAAATTTTCAAAGTTAGTATATTAATATACACAATACAATAACTAACACTGAAATTTAAACATAAACATAAAAGTTAAAGGGTATTCTATCAGTTAATATAGCTTTAGCTATGTAATTTTGTCAATTAGCTGTATCATGGAAACATTAAGAGGCAAATTCTTGAAATGTTCACAGCTAGTGTAGCATTTTAAAGGCAACAGTAGTGGATGCTAAAATAGCAAATTAACTAAAAATTAAAGGGTATTCTATCAGTTTGTGTAATTTTGAAATTTAGCTGTATCTTCTCAAACAAAACTAAAAATATCGACAAAAAATCGAAAAAATAAGCAAAACTAAAAAATTCAAAAAAAAATCTCCAAAAACGAAAAAAGTCGCCAAAATTAAAAAATCGCCAAGAACGAAAACACACGAAAACTAAAAAAAAAAACCGAAACGGAGAAAACGACAAAACTAAAAAAATCGGTAAATCTAAAAAAAAACGTCAAAAACCGAAAAAAGTTTAAAACTAAAAAAATCGGCAAAACTAACACGAATCGCAAAAAAACAAATCGCCAAAACCAAAAAAATTTCAAAAACTAAAAAAACCGCCAAAAATATAAAAATCGCATAATCTTTAAAACTAAAAAAACCGCAAAGAAAAAAAAATCGCATAAAATTAAAAAAATCGTCAAAAGCGAAAAAGATCGCCAAAACTAAAAAATCTCCAAAAACTTAAAAAATCACCAAAACGAAAAAGTGCGCAAAAAATAGCCAAAAAGGCAAAAGAAATATATGTATGTATATGGTATTCGTACGGAACCCTTCGTGTGCCAGTTAAAGTCATGCTTTACTGAATTATATTATTATATTATATGAATTATATTATATTATTTAATTAAATTTGCCTCATAGGTTTCACCAAAACAAATTTTTATGCATAATTTATTTATGTATATATATATGTATTTTGCTTCAAATTCTTTCCTTAAAACCTCATTGGCTGGCATTGCCAAATTTATTTTTGAATTGTTGGCATAAAAAAATTAAAAAAAATATATTTTTTTACACTTCTTTAAGTTACACATAAATTGCTAAAAGTTTGTGTTTTTTTAAAGCCACTTAAAGTTGACCTACTTATAAGAAATTTAATTGAAACCTTTTTTAGTTCCCCCAACCCATAAAAGTCATTCCTTTTTAATTTTTTCTCTTTTTTAATGGTCTACTTGCCCTTCTACTCGCATTAACAACCGAACGACCTTGAGAATAAATTGCAATAGTCATGCTGATTATGGTTTTGAGTTTCTAAAAACCTGTACCAAGTGCATAAGTACACTTTTTCGATAGTGAAAGATGGATGAATGAAATAGCCCTTTTTGTGGTAAGACAAGTACAAAGCCAAAAACAACACAAAAAAATGGTTTAAATTACTTTAACCATGAATATGGTTAAGGCTTATAATTTATGGTTAAAGTGCAGTAAAATGAAATGAGCTGAAGTGGAGAATTATTTCACTTTTATACTTTTAAAAAATAAATGAATGGATGGATGGATGGATTGACAAGAAGACAGACAAACATACTGGTGCGTTGCTTCCCAAGTGACACCCTCTTTATATCAATAAATAAATTTTTGATTTTTAAATGAGGAATGCAAGTGTAATTGTTATTGAATTCATTAATATTAATTGTTGGGTTTCACAGCTCTTATAAAAATGCTTGGGTTGCATTTTTCTCAAGCAACTTTTCAAGAGATTTTGTTAAAACAGAAAATATTTCTTATATAATTTAAACATAACAACGGAGAAGTCAAACAATTGCTTGTGTCATAATAATAGTAAATAGCTCAGTTGGAAATTGGGTCGAAATTTATACACTGCCTTTTTTAAGGAAAATTTTATAAAAGCATCGTCACAAAGAAGCAATTAATTGTCTCGAGTGCAGCTTTGCCAGTGCAGCATTATAATTATCAAGGTTAAATTTACCTTGTTTTGTATCCTGTAGCTGCACTGATAGAAAAACGGTCATAACGCTGCTGTAATTTGATATAAATACTATGGAAAGTGTCTTCGTTTTTGACCCCTTGACACTTGTCGTCATTGTGATGTTAACCTTTATACCAGTTGGCAATGATGGTATTATGTTATCAATGCTAATTATGACATTCTGTCACCAAAGACAGTGATGACGTTCTGTCATCAATGCCATTCTGTCATCAATGATAATGATGACATTATGTCATCAATAAAAATGATGACATTATGTCATCAATAAAAATGATGACATTAAGTCATCAATAAAAATGATGACATTATGTCCTCAATGGCAATGATGACATTATGTCATCAATGACAATGACGACATTTGTTTCTATTATAGTTTTACTTGTTATTATTTTTTTTAATGTTGTTCTTGATCTCAGACTTCTCAACTCATGGCAAGTTCTTTAACCATTTTGTCTGTGTATTTCAATGTGTCTTGTTAAATTGAAACACTTTTTAATAAAAATACTGGTGACACTTATTCCTTCAAACATTTGCACCATCTGACCGCAACTTTACATCAGACAAAAAAAATTTCCACCTGGAGTTTATTACACAATGACACAGTCAGGCAAAAAAAAAACTGAAACATAAATTAAATTTAATTTCAATTTACTTCGCTTTTTACTCATAATATAAAAAGAAGAAAAAAAAATGGACTCAACAAAAGCATTTACCAACAAATTGGGTCAGTCGAGCATCAATTTCACAGCCAGCATTATTACACATTTTGTTGTTGCTTTCTTTGTTGTAAAACAACCACGAATAACATAAAAACAAACAAAAAAATTGCTCTATTTAACAAACTTGCCCAGTAAGTTTTTGTTTTCTTGGGGTTTTTATAAATAAAAATTTCCATAAAAAGTAAAATCGGGTTCAAAAACTACAATGAACATTTTTCACAGTTGATTGTTCAATGTACGGTACGGGACGATCCATAAACGCTTAAAGCCACGTTGTATAGAGGCTTATATGTACAAACAATTTGCCATAGTTTTAGCCTAAAGATGTTATTGTTATTATTGTTGCTGATACATATTCGTACAATTGAAGAGTCAGTTACAGAAATCTTAACAAAACAACAATTTATGTTTTTACAATAATAGTCCGACTACATATTTAGGCCTGATTTCTTAAGCAGCATCTTTTCCAATCACTTTTAGTATCTGCCAAAATAACCAGTAGTTCTTGTTGTTCATTTAATAGAGGCGACTGTATTAATATTTGTGCATGATTTCAGTACACTGCAAAAATATTTTTACGTTTTTTGTTGAAAAAAAAAAGAACAAAGAAAAATTAAAACGTTTTCGTTTGTATTTTCTAAACATTCATGGGCTCTTTCAATTGTAAGAAAATAAACACATACGCTGCCTACATTTTTTTGGCACACACTGCTAAATAAAATAAATTCAGTAAAGTTCGACTTTGGCTCGCACACGAAGGATACACACATATCCCTCTTCGTTGTTAGCACTTTTTTCATTTTGGTATTTTTTTCGTTCTGCTTTTTCGTTGAATTTTATTTATTTTTTACTTTTTAAGTTTTTCTTTTCGTTTTTTGTGACTTTCTAGTTTGGGCGCTTTTTTTCATTTTGGTGATTTTGTGCGGTTTTTGGTGATTTTTCGTTTTTTGGCGATTTTTTTTAGTTTTAGCGATTTTTTAGTCTTAGTTTTTGTTTTAACGACTTTTTTGTTTCTTTACGATATTTTTAGTTTTTTTTTTTACGATATTCTTAGTTTTAGCGATTTATTTAAGTTTTAGCTCTTTTTTCAGCTATGTCGATTTTTCGTTTTGGCGATTTTTTTTTTGTTTTTTTTTTAGATTTTTTTAGTTTTTGGCGATTTGTTAGTCGTGGCGTTTTGTTTGTGTTTCAAGGTTTTTTTTTGGTTTCTTTGCGATATTTTTAGTTTTTTGACGATATTCTTCGTTTTAGCGATTTATTTAAGTTTTTGCGCTTTTTTCAGTTTTGTCGATTTTTCGTTTTGGCGATTTTTGGTGATTTGTTTTAATCTTGGCACTTTTTTCGTTTTAGCGTTTATTTTTATTTTTGGTTTGTTTTTGACGATTTTTTTTCGTTTTTAACATTATTTGTAGTTTTAGCGATTTTTTAAGTTTTCGTGCTTGTTTTCGTTTCGGAACTTTTTCGGTGTTTGGCGATTTTTTTTTAGTTTTTTGGCGATCTTTTTAGTTTTGGTGATTTTTTGCGTTTTAGCGATTTTTTGTACTTTGAATTATCTTTTCCTTTAAGCGCTTTTTCATTTTTGCGATTTTTCGTTTTTACATTTTTTATTTTGGAATTTTTTAGTTTTTGCGTTTTTTTTTTAATTTTAAGCGTTTGCCTCTTCGGATGCCAAGATACAGCAAATTGTCTAAATTACTTAGTCAAAATAACACTAACTGATACAATACCCTTTAATTTTTATTGTTTTAAATATCAGTGTTAATTATTGTAGTCTGTATAATAATACACTAACTTTGAAAATTTCATTAGTATTTCAACACGTTTCGTTGCTCGCTTTAGAACGCCCTTTAATTGTTAACTGTCATATAGGCATATGTTGTTATACATATTCTGTGAAAATTTGATGTCAGTAGCTCTTACGGTTCTCCAGAAAACAGCCTGTGACAGACAGACAGACAGACAGACGGACAGCGCACACTTGAAAAAAGGCCAATTTAGCGACAGAAAAATCATATCTTCCAAAACAATAGTCTGATCCACAAAAAATGTATGGATGAATTATAGGGAAGGATGTAGGGCTACAAAGGCGTGTTAAACGTTAGGTAGCTATTTTTAACACAGTGGGCGCTATATGTTGTTATATAAGACCAATTTTAGCAATAAAACTCTTTAAGCGTTGGAAAGCTTACACCTTCCTATACCTGGAAAGGCTGTAGGCTATAAGGACTGTAAATAAATTAGCTATTTTCAGCACAGTGGGTGCTATATGTTGCTATATAAGACCAATTTTATTAACAAAACTCTTACGTCTTCGGAAAACCCATATCTGCCAAACTAATAGTCTGATCTACAAAAATGTAGAAATGAGTTATAGGCAAGGATGGAGGCTATAAATTCTGTAAAAATTAGACAGCTATTTTTTTAGCATATTTTAGCATGCCATATTTTGTTATATAAGATCAATTTTACCGATAAAACTCTTTAGTCGTCGGAAGGTTTAAGCCTTCCAAACTAATAGTCTGATCCACAAAAATCATATGCCTGGAAAGGCTGTAGGCTATAAGGTCTGTAAATAAATTAGTTATTTTTAACATAGTGGACGCTATATGTTGCTATATACAACCAATTTCAAAAATTCAAAATGCTTTAAGAAATAAAATTCAAAGTGCATTCAAATTTCAAAATGCATTAAAAATTTTTCTTAAAATTTTTTAATTTCGTTTTTGCGTTCTTTTTTTTGTTTCGCCGTTTTTCGATCATTTTCGTTTCGGCGATTTTTTTCAAGTTTAGAGATTTTTTTGTTTTGGCGATTTTTTTCGCTTTGTTCATCGCATTATTTAAAGGGATACCCTTTAAGCACATTGTTCTCAGAATCGGCATAGGAAATCATGTAAGCCTGACGTTTAAGGTATAAGAAGAGCTTAATAATTTTGTGTAAAACACCACGAAAACATTTTCATGGAACATTTTAACGCTCTAACACTTCGTTGCATCGGTCTTTTTGTCCCTTTCTTAAATAGGCGACACAAACTCCCGTTCAGCGACGACGTAGCGGGCTATTCTACAAAAAAGTTCCTCGTAACGTTTTACGTTAAAATACTAAGTACACGTAACACTTACAAGATTTCCTATGCCGAGTACTAATTGCGAATAAGTACGAAATGAACCCTTCGGTGTATTTAAAGACCTATAGTAGAACTCTATGGCGAATATTTTTGTAAAACATTTCAGTCTGGTGTATCGCTGCTGAAGTGGAGTTTATTTTTAGGGTTCCGTACACCAAAAGTCTAAAATAGCCCTATTGTTTTCGCTACGCTGTCCGTATGTCTGTCCGTCCGTCTGTCTGTCTGTCACAGGCTGCTTTCTCAGGAACCGTAAGAGCTACGAAATTTTCACAGGATATGTAAAACTTTGGCCGCTACAACAACAAATATATGCCAGTTAAAAATTAAAGGGTGCTCTAAAACGAGCAGCGTAAAATGTTGAAATACTAATGTAATATACAGACACTTATATATAGACACTTTAAATTTTCAAAGTTAGTGTTAACTGGTGTAGTCTGTAGAATAGACTACAGCAATTAACACTGATATTTAAAACAATAAAAATAAAAGGGTGTTCTATAAGTTATTGTAATATTGACTATATAATTTAGACAATTTTCTGTATCTTGGAAACCGTAAGAAGTAAAATCTTCAAATTTTCCAAAATTAATTAACATTTTCAACAAAAAAAATTCCAAAATTAAAAAATGTCAAAACGAAAAATCGCCAAAATGAAAAAGCGCTTAAAGAAAAAAAGCACCAAAAGAAAAAAATCGCTAAAACGCAAAAAATCACCAAAACTAAAAAGATCGCCAAAAAACTAAAAAAAACGCAAAAAACGAAAAAAGTCGTCAAAACGAAAAAGAAGCACTAAAACCTAAAAAAATCGCTAAAACTAAAAATAACATTAAAAAACGAAAACAAATTGTAAAAATGGGAAAAAATCTCCAAAGCGAAAAAATGCCAAAACAAAAAAAGAAAAACTAAAACTAAAAATAAAAAACCTAAAAAAACCCAAAAAAAACCTAACAAATTACCAAAACGAAAAAAGTGTCAAAACCAACAAAAAAAAAAGGCTAAAATAAAAAAATCACCAAAAACCGGAAAAAGCGTTAACATTAAAATAGCGCCAAAGCTAAAATAAATCGCTAAAGCTAAATATATCGTCAAAAAGCGAAAAAACGTTAAAACAAAAAATATGCCAAAACGAAAAAATCACCAAAACTAAAAAAATCGTCAAAAAACAAAAAAAAAATTGTAAAAAAAGAAAAATTGCAACAAAAAAAAAACACCAAAATGAAAAAAGCGCCAAAAGAAAAAAGTCGCTAAATCAACAAAAAAACTTAAAAAATAAAAAAACTACAATTAAACGAAAAAGTAAAATGAAAATGATGTTAAAATGAAATAAGGACAAAAATGTAAAAGGATATATGTGTATTCGTACGGAACCCTGCGTGTGCGAGCTAAACTCGCACTTTACTTAATTTTTATTTTTTAAGAAAGCGAGAAAAAGTTCCATACAATGAAGAGTTAAAGGGTTAAAATGTTTTACAAAAATTTTTTCCGTGGGGTTTTACATAAAAGAACTGAGTACATCTTGCGGCCTATTCACATATTACGTAACGCTATTTTTGGAGTTTTTATACCCTCCTTTCCCCTCCGTAACGCTTTTTGTAAAATGTTTATTATATAAATTATTTAATCCGTAACAAATCCTTAACCCCCCTCCCCCTTAGAGCGTTACGCAATATGTGAATAGCCCCTTAATGTTAATCGTAAGGCTGACAAGATTTCATATTCCGAGTCACTGTAACTATGTGCAAAATATTGAGAGCTTTATTAACTCAATTCCCCCTAAAATGAATAGCAGATGAAAACTCTCAAAACGCCGATACACGTATAGAATCACTGGTTAGAACCATGTAATTAAAAAATTAAATTAAAATTTAATTATTTTTGCAATTATTTTTTAAATTATGTGTTTTATGTCGTATGTAGTCATGTCGCGTCAAATTACATTAACAAAATTTAAGTGCAAATTTTATTAAGAGAGTAAATATATTTCAATAAAAACTATTATCCCTGAAGATGTTGGAAAATCCCAACGAAACGTCGGATATGAATAAATGAAATAAAATTGTCTTTTATTTGCATTTAAATCAAATTTAATGACCTTAGAAGCCTGAATAGAAACAATTCTATAAAAACTAATTTAAAAAAATTTATTTTGTTGTACAGTGGTATCTATTAAAATTAAATGTTTCTTTTTCTTGCTTCAATCATTTCATGGTTTAAAACTATTTTAATTTCTTTCAGTGTAAAGTAAAAGTTATGCCAACTACTGAGAGCTGATTAAATAATATTGTTTACGGATGAATCCGAAAAGTTGAATCTTCACAAAATTACAAAATACAAAAAAAAAAGATAAAGAAAATAATGGAAAATATGTGTGGCATGTAACCATGATACAATCGCAGCAACTAGACCGGCTGCATCACAATTCAATGATGCTGTTTAACTACTGCAGGTGCTGTTCAACTGACTCTAAACATTGAGTTTGGTACATCAAGTGTACTTTAACAGGATTGTTTCTTGTTTTATTTGCAGATTTTCCATTTTAATTCATTGAATGGAGATTTTAGTTTTGTTTGTGCTTCACTGCCGCATCTTATAAATCCATAAAGAGAAATAACAAAATATTATTATGCAATTTAAACCAGTAATAATGTAACGTTTACTTACATTTTTGTAATTAGAGCTATAAAATATTTTATTGGCGAAGATGATACTTTTGCGGGTAATATTGTGATTTGTTTTTGTGGGATTTGAATTTTGATTGGGTTATAAGTACTTGAATTGGAATTTAGTTTTTCGAAGTGCATTGCATTAATTGCTGGTTATCAACTCGGGATTGAGTTCGTCAATTCGAATAATAATTTATAGTCAGCTTTGTCCAAATCAATGAAGATTAAATAGAGTGAAGATCGCCATTAAAAGGGACTTTTCTATTCAAAGTGATTTTATAGGATAGCCCTTTATACATATATCGCACAGTGGGGAATTTCCAAAAATAAGTGTTATTAAATCTATAATTTTTAAACTGCTGATTGGATTTGTCTGAAACTTATGACGTTTTTACGAGAGGATTTAGGCTTTATACTCCATGTCTTTATCCTACCTTAAGTATGAACGGAGCTACAGTGGGCCAAAGTTGAGCACCTCTGAATAAAAAAAAACTTCTGAGGGTTGTAACTTTCTTAAATGTTATCTGATTTCAAACATTTTAAGCATTTTGAGGTTTGATAGATAATAAAAAAAAAATGTTCTAACATTTGTTTCCGTATCTCTCATAGTTTAAAAGATATATAACTTTAAAGAAAAAAACATTTTTATCCAAAGTTATTAAATTAGTTTGGCTTAAGTTCGTTTTAATTTAATCTTTCGATCAAATGATTTTTTATTTAAGAAAGAAATTCTGAAGCATGTAAACATTGAACATTCAAAGAACAATTTTGGCTGTACGGAAGGTTGAACTGCCGTTTCGTGACGACCAAGTCTACTCATCTTTCTTTGAATGTTCAATATTTACAAGCTTCAGAATTTCTTTCTTAAATAAAAAATCATTTGATCGAAACATTAAATTAGAACGAACTTAAGCCAAAATAATTTAATAACTTTGGATAAAAACCATACAGTTCGACTAAAAATAATTCAATTATGAAAAAAACATTTTTTTTTGTCTCGTCTTTTTTTAGTGTTTTCCTTATACCTTTCTAGTTTATTGTTCGATTTAAATTTAAAAGGCACCGTTTAATTTTGGATAAAATTCTATGCAACATTGAAGAAAAAAGTTTTTCATATAAAAGATATTTAAAAAAAATTTTTTTTTAGTGTTTTGCTTATAACTTTCTAGTTTATTGCTCGATTTACGTTTAAAAGTCACCATTCGATTTTCCATAAAATTGTATGCCAAACTGGAGAAAAAAAGTTTTTTATTTAAAATATGGTAAATTTCCAAGCCACCATAAAATAAGCTTAAAGCCAGGAAACATAGAGCTTTAATGCAATTGGTTTAATGCCAGATATTTACCGCTTGACTTTGGAGGCTGAGTAGCCTATAGTATAGAGAGGTCTGACGATGGGATTGTGGTTAATCCCGAAAACATCGATGTTCAGTTCGACCCTTACAAAAGTCAAGAAATTTGTCTTTGTACTTTTCAATTGCCACATGCTTTGAAAAATTATTTCTCAATAAAAAATTAAATTGAACGAACTTAAGCCTGAATAATAAATTTCTTTGGATAAAACCCATATAGTTCGACTAAAATATATTTTTAATTTAAAAAAATAAGTTTTCTTTTGACTATTTTTACTGTTTTGCTTATAACTTTGTAGTTTATTGCTTGATTCCAGTTTAAAGGGCACCGTTCGATTTTTGATAAAAAATTCAATGCAAAAGTAGGGAAAAAGGTTTTATATGATCTGCATTGTTTAAGTCGAAAATAGGATAAAAATTCTAAATTTTTAAATTCGCCTAAAAATCAGGTTTTTTCTTCAAAAAAAAGTATCTTCATTATATTCCGTTTTGCAAAAAAAAAACTCAATTAAAAACATTCATTCTTTCATTACATATCACGAAAGGCAATCAATCCATCAACAATGCGTCTAGCGCCAATTATTTTTTGTTTTGGATATGTACCCTACATCTAGCAGTAGACGAAAATAGAACATTTTAGAAATAAATTTTTGTGTTTAATTCGCTATAAAAATTGTGATTACGAATTTTAAAAACTCCACCGATTACGTTTGATAAGAATCCTGGCAGAAATTGAAGACAGCCTGTCCATAAATGTGAACATAAATTAAATGGTTAAAATAACTTTTTAAAGTTGTAAGTCATTTCATGTCTATTGTTACTTTGTACCATCGTTATTTAACAAGATGACTTAGCTGAGATGGTAAGGGCGTCTGGTTCATACACATGCGAAGAACTGTAAGAACCCAAATTCAAGACCAAAATATTACATTTTATTGAATTGTAAAATATAAATTTGAGAAAAACCATATTTGAATTTTTAAAATTATTTTTGATGGTTAAAATCACTAATTTGGCTTTTAACAATTTCTGTGGTTAAAATTACCAATTTAAAGTAATAACAACGAAAATAGTTATTCTACAAAAATTGCTGTATTTAATTAAAGCAAGTCACCACATGCCTATATATACTTTGTGCTATCGTTATTTAACAATATGATTTAGCTGAGATGGTAAAGCCGCCCGGCTTATAAACATGAGTAAAATTGTGAGAACCTAAGTTCAATACCAAAAAATTACAAAAAAATAAATTTTTTTTAAACAAACATACTTACTGCTTAAGCCTTGGCAGGCATCGAACCTGCAACCTTCCGGTTAGTAGCTTAGCACACTATCAACTAAAATACAATACCATTGGTTGATTTTACTGTATTATGGGTTGGTGGAAATCTATCCTATGAAATTGGTAAGATTTTTATTTTGTGCTTAGAATAATTTTATTTTCTCAAATTGATAATCATTTTCTAGCAAAACTCAAAACGATTTAAATTTTTTAAATCGAATAACATTTAAGAAGCACTCGAAAACATTTCTTCAAATTTACGACCATATCTTGTCTAAATTTGTGTTGAAAATTTTTCCTTGTCTCAACTACATCGATTTTGTAGTTATTTTATTAAAGAAAAAACCTTTCAAATTAAACACTTTTAGTCCAAGTGGAAAAATTTAACATAAAGTATAACACGACTATGGCTCAATGGTAGATACGTCAGACTATCATTCAGGAGGTCACGGTTCAAACCTGCACACAGCCAATCGCTTTTTTTTAGTAAAAACATTTTGTTCAAAAATAATGTGTGTGTAATTTTAGGTCGATAATAATCGGTAAAGTGTTGCCGACTATTATCGACCTAATTTTCAACAAAAGTGCTTTAGAGTGTAGACTCTGCGGCGTAAATGCCGTTAACTAAATACAATCTGGTTCGAAGGGCCATAACTATATTTACAACAGCGAATTGCACTTTTTGTGCAGAGATTGCACTTAATCAGACATTTAGGTGAATGAAATCCATCTTTAACATGCAGCTGCGCACTTTGTCGTTATTCTTTGTTTCACCTAAGTATTTCGTTAATAAAGATTTTCAGTTTTGATTACAGACTAACAGACGTACCAGTACATTAAAATAACGAGTGTTAACAACACAGTCTACTATTTTACTCTACAACTAAGTATTCAAATTAAATTTCAATTTTAATAACACAAACTTGAAAAATAGAGCAGTAATTTTAAGCTAATTGTGGTTTTGTTTGCAAAATTGTGCAAAAAAAAACTTTAATTGTTAAAAAGCGTTTCTGCCAATTATTCACTAATGTCTTGTTGTTTTTTTAGCCAGTTGGTGTTGAATACATTGTTTCTTTTGATTAAATGATGACATGTAAACAAAAAGACAATATAACAACAGCAACAAGAAAACAAGAAGTAACAACTACAGCAACAGCAACAATAATAAAATGAAAACAAGCAACATTTATGCACGCTGTTGTTGCGTCACATGCAATTGCATGTACGGCCTTCACGCGTAAACAAATTACAATTGACTTGAACTAAAATAGCCAGAAGAAATGATCGGATTGTTGGGAGAGAGACAAAGAGTAGAGGAAAGTTAATTAATGATTGCCCATTGTAATGAATATATACATGAGTATGCTGAAAAATAATGATCATTATGACAAAAGTTAAATTATAAGCACAGTTCGATCATCATTATCGTGATTACTAACGAAAATATTGTTATAAGAAAGATCGTACGTTATTACTAGACATCTGCAACAAGCCATTTGAAACGCCTTTTAAATCACACTTGAAATTTACATGCTAAGTCATCACACCATACAAAAACAAGAATGATTTACAAATCACAGGCCTGTAAGTAATACGTCAAATGTGTGTAGAGCAATCAACAAGAAAATAGAGTAAATCATTTTATCTTGTAAGACATTAGCCCAATTCACAATCTTGTGCAAACGGTCTTGCATCGTAGCATTTGCAAAATGATATTGCATATTGATACTCACCACTTAACAATTGTTAGTGGTGAGTATAAATATACTATACCATTTTGGTAATGCTACGATGCAAGACCATTTGCACAAGATTGTGAATCGGGCTATTATGTATTTAAATTGCGTGTCACATATGTATATGTGTTTAGTGTAATTTTTCCTTTTCTGCTTTTATGTATATTTGTATGTGGATTTGTACATATTTATGTACTATAACATACATAGCGACCCCTTAGCGCCAAATGATCGTAAGCGACAAAAATTAAATATTTCAGGAGAGCGATTTTTTATTGTATTTAAACATGATTTATATTCATAAACGGTCGCTTAAATTGCACAGCCTGTATTTCAAAAGTTATCAACAAATTGGACATTCTAATGATTTTAAACTATGGGTAGGCTCATAAAATTTTGATTTTAATAAAAAAATTAGTTTTTTTTACTATATATCGCTTACGATCATTTTGGCGCTAAGGGGTCAAATCTAGTAATTGAAAACTCTCATCCTTCCTGTTGCCTGATTTATCTGAAATTTGTTAGACACCTTTACTGAGTGTTGCCGTTTTGGTATTTTCGCGGCTTTCAGTTTGCCGTTATTTTTCGGAGAACTTCTGGGATTTTGATTAGATTTTTGTGAAAGTTTATGGGAATCCGAGAAACTTCTGGGATTTAGGGGAGATTTTCGTAAACGTTTTTGGAAATCCGGGGAACTTCTGGGATTTTGGAAAAATGTTTGTAAACTTTTTGTGGGAATCCGGGCTGCTTCTAAGATTTTGGGGAGATTTTTGTCCCAGTTTTTGGGAATCAGGGGAAGTTGTGAATTTTCGGGGAGATTTTTGTTTCACCTTAAGGGAATTAGTGCTTAGTGATGTCCTTGCTTAGTGAAGACGTCTTAGCTACCAGGTGTATCAGCTAAAGTCTTGAAAAGCATCACCTAAGTATCTTCCAGGCAATATTTAAAGAAGTATTAATTGTTGTAAAAAAATATGTCTGCTATGAAATACTGTTTCTTAAGATTATTTTTAAAATATATTTTCTTCACACAAATGACAAGTGTGATTTATTGGTTTCAAGTCATTTTGATGATTTGATGGTTTTTGGAGGTGTGCTCTTTTCGTTTGAGAGAAACAATTCATGCAATAACTTGATTCTCACGAAACAAGGCATGATTTAATCCTCTAAAAACTGTTTGTTGTTTTCATTTGTTTTGTTTTGCTTTGCTTTGAGTTTTAGCAATAGTGTGAGCGAGTTTATTACTGTGAATTGAAATTCAAATGGCTTGTTGCATATGACTAGTTACTAGTTTGATCGATGGAAAACTTTTAAGTAAAATTTTATAATGATAAAAAAATATCCATATATATATATAAGAGGCTTAAGAAACGAAAATAGTAAAAAAGTGCCCGAAAAGGACCCCACACTGATAGAAAACCCGTCATAACGCTGATGTAATTTGACATTAATACTATATCAAGTGTCTTCGTTTTCCACCCCATGACACTTTTCATAATTGTGATATGTCTGCTAAAGTTGGTCTGGATCCCAGGCTCCTCAATTCATCGCACATTTAAAAACTACCATTTCAGCTATGTCACTATCCAAAACCTCGGCATCACAATGTCATCATAAATATAATTCATGCGACATACATATAATGACTAAATGTCATCAATATGATGAAAGGGCGTCATAGTATCGTTTGTTTCAATGTTTTTTCTGTGCATGTATGCTGTAGTGGCCTAGTTTTTAAAAAGACTTAAATATTTTACTATTAGCTCTGTCATAGTAATGATGATAAGTGTACATCAATAAAATGTCATGTGTTTTGAAATTTAAAAAATGCCTTTAAACACAAAAATAAAATATAAAACCATAACATTTGTATTAAAATACAAACTACAAATATTATAACATTGTGTACTTATTTCTTTTATATATACTTTACACTTTAATAAAATATAATAAGTGTCATCGTATTGATGTCATTCCAGTCATAACTTTGATGATACTTAAACTAGGATAAAATTCTATGATGATGTTTGCCATCAGATTACTGTCTGTTTTCGTTTAATTAATGACATTTGTCATAGCATTGATGTCAGAATTTTGATGATAGGGCGTCATTAATGAGCAGATTCTTAAAATGTTCCAAAGAAATGGTACTCGTGCACACAGAAAAATTTCATATTAAAATCATCGAAAACAAGCTTAATTTACCATTTGTCTGTAGTGATTTTGTCAATTCAAACAACATTCTTCCTTTTGAAATTACTATATTTCATGTTGTTTTAATAATCCAGTACAATTAAATCAAAATGAAGTTGATACTGAAAAAATACGAAGAATAATGTTGAATCAAAGTTATTTCAAGTTGAAAAAATAAATACCATCATAAGTAAAATTAATTTCATTTCAAGATTTAACATAAAATTTATTTGAAACTAAAGTTATATTCATGTTGACTTAAAATGAAATGTGACGTTGATAACAATGTTATTTTAACAGTGAAAAATATTAAATCAAAAAGATTTAATGTTAGATTAATAATTTTTCGTGTAAAATTAATATGAAACAATGGTAACTTAAAATCAGCAGCAGTTTTCGCTGGTAATGCGATGTTTGTCGGCTATTTACATTTGCACAACACGAATATCAAACAACAATAAGTCACACAACTGAACAAAGCAGTGCATTTTAGCTATGAACAATGCGAATAAACACCAACACACTTAAACAACAAAATATTTCTCATAAATTAAATATGATTTCCAATCAAAATTGCGACATGTTGATTTTACATTGGTATTTTTTTCTGTGTATTCCATTGCACTGAGTCAAAGTAACGAAATTGTTTTCATATTTTGTTGTAACACAGTGTTATGCACTGCAATTTTCAAGCTTTTGGCTGGGTAAAACGCTTAAAACTTAACCTACATCTTGCAGTTACTGCTTAAAAATGAACAATTCCCATACTCATCGTAAAAAAGTTTTTAACATCAACTTCATAAATTGCAAGTGCGAGTACACGCATTTTTTAATATTCATTAAAACAAACAGCATAAACAAAAACTGCAACAAAGCAACTATAAATCTTCCCACAAATAAAAATAATGATGGAAAACCATAAAGGCAGGCTGTTTGTTTGTTGTGATGAAGATGGAAAACGACAGCGTTCGATAATTGCAAGCAAACACGACGTCACAAACGTGCAAGTTGATCATAAACTTCAACTTTAACGTCAAGAGGGAAAAACATTTTGGTTTTTTTTTTTAATTACAAATACTTTTGGGCAATATGCAATTATGGCCGTTCGTTGTTGCAACATACATCCTTGTTGCTTATAAATTATTTTTGCAAAATATTGTCATAAATTCTTCTAGAGGAACATAAATTAACATATTGATGGTCCTTAATAAATGACATGCAGCTGAAAAAGGTAGCGTCCAGTCAATAAATATATTTATCGATGGAAAAATGCTTAAAATTTTTTCTTGTATTTTTTTTTTTGTATTATTCAAGGTCGAAATGTGTTAAATGTTTTCTAAACGAATTATGTTTATAAAATTTAGTTGTTTGTCAGTTGCATATAAAACTATAAAACACAAAAAAGAAAATTTTATATGCATGTATCGGCGTTTTGAAAGTTTACATCTGGTACTCATATTACGAGGAGTTAAAGTTTCCTCTCTTTTGCACATAGTTATAGAGAGTTGGCATAGGAAATCTTGTAAGCCTTATTTTTAAGGTATAAAATGTTCTCAGCAGTTTTATGTAAAACACCACGTGAAACAATTTTGTGAAACACTTTAACCCTCTAACTCTTCATTGTATGGATCTTTTATTCCTTTTCTTAAAAAAAGGCGCAAAACACTCACTTTCAGCGGTGCTATAGCGGGCTGAAATGTTCTACAAAAATATTTTCCATAAAATTCTACTTGACCTTGAGCCCAAATAATAAATAATATTTATAAAACTCTACTGTTAGCTTTTAAAGGCACCAAAGAAGGTCCAGACTCAACTTGAATACTAGAAATCTTACAAAGCATAAAATATGTTTAATGTTTAATTTCGTACTTAATCATAATTAATCTTGTAAGCCTTGCGTTTATGGTACAAGAAGTATTCAGCACTTTTATGTAAAACATTACTGGAAACATTTCAGGCCGCTATAGAACATTTAAGGCCGCCATATCGCCGCTGAAGTGGATTTTTTGCCTCTTTTTTAAGACAGAGAAAAAAGACCCATACAACGAAGAGTTAGAGGGTTAAAATATTTCACAACAATATTTGTCGCATTGTTTTACATGAGTATTGAAGACATCTTATAGCTTAAAGGTAAGACTTACAAGATTTTATATGCCGAGTCACTATAACTATGTGCAAAAGGCGGTGAAGGGGGTGGGAGGATTTGACTTCCTCTAAAATGACTCCCTTATCGTTTGAAGCTTGTTATTTAAAAAGAATAATTTTGTGGTACATTGTAATTATAATAAAGACCACAAAAATGTTATATGTTGTGGGCTAAGCTATAGTTCGCTGACACGTATGCCATGCTGCATTTCACCGATGCGTATGCCAGTTCATCAGTCGGTAATTGCAATTTTGCTCTCTGACTGGCTGTAACAAGGCAGAGTTTCGAGACTATAGTTATACATCAGCAGAAAAGAATAAGTATTTCTGATTATTTGCGAAACCTTTTTTATTTTAAAGCCATTGACATCTAAACAATTTTTAAACATTATGGACAAACAAACAAAAAGGGCTTAATCATAGATATAAAAAAACCTTATTTTTCAAATGCTTTTTTCGTGTCCGTAAAATATTTCATAAAATAAACGCATAGACTTTAAAATGAAAACTGCTTTACAGAAAAAACTAAATTTCATTTTCTGTAAAGGATGCAAACATTAAGTATTTTGTCTAGGAACGGACCTACAAACAAATTTGTAAATATAGACAAAAATATCTCAACAATTTCATTTAAAAAAAACGTGTTTTTTCAGTGAAAAAGTTGTTTAAATCTATAAAATAATTTGTCTAAAAATATTTACAAATTGTAAACAAAACAATTAACTAAATCAAACAAAAAGATTTACTGGACTTTCTGAAAAATATCAATCAATATTTTTCTCTGAATTTATAAAACAATTAGTCTAAAAATACTAACAAATATTAAGCAAAATATTAAGCAACATATTTACTGGATTTCTTGTAATATATCAAAAAAAAATTTATCTGAGTCATCATCATTATCATCCATTAAGCATTTATGATATTTCACTTTGTTAAATCTGTTCAAGTCTGAATCTTTATCTAAAGACTCTAAAAAATGAATTAGAATTAACTCAACGACGCTAACTAATTGATTCTATTAAAAATTTTCTGGAAACAAACTTGGTACAATCGTATTCCTTTTGATATCACTTTTGTTGTTGTTATTTATGTGTATGGCGTCATCGGGGTTGTTTTTTTACGACACAGATTTTCTTGTTGGTTTGGTGTTCGCGTCCTAAATAAGAGTGAAACAAACAATTCATTGATTATGTAAAGAATATTTACTGAAAATGAAATTTATTTTTAGACAAACTTTTGTTTGAAAATTTGTTGATGATAATTTTTTCAGTGTAGCATGATTTAAGAGATTATAAATCAATGTACATACGTTTATTTTCGTGTAAGACTATCTATTATGTGCTAAGAACGTAGAACGAAAATACTGTTTATACTCTCTTCATACAAAATGGCGTATCCATAACACAGAAAAAATTATCACCAAAAAACTTTCAAACAAAAGTTTGTCTAAAAATAAATTTCATTTTAAGTAAATATTCTTTACATAATCAATGAATTGTTTGTTTCACTCTTATTTAGGATACAAACACCAAAAACAACAAGAAAAACTGTGTAGTAAAAAACAACACCGTTGACGACATACACACAAATAACAACAAGAACAATGATAGCAAAAGGAGTGCGATTGTCTAAGTTTGCTTACCGCAGATTTTTTAGTGAATCAATTCTTTAATGTCGTATCATTAATTCTCATCCATTTTTTTAGAGTCTTTAGATAAACATTCAGACTTGAACACATTTAACAGAGTGAAATTTCATAAATGCTTAATGGATGACCCAGACAAAAATTTTTTTTATATATTACAAAAAATCCAGTAAATATTTTTGTTTTATTAAGTAAACTATTTTGTTTAATATTTGTTTTTTAGACTAATTGTATTATAAATTCAGAAAATATTGTTTGAAATTTTTCAGAAAATGCAGTAAATCTTTTGCTTGATTTAGTAGATTGTTTTGTTTACAATTTGTAAATATTTTTAGACAAATTGTTTTATAGATTTAAACAATTTATTCACTAAAAAAAACACGGGTTTTTCACTGAAATTGTTGAGATATGTTTTTCTATATTTACAAATTTGTTTGTAGGTCCGTCCGTTCCCATACAAAATATATACTATTTCATTGAATTCCTTTGCACAAAATGAAATTTAGTTTTTTCTGTGTAATGCATGCTGTTGATTTTCCACATTAAGATACTATGAATTTTTCCAAAAATGAGATTAGATTTGAAACGGTTTTATAATATTTGCTTTTGCTTCTCTTATTTCACACATTAAATTTTCGAAAAATATTAGAAATTACATATATTTTTTGATTGTTGTTTTCCGCTGTCTTGTGTATTGAGCGCTGCGCTTTTTTAGAATTCTTCATTACTGAGTTTAATTATTAGAATTGAGTTAACAACATACACTAAAATTTTGTACTGTGAAATATTTAGAAGTTTTGTGAACTTTATTAAATAGTATTATACTGCAAAACGTTTCATCAATCAATCATGGCTTGTATCCAAAAAAAATGTATTGAGTGTTATCCATATTTTTTAATTTAATTGAAATTTTTTAGTTTATAAATAAGGAGTTTATGTTAAAACTCATCGACGATTATATATCTGAACTGTTTTAAATCAAAATATAGTATGTGTTATGAAAAAGTATTGAATTTGTATAAGAATGTATTGAGCGTTACGTTAAAAAAATCTTCAATATAATTTATTTACAAATTTGAGCACATTAAAAAAAGTCAACAGTAGCTGAAGGGTAGAAACGATATAAATAACATTATCTGTCTACAAATGTTTTATTTTCCTTGAAAATATTTTGCTTCCACCCCACTGTTGGTTGTTATATTTTCGAAAAATGTATTACGTCCGTCGTATTTTGATGCAAAAAATTATTTGAAATTGACATAACTTTTACCATTGTTGATAGATTTTATTTAAATAAGGCTTATTTGAAAGAAGAGTTTGCCAACTTGTTGCTCATGTATAAATGTTTGTAAAGAATTGTTTTAAAAGATACAAATTTTTTATTTTTCCATGTGAACCCAAGTAAAAATTGAAAAAGTGCTCATAACTTTTAATTTCGTCCCACGTTTATTATAATTTTTTGTTTCTAGAGAGTATATGTATAGTGCTTTCAGGCCCTATACTCATTTTTTGTGATGTATTATTTTCGCAAAAATCATGCCCAGAACAACCGCGAAAGCAAATGTAACGCTCAATACACAAAAATGTTAAAAACTCGAAAAATATAATTTTATTTAAGGATCCCTTAAATGAAGCGAAAACTATAAGATGAATCCTATCTTCTCATATTTCATTTAGTTACATTGGTAAAAAAAAAATCACAAAATATACGTTTAGAATGAGAATCACTCTAACACATTTTTAATAATTCAATTTCTGCTTGATATGTTCATGTGTTTGCAAGAAGAATAAAACCACAATAAAATCAAAAATTAACAGCGAAACAAACTTTGAATTTTAAAACATGTTTAAAATAAATTAGAAAAATAAAAACTTCCCATCAAATCATTCAAACGACCTTTGCGGTGTGAAGAGGAGGAAATGCTACGACGAAACAAGTGACAAACGTTCACAAAAGTACTCGTAAATAAAATAAAAAAACAAATACAAACAGTTATTCAACTCTTTAAAGCTGTCATTGACAGCTCGCTATAAATTTTTATAAACAATCACAGTCTGAGCTTAAGTCGTTTTACTTTATTAAAAGTTATTCGTTTTTTTTCTACAATAAAATTCAGCACAGTGAAGTAGATAAGAAAAAAAGGCGGACAAAATATTTCATCTTGCAACTATGAAACAAACGTGAAATTAATTATTAGTGGCCAGTGTGCGTAGTCAAAGTAGAAATTGACTAGATAGCAAGCAGTGATGGGAAGGGTACCTCGTAAGCAAACCAATTATTAATTATGTCATACATATTTGGAAATCTATATCAGTGACAGTTTTTAAGTTTGTTTGTGAGATATTTGGAGGCCAGTGTGCATAAATATACCAAACAAATTGGCGGGGTAAGAGAGGGAGGAAGGATAGCTCCCATAAAAAGTAATATTTAAAATTAAAAAAATCTTATGGAAGGTACCCTAACCCCTTACCTTACATTTAAGGTATATGATGTGCTCATAACTTTTCTGTAAAATAACCCGAAAGCCCTTTTTCTTGGAACAATTTAACGCTCTAGCTCTTCGTCGTATGGATCTTTTTGTCCCTTTCTTAAAAAAGGGTAAAAAACTCGCCTTCAACGGCTATATAGCGGGCTAATATGTTCTACAAAAATTGTTTAATTTTAGGTCGATAATAATCAGTAAAGTGTTGCCGACTATTATCGACCTAATTTTCAATAAAATTGTTTTAGAGTGTATATGTATTTTGACGCGCTGAATTCGAATCTGATGTTTTTCTCAATTTAATCGAAATTTTTAAAGTGCAAGATCCAAAGAACTGACAGAGATATTGCACCACTTTCGTGTAATTTTTTTTTTTTGTATAAAATGTTTAAACTTTAAATTCAATTTCCAGAAAAAAATTGTTTGTGATATACGGCAAGATAACTACGGCACGACGATATGATAAATAGGAATACTTCTCTGCCATGCCCATATAAAATGTTATACTGATCGATGGTCCGGTTTAGAAATGGCTAAATTTTTCTCAACATGTTTTGATTCTTCCCCATTGTGCATTAGAAGTACGGAATACCTGACTTGGATTCGTCAGTATAAATCTCCAGCACATCATGCCGTTGATGGATGACATTTGTCTTGGAGTATGTGCCCGACAAGTTCACCTGGAATCGTTTGTCGGTTAAGAGAGGTGTGTGCATATTACAACAAAATTGGAAAAGTCGTTTTCAAAGTATGATAACTCTTCAAAAAATCTCTTCAAAAATCTCACGACTTTATGGAAAAAAAATTGTCCATCGAATTTAAAACTTCGGCTACTGTTGCAGTTAGGGGAGGACCATAACACATCAAAATAAAATTTTAAAACTTTCTTACTTGTTGCACAGTGTTATTAGCATGACATCAGTTGCTTGAATATAAGTATGTTTGACATCCAAGTTTAATGCATATGAAACGCAATTTAAGTGCTTGACGGGTTGTTTGCACATTGCAACAAATTGTCATCATGGCAAATAATAATTTCATTGCGGCAGTTCTTCAGTCAGTTACTTACTCTCAGTAACAAATGTATTGTTTATTGTTATTGAAGTAGTTAAACAAATATTATTTGTTTAAATTTAATTTTATTGTCAAACAAATCTTCGTTACACTCGGTAGCATTTTTAATATAATTTTTATTTTTTTTTTCCGACTTGTAAGTTAAATATGCTGAATGCTGCAATTGGGCATGTCATCATAATTTCATACACGTCTTTAAAACTTTTAATACGCGTCACACACACTCCCAAGAAAAAAACCACTTGACGAAAAGACAAACATTAATTGTTATCTTTTATATTAATCGATTCCCATATTGTATCCACTGCATATATTGTTGCAAAACTGATGACGTATTTTAAGTGTGTCAGTCAGTCAGTTTAGAGATAAACAAATTTTATAAAATATTAATTGAAATTTGCTTAAAGTCTTGTAAGGTCATGAGATTTTAGGAATTAAAAAAATTTACAAAAAAAAAATTAGCACATACATACAAGACATGAATTAGATTTGCAAGTTTGCAATTCACAATTTTTGCAAACGTATCGTTAACCAGCTGCCAAAATATAAAATATTTTACAACTTTTACTGCCCTTTTCACAATGTACGATTAAAAGTTAACGTAGACTTTAACGGCAAGTTCGGCATATGAAACTTCTTGTTAAAGTCCACGTTAAGTCTTAATCATACATTGTGAAAACGACCGTTAGTGTAATTGTCAGATAAACTCAGTAAAGTGCGACTTGGGCTCATTTCGTTTTTGCCCTTTTGTTCTCATTTTGAATATTTCTGGTTTTTTCGTTTTGCTTTTTTGTTTTAATTTTTTTTATTATTTTTATTTTTGAAGTTTTTTTTGTTGATTTAGCATTTTTTTTTTGTTTTGGCTCTTTTTTCATTTAATAATTTTTTAGTTTTTTGGGCGTTTTTTTGTTTTTTTTTTTTTTGCAATTTTTTTGTTTTTTGCCGGTTTTTTTTAGTTTTGGCAATTTTTTTTGGTTTTGCCGTTTTTTTCGTTTTAACGTTTTTTTTCGCTTTTCGACGATATTTTTAGTCTTAGCGATTTATTTTAGTTTTGGCCCTTTTTGGGATTTCTTACAGTTTTTGGTGATTTTTTATTTTAAGCGACTTTTTTTGGTTTTGACACTTTCGTTTTGGCGATTTTTAGGTTTTTGGCGATTTTTGTATTTTTGCTTTTTTTTTTTTTGTTTTGGCACTTTTTTCGTTTGGTAAATTTTTTCATTTTTGGCGGTTTATTCCGTTTTTTACGCTATTTTTAGTTCTAGCGATATTTTAGGTTTTAATGCTTTTTTCGGTTTGATGATTTTTTTCGGTTTTTTGGGGGTTTTTTTTTAATTTTTTGTCGATATTTTTAGTCTTATTGATTTTTTGCGTTTTGATGCTTTTTTTCATTTCGGTGCTTTTTTCCTTTAAGTGGTTTTTTTCATTTTGGCGATTTTTCGTTTTAAAATTTTTTTTAATTTTGAAAATTTTTAGTTTTAGTGTTTTTGAAATTTCAAGAAAATTTCTTACGGTTTCCAAGATACAGCAGATTGTCTAAATTACATAGTAAAATTACATTAACTGATAGAACACCCTTTAATTTTTATTGTTTTAAATATCAGTGTTGTTTGCTATAGTCTATTCTACAGACTACACCAATTAACACTTACTTTTTTAAAGTGTCCATATATAAGTGTGTATATTACATTAGTATTTCAACATTTTTCGTTGCTCGCTTTAGAACACCCTTTAATTTTTAGCTTTCATATATTTGTTGTTGAAGCGGCCAAAGTTTTACATGTTCTGTGAAAATATCAGGCACGTAGCTCTTATGCTTCTCAAGAAAACAGCCTGTGACGGACGGACAGACAGACAGACAGACAGACAGACAGACAGACGGACAGCGTAGCAAAAACAATAGGGTTCCTTTACACTTGTGGTGTACGGAACCCTAAAAACCCAGAAATTGCATATTTTTACATATTGGAGGCAAGAATTATACGTTTTACAACTTTTTAAGAACTTTGGGCCTATTCACATATTACGTAACGCTTTAGGAGGTTTTATACCTCTTTTTTAGGAACTTTGGCAGCAATTTTTGTACATTTACAGCATATTTGTGCATATTATAGTCTTAAGCGCATATTTACAGGTATTTTAAATTTTCTGCACCATATTTGGCTATTTTTTACCATCTTTTGTCTTGTTTAAATTATAATGTGCATGTAAATATCTTTCAAAACCCTGTTTTGTGATCAAGCAGTTTTGGCTTTTTTCAATAATTTTTCAACATTTTTGAATGATTCTTAAGCTATTTTTAACGATCTGTTTAAATCTTTGTATTCAAGTTTTAACGAACTCTAGCAAGAAAGTTGAGGATTGACTTCGAAAGGAAAAATAAATGACAGCAGGTGGAATTTACAAACATTTTCTTGTTCATGGTCCTTCGAACACGTTTAGGGTTGCTTGCTTACACTGAAACCACAGCATTACTCATAAAAAAATTCATCTGCAGATTGATGACTACCTGGCATCAGAATTGTGACATCAATGTTATAACAAATATAGACAATAAATCGAAAAGTAACATCAAACAGATGACACAAATGTGGTCATAGAATTTTTCCATATATTAATGACCACAACGATATTCATTTATGCCACATGTTGTCTATTACTAGCAGGTAAAAAAAGTATTGTTCTAATGTTTGCAATTTCTATTTAAAAACAAATTTGAATTTTTATTTATGATTTTTATTTTTAAATGAATTTTCAAAAAACTAAAAAATTCCATCGCACTGATTGATGTAGATTTGTCATCATTATGATAAATATTATCAAAAGAAAATTTATATTTTTTTGATTTTTTAAAGTTTGGCGTCTTTTTTGCAACACTTTGTTTGAAACGCTACTCAGTTGATGTTGTTTTACTTTTATTAAATTCCTTAAAAGCTATTATATGTTATTAAAATTCCTTTGTTAATAAAAATAATGATTTAATGAAAATAAAAAAGTATTTTCTTTGAATGAAAAGCCCATACGAATCGATCAAATCAAGCAATTAAAAATAACTTTAATTGCTACCTATAATTTAAATAATTTTTGCAACATTGCAACTTGTCAGCAATATGTATTTTGTTACAAGAAACTTGACATACGCTGATAGTAAACACTAAAATCGACAAAAAAAAACAGACAATTAATTTGTCATTTGGCAAATGCTCAAAACATAATTATAGGGTTGTTTCATTAATGAAAAAATATAAAAACATAAAAAAAAATTAGTGACAACTTAAATTTCCTTTAAATGTCGTCGAGCAGAACCAATACCACATATTTGTGAAGCACGTTTTCCTTTCAATAGAGAGTGTGTGTGTGTGTGTGTTTGTCGTGAAATTCATAAGAAATGTAGTTCAAAAAAATACCTAAAATAATTGTAACTTCCTGGTTAAAACTAAAATTTATGAAATTTATTATTATTATTATTTTTTGGTTTTTTTGTAGCCAAATAACACACAAAAGGAAACTAAGTGACAGATACACATACACACACACACTCTGTTGTAGCACTCATCACTGTGTCAGTTGTATCAAATAATTAGCGTGACTTCAATTAAGAGAGAAAAAATGCAACGTCATGATAATAATTTGCACTACTAACATGGAATCCCTTTGCCTGAAATTATCATCTTCATGTTAAAAGTTTTATGGCTTCCTTGTGAAGTTTATTTTACAAATACAAAGTAGGTATTTGGTTTTATGTTTAGTCGAGGTCTGACTAAAGTATGATGCAACAAAAAAGGAACAAAGCATTTTTTATTGTAATATTATAGATATTGGTGGTTGGATTGTGAGTAAATGCTTAGTCACTCTTAAGAGAAAAAAAGAAAAAGTAGGTTAAATGGTGGATATTCTTGAATAGAGATGTGCACGCTAGTGTGTTTTCGCTTACAATCACGCATGATCACGAAAATAATATTTTTCTTTACGGACGATCACGCACAACAAATTTTAAGACTCTCACAATAACGCACGCTTATGATCAAAATTGATTTCATCACAAACGCTCACGCATGACAAAAGTTTAAGCTTTCACGATACTTATTTTTTTAACCGACTTCAAAAAAAAGGATAAAGGTTATCAATTCGTCATGTATTTTTTTTATGTATGTTCTCTCAAAACTCCGCCATTTATGAACCGATTTCCGATTTTTGTTTCTATTCGAAAGGATGTACTTCTTGATTGGTCCCGTTGAAAAATGGGCGGGGTCACGCCCGTACAAAGTAAATATGCATTCGTTTTCAACTACTTCTACTCAACCGATTCTTATGAAACTTTACACACACATTAAGCTTCTGTTTAAATACTACATCAGGATAAAAAAAGTGGGCTGTGCCACGCCCATGCAAACTAAATATTATATGTATTTCAACAACTTCTACTAAGCCGATTCTTATGAAACTTTGCATACACCTTTAGTTATCGTTATAATACAATATTATGCTTAGAAAAGTGGGCAGTACCACGCCCATGAAAAGTAAATAAGCATTTTAACTACTTCTACTTAGTCGATTCTTATGAAACTTTGCATACACATTTAGTTATCGTTACAATAAAACATTGTGGTTAGAAAAGTGGGCATTGGCACGCCCACGAAAAGTAAATATTCATTTTAACTACTTCTACTTATACGATTCTTAGGAGACTTCGCACACACAATTAGTTCTCGTAAAAGTACATGATGATAAAATATGGGGGCGGTGTCACGCCCATTTTGTAGTCGGTTTTTTTCAAGAATTATTATATTCCACAAACCTTTTGACTTTTTGCGATTTTTTTTTAGTTGTAGCGCTTTTTTCGTTTTTGTGATTTTTTCGGTTTTGGAGACTTTTTTTAGTTTTGGAGATTTTTTCGTTTTTTCGTTTTTTTTTTATTTTTGACGATTTTTTTAGTTTTGACGATTTTTAGTTCAGGCGATTTTTTAGTTTTGGCGATTTATTTTCCTTTTAGGGACTTCTTTCGGTTTTTTTAGTTTTGTCGATTTTTTGTTGGTTTTGTCGATTTTTTTCCGTTTTTGACGATATTTTTAGATGTAACGATTTTTTTAATTTACGCGCTTTTGCCGTTTGGCGATTTTTTTAGTTTTGGCTTTTTTCGTTTTGGCAATTTTTCTCGTTTTTGGCCATTTTTCCCTTGTTTGCGATTTTTCGTTGGTTTTGGCGATTTTTTCGTTTTTTGACGATTTTCTTAGATTTTACGATTTTTTTAATTTATGCGCTATTTCCGTTTGACGATTTTTGTTGGTTTTGGCTTTTCTCCGTTTTGGAAATTTTTTTCGTTTTTGGCAATTTTTTCCCTTTTTTGCCGTTTTTTTAGTTTTGGTATTTTTTTTTTTCGTTTTTGGCGATGTTATTGTTTTTTTGTGATTTTTTTTGTGATTTTTTAGTTTTGGTGATTTTTTTCGTTTTTTAACGATATTTTTAGTTTTGTTTGAGAAGATAGAGCTAAATTTCAAAACTACACAGACTGATAGAATACCCTTTAATTTTTAGTTGGTTTGTTATTTTAACTTTCCCTAACTGTTGCCTTTAAAATGCTGGCTGCACTAGCTGTGACAATTTCAATAGTTTGGCTCTTACGGCTTCTAAGATATAGCAAATTTTCAAAATTACATTAACTGAACGAATACCCTTTTATTTTTATTTTTTTTTTTAGATTTCAGTATTAATTAGTCTGTATAATAATAAACTATCTTTGAAGATTTCAAGTGTGTATGTATAAGTGTCTGTATATTACATTATGGCTCAGAAGATGTAGCTAAATTTCAAAATTACATAGCCTGATAGAATACCCTTTACTTTTTATATTAGTTTTTTTGCATTTGACACTGTTGCTTTTAAAATGCTGCTCTAGCTGTGAACATTTCAAGAGTTTGTTTCTTACGGTTTCCCAGATACGGCTAAATGTCAAAATTATATAGTCAAAGTTACATTAGCTGATAGAATACCCTTTAATTTTTATTTTGTTTAAATTCCAGTGTTAGTTGGTATAGTCTGTATATTAAGTACACTAACTTTGAACATTTATAGTGTCTATATATAAGTGTCTTAATATTATGTTAGAATTTCAACATATTTCGTTGCTCGCTTTAGAATACCCTTTAATTTTTAACTGTCATATATATTTGTTGTTATAGCGGCGATAGTTATACATATTCCGTAAAAATTTCAGCTCCGTACCTCTTACGATTCTGGAGAAAACAACCTGTGACCGACAGACAGACGGACAGACGGACATCGTAACGAAAACAATATGGGTCCTTTCCACTTTTGGTATACGGAACCTTTAAAAGGAGCAAAAAGCTCCCCTTCAATGGCGATATAGCGGGTTAAAATGCTCTACAAAAATGTTCCTCATTGTGTTTTACATGAAAAATCTGAAACGTAAGACTTACAAGATTTCCTATGCCGAATACTAATTGTGAATAAGTCCGAAATTAGTTCTTAAACACATTTTAAGTCTTGAATCCTGTCTTTGAAAAACAATAGTAGAATTTTATGAAAAATATTTTTGTAGAAAATTTTCGAGTTCTAAAAAATTTTAAGCTTTCAAATTTAATACGAAAAATCAGAAACGCGCGTTTTAAAAACGCCCTTGTGGCCTGCCCCTTAAAGGGAATTTTTTGCTAATTTTTTCAGCAAGCGACAAAAAGACCCATACAGCAAATGTTCCTCATAGTGTTTTACATAAAAGTGCTGAACACAAATTATACCTCGAACGAAATGCTTACATCGGGGAACTTTAACTCCCCTTAAATTTATTCCCAGATGTAAACATTCAAAACGCCGATATAAGACATATTTTTTGGTGCCCTTAGAATTATGTTTTTTTTAGTTGTACATTGCAGTAAAATTAACTGAAATTGTAATATAAAATAAATGAAAATTCAATTACAAACCGGTCATCTTATTTTTCATAATGCTGAAAGTAGCACAATTGGTCCTAAGAAGTATAATAAAATGATAGTCTCAGATTGTAAAATTTTATAACATTTTATTTCATAATAGCTGCAAAAAGTCACTTAAAACTCATGATAACCTTTTTGGCTTTAAGGTGTTTTCCAAAATTAACTATTATTTTGCGTATTTCAATTTTGTCCAAAGATATTTATTTCGTTTGTTAATTTTCATCTTGTTTAGCATTCAAATGCTAAAATATTCATTCAATTGCATAATTTTTGTTTCTTTCGATTTCCTTATTATTTGCTTACAACAGCCGCCGTGTGGTTGGTTACTTGTTGTGGCATTAAGTATGTGCGAATGAATATTTCTTTTCTCGTCTTTTAACTCTGATCAATATTGATGATGGCTTTTTATTTTAACAAAAATATTTCGTTTTATTGCAAATTTTCCGGTATCTGAATATTTGTAAGAAAAAAATAAATAAAAACCAAACATGTCTTGGGCGAAGGAAAACAATTGTTTTTACAGATGAAGAAGCGACAGTAAGATGATAATAGAGCCAAACAGTCTGGCAGTCAAACTGTCAGCATGTCAGTTAATCAGTCGGTCTTCATAAGCAGTCATTTAGACCAGACTATTTTAAGCATCATTTCATTTTTTTTTTGATTTTGTTAAGTTTTGTTGTTGCCACTTGTTGTTAAAATTTGATGGTTACAGGGGTCGTCTGTGTCTGACTTTTCACAAAAATTAAAATTTTATATTTGATACCAAAAACACAAAAAATTATTGCTCTTGCTGCAGCATCTTAGTGCAGCAACAGTTGCTGCTGTTGTTGTCTGTGCCTGTGTGTGTGTGTGTGTTTGTATTACAGCATTGATTGCTTTAGCCTGTGGCTTTTTTGGTTGTAAATGTTATCAAGTTTTCCTTGTTGCTAAACTGGTCTCCCTGTTTGAGGAAATAATTTTTATAATCTTTGGCCTGACAATGAGATAAATGGTTTTTAAGCTTGACATCCTTTTAAAAAAACATGTTGGAACAAAACCCTTTTAAGTTTTATAACCATGACAATTGATATCAAATGTTTAAGATGTAAATAAGTAAAATTTTTAGTAGGAAATAGTTTGGATAAATTTCTTTACTTAAGGAATAATTAAAAGCTTATTTGTACAGTTGAAACATGTTTCTTTAGCGATGGAAATCATATAAAGGAACGGTATGAGTAAAAAATACACCAATGATCTGATTTCTTTGTCCAGTATCATATAGATTAATATATTCTAAAGGAAACGAGCCCGTTGAAATTGGTGCACAACTTTTGATTTTATTCACAATTGAGTGAGGGAAGTTTTTAAAATTTTTTATGAAAGGTGGTCAATGTTTGTCATTTCTACACATCCTGTTGGGATTCGGAATGCATTGTTTTGCGTCGTTTGCAATTTTCGGCACTGAGTGTCACTAAGGAAAAAGCTCCATATTGGAGGAGTGTAATTTAGGATGGAGTGACCAATAGCCTTGTGTGTCGCTACTATGACCTTCTTACTCATGCCCCAGGAGGTGCCTGAACGAGCTTAGAGGAGTTTCTACATCGATTTCGCTTTGTGGCTCATATAGGTGGGGTGCGATGAGAAGTAAAGGCTGCTGTCGTAAGACTACACCTAAGATATATGTCTACCTTCGATAGAGATGTCCAATTGCATCCTTACTTCTCTAGTCCGAGAAGTTAAAAGTTACACAGACGATTGGTCCAATGATGTCACGTTTGCACGTTGACACGCTCTATGCTAATTTAGGCCATTAACGATCTGAGTAGCTACACTCAAAATATTCCGTAGGTAAAATTAACTGAAATTGTAATATAAAATAAATGAAAATTCAATTAAAAACCGGTCAACTTATTTTTCATATAAATTTAACAAAAAGTTTATTAAATTTTAAATGTTAAAAAATTAACTGACTTAAAACCGTAAAAAACTAATGACTTTCTTTATTCGGATCAGTTTAACTATCACAAGAACTAATCGCAACTTCCGTAAAAATAAAAGATTTTTTCTTGATTCTACTATTTTTACTGTTAAATAATTAAGCCCAAGTTCCGTAAAAACAAATGATTTCAGCTTTTTTTAATGAACTAACGACATGTTAAAGGCTTATTAATTTGTATCTCTAATTATTATTTTATTAATTCTATATTTTTTCTTACTGTTTGTTATTTTAATGTCCACTGGGAATCGAACAAAGGTCCTTCAGGTTAGAAATCCAGCGCACCAAACCTCGGCTGCCAACGAGCAGCACGAAGTTAATATAAACTTACTCTTAAACTCTTTCGCATTAAATAAATATTCGAGTGTGTTCTGTATTCCATGCGGAATTAAAATGTGCGGAATTAGCAAAGCACTGTTGTTGCAAATTATTATTTATAACAACAATACTTTGGTAATTCCGCACATTTTAATTCCGCATGGAATACAGAACATACCCGATTATGTATTTTCTGGTGATGAATATATGCATTTACTTAGCAAACCAAAAATTCGAAAATAATATCGCATTCGAAAGTTGCGTAAACATTTCTCGGACAAAACACTCGAGAATGGCTATCGAAGTCGGAAAGAGAAAGGGCTGCTAGAGCTCACTCGTCGCTAGCGAATCTTAAGCAATATCAAAAATGAAGGAATATCGAAGAAATATCGATACCGCAAAAATACAGGAAAAGGAAATTTTCAAGATTGTTATTTTTATTTTTTAATTTATTTATTTTGATGTCAATGAAAATATTTGTTTGTTTTAAATTTTAACTTACGCTGCAGTCAGACAGAATCGAACACGGTGCCTACCTCCAGGCTAACAGATTAGCACACATCCACTAGGCTATCGTGGAAAATTGTTTTCTATTTAATTATTGCATACATGAGTGTAAATTACACATTCGAGAAATTATCGAAAATAGTTCGAGGATGCGAGCATTCACATTTTATGAAATTTGGAAATTGCGCTCATTATCGCGACATTGTCGGGAAAAGCTCGCTTTAGCGAACATTCAATTTTCTAGATTCACGAGCATTTATCGATAAATTTTGCTTCGAAAATTCTTCGCTTTTGCGAACATTCTTTTATTTCGAATCTCAGGTTTAGTGGGTATCATTAAAAATTAAAAAACACACACACACACATGGTCTTGGCTGGCATTGAACATGTGACCGACCTCTTGGTTAATAGTCTAGCACACTTATTTTAAATTACAATTTCAACTAATTTTACGTAAAGAATATTTTGAGTGTTTGTGCTATTTTTCTATATTGATTTTTTTGATAACATAAATAACGGCCAATATTGAAAGCAATCGAAAATTGCTTAGAATTTTAAATGTTTATTCTTTTAAAAAGGACTGCAGGCCAATACTTCTTAAATAAAGTACATTCCGTTACTGTAATAATATTGTGAGTGTTTCAATTCAAAGCCGTCGGGGTGCCCTAGTCTTCTCTCAAATCATGTTGGTGTGATGTGAGTGAGAAATTCTCCTTCAGGGATGGAAGCAGCAGGGCTTCTATAGCCTTTGCTACAGTACGGGTGATAGGGGAGAACTTAGGGGATAGGAGTTCCCCTAGGTAGCGGGTATCTCAGGTTTCAGAATTGGCATGATCCTTACAATTTTCCAGATATCTGGAAACACCACTTGGCGAATGGAAGGACAGCTCTAGAATGCATGCAAGGAAATTCAGTGTTACTTTGCCGAGTTTTCAACATCAACATTGAGATGCCATCAGGTCCATCCATCAGAGCTTTAGTAGGTTTAGCTTTAGTAGGCTAGATTACGCTCTCAACTTCACTGGGGGTGAAGGAATGGAACTCACAGTCATGTTTGAGACTCTTGGCTCTCCGGACTAAACCTCCTTTGGACCGATTTTGCGAGGTGGGTTGTCCGAAAAATTGTCGGCAGAACGGAGTGGCATACATTTTTACATCCTCATGTTGTGTGTTGTTGGGTATTTTATCGAGATAGACTTAATTGTTGACCCTA
Source organism: Panzeria rudis (assembly GCA_956483635.1). Classification (NCBI taxonomy): domain Eukaryota; kingdom Metazoa; phylum Arthropoda; class Insecta; order Diptera; family Tachinidae; genus Panzeria; species Panzeria rudis. The sequence continues at coordinate 137,184,347 of OY101450.1, read as the reverse complement.
AGTTTTTTATAAAACATTGGTTGAGCGTGGGCTAACTATTTGCTGCGGTGATGTTCATTCACGAGGTTTGTGATTTGCGCCGCAAGCTCCTCATCATGGTGTACTTCCAATTACACCTCAGGAGAGTGGAAAATTATAGTATTCTATGTCGAATGCAATTGCCACTTAAGTTTAACTTACTAAAACTCATTTCTAACGTGAAAATTAAAACAACAGCTATGTAGTCCATCTCTGCTTGGAAGCAAATTCAAACTACCTGAAGTCTTAAAAATAATAATAGTGTTTCTTTAAAAATATTTCTAAGCAAAAATTTTAATTTATAGTTAAACAGATTTTAAACTTTAATTTAAAATTATATTTTTATATTTTCTTTCTTCTCTTTAACTTTTGAATCATTATTATTATTATTAAAAACGATGATTATCTGTAATAAAAAAAATTTAACCTTGTAGATTTTATTATTTGATATATACTTACTTGCACTACATCATGTCGAACAATAAATTACTGAAAAATGTTGTTAAAAAATAAACAACAAAAAACATAAAATATTTAACACACAGTACAATAAAGAAATTTTTATGTCTGTATTTTCAAGACGAGACAATTCAAAATCTGGAGGATTGTTGGTAACACCTTTTTTGTTTCTTTCTGCAATTGCCCAGTGCGAGGGTGAGATGATGTTTTTGGTAAGATTTTTACTTTTTGTAGTGAAAAATTGAGGTTTAAAACTCAAGCTCAATTTCGAAAAATCAAAATTTAGTAAAAATCCACTTTTGATATTTTTTAAGTCAAACCGACATTAAAACTACATATTTTGGGACGATTTCTTGAAATTTCGAAACTTAATTTCGAACTTTCGGTTTTTAATAAATATTAATTTTTATTTCTATATTTTAAAATTTGTATATTATTTATATAAAAAATGCAAACTTTTGAAGTTTGGCTATATGTATTCGCAAATTTTAGCTTATCTTCGAAAATTCGAACTTGTTTTGTCTACAACATAACAAGGAAATTAATACATATAATGTCTAATATCATAAAAAATATCTTTATATTGAAACTCGGTTAAATATTAATTTTTGAAAAATGTACGTGAAAATTTTCAAAATCAATTTTGAATTTTCGAACTGGACAAGAAGAATACGAAGATGTTATTATGCTAAGAATTTGCACCTTGCTTAGAAATTTCAGACTTATAATACTGATTATGCGTAAGTAAATATATTCGTAAGTATGTTCGAAATTTCAATTTAATTTCAAAACAATTCTCAAGCCTTAATTTAAAAAAAAGTATTTTTAGGAACTTCACTATGTTTCTTATCATTTTCAAATTAAGCTTTTTAATTCAAAAAGTATTTTTTTAATACAGAAAAATACTAAAATCCAAATCTATATTATGCTTGAAAATATTAATTCAATATCGAAGTTTCGGATTTTATATAAAATAGTTGTTTTAAAGTTAAAATTGTCTAATAAAATTCTTATTTTACTGGGGAAATGAGGCAAACAATTTCTATAGTCTATTCGAAATTTCGAACTTAATTTCGAATTTTCGAAGATACACAATTTACTATCTAAGTTTCATAAAACTTTGTTTTTTATATGAAATACTAAAAAATAGCTTTAAGCAGTTGGCATTTTCTTATTTTACCTACATAAAAAATTCGAGCTTAATTTCGAAATTTAGCAAAGAAGTTAATTTTGCTGAAACATTTAATTTTACTGGAAAGATGACACAAAAAATTTATGCAGTCTGTTTTAAATTTCGGACTTAGTTTCGAATTTTCGAACTTACACAATTTATTGCCTAAATTTCATAAAATATTGTTTTTTATATGAAATACAAAAAAAATAGATTTAATCAGATTGCATTTACTTAGTTTTAGTCTACATATAAAAATTTGAGCTTAACATCGAAATTAAGCAAAGAATTTAATTTTGTTGAAATTTTGAGTTGAGTTTCGAAAATTTTATAGAAATTTCCATGTACTCGTATCACAAAGATTCTTTTAGATTTACATATATAAATCAACTTTAAGCCACCCTCGTATTTTAGCCATAGTGTATCATTATCTTTATCTTGTACCTTATGATACAAAACAGTTTTTTTAACAAACAAATTTGCACTTGTATGGGCCACATATAGACGACATACGATTTTGTGTGCCTCTAAACGTTTCCCACTTGTGCAACTCTTAATGATGTTATTTATTATCGATATGAAATAGTAAAAGTCAATTAGCAAAAAAAAAAATAAGCATTTTTGTTTAATGAAATATAGCTTTTGAGCCAACATCATTTAATCTTGCCTTTCAATGTCAAAATTTTTAATTTTAAAAGAGAAAAAAGAAGAAGGCTGATATGAAATCCACAGGGGGTTTCTTCAATCAATAATAAATCATCATTATGAAAGAAAAAAACAATCAAAGTTTAAAAGAATGTAATTAAAATTAACTTAAATAGCATTCCAATAAAAATGTGTTAAGATGCTAATTTTATTAATTGCTATTAACAATAATATTAATCAATAAAGTATACAAAGCTTGAGCTTTGTTGTTATTGTTACGCCTTGACTTTATGCACTTGTTAAATGATTTTAATAATAAAACGTGTTAATCTATACTTTGTTTGTATTTACACTATTTTATTGCAGCTTTAAAAAAGCGGGAGTTGCATATTGAAAATAGTTTAAAGAAAAAAATATAAAATTAGAAATTAACTTTTAAGTGAGCAAGTTAAGATTTAAGTTCTTTACGTTTATGTTTAAGTTTACGTCAGCAAATGTTTTTTTCAGGAAACCATTAATACGAGTATTAAAAATGCCTCCAATTGAGAGCGCTGATGGATGTAGAAATTATTAAGTTGAGAGTTGTGTTTTTTTCCGATGGGGTTTGTTTGAATTTGGAGCGATTTTCCGTCATCCCACGTCAAATTTGGTTGATAAACGGACCCTTTTCCGAAATGATACTCTTATACAGAAGATTTTATGCTTTACTTCAGTTTTTCACTCGTAGAAAAAAAATGGAATACAGAGTAAAATGCTTTGCAGATTTTAAAACTAATTAAATATATTAAGTAAAATGCGACTTTGGCTCGCACACAAAGGGTTCCGTATGAATACACATGTGTATATCCCTTTTCGTTTTTGCCCCTTTTTTAATTTTGACTGTTTTTCGTTGTGATTTTTTCTTTAATTTTATTTTTTATTTTTTAAGTTTTATTCGTTGTTTTTGACGCTTTTTTGGTTTTAGTGCTTTTTTCATTTTCGTTTGTTTCTGGCGATTTTTCGTTTATTGAAATTTTTGTTTTTTGTAGATTTTTTTAGTTTCGGCGATTTTTTGGCTTTGGCGTTTTCTTCTCGTTTTTTTCACTTTTTGACGAAATTTTTAGTTTTAGCGATTTATTTTAGTTGTGACGATTTGTTTCAGCTTTGGGGCTTTTTTCGGTTTTGGGGACTTTTTTCGGTTTTTGGTGATTTTTTCAGTTTTAGCGATTTTTTTTTGTTGTGACACTTTTTTCGTTCTGACGATTTTTTTTTGAAGTTTTTTTTTGAAGATTTTTCCTTTTTTTATTTTTTGCCGATTTTTTTAGGTTTGGGGCTTTTTTGGTTTTGGCGTTTTTGTTTTTTCAGCTTTGGCGCTTTTTTTGGTTTTAGAGATTTTTTCGGTTTTTTGTGATTTTTTTAGTTTTAGCGATTTTTTTTTTGTTTTGACACTTTTTTTCGTTTTGGCGATTTTTTTTTTTGGTTTTTGGCGTTTTTTTAGTTTTGGCGATTTTTTTCGTTTTGGTAATTTTTTCCATTTTTGGCGATTTTTTCGATCTTATACTTTAAACGTAACACTTACAAGATTTCCTATGCCGAGTACTAATTGTGAATAAGTATGAAGTTAGACCTTAAACATAGTTTGAGTTTTCAACGATTCCTGGCGTACAAGTTGAGTCTGGAGCTTGGTTGTCTTTGAAGATCTATAGTAAAATTTTATGACCAACACTTGTAGAAAATTTTATCACCACACTCCCCCTTTTTAGGGTTGTTTTTCACGGTTTGTTAGAAAAGAGCCAAAAATTACCGTTATGTGAGGGGTTAGAGGGTTAATATGTTCCACAGAAATATTTGACCTAATAGTTTCTACAAAGTTGTTGAACATACGCTACACCTCAGATGTAGAGAGCTTATAGGTTCATGTACCGATAGGCTGCACGGGCAGGTCAAAAAGGGAAACTTTAACTAACCCACCTTAAAATAAAATTCCTATGTGATTTTGCAAAACGCCGCCAAACGTATATTTTTTGGGTCTCTGCCAGAATCAGTTGTCAGAACCCCGTAAAGTTAAAGCATTAAAACCGGTTTCCCTTACAAAATTCGAACATTAAAACTTTAATAAATTTTTATGAATATTTAAAAGTTTATTTATTTATTTTTATCTATTCACGATTTATTAGCTTTAAATCACAAATAGCGCAGAAAAATGCATAAAATTGACAACATTGTGCTTGGTCCCCTCACAGCACTATACCCCAAAATCTATTTACTCTAAGTTGTTCATTACGTTAGAGCAGGTAAAATATGGCACGCGAAAATAAGTTGCATGGAATTTGTAAAATATTTAATTAAATTGATTATTTGTTCATGTAAATATTAATTAATTTTATTATTAACATTGTTAACAGCCACGGGGTTTTTAAAAGAAAATAAAGGTAATGAAGAAAAACATTAACACTTCAATCAGAAATGCTTGTTTGTTGTCTGTGAGTCTGGCTGTCTGTCGGCTTTGAATGAATTTAAAAAAAAACAAAAACACACATTCAATTGTAAATATTTATTTTGTACAAAAAGTCATGAATATTATTAAATTTATTATACAAATTTTGTTATTAATGTGAAATTATTAATTGAGGCTTTAACAAAATTTGTATTTTCTTTTAATCACTACGATTGATTAAATATGTAATCAGGCGAATCAGCTGTTGGAGGTATTTAAAATCAGCTTTAAAAGCATACCACCAGATCAAATACATGTGTGTGTTTGTGTGTGTCTATTTAGATTTACATATGGGCACTTCCAGGCAAAAGTCCACTTTTCGTAAAGTCACGCCAACAAGCAATTAAGTTTGTATTTCAGAACTATGTAGTCCGATTTTTCCTAAACTTTTACTAAATGAAGAGCTACTTTCGGCCTGCACTAATACATAGAGAAGTATATGTATACCTAACCTCAATTGCTTATTGGCCTGACATTACGAAAATGGTGACTTTCTGTGGAAATTCCCATATATCGAACAAATTATACTGAGACTTAATTCATTAAAATATTTTCTTAATGTGACACAGCAGCTTATTTATTTAGTTTTTTCCATTTTTTAAATTATTTGAAGCATTTAAAATTGTTAATAATTTTTTTAGCTACAGACGAACATCTTTGATTTATTGTTGATTCTTCGTAGACTATAAATGCTGTACTGGCATTTTCCAAGTATTCTAAAGCACGTTCGCTTAGTAATTCTTTGTAGAGTTTGTAAACGATTCGATAGAAAAGTATTTGCAAAATTAAACCTAAAAAAATAGTTAAAATAAAATTTAATGTAAATTAGTAATAAGATGATTAAGGCAAGTCACAGTTTGTTGCAGATATTAACAGGAATAATTTCGAAACTGCATCACTACACTGCATTCAACTTTGAATAAATTTTAATGATGAAACATAACTGGGGATAGACGAGTTTTTCCATACAAATTGACATTAATTATACGCCGTAAAAAGCAGTCATGGCATAGAATCTATTTTATTTTGAGAACGTTTTTTCTCATGCTCTCAGTTTTAGCCACTCAAGGTGGAGGTACATACCACGCGTTACGCGGCAACGCTTTTCTCACTTTTCAAACTTTTAACGCTTTAAGAATGGCAAGTTACACACCACCCTTTTGATGCTCTTCTGCTTATACAATTTCAAGCCTTTGCCGGCTATATTTTGTCTTGCCTTTAAATTTTATTTTTCTTTATATATTTAATGCAGTTTCCATCCATTTTTTAATAAAAAAATTAATTTCTAATAATTTATTTCCATTAAACAAACATTTTAGCATATGAATCTGGCAGCACTACCTGTCATTTTGTATATGACGCGTGAAAGTTGAAGAATGTTCAACTTTTTGCGAGGTACGCGCGTCGCAAACTTCTCTTTGTATCTTGCCTTATGGAAACACACTATTTCAACTTTTTTGACAGAAGTCTATAACGCATTAGCGTATTTAACGCATGCTATGTACCTTCACCTTCATTCTTTAAACAATGTTGCCGTGTTTGAATAAAATTTCATATATATTTCATACGAAAAATAAAAACAAAAGAAAATAAACAATAATATGAGAGCATATTGAAACTACTGCCGTCGATTTAGTTTCGGGCCTGTTTATTTGGCAGCGTTTTTTGCCTGAAGTTGAAGACTTATTCTGTTTCATCATTTAGTCTTTTTAGAGAAGAATAAATTACGGTAATTAAATTATAAATCTATCAGCAAGGCGAAATTTTTTAAGAAGTTGCACTACGGCAACATGTAGCATTTGTTTTTTTTTTTTTTTTTTGTAGCCCAATTGTCGCCCACAGCTACGATTTGTCCAAAAGGGTTTTAATTCTAAACCACTGTCAGTTTGCAAAATATACTCGCCTTGATCTCCCGAATAAGTATTTAAGGAGGTGGCAGCAGCGGCGAATTCAGTTCGCATTTTTACTCCAAATTCTTTCTGAAACATCGATGATTGCTGGAAAGTTGCGTCGAACCGAACCGAACCGAACATCGTCAGAGTATTGCGTCACACTTCATCTCTTCTTTCGAAGCGAACTGCATTTTCAGTCAAGTTTTTTCTGCATTATTGATGATCGGTGGCCCATTGTGTCATGATTGACCACTTCGTAAGTCATCTTTTGAGGAAACCCACTCTTGTGCTTTAAAATCTTTTCGAAACATTTTTGATCAGTGGAAAAGTGCGCCATAAGTCATCTCTTAAAACTAATAGCAATTTTTTCTCCAATATCGGCGATCGATTTGAATCTGTGTCATAACTGACTCCTTCATGGTGTCACCTTTCCAATAACAACCGAAATATCGGCGAAAAATTCCATAATAATAATTTAGCATTACATGGTGTCATTTTTGGAAACAATGGTGATCGGTCGAATATTACGACATAAGGGAGCTCTTCATGGGGCCATCTTTCAAAGAGAAATTATTTCTACTTGCAGCTCTTTCCGATGCATCGGTGATCGTGGAGAAGTTGTGTCATAATTGACTTCTATATGGTGTCATCTTTTTAAGCGATATATACTTGGGCTACCAATTCTTTTCGAAACATGTGTGATCAGTGGAAATTCTATCGTATTTGGCCTCTTCGTGGGGTCATCTTTCAAACCGAATACCATTTATACTCTCAATTCTTTCCGAAACCTCAGTGATCGGTGGAAAATCGCATGTTTTTAGAAGTTTTTCCAATACTCATATTGGGGTTATCCCATTTGGGATCTGACCGTGAGCTTTTAGTGACTTTACATACTTAAGTTCTTCCCAAGTGAAAAACTATTGGAAACTTGGGAACTTGGGAAAATCTAACAGATTTTTAATCGTATTTTTTGCTCATCTTCAATAGAAGCGATTGTTACTTACTTTTGTCCCTTGGGCAGCTTCAGCAATTTTAATTCAATATTAGAGTGCTATTTTTCCGATTTGAGCAAATTTTTGCAGATTTTGATATTTGCCCACAGAAAAGCAATCGGGGTCCCAACTACGTTTCTGCGTTACGTCGCAATTAGGATCCCAGTTAAATCCCAAATGGGTTAGCATGAAAATTTCTAGTCGGAGCGTCACCTTTCCAATCAAATACACATTTCTACTCCCAAATTATTCCGAAACACCGTTACTCGGTTAAAAATGGCAACATAATTGACCTTTTAATGAATGGGGTCATTTACGGAACCGCATCACATTTATTTAAACCAATTTCTTCTGCGATATAGTTGAGCTTTTTATTAGATCATTCAAAGCGATCCACTCTTATGGTCGCTATTCTGTCTAAAAAATCGGTGATATGTGAAAAAATGCATTTCGAATCGATTCGCCGTTTCACTCTCAACTATTTCTTAAACATTTGTGTGAATTTTTTGCCATACTTGACCTCTTTATGGGGTAATTTTTCGAAGCGAACCGCATTTTTTCTTTCAATTATTTCTAAAAATTCGTCATAACTGGGAACCATTCCCTTCCCATTTGTTAAACCATCTTGAAATTCAAAAGTTTTGTACAAAAATGCAGTGCAGGAACTCTATTCCGAAATGTCGTCGCCATAATGAAATCTTACCAAATGTCATCGTTAAAGTCATAATAAGAAAATTATACACCTCAGCTTTTGTTTTATCCAGTTCATAAATGTTTTTTAAGACTGTCACTAATAAATATATACAATTTACAACAATACATAGAGCACTATTGTATAACCATGGCACTAGATATGAATGTTTCTCCTGAAAATTTATAATCAAATTAGTGAAAACAAAGATTGAAATATCTAAAAATTTTACTAACCTTGTAGGCGCCCCATAATAAAAAGGGCGTGGTTAATACAAAGGTTAAACTGAAAGATAGCGAAACACATAAAGTTGATACTAGAAATATTCCAAATAAATATTTATTCAATTTACATTCCATTGTAAGAGTTGTATGTAAGCAATTTTTAACATCTATTGATAATATAAACACTTGAATAAATCAATTAAATGTTAGAACTTGTGGAGAAGAATTTGTGCAAATTTTAGAAAGAAGTTTGGATACTCAGCCTTATTACGGTTGTCGGAATCGTAACGAAATCGATCAAATGTGGCAACGCTCGCTATACGTTTTACATTGGAGCCATTTAATTTCGACTACGACAACCGTAATAAGGGCCACTATTTTTACTCATGTAATTTTTGTTACATTAATTCTGTGTTTTTAGTGAGAAAGACCGAGAGAGGAATTGTTATGGTATATACCCAGTGGTAAATGAAACGAAGTACCTAGATAATAATCGATGATGTCAGGATGACGTTCTAAGCGAGCAATCTAAGTACTTAGATTGTAATGTACGTGTAATCTAATATGTCATTTACTAATAATAGCTTCAAATATTTTGCATTGTTTATGTGAGAATTTCGTTGTATTTCATGGAATTTATCCCTTATATGTACAAAGTAAAAAATTGTGGCCTACTTTTGGGATATATTTCAAAAACAAACTCGCTTACAGTTCCACTTATTCTGTAAACGCACAGTAGCGACAGCTACTGACATCGTAGCATACATTTTAAGCGAGAGCTCACCGATTAAACGGCCTATGACACGCTTATGTTAAATCTAAGTGGGAAAATAAGTCAAAGCGTCACCGCTAGCAGCAACTAAGTATTGCTTACATCAGCGATTACGTAATGAGTATTTTTACCACAGGGTATATCTACTTCAACTGTCTCCCACAAACTCAAAAATTGCAGAAACAAAAATAGCACGTGTAGACTGGCTCTTAGTACCCAATAAAAACAACAACCGGAAGGTACATACATATCTATCATATGTTCTCCATTATCTTACCAACTTCTCTATCCTCATCGTATGGTTCACCGGCAGCTGTGGCTTTCGTTTTATCCTCTTTATATTTTATAAGATTTACGATCATTAAAGTTGAACTTATAATGGCTTGTATCAAATACACAAACCCTATAAAAATTGCCCAACCAGTTAAACTTTTACCACAAATTGTACTCCTCATTTCTAAGAATTTTAAAACAATAGTGAGTTTATTTATTTTTCTAGATTTGTTTAAAATCGAAATGTTTTGCGCTGTAAAATTCCAACTGAATGAGAAGAAATACCTGATTTTGTTATTATTTTATTTGAATAATTGCTCGTTTGGCTTTGATGTAAATGATAACAGAGCAATACTGAACAAAAAGTGTGCAAAGAGATATTACAAAGAGATTTAATTTTTGAATAGATGTGTGCATCTGTGTGTATGTATGAGTTAAATTGGAAATAAAAATTGCATACAAATACTCACACATTCGCACAATTAATGCAAATGCATGCATTAAATTCTTGCAAACTCAATTATTCTCTCAGGTTTCAACCTGTTCTAACGGGACATCCAGTGTTACCGCTGCGACGCCATCGGCACTATGACTATTTTTTGATGTGACCATTTTGTAGATTTCATTAAAATCGATTGATTCGTTTGAGGGATATCGTTGTCAAAAAATTTCGAAAAAGTATTATTTTCTAATAACTTCGAAATGTTTGTGAAATACGTCTTAAATACTCACTCGCTGTTTAAAACTTGCATCACTGCGTAAATTTTATCTAAATAGTTTAGGTGCTATTTTGAGCCGCGTGAATTTTTTGAAGTATGCTTGCTATCTCTTGCTATCGGCTCCCATATTATATGTTGGGGTTTTTTTCAAGAAATATTGCAATTTTGCACATTTTTCAGTTTAATTATTTTTTTAACATCTGGTCACACTGCTCTTAAGCTTACGTTAGAAATGGGATGGTGAGTTACTTTCACTTAGGCTCATAAATACTATTATTCCTGCATGACTTTCTTCACCTGAGTGAACAAAAAAAAAACAATTATTCACTACCAAGATCTATTCACGACAAAAGTTAAATTAACGAAATCATTTCAAAACCACGGCTACCAGATATGACGATTTATCGTCATTTTGACAAGTGACGATTTTATGCAGTGCTAAAAATATAGCAATTTTCTTTTAATAAATATTATGTCAACGAGACAGTTGGATTTTCCTAGTGTTATATTTGTATGAAAAGGTCATACATAGACGAGGGCGTGTCAACAAGTCTGTGAGTTTTTGAATTTTCCTCTTTTTAACTGAAAGGGCAACACTGCTCCTTATAATAGGTATCTGCCAATTGACAGGAGCAATACGTATTGCCCTTTCAGTTAAAAGGCAGAAAATTAAAAAAGGCACGGACTTATTGACACGCCCTCGTATGTACATCAAGTATTTCGATGTGCTGAATCCGCATCTGAGGCCCGTTTGACTCGTTTCTCCTCAAATTTCGAGAAAGTAGCGAAAAGCCGATTTTCGAGATTTTTAAGAGCTTTTCGAAATTTGCGGGGTAACTGGCAGAAATTACCCTATTTTTCATTTCTATCGTCAAATTGACGATTTTCCGGCAAATTTATCTGGCAGCCCTGATCAAAACCCTTTTTATAGAATTCACATTTTGATTTCTATTTCTACTCATGTACGCTCACACACTCTAAGCTTTTTAGTACTTAAACTTGTACTCCCTTACGTGCGTGAAGAAAAAGTTACTCGTGATCATACATTATTCATGGAGATCACGTGAGCATTGTCCATCTCTAATTTAGGCACTATTTACAAATTCATTTATACAAAAAAAGGTGCTGATTAATTGTTTTTCAATCAAATAATTATGAAATACAAAAATTTAATGCCAAAAGTGTTGCTTTATATTGCACATATAGGTTATTTTTTCAGAGGCGGATGTACAACCTTAAATTGCAATAAAAAACACAAAAAAATCTGTTTTAGTCCATGAAATGGTGTTTATCTAAAAAAGAGTATTCTATCAATATGTGAAAATAAGCTTCAATTCGTCAGCCCTAAATTTTGTTTCCATAAAGGACTTAATATGATATTTTTATACAGAAAATTTGGGTATTTTTGACGACTTAAAATCTTAAATTGATAATAAAGTATGAAAAAAACGGGAAGCTTGATCTTGAGTATATACAAATTCAGTCAAATCGGTTATTAATTAAGGGCCATTATAATATAACAGTTTTCGGGAATACGTGAGAGAGTTTCACAACTTTTTTAATAAAGATTATGCGTTTACAAACTCCGAAAATATGCATTTGTTGCCAAAATATGCAAAAAATATGCAGTTGCCACTAAAATATCCAATTACATGCAACTACAAAGCGATGCCATACATATATCTTGAACTTTTATGATTCGGAAAGCTAAATTTTCGACTAAAAATACTCATGTATATATCTGCTTATCACCACTTGTGAGGTGGCTCTGTTGGATGTGATTATAATTCATATATACAAACTTTTCGTGAAAATTGCATACGAGAATTAAATCACTTCTAACTAAATTGTATTAATTTTATATTTCACCACAGAAATTCCTATTCCCATTTTTTATTTATTTTTTTTTCGACATAACTTTTAAACCACCATCTCTGCTGGAAGTTGGTATAATTTTGTGAATTTCTTTTTAAGTTGCTTCATTAATAAGGAAAATATTTTAATTAAATTTCTTTTAAGCCTCCACTTAAACGATAATTTTGTATCGAATAAATAAAGCTCAAGATCGTGGCGATCCGATAACAAATAAGAAAGTTATAAGCCATTAAGTGAAAAACCCCGATTTTTTCCATAAAAAGTGCTTTTGATCGATAATACGAGTACATACTACAAATGAATTAAAACAATTTTGTATTTAAAATAAAAGCGGCGTTTTTCACTTAATGGCTTATAACTTTCTTATTTTTCATCGGAGTTTAGTGATTTTATTCTTCATTCGTTCGGCATAAAATTAGTCTTAACCTAAAGTTATAAAAATATTAAATATGAGAATTTATAAAAAAAAACTTTTAAAATTTCACTTTTTTCAAATTTAAAGTCTGGCAACTCAATACTTTTTTTATCCGACCAACAGTTATTGTATATACTGAAAGAAGACATATATTTTATTCCGATGAGCCGTTGTTATTGAAAGCTTTGGCAGTAAAAAAAACTGTAGAAATCATTTGTTTTCCACGAATTTCACGAAAAAGTGCATTAAGAAGAATAAATTAGTTCTATATACGTGTTCAGCAACTCAAATTAGCTTAGAAATAATTTTTTTTTAAGTTATGACAACAACTTAGGAATGCGAAAACTGGTGATTTAACTTCATCTTAAGTTTACCTGAAATCTGACCTTTTATGTATAAAAATAGTAAATATTTCGAATGTAATGACTTACAATAACAATAAAAAATGTTTAATATTGCATCATAGTTTCATAAATTGCTCGATTTTATCTTATTTGAAAAATAGTGATATAGAGGGCTAAAATGGGGTTCCAGTACTTATTTCATTATTTTTCCCATGTAACTGATAATAAAATGCAACGTTCTAGCAATATTCGATAAGCTTATGACATCTTCTATGCATAGCAATTTGATTCATGCAAATCGGTTCCGTAGTTTAGAAGTAACGATTCATTAAAACATTTTTTAATTTCACGCCACTGTGCAGTGTTATTTAAACGCTAATATGGCATCACATTTATACTTATTGAATTGTAAACAAGTGCAATAAAAGAAACAACAAACACTCGTATACAAATAATGCAATAACACGTGAGCAATTCATTCTCACATTTCCCCATATTCTAACGGTTCAGTCTCTTTATTTTATTTGCTTTCTTTGTTTGTTGCCTATTAGTTTACGCACAATTTTCATACGGTTCGGACGGTTAAAAGAGATGTTCTAAGAAATTAATTGTTTTTAAATAAAATATTAGTAAAATTATTCAAATAAATTGTTTAAAAATATAAAAAAATTGTTAATTTATGATTTGATATAAAAAAATTGGCAAATAGTTCAATATAAATATGAAAAATTCGAGTGTAAAGTTAAATGCGAAACGCCGGTCGTTGTGTTTCTTTTGGTGGGGCCATTCGTAGTGTTTATTTATTAATGTCTAGATGTGTTAGTGTTATGTTATTGTGTTGAAAGTGAAGTGATAAAAAAAAGCTTTTACTAAATTAAGTAAGCTTTTCATTATTATTTTAAAATAAAATATGAAAATAAAAGCAGTATGAATGTATGTCATATTATTAAAAATCAAAAAAAGAAAAGTGGAAATGAAAAATATAAATATGTAGTGAATAGTGTTACTACAAAAGCATGTGTTCATTGAAATTATTATTTGGGCTGTTCATTAATTTCCTGCATTATCTTCTTGCTACTGGTAAACGGAAAAGGAAATGACGATAAACATTGTACATTTGAACAGGTATGTAAGTAATTTTATCATAATTTTTAAATTCCCAACTACAAAATGATGTGGTTTTATATAAAACTATATTGTTGTGGTCCCATTTAATCCATCGGTTCCCACCAAATACACTTTAAATGTATCCTTGTCCTCGATTTTTTTGGTTTCGGGATTTTGTGGTACAAATTCCACTACTCTGAAGGTTTTACGGTGTCCAAATCGTAAGAGCGTAAAAATAGTATACCAAAATAGCACTTGTATTTCTAAAAGTAAAAAAAAAGTTCTCAGTTTATAATGGAACCTAATAGTAGTCAAACTTACCCAATGCCATAAAAAATCCAAAAGCCAAATAAAATGAAGCTCTGGACAATAAACGATTTGCTTGTTCAAACTGAGCAATTACTGCAAATATATTAAATAGTATTAAGACAGCAACGTTTGACAGCCAAGGCAATAACAAAGTATGATGGTTCTGCAAAGAGAAGAATTTTTTATCATTTACAAGATTTTCCATTTCACCTGACCGTATACATATGTACATCGATGGATATTTACATTCCCACTCACTTGTATTAAACCATAAATTAAAATAATTGAAGTCATTATTGTTAAAGAACAAAGTAAAACCACACCGTAATTGTCATCTAAAATAATTAGAATTGGAAGTTAATAATTTAAAAACCACCTAGGTAGATACATATATGGGTAAAATTCATTTAACATCATAGGTACAAAAAGGAAACATTTTTTATATATGTAATAAAAGAGCAATTGTCTGTACATTGTGTAAACATAATAGTCTCCTAAAAATCCATGTATTTTATGTTTTACCGTATCAACGCATAATATTTTTGTCATGTTTTACCTTCAAATTATGTATAAGGGGCTATTCACATATTATGTAACACTATAACATAATTGATTGCAATCAAATTTGATTGCAATCAATTAATATAGAAAATAATTTAAAAAAATTGATTGCAATAATTTTTATTGAAATGATTTCATGATTTCAAATTGAAATCATGAAATTAAATTTACGATTGCAATCAAATTGATTGCAATCTTTCACAGCTCTGCATATAACTATGAATTAATATCAATATTTTTTCTTAAATATCAATATTATTTATTATATCATGATTAGTTTTTGCAGTTACAATTGCGAATTTTATTATTTACAGGTACATAATTTCTTTATTACGTATAGCAATTTTTCGCTAACTTGAAATTTTTTGCCGTTTTTTCTGAACTCTTTTATTTTTAACGGCTTTGGCGAATTCTAATAAATTTTAGGGGTAGTTTCCGATTTTTGCAAAGTTCGCGATAAAAGCGACTTTTTGAATGTTTTCAGCTTCCTAACAGTTTTGCCGATTTTTAAACAATATTAGACTTTGTTATCATTCCGCTGTTAGTGAATTTTTGCGACTTTTCGCCATTTTTGATATTTTTGCCGAACTTTTTGCACTGCTTACAGCTCTAGCGAATTGTAATCAATATTATGGGTTGTTCAAAATTTTGCAACTTCTAGCGAATTTTCGCAAAGTTCGCGATAAAATCGACTTTTGGCATGTTTTCAGCTTCCTAACAGTTTTGCCGATTGTTTAACAGTACTAGACTTTGTTATAATCCCGTTGTTAGTAATTTTTTTTTTGTTGGAATTTTCGTCATTTTCGCGATTTTTACCGCATTTTTTGCATTTCTTACAGTTTTAGCGATGTTTAATCAATATCATGGCTTGTTTAAAATTTTGCAACTTTCCGCGAATTTGAGCAAAGTTCGCAATAAAAGCGAGATTTTGCATGTTTGTAGCTTTCTAACAGTTTTGCCGATTTTTAAACAATATTAGACCTTGTTATCATCCCGCTCTTAGTAAGTTTTTGCGAATTTTCGCGATTTTTACCAATTTTTTTGCATTCCTTACAGTTTTCCGATTTTTAATCAATATTAGTTATGGTTTGTTTAAAATTTTGCAACTTTTCTCGAAAAATTTAAACACAAACGCTTGAATAAAACTTGTGCTTGATTTGGCATATAAAGTGGGCCATTTTTCACTGAAACGTTTTATAAAATTTGTTTTTCATATATTGATTTAAAAAAATAACGAGTAACTTTTTTTGACAATAAAATTTTAAGCAAATGGTTTAATATAATTGAAATATTTACGACTCAAATTATTATTTTTTTTTTGCTTTTTTTCGAAAAAATTTTGCTTTTATTCAGCACAAACCAGAATTTTTGGAAAAAAATATTCAAGTAATGAATAACGAATTCTAGTATATTGTCTACAGTAAAGATTTTAGTAAAACCATACAGTTCGACTAAAATTCGTAACTCACATGTTAAAAAATCTAATGGACACTTAGTTTATGTAACTAACACGAAGGGCCATTATGTTAGATCCCTTTTACTCTTATATCATAGTGCAACCGATTAAGAAGAAAAAATACACTTTTTAAAGGTGTTTGCTCACAGATAAGAACAAACTTTTTTTTACTAAAATCGCTTCAGTATTTTGGAAGTTACAAGCGTTGAAAGTTGATTGTAATATTATATGCTCTTATAATAGATATGCGCGTATTAGTCTAAAGCAGTGATGAGCACAATCTGCGTGATAAGAGCACTAGTATTCAAATCTGAAAGAGTACGGGCTCAAATTCCAAATGAGATGTGAAAATGTTAGAAAATATAACAGGTTACGTCGAATTGGAAAAAAATTCGATAATAATTTTTTTCTGTGTAACTGCATGTATTTCACTTTTCTTGCAATTAAAAGACGCCATATTTATTCAAAGAAATAAACAAACCCTTTTAATTTGCGAAAGGGGAAAACCCGTAAATATATCCAGTCCATATTTGCGCTTATCGGATGTAGACTACATACATATTTCTAATCCAAAGAAATATAAACCTTGTATGCTTACGTTTAAGGTAAAAGATGTGTTCAGCACTTTTATGTAAAACAACACTAGGAAAATTTTTGTGTAACAATTTAAACCACTAACCCTTCGATGTATGGGTCTTCTTGTCGCTTTCTTTAAAAAGGGGCCAAAAACTACCCACACAGTGGTTCTAATTGAAAAAAAGGATAATAAAACTGTCTATTTTAAACTTGCGATCCGATCACAAAACGATGTATGAAAAAATCATGGAGGAGGTCATGAGCTTTAAGAATGATTAAACTTAGACCAGCCTGTTGAAGCACACGGTGAGCTGTAGGGTGTCAAAGTTGACTATTTCGGGCATGATAAACTTTTTTGGCCTCATAAATTTTACAAATGCTATGCGAATCTAATATATTTTAACTTGTTGTAATATTTAAAATATTTTAACGATATGTATATTGAACGGCCATTTTTTAAAAATTGTTTACTCCGGAAAAAACGTGAAGAAAATTCGAATTTCCCATTTTTGGCTAACGCATGAGACGTATGAGTAATATGATGGTATGTACTATCATATTACTCATACATCTACATCTTTGCGCTAAAAATGGGATATTTGCATTTTCTTCACTTCTTTTCGGAATCAAAAATTCGTAAAAAATTCCCGTTGCTATGTTTTTTAATAAAAAGTAAAGAAATAAAAAATTAAGTTTGGTACTATTTTTATGCAGGCAAATAAAATGCTTTTGAAAATTTAAATATGTTTAGAAAATCTGCTCTCCTTGCCACACTTTTGACCGGGCGGCTAACGATTTAAAGCCATATTAATTATATCAAATGTATCTAATAGAAATTGTAAAGAAATTTGAAAAACTCGATGGGTTTTTTTTTTCTTAAGCAATTAAGTTAGAATTTCGTAGAAAAATCTATATTCGTCCAATGTTGGAGGTAGCGTGCATGCTTTAATCGATCTAAAATTTCAGCTGCAGTCGTTTTTGAAGTCTGTTCTTTTGAAATATTTAAAAGAAAAAATTTTAGTTTTGAAAAATTTTTCAGAAAAACGTCCAACAGTTAGGCCAACAAAGTTTATCATGCCCGAGAGAGTCAACTTTGACACCCTGTAGCTCACCATGTGTTTCAACAGGGTGGTCTAAGTTGCATTATTCTGAAAGTTTAAGTCCTCCTCTATGATTTTAACATACATCGTTTTGTAATCGGATCGCAAATTTCAAAAATACAGATATATGACCCTTTTTTGCAATGGGAACCACTGTGTGGTGATGAAAAGGTGTAAACTCACTTTAACGCCAGAAATCATTCAAAGCTTAAAATATGTTTAAGGGCTAATTTCTTCCTTATTTACAATAAGTACTAAAATATCCCCTAGTACTAAAGTATCCCTTAAAGCGGATTTTAGTTTGTATTAAAAATGTCTTCTATATAAAATTTCACTATAAGTCGGCGTACAAAAAAAGAAAGCTCCAGATGTAATATTTATTAATAACAAGTTGGGAACAAACCTTGTTATTTTGAAAAATAAATTGATTTTATTGTATAGCGCAATTAAATTGCACAGTCACTAAATTTCATGAATTGAAAGTCGCGTAAAGTAAGTTTAACTCAATATTTTTTTCTTAAAACTTGTTGCATGAAATTTGTTTATTTGCTAATAGAAGTGAAATATCGGAGAGTTTTTGTAAATATTTTGTCCCTTATCGGCAAATAAAACATTTTCAGGCGTAAAAACATTTAAAGAAATATTGAATTTTCCTTTAATTATAAATTATTCAATAAAATTTATTTCTACTTACCACCCTCTCTTAGTATTGCCCATATCATTAGCAGATTTAGTATAATGTAGATAACGCCAATTATTAAACCAATTTTATACAATTGAAATTGTAAGCAAAAATATTTTGTCGTCAGAGTTTTCATAGTATTCTTTTACTTGTTTTATTTTTTGCAAGCCTTAAATTTGTACTAAAACAACGTTTTTTTTACTTCTTTATACCAACCACAACTTATACGACTTATATACGACTAAAACTATAAAAACTGTTTGTAAAAAAGGATATTTAACTTAAAAGGACATGCGAACAAACTACTCGTGCTATTAATTAGTGGACACAGAATGTGAGAGAAATTTTCGACTAAGTTGAAAACTGTTAAAGTTATTAAATAAGACTGGATACTAGCACAATAAATTTCCTATTCATATTTTAGCTAACACTTTTTTAGCTTAACACTTTCCAAACAGCCCCTGCATTGCATATTTGTGTGAATTACGTTTTATTTTAATATTGATTTACATTTGTAAAGGCTGACGCAATTGGAAATACTTTTACCAAAAACAAACTAAAATATTACTTTTGCTTAACTGAATCCTCATATTTACTTTTTGAAAATTAGTTCCTTAACCGAAACAAATTCATGCAAATCGTACATATTATGAAATATTTCGTAATTTCGCAATACGAAATACTCTCGTAAATGATACGAAATGTATGAAAATAATTAAAAAATAAAAGTAAGAAAAAAAGTTTTGACTCAACCGGAGCACGAACTCACAATCTTCATATATTAAGGCACTTTCTACCTCTTTTATAAGAGCTAAAAATTTGTTTTATTTACTTACTCTTGAAAATAAATCAATTTATAAAAAATAATTCAATTTATTTTTTATTTCAAACATATTTTTTTAACAAGGAAAAATGTTTACGAAAAGATTTCGTTACTTTCGTAAACTCATAAATTAATTACCTATCTCTTTTTTTCTTATATTCTCTAATTCGGCCTGATTGGGACTTCAAACAAAAAATAACCTGAGCTGTAATAAAGATCCATTAAATGAAATTAATGGGTCGATTATGGATAGCAACCGAACTTCAGTTTCGTTGCCAGCCGGCAACTGAAAATTTGTGGTTTGCCAGAAAAGCACTAAATAGCAACTGAAATTAACAGCTCTCAGTTGTCAGTTGACATTCGTAATACCGTTTTTAGCAACTGGCAACACAATTGAGGTTCGGTTGCCATCCATAATCGACACATAACTGTCCAGCAACTGTTTCTTAAGACAGAATAATCAATCCAACTCACAGTTTATCAATCAAAGAAATCGCTTTCGAAAAAATACCTCATAATAAAACACACTCTACTAATTGTATAACGACAATACCGCTGCAACAAGTAGAAACGCCCAAGAAGTAAAGTACTTTTCTTTTAAATGCATTTTTCCCTTCCTTTTTTAAGTAAATCTTTGCACCCTCCACTAAAAGGGTGAAAATTATTTGTAATTTTCACAATATTGATTTGGTAACACATAAAATGGCTAAAGCAGGACAGGGTGTGAAGTGAAATTTATACAAAAAAGAAAGAATAAGATTAAACAACTTTATTTCGTTCAAATATATTTCATTATTTTGGATTAACTTCGATCAATTTAATTTTTCAATTAAACTATTTTTAATTAAAGCTTTTTTTGCTGCTTTGGGAATTTCTAAAATTTAGGTTATAAATTTACAATCGCACTTTGTCCTAAAATTAATATTTTACATTTTATTTTGCATAGTACCAATCCTTTCATGTACAGTCAAATATAATATTTTTAAAATTGGTCAAGAAATGGCGTAGTTATGCAATAATTAATATATCGAAACACCAGTTTGTCCGCCGATTTTGAAAAAAAATTATGCAACAAAACTGCGGGCAAACTCTTACAAACAAAAAAAAAAACAATATTGAAAATCGAATTACAAATGACAGAGTTATTCGTTTTTCCACCGATTTTAGAAAAAAACTGAAAGCAAAATCTTTCAAACAGAAAAAGAAATTTGAAAATCGCTTGACAAATGACAGAGTTATGAATTGGGGGAGCAAATCTCTCTTCGATTAAAAAAAAGATTATGATACCAAACTGCAGGTAAACCCATTCAAAAAATTTTTTTGGAAAATCAGTTCACAAATGACAGAGCTATACAAGGGGGAGCAAATTTCCCCCTCCGATTTTCAAAAAAAAAATTAGGGGACTTAACTGCAGGTGAACTATTTCAAACAAAAATATAATTTTTAGAATCGGTTGACAAATGACAGTTATGCATGAGGGGAGCAAATTTCTCCCTCGGATATCTTTTTATCTTTTTGACCCATTGAAAAACTTCAAAAATAAGATAAATCTTCACATATGATAACACTGGCTGTATGTCTCACGCACAGTGTACGCGTGTTAATGGTAAAAAACAGCATATACTCGCGAGTATAGGAAATTGAGAGAATGGCCACCACTGTTCTATTTATATGTAGTTATTTAGTTACATGCTATTCTGTAGCGTAATCTAAAAGCCACTATAACTAACAGTGTGTAGTAAGCATTTATAGTCTGCAGTACCGCAACATACACAGCGTCTAATTACATTGACAACTGCCAGACAAAATATTTGTGCAACGGTCACTTGACACCTTGTGTTTGAATCGGCGGCCGTTGCATAAGTCACTTGAAGAATTTCTTGTGTTTTATTTATAAAAAGATCTTATACTGGTACACATTTGTATGCACTCGTAAAAGCTTACAAACTGTTACGACAGGCGCCGTATGTCCACCTTGGAAAACTAAAAGATACTCAAACTGATGTTTAAAATAACTGAACGATCATATGTCTTTTAGTTTCCCACAATTTAGAATTAATTATTAATGTTAAGAAACCACTCAATCATACGTTTTGGGAGCTGTCTAAAATTTATGATTGCCTGGTAAAATATAAAATAAGTGTGCTGTAAGTATAGAAATATATTTTGAGTGAAGTTCTAGAAGACGCTCATTTAAGTCGTCTAGAACTTCTCATAGGTAGTATATAAGTAGAGTAAGATTTAGTATTAGCAATTCAATTCAATTTCATTTTTGAACTTAGGAGCTCCATAGCGAGCTCTAAGAAATAAAGCACCAATCGAACACAAATAAAAGTATTTTTACTTTATAATTCAGTTTTAAAATTTTTCACAGGTGACTTGAAAAGTAACGGGTTCTTAATGTTCATCAAAATGTTATCAAACTTTATATGTTAATACAGTGGTAATAAGGGTAATACCGTGCATTGATTACCAGTATTATGCTGAAGTGAAACATTTAACTTGTATTGTCGACGAAATAGCTTAGAAAAAAAGAGATGGGCTTATTTATTTAAATTTGTGCGTATTATTGTTTTCTTTTATATCTTAATTATTTGGTAAAAGTTTACAGTTTTGTAGTTTTAAATAAGTTTTATGAAATACGCCGGCCGGAACAATAATTAAATTACAAACAACTCCTTTAGTAGTTTTGCTGTGCGATCAATAAAACTAAAAATAGGTATGGTACCTATTTCTGCAGTGAAAATCATTTTCATGCCACATATGTACAGGGTGTTTTTTTTAGAGGTATAGAACTTCGAATTGAAATAAAACACAAGAAAATCGTTTTAATGTCCATCAATTTGGCTTTATTGGAAGGATAATTTTATGCCATTAATGTTTAAATATGATTTCGGGCATGTGGCCGCCGCGGCTGGCTCGAATAAAGCCAATTCTACAGGTCCAATTTTCAACCACTTTTTCGAGCATATGGGGCCGTATGTTGGCAATAACGCCACGAATGTTGGCTTCCAAGTCCCCTAACGTTTCTGGTTTGTTGGCGTAGACGAGCGACTTCACATATCCCCAAAGAAAATAATCCAATGGTGTCAAATCACACGATCTTGGTGGCCAATTGACAGTTCCATTCCGCGAAATTATGCGCTCATCGAATGTTTCCTTCAATAAATCGATTGTGACGTGCGCTGTGTGGCATGTAGCGCCGTCTTGTTGGAACCACAACTCATCCACATTCATGCCATCCAATTCGGGAACAAAATAGTCGGTTATCATGGCTCTATATCGGTCTCCATTAACGGTAACTGACTCTCCAGCATTATTTCGGAAGAAGTATGCCCCAATGACTCCACCAGCCCATAGAGCACACCAAACAGTCAGTTTTTGTGGATGTAATGGCGTCTCAAGGGTCTCATGTGGATTCTCTTCACTCCAAATGCGGCAATTTTGCTTGTTGACGTAGCCATTCAACCAAAAATGAGCCTCATCACTGAACAAAATTTTGCGATTTTGCTTGCGCTAAACTTCGCGAACTGAACCATTATTTTCGAAATAAATTTGCACGATTTTCAAGCGTTGTTCTTTTGTCAACCTGTTCATCATGAAATGGCACACCAAACTAAATATTAATCACTTGACAGCTGACAAAATGGCCGCCAGTTAAAAAAGTGATGCCAACTTAAAGTTCTATACCTCAATAAAAAACACCCAATACATAATACATACGTACTAGAGATCTGCACAAAATACTCGAACACGTGAGGAAGACATGAAATAACAAAGCATGTTGATTATTTGTAAAATTTTGCAGTAATTATAAAATATAACGAAAAAATATTTCAACTCTTTTCAAACATGTACAAAATAAGTTAAATTTACTAGTTTTATTTTCTCACAATCCTGCAAATTTGTATAAATCTTTGTAGTGGGCAACACTGTTTACCTCTTTGTCATTTAACTTTCAGAAGTGTCAAAAAATGGCTTTCTTGAAAAATCGTTGAAAGCTGAGTGGAAAGTAAAAAAAGTTTGAGTGGGTTAGTGAAAAAGTGTGAGTGTATTGCAATTACTTTCATCTGTAAATGCCAAGTAAGTGCCTGAGTGTGTGCCCATGTCAGAGCAATGTCGCAAATTTTTTTTTTACAAAATATCCGAAAATATTTTGACTTTTTACGACCATTAAATTAGAAAAAAAATTTTTCAAAATTTCTCAATGACAAATTTTGTGTCACTTATTTGGTTGCATGTGCATTGTGACCAATATTTTTAAAGAGTTTGGTTGAATTCGTAAATGCAGTAGATTTGTGCAACCGTTCTGCAATTTATTCCAACAGTAATAAAAATGCTGGCGTAGTTGCAGCAATATACGGCAGCACTGTCAATTGTTTGCATAAAGAAATCTTTGACGCATAAAAGTATTTCCAACTGCTAGTTTTTTTTTTTGAACGCTGAACTTTGATAATTGCGCAATAACTGAATTTACGAATGTACGCTTTATTATTAATTCATTGAAAGAACAATTAAAACCAAGCTTATTAAGCCGTTGGATTCAATACGTTTAATAGCAGCTCGTAAAACGTTTTCAATATTTTTTTCAATAGCAAAAATAAAGAAATTTGTTTAGAAAACTTCGAATATGACAATTGACAGCCATTCAAAATATGTTTGCCTAATTGGTATTTCACATTTTGTCGCTTATTCAATATTTGCTGTTAGAAATGTGGACATAGCGAGAATAGATTTAAATTATTTTAAAAATCGTAAGTACCTACTTGTGACTTTTTTTTTTGTTTTTTGTAAAAAGATATACTATTCAATCCCTTGTATCACACATCTTCCTATTTGAACAGATGGATATTTTTATCTCATGGAGCCCTATTATTCTTCGGCACTTGTAGGATATTTCGCTCTGATGGCAGTTTTAGCTATTTTCTTGATTCAAGGGGTGGTAAAGGTAAATTGAAACAATTTTCAAAAATTAAATATAATTAATAGACTTTTATTTTTGTATTCAGAAGCGTCATATTTTACTGGCTCCTTTTTTAATATTAAGCTGTTTGGCACTTAGTATTGCAACTATTTTCTATATTGTGGAGTTAATAACACATTATCGAGGCACGTTTTACTCTTTTCATTATCCTTTTTATAGAATCGGTAAGTTAATTTTAAGAATTCAAAATAACATTATTAATTTTTCCCATTATTTAGGTCTTGAAATTATGGCAGTGTATCCTATTTATACTTTGTATTTGAAACTTCGCTTGCAATACCAAAAAGAAAAATCTCTTGAAGAGACATCCTTCGAAAAGAAACCGGTGATGCAATAAAATAAAAACTACAGACATAAGTATGTAGTATGTGTAACGAGACTTTTGGTACTTACGCTCGCAGCTACTAATTTTGATGTTAAAATTTTGTATACTAAAAATAAAAATGTCATTCCGCTTGTATTTTCGAACGAAAATTAGTTTAATATTCAAATATCAAAAAAACTGGAGCTTAAACTTGGATTTTATAAAAAATTTAGTTGCTATACACTCACCCCCATATTCATAGAATTTAAAATTAGTTTCAAATGTATTTTATGTCAAATTTTTCATGCAAAATTTTCTTAAAATAGATTTTAAATACATTTTATTTATTTATGAATATGGGGGTCAAAATTTAGTTCTTATACAAAATAGCTATTTTAAAGTTCGTAGCTAATTTTACAACCATCCTATAAAACCCAGCTTTTGTATCATGGCTAATTGTATATACGATTCAGATTCGAATATAAGCCTAGCAACATTTAGTAAATGAGTTCAGAGAGCTTAAATTTATCGATTTTGAAATTTGTTTAATCGAAGTGCATCAAAATAAATTAAACACATACAAACGATATACCTAAATTATTTCTTAATATGAACGTCTTTTTTTATTTTACATCATACATATCGGCACAACCTTAATATATAAGGTTAGGCTGATAGTTAAAGAGGTTAAATCCAGCCCACTTGGGCCCTTATAGGTTCCGTTGTGTTATACCTTAATAAAGGCTCTTACTAATTGTTTCATATCGGGATTTTTACATATTTCCGTAGATGAACCTCCAATATATTAAAATATGCAAAAAACTAGATTTGAAAAAAATTAGTTAGGTCCTTTCTATATTAAGGTAACGATATATAAGAACAGTGTTCTCGTTTCTATCTTTTATGTGAGAACGAAAATATCAACCAATATTTTCCAAAATTTTCTAAAGAAAACGAAGAATAGAATTTGGACTCGGAGCTTAGAGCGTTAACATTTTTGAACTTTAAAGATATTATGCAAAAAGAAAATAAGTTTATGGAAAATAATATCTGAAACAAAGCAAACTAGTTCTGATTATGCTTTTCCAATTCTAGTTTAAGTTTATTCAAAATATAATGCTTTACCACATTCATCGAAAAAAATTTAGTCAGGTAAACTTGAGTAAAGCAAAAGCTCAAATTCGTTTGGAACATGAATCTTAAGTAGGTGTTTCGTTTACATTAGATTGCCAAAAATTTTAAAATTTCCACTGTTTTGACATATTGATATCTCCAGATATGCTAATTTGCAAGTATTGGATATCTATACGATAAATTAAATGCCTTTATACTTAATAAGACTTTAAATAATTTTCTCAACATGGCTAACTAAATTTACAGTAAGAAACATTTCATAAAATTTGTGTCCTTAAAGTTGTCTTATTTGCAAACTGGATGGATAGGGAGGTGTGGTGCGTGCAAAACAGGGTCTGAAATAAAATTCCAGATAGCTTTTCTAAATTTTCTTCACTCCATTTGTTCTTCCACTCCATCAATAGCTAAAAAAATTTTAATGAAATACCTATTTCATCGCAAATTTAGTCCATATAGAAATGTATGTGTGTATGTATCTTATACGCAATTGAATTTATGAAAATATATTTTTGTTCACACCAGTATGCATTTAAGTTTCTTGAATAAATTGCTTAAATAACATATAAAACAAGTATTAAAAATGGTTTTGAAGATTTTTTGAAGAATTTAAAAATAAAATGAAGATTTTGCAGATTTTTGTCTGAAAAATGGTAAAATGTTGCAATTTTCTCCCTAAAAATTCTGGCAACACTGTATATACGGGAACTACGATGTTAATACAGTTTTGCTAAGATAATACAGGTTTTGTGTAGTTCATGCAGAAAAGAAGCAACAAGTTGTTTCCTCTACAATTATACTAAGGAAAAAGAGAGACGGCTATAAGAAAATATACGTGTATTTTTTTCTTACTACCGGTATAATAAGTGCGTAATTGTGGTTTATTTTCTTTATTTTTCTAAGTTTTCGGGAAACGTTTGTAAAATAATTTATATTTTTAAAAGGCGTGCAGCAGGAAGTGTTGGTAAAATGAATTTGATTGTTGTTACTCTGTGCAATTTATAGGAACAGTTTCGGTTTAAAGTTACTAATTTCGGCTTAAGATCACATAAAAATGCAATAAAACAACAAATAATATACAGTAGATATCGCATATAAGAAACTCGGGAACAAATTTACTTTACCGACATTCCTCGGATTTTAATAAAAATTCCCTATCTGATAGAAAATTTAATTCTAAAAAAAAAATTTTAGTACAAAAATCCCCCGAAAAGCATATTTTCGAAGTTACGGACCCCCAAAGTTTAACAAATCATAGGTACATATATTCTAGATAAATTTTTTGGTACAGTGTAACAATATGGGTATCATACAAATGATTTTTGTCTAGCCGGTCTTTGGCCGGGCTTATTAATTTTCTCCTCTAGGTATGTCGAATAGCGGTTTCACTGAAGAATGATTTTTTGCGTAGCCGGTCTTTGGCCGGACTTAATAATATTTTCCTCTAGGTATGTCGAATAGCGGCTTCACCGAAAAACGATTTTCTGTGTAGCTGACCTTCGGACGGGCTTATTGCTTTTCTCTAAGTATGTCGAATAGCGGCTTCGCTGAAGAATGATTTCCGGCCTTCGGCCGGGCTTATTGATTTTCTCCTTTAGGTATGTTGAATAGCGGCTATCCGATAGAAAACTAAAAAATAAAAACTTAAATAAAAAAAGAGCGGCGAGGCGAGCCTCTCCGTCTTATGGGCCTCTGAAGTTATAGTGCAAAATTGTGGTCATATGGTATATTTTCCATCGAATGAGGTCAATACTGGTATCATTTAAAAGGTTTTGATCATACCTTGCAGGAGATGCTAAAATTTATAACAGATTTTTACCTAGGCAGAAAATCTTTACTCAGTAAAGCCACTATTGGACATACATAGAAGAAAAAGCTTTTAAGCCAGGCCGGCTAGGCAGAAAATATTTATTCAGCGAAGCCACTATTGGACATATATAGAGGAGAAAACTTAAGCCAGGCCGAAGCCCGACAAGGCAGGAAATATTTACTCAACGAAGCCGCTATTGGACATATATAGAGGAGATAACTTAAGCCAGGCCGAAGCCCGGCAAGGCAAGAAATGTTTACTCAGCCAAGCCGCTATTTGTGACTCAGTGTGACAATATGGGTATCATAAAAGATCAAAATTATTCGACGATAAACATATTAGGCAGACAATTTTGTACTCAGCGAAGCCGCTATTCGAAATACCCAGAGGAGAAAATAATTAAGACCGGCCGAAGGCCGTCTAAGCAGACAATCATTTTTCAGCGAAGACGCTATTCGACATATGTACCTAGAGAAGAAAAACCAATAAGCACAGCCAATAGGCAGAAACTCAGTTTTCAGCGAAGCCACTTTTCGACACCAAGAGGAGAAAACTATTAAGTCCCGCTAGGCAGAAAATCATTGTTCAGCGAAGCCGCTATTCGACATACTTAGAGGAAAAAACCATTAAGCCTGACCGAAGACCGGCTAGACAGAAACATTATTCAGCGAAGCCGCTATGTGCTGATTTACACTGGGAAACATTGTTTCCCGAAAACTTTATTTTTCAGTGCAATAGAGCGAGAGAGGAATATAAGTAGTATATATTTCTATTTCATCACTCTCACGCAAAAGAAAATATTCGACGACAAATGTTTTCCAATGTAAACAGCGTGTATTCGATATATCTAGGGGAGAAAATCATTAAGCCCGGTCGAAAGCCGTTAAGGCAGAACATCATTCTTCTTATATTAATTTTAATTAAAGAACTTTATACCTACTGTTTTATATTTTATTTTATTTTGTTTATTTTTTAATAGAAGTATACATACTTAATTTGAAAAAAATAGTTTTGATAACCTTTCATATAATAATAATAATCATTTTGATAAACTTTAATATGATGCCCATATTGCTACACTGAATAACGAATTTAGCAAGAACATACCTAAAGGTCTGTAGAACTTTCTGGGTCCGTAACTCCCAAAATTTGCGTTTCCGAAGATTTTTGTACGTGACTTTTTTTTTTCTTAAATTAAATTTTCTATCATATACGATAATTTTTTTTTATTTGGTGGAGTCTAGCTAAAGTGAATTTGTTGCCAGACGTATTTACTTGGTACAACAATTGTTATTTTTGTTTTAAAAATTTACAATTTATTTACTATAGAATAATATAAATATTACATATCATGACAATGGACACGCATTCGAAAAATGTTTGCCTTATTGGCGTCTTACATATAATAGCTTACTTAATATTTTCTGTGGATCCTCTGAAGGAAGCATATAAAAAAATTTATTATCCCGTTAGTGGTTAGTATTTGGTACGAAAATAATTCTTAAAAAGATTTTCTTAAGATAGGTATTTTTATTTAAACAGATTCAGATATTCCCCATAGTCCCCGTCACGCTTTGGCTACGGGAGCGTATTTTATTTCGATGGCAGTTTTAGCGGCTTTAATGATTCGAGGTGTTTTAAAGGTAAGGTGGCGGCATTATTTTTAACTGAATTATGAACTATTTTTATGTATAATTCAGAAACGTCATATACTTTTGGAACCTTTCTTAGTAATGAGCCTTCTGTTTCTAAGTTTCGCAATCTTTTCATTTTTTGAGGAACTATTAAGCGGTTTTGGAATGTATGTGTTCTATAATGAGGATCGGTATTATAAGATTGGTAAGTCGTTGTTTATCTCAGTTTTAAGGTTAATTCAAATTAATTTCTTGTATGTGTATTTTTGTAGGCATCACAATAATGACTGTTTATCCCATTTACACTCTGTATGTGAAACTACGCTCTGAAACTGAACTAGAAAAGCCGCTTAAAAAAGCATCGCCATCTCTCATCGTATATGCATAGTAAAAAGTTTGACATTTACAAGTTTTTCCAACGTATTTTTGAAACTGTAAATTTTTTTGAACAAGTTTAAGAGAAACAAATAAATAAAATTATTTTAATTCTGTATTATTATGTACTAGCTTTCATCCGTCACTTCGTCAGCAAGCTGCTGAATGCCAGAACCAGTGATGCAAACTTTTTTTGGAGCAAAAACAGTAAAATTTAAAAAAGGCGCTAAAGAGCATAATTTCCAGGTTAAAGCAGCTTAAAAAAGCACAAAAACATTAAAAAAAGCTAAGCTTAAGACATAAAAAAGCACTTCAAATAGTGGGGAAAGCACTAAGTTTTCATCGCTTATCTCAAGTTTTAGTTATTTTACAAGATAAAGAAAAAACTAAATAAAAACACATATGACATTGGTAAATTTTATTTACTTTATTTGCAATAAATAAGCAGATAAAAAAGTTTTATGAAATATTGCATCGTGCAAATTTTGTATTATAAATATATGTATTTATAATCCTAATTTTATAAAACTAAACAAAATAGTTGAAGAAAACCAAAATCGACTACATATAAAGCAATCGAGTTTTACTTACGATTTATATATTCAATAATCTGAAAAGTCGAAAGTCGAATTTTTGCTGTGTTTGCCATTCACTAGCTGGGGTATCCACTAGGGAAAATCGTTTATTTTCGTTTCCCGCTTTCCCGGGAATTCTATTTATATACATAAAAAAAGTACTGTTCTGGAACCCAAAAATTATTTTTTTCCTTTAAATTAGTGTCGTTCATCGGGAAATAATACCCCATATTTCGTAAATATTTGTTGACGTCACGTCAAGACAATACCAAAAAATTGGCACTTGTCTACTTGCTGTCGACAAAAATTTACTGCTATTAACAGCTTCTTCCCATTAGCTATGCCTTAGAGAATAGTAAGTGGCTGTCAGTAATAGTAAATTGCTGTCGATGACGAGTAGAAATGTGCCAATTTGTTGGTATTGTCTTGGCGTGACGTCGAAAAACAGTTACGGAATAAGGGGGAATATCTATGTAAGGGGAAAGAAGCCAACAAAGGCTCAAAGTATATATTAAACTATTTTGGATCGAAGAATGAAGTGAACAAAGCTGTCTCTTTAATTAATTATTTAAAAGAACCAATTTTTTTAGTAAAAGCAACTGCAATGTTTTTCAATGTGCACCAAAAGGCATGGTAATTAGATATGCAGAAAAGCTTTATGCAAGTCTTTTTGGTGTATTTAAGGCGAAGAAAATGAGGAAATATATATTACTTCAGACGGTAGTGCTTTGAAAGAGAAAACTTTCGACGAAACTTTTAACGCTGCTATTAATAAAGCAGCTGAAATAATTTGAAGACATCGTAAAAAGGACCAAAAATATTGATAATTTTTACAACGCCCTCTTAACTATCCGGGGAACTTCTGTCGAGGGCGATTGGCTTTTCTCAACAACTTAAAAAATTGTGTTGCTTAAATAAGAAAGCGATTATGAGATCAATTAATTAATACATTGACTGTTTTAGAAAGCCATTACATAGCAACAAAGAATATAAAAGTACAAATTTTCTAAGGGCAGAGAATTTTCATTGCATACCGTGAAGTAAAAGATTGAATTTAATATTTTAAGACTGCTCTTTGTCAGCAACACTAATCCTACACAACCTTTTAATCGCTCTTTGGTTCAGAAGTAAAAGTACTTTGATTTCAGTTCATCAGTGCTTTTTACTGATGATTTGTATGCTCTCTTTTTGCTCGGTCTACAAATACTTTTTAAATACAGAGCTTCCTTAAAATTTCGAGAAAAATATTGTTCTTTTTTACTTAACGCACTTTGAATTGTTTTGTTTCTCTGCTTTGTTAAGTTTTTGCTTTTTTTATCTCGTTTCCTTAGAAATTGTTTTGCTTGTGAAATACTTTTATACAGCTCAGTGTAAAATAAAGAATCATTCAGTGGTTAATTTTGCCCATATACAGATATGTTCTGAAAATCACATGGTTTTAAATCACATGTGATTTTAAAATCAATAATGGTCCTGCAGACGTTTTTAAAATCATATACGATAATTTTCTTTCAGAAATGATATTTGATGTTCTATACAATAGAAAAATTAAAAAGTGAAAAAATATCTGCATGACCATTATAGATACACAGTCTAACATAGATATTAAAATCACATGTGATTTAGGCCATGTAATTTTTCAGAACATCAATAGACTCCGGAAATTAAAATTTTAGGTACATATTTTATTACGGTATTCAACAAAAAAGTCTGGGAATAAAAAACCCTAGTATCCACAAAAAGATGTCATCTCAAATTTATACGGCAACTTTTATGGTAGTACAGGTTTTCAAGGTAGTACTGTTTTTTGTTTAGTTCATGCAGATAAGCAACTAGTAAATTTATTTATATATTTGGTATAGTATGGATAAGTTTCTATACGTGTTTCATGATACGTGTGCCTTTTTACCGCATACCAGTGATGTTAACTTTTATTTTTTATTACCGTACTGTCCTCGTAAAATTACCGTTTTTAAGAAGAAACTACCGCACCCAAAGGCTTTTAGCCCTACGTCTTCACGAGCCATCGGCTTTAACATGACTCTCCCGGTTCACACACTTCAACTTTTGTTGCGCAGCTTTTAATTCAGCAGCGAGAAAGACAGGGAAAGCAACACAGTTTTTCTCTGCCTTTTTAACGGCTGAATTAAAAGCTGCGCAACAAAAGTGCCCTTTTACACACACAAAGTTTACTTTGCAAAGTTTTAATTCAGCCGGTAGAAAGACAGAGAGATGAAGTATTCCTCTCTTTGTCTTTCTACCGGCTGAATTAAAACTTTGCAAAGAAAACTTTGTGTGTGTAAAAGGGCAGAAAGTGGAAGTGTGTGAACCGGGAGACATGAACATGACGCTGGCAGAGCAACAGTAAAAAATTCTTCAACTTTTACCATATTGCGTAGTGTAACGCAACTTTGTTGCATGCAACTTCTTTTTTCAGTGAGAAAGACAGAGAAGAAATACATAATGTATACATTTCTATTTAAACACTCTCACTTAAAATGAAAATTGCATGCGACAAAGTTGCATAGTGTAAATATAGTATTTGGTGTGGTGAGCCCTACTAGTCCATACGTATCAACTTTTGTTGCTGCAACTTTTATTTTCTAGTGAGAAAGAGCGAGAGCGGAATACATTAGGTATATATATATTTCTATTTCATTACACACAAAAAAAGTTGCAGCATCAAAAGTTGATTCGTATGGACTGCGACCAGGGATGGGCAAGTTGGTACAATTGTACCATTTTTGGTACAATTCGTATTTTAAAAGTACAATGGTACACCAATGGCTTATTTAGTACAATTAATAATTATTCTATTTTTTAAAAAAACCTCCTTATTACAGTACTTTTATTGCGATAAAATATTTTATACCTTTCGTCCGCTCCTAAATATGCCACTTTTATCTGAATTAAATTTAAAAGTTTGGTTTAAAAGTTGTCAAATAACGTCTCTATAATTTCAAGCTCTTAATGATCGTGATACATATTAGAGTCTAGAAAAAATAAATTTTTATAAATTTATTTGTATTGTAGTAAAGTTAAATTTTTCGGAACCTTATTGAAACTATGTATTTATGTCGTTCTACCTTCCAATAGTTAGTATATGAGCTATCTTAGATTAGAAATTGCAATAGCTAAATCAGACTTAAGCGCAGCTTCCCTTTTGTCACAAATATATGTACAGAAAAGTAAGGTATTTTCTGTACCTAAAAAATGTTTCTGGCTTCCAAAATCTGTATTGGTACAATTATGTCCAAAAAAGTACAATTTTAGATTACAATTGGTATGGATATCTCAGTGTTGTTACATCGTAAAAAGCTTACGATATGACGACGCTGTATGACTATTTCCGTTTTATCATATCGTAAAAACGCGTACGATATGACAACGGTGATTTTGTGGTAGTGCATTAGAGATAGAATATTTAACAAATTTTGTTCTGTCTCTTTTCTTTCTACTGAAAATGGTTGTTGATAGCGAATCTCATGGCGAACATTGATGCTCATCATATGGTCGGGCATCGATATCAGAGCATGGACGAAACGTGGCCATTAGCAGTCTACATTAGCCATATGCGATGTTCGACATGATGTGCATACCAACTTCACGGTTAATGTAAGCTCCCAGTAATTAAAACAACAGCAGTATTCATAATATAGCGTCTTGACGAGCAAATTATTTGTTATAACAATTGTTCGCACAAGAATTTGTCACGTCTGGACCGCTGTTGTTACTGTTTTGTCATTGTTATGACATCGTTGTTAAAACAATTGTTATAACAACGATGTCTTAACAACAAGCATTGTTTTCAATACGAAAAAAAGAGACAGCAAACAAAAGAAATTTGCTATCTCTGCCGCACCACCTTAAAATAATATGACTAGGCCTAACAAAAACATTGTACGTACTCTCCACAACAAAGACCTTAACAAATTTTCGTTAACAGCTCTGCCGACGTTTTGTTCATTGTTATAACAATTTTTTTTGCAGTAACTTTTTAATTTATAGTGAGAAAGAGCGAGAGAGGAATAATAATGTATATATTTCTATTTCAACAATCACATAAAACAGGAGTTGCTGCAACAAAAGTTGCGTACTCTGGACCGGGTGTAAACAATTTATTTGAACTATGATCCCGCCCGGTGGTCGAAATTCGACCACTTGAACCATAACCGGGTTTATTTGTAACATAAACTTATTAATGAAAAAAACGACAAAGGTTTCCAGAAAATGGTCTGAAAATATACACGATCGATTTTTGTGGAATTTTTACCATAATCCACTCCTAACTAAACCAGTAATAAGCTGACGATATGTTTCGTGCATATTGATGGACAAAAGATACTTAAAATTGTACCACAAAACAAACCCTGTTTTATTAAAATCGATTTGATTTTATTCACAATTAAATGAAGGAACTCAATTGATAAAAATCACGATTTTCATACAGCTGCAAGAGTTCCATTTGGGTGAATGTTGTATGGAAATCATAATTGTTGTCAATTGAGTTTCCTAACTTAAAAATGTTTCAAATTACTGTATTTTTAAAGAAATTACTTTGCTATCTTTTAGGGCCAGAAGTTACTGTACAAAACGGTAATTACTGTACGGTTAACATCACTGCCACAGAATATACTACCGATGTAGCGTATTTACATACATATTTGTTGAAATTGTGCTTCGTTTTCTTTGTTTTTAAAGTTTTTGGTAAAAGTTTTACAAATAATTATTTTTAAAAAGTTATATACAATATACACGAAAAAAGTTTTGTTAAGTCGATTTGATTGTTGCTAAAGACAGTAGATTTGATTTAAATTTCTTCAATGAAAAATACTGGTCGGAATTGTATTTTTCTGGATGTAATATGTTCATACATACATATGTACATGTAGTGAACATATCTAATTTGCCTACTTGTTAATTTTTTATATAATTATAAATTTTAAATTTTTTCATAATTCAGACTTTCATTCCAATTTTTTCTTTTGAGTCAAAACATTCTTTTATAATAAATATCCTTATACTTTTGTATGTTGTATCAATTCGCCGATAAGTATACCTTATAGATCTACCTTGGCTTTTGCTTTGCTTGTAGGCATTGTAAGAGAATCGAGCCATATTTAATATATAAATGTTGTGCAATTTATTGAGTAGTGTAGTGCAAAACGACAATGATATGAGCAATAACATATTCAATAATTTTGTATAATTTATGGGCCGCTTTAAGTTGCCTCATTAAATATCTGATTAGAAGCAGATCTATCAGCGCTTTAGATTAAATTTTCAAATTTAAATTACGTCTGAAAAAATTACATAAAGCAACAATTTTCAAACATTTTTGTTGACTTTATCTTCTTCTTATAAAACTTTGAATACACAATGGGTTTGAGTGACAATAAAAAATTATGATCGGAAAAGTGAGCAGGGCCACGCCCTTACAAAGAAAATCTTCTATTGCAGTTAATTATATTTAGTCGATGCTTGCGAAATTTTGTACACACATTGAAATACCGTCACAATAAAAAATTTTGATGAAAAAAGAGGGCAGTACGACGCCGATTTAAAATAAATGAGGGGTTAAAAAGCAAAGGAGTACAAGTGACAAAACTAAAAAAATTGAGTTATATGCAGGAATCAACACTTAATACCAATATCTATTACTCTACAAAAACTCAGACCTGTTCGAAGACCCCAAGAGGCGGTATGTATTAGAAACCAAAAATATGTATGAAAATGCATGTGAACCAAAAACTTCGAAGCTTAATTACGCAGAATTTTCTTTTTTGTACTTGTACCCCTTTGATTTTAAGCACCTCAAATAATCTCTTTCAGCTACTTATGCTAATCCGATTCTTATGAAACTTAGCACAGACATTGAGTTCCTCTCAATTTTGGTTTAAAAATGTTTTTTTAATTTTAGTTTATTCAAATCAAATTCAGGTTTTTAAAAAACTAATTCAGAATTTGCAAATCAAATTTAGTATTTTACAAATAAAATTCAGCATTTTTTAAATAAAATTCGGCGATTGAATTGTTTTTTAAAAACCTGAAATTGATTTGGAAAATGCCGAATTTGAAGTTAGAAAACTTATACATATAAGTTATCAAGATACATTAATGCATCTTGTAAGTTGTATACATTTTAAAACTTTTCTTTGTACTATTTTTACCATAGAATAATTTATTATCATGTCAATGGACACACTTTCGAAAAATGTTTGCCTTATTGGCATCTTGCATATGATAGTTTACTTAATATTTTCTGTGGACTATCTGAAGAGAATATATAAAATGTATGCTCCAGTTAACGGTTAGTATTTGTTGAGAAAATTATTCTGAAAGAAGCTTTCTTAAGATATATCGCTATTTTTACTTAAGCAGATCCATATATTCCCCATAGTGAAAGTACCATTTTGGCTACGGGAGCGTATTTTATTTCGATGACAGTTTTAGCGGCTTTAATGATTCGTGGTGTATTAAAGGTAAGATGGCATAATTTTCAACTGAATTAAGAACTATTTTTATATAGAATTAATGTACTTTTTATTCAGAAACGTCGCATACTTTTGGCTCCTTTCTTAGTAATGAACTTATTGATTCTAAGTTTTACAACCCTATCATTTCTTGACGATTTATCATGGCGTCGCGAACTATCGGTCTTCTATAATCAGGATTGGTGTTATAAGATTGGTAAGTCGTCTATTTCAGTTTTAAGGTTAAATCACTTTAATTTGTGTGTATGCATATATTTTTAGGCTTCTCAATCTTGACTGTTTATCCTATTTACGCTTTGTATATGAAACTACGCTGTCAAAGTGAACCAGAAAAGCTGCTTAAAAAAGCAAATCCAATTGTCATCGTATGATGTGCATAATAAAAAGTTTGGCATTTACAATTTTTTGTAAACGCACGAGTATTTTTTTTAACGTAACTTTCCTTAACAAGTTTATGAGAACGAAATAAATAAAACACGTTTGTATTATTTTCATTTGTACACATTCTTGTTGGGCACATTTTTGATAGAACGAGGACAAAAGTATTTTTTTATCACCTATTTTAAAACATATATTACACTATGTAACAAAATGAAACTATATTTTTTTATGTGTTATGGTCCCCTAAGTCTATGTCCATACGAGTCAACTTTTGCTGCGCAACTTTTGAGTTTATGGGAGAGAGAGAGAGGTGAGAAGATTGGGAAGGGGTACACTGCTTCATGTACATGCAACTCTCTTTTGTTTTCTTCTTCGTAATATTAAGCAACAACAAATTCTATCTAAAAAAACAAAAGCTGCGCAGCAAGAATTTGATTATATGGACACGAATGCAACTTCAAAAGAAAATTTAAGAAAGTTGCAGAAACAAAAGTTGCTTCATATGGACATGGACTAACTACAAAAATAGTCGAAATTTAAAATTCTATGGGTACTTTTTTTTCTTCTCAAACTTGGGATTTTTCAAGAGGCTGGTACATTGTTTTCATCATAACGTGGAAGATGTTATCCAATTTAATTACAAAAAACATTACAGAACTTGGAATCAAATTACCTGTAAGCCGTTTTAAAATTATTGTTTATATACTCAATGTTTTCAGAATTATTTAGACCGCAATGATGACAAATATATTTTTTTACGCAAAAAAATTTTCTTTTTAAAAATTTATAAAAAATCGAAAACACTTGCTCAATTTACAACCTGTTGTAAGTGTTGTAGATCGTAAAAAAGTTGTTGTTAATTTTCACATAAACATGTCCCTAAACAAATGTTTACTTGGAAATTACCAACATCATTTATACGATCTACAACACATACAACACGTTATGAAATGGCCAACTGTGTGTAATTTTTTAAGTCATGGAAATATAACCATATACGGACATCACTACGTGATAAAAGACAAAAAAAAGACCCGTGCCTACCAGTTTTGGCCCAAGTCATGCATTTTTTTTTTGTATGGGTCCCCAAAGATTTGGGGCCTCGGTGTAATTTTTGCAAAAAACTGATCATTTTCTCAGGCTCATATCTTGCAAACCCTTCGGAATTTTGATTTACTGTCTGAGGTAAAGTTGTAGCTCTTGTCAAAGAACAAAAATTGTGAACATATAAAATCAATAAAAATTTACCTTCAAGATCAAAATCGCAAAAAACTTAAAAAAATTCGATTTTTTAAACCTTTTTTTCCACCTGTTCAGGTCCAAAGGTAGCAAACCGTTCAACATACCAGGAAACAATCAAAAAATGTAACAAAAATGTACCTACGATCTCAATAAACAACTTTCTAGAACATAAGAACTTCCTATGAATGATTCTTAACACCGTTTAGGTAGCGCTTAGGTAGCCGCAAAAGTAAAAAATCGAATTTTTAAAGTTTTTTGCGATTTTGATCTTGAAGATGAAGTTTTTTTGATTTTATATGTTCACAATTTTTGTTCTTTATGACAAGAGCTACAACTTTTTGTCAGGAGTACGTTTTCATTTTTTTTTTGGAATTTTTTAGTTTTTGCGTTTTTGAAAATTTTAAGAGTTTAACTCTTACGGTGTCCAAGATACAGCATATTATCTAAATTACATAGTAAAATTACATTAACTGATAGAACACCCTTTAAATTTTATTGTTTTAAATGTCAATGATAAGTGGTGTAGTCTATTCTACAGACTACACCAATTAACACTAAAGGTCTATTTAGTAAAAACGTATCGCATAACGTTAGAGTTCAGTGCCCCTCAACTTTAGGTGTTAGTTATAGAAAACGTATCACCCCAAGCAATTTTGTCAGCAGTTAGTATTGGATTGTAATGCCTTTGGTATTAGTTTGACATTTGCTACGCAAAAATCTACTTTCTGTAGATTTTCTACGTAACAAAAGCAACGATACGTTTTTAGTAAACAGCAACAAGCTCTGTTTATGTTATAGATTTTGCCAGCTAATTCCCACGAACGCGATACGTTTTTACTAATTAGACTTTAACTTTGAAAATTTAAAGTGTCTACACTCTAAAACAGTTTTGTTGAAAATTAGGTCGATAACAGTCGGCAACACTTTACCGATTATTATCGACCTAAAATTACACACGCATTATTTTTCAACAAAATGTTTTTACTAAAAAAAGCGATTGGCTGCGTGCAGGTTTGAACCGCGACCTCCTGACTGATAGGCTGACGTATCTACCATTCAGCCATAGCCGTATTATACTTTGTTATATTTTTTCCACTTGGACTAAATATATGTAATTCGAAAGGTTTTTTTTTAATAAAATAACTACAAAATCGATGTAATTTTAGAAAATTTTCAACACAAATTTCGACAATATATGATCGTAAATTTGAAGTAATGTTTTAGAGTGTACATATAAGTGTCTGTATATTACATTAGTATATCAACATGTTTCGTTGCTCGCTTTAGAACACCCTTTAATTTTTAACTCTCATATATTTGTTGTTGTAGCGGAAAAAGTTTTACATATTCTGCGAAAATTTCAAGTCCGTAGCTCTTTTGGTTCCCGAGCAAACAGCCTGTGACAGACAGACAGACGGACAGCGTATCGAAAACAATAGGGTTCCTTTACACTTTTGGTGTACGGAACCCTAAAAGAACGTATTCGGTATTGTAGCAGAGCCGTCGGCAAATTAAAAGAACTAATAAATGCCTACACATCTTAAAACAACCCAATGCCTCTACTTGACACCAGAGGGGCTTGCAACACTGCTCTACAAAAGAAGCATGCAATAGCAGAGTTGTAAATTAATTAAGCTTTCTGTCTCTCTTCCATTTCACCACCTGTTCTCTC
The DNA here is from genome assembly GCA_956483635.1 of Panzeria rudis. NCBI lineage: Eukaryota > Metazoa > Arthropoda > Insecta > Diptera > Tachinidae > Panzeria > Panzeria rudis. Next base: position 137,144,165 of record OY101450.1, on the reverse strand, counting down.
TACACTATCCCTTTCCCAAAGGCAGCGATGCCATTTTTGGGGGTTTTTACGATATAAACGATATATACGCTATAAAAAACGATATGACGTACTGTGTTGTCATATCGTAAGTTTTTTACGATATGACAACACCGTATATGACTATCTTAGTGTTGTCATATCGTAAAAAACTTACGATATGACAACACAGTATGTCATATCGTTTTTTGTTATATCGTAAAAAACCCAAAAATGGCATCACTGCCCAAAGGAGGTAATAGATTAATTAATTAAGTTGTAGGCATTGTGTTACTTCTCTTTAAAAAAATGTATGATGTCCTAAATACCTAAACAATTTGATAATATTTCCCAAATACGAAAATATATTTGGCAAATACCTACATATCGTCATATAAAATGGAAAAGGGACAATCTATATTGTTAGAAAAATTTCAGGAGATATGAAAAACTTAATAAAAACTTTGTGATTGTAAAAACATTTTTTATAGTAGTATCGTTAATTAAGTCTGAATTAATGATAATATGCTGAAAAATTTTAAAAATTTAGATTGGCCTTTTTGAATTTTATATGACGATATATAGGTCATTATGTCCATATGTGTAATGACGCAACATCTTACGTCAAAACTTAATTAGGGCAGCATATTTATCTTCAATCGCTTAAAGCGGCCCACCCACTTGCAATATAATTGTGCAGTTTTTCGTATTGTACAATAATATCGCCAATGTGTATGTCATATTCGAAGGTGGTGCAATATATTGGGGAAAATGAAAAGGCTTTTGATTTTTATTGTACAATCAAGAAAATAATATTGCATAATGGATGGGCTGCTTTAGGGCCTTAAGATTTTATTTATTTATTTTTATTAAACCATTTTGTAATACAAAAACGATCAAGGCCAAAAACACGTATTACATAGCAATACAATTTTAGCCAGCGATATACATAATACTTTGTCATAAAAAAATCTATTTGAATTTTGCATTTTTTGTGCTCGTTAAAATATTTTTCTCAGAATATGAATTTCGCAAACACATTTTTAATAAGAATCTTCTTATCACAAAAACAACAAATAACTTAAGATAGCCGAATTATTTCTTCATAATATAAAAACCCATTAAATTTTCAAACAATCCAGTTAAGTGCATATAAGTAAACTTCTCCCACAACTTATGTTGCGGCTTCAAAATGGTGCAAAAACTCCTCTTAAACAGAAATATAGCGGGCTGAAATGTATACAATAATTTTTTTCACAAAATTCCACTAAAAGTCTTCGAAATTCATCTGGAACACTAGAACACAGAAATACTTCAAAACTCCAAATGTGCTTTTAAGGGTTAATTTTGTATTTCATAGTTTGTATTAAAAATATGTCTTACGTAAAATTTCACATATTGCTGCTTAAGAGTAGCTTTTTCAAGAAATGAACAAAAAGACCCATACCACGCTGAGTTAGAGGGTTTTTCGTAGCATTTTACATAAAACTTTTGAACACAACTTATTCCTAAAGTGTATATTTCGTTTTTTCCAAATATGTAGGGAATCCCTTAAAATGTGCACGTTTTTGCCACTTCATCACTATTATACAGTGAAACTTCGATATAACGAACTCCAAGGGGATACGAAAATACTTCGTTAAAGCTATTGCTGCGCTATAAATATATCAGCAAAGCCTTGATATAACGAAATTTGAAGAAATACGAAAAAAATTCGTTATAACTATAGTTTTCTTTGCTTTAAATTTTATTCTTACTTCGTTGTATAGAAGCTTTTGTTTGAGTACTTCGTTCTATAGAGGCTTTACAAATGCGCTTGTAAATATATTTAGACTTCGCTGTTTCCATAACGGGACTTTACCATTTAGGGTTTATTCTGGTTTCGTTATGTTGAGGCATTTGGATGGATATTTCGCTGTATAGAGGCTTTTTGCTCACAATTTGTTCGTTATAGCTATAGTGTATTTTTGTATGAAAAACTTTGCAATAAAGAGGTTTTCTCAAGGGAATCAATAAAACATACGTTATATTGAGTTTTTCGTTATAACGAAGTTCGTTATATCGAAGTTTCACTGTAGTTACAGACATACATGCATACCTACATATATAGTTTCAATTACTGTACAAAAAAAATTTATAATTATTAGAAATTTCGTACTAACAAAGTTATTAAGCAAAATTAATCACACGTCATTATTAATTTTTTTACGTTAACACTGTATATACATATTATTTGAAAAACGTTTTGCAGGTTTTATTAAATAAGGGCTACCAAGGCAGAAAGATTTGCATCAATAGAGTTGTATATTCGATCGTGGTGTTATGTTGGAAAATTATTCATATTATTGTTAAAAGTATAAAATTGGCTTAGAACTTTTATGTAAAACACCACGAGACCCATTTCTGTGAAACATTTTAACCCTATAACTACTCCTCGTTGTATTGGTCTTTTTGTCCCCTTTCTTATAAATAGGGGCAAATACTCCCCTTCAGCGGCGATATAACGGAATCAAATGTTCTACAAAAATATTTGCCATAAAATTCTACAATAGGCCTTTAAAGAAAACCAAGCTCCAGACTCAACTTGAACGCCAGAAATCATTCAAAACTTAAAATGTGCTCAGGGGTTAATTTCGAACTTATTTACATTTAGTACACGGCATAGAAAATCTTGCACACCTTATGGTAAAAGACGTATTCAGCACTTTTGCGTAAATATTCAAGAGAAACATTTATGTCGATTATTTTAACACTAACTCTTCTTTGAATGGGTATTTTTGACCCTTTCTTGAAAAAAGGACAAGACACTCGTAGAATAAGTGTATTATTTACATATATGAGGGACTGAGAAACGAAAGGTGACAAATGCCCACCTAAAATGAACATCAGATGTAGACTTTCAAAACGCCGACACATTTGATTTTGTTATACAGTGTTATTGTGGCTGTTTTGTGTTTTTTTTAGCGACTTTAATTCGTTTTAAGGATTTTCTTCTGATATGAAAATTTTTAAGATTGTTTGTTTTTGTGTGTGTATATATTTTTTTATTACTCTTATTGGAAAAATTAGTTAAACATAAATATAAAAAGATTATAAAATACAAAGTTTAAATATTTTTTTCCCAACCGTTAACAATGGCAACTCGTGCTATTCTAGGGGATTTTCCCAAAGAACAGCATAGAAATAGTTTAATTTTAAAATCTCTTAATTACTCCTACAAAACTCTCTCTGGAACACTACAAGACAACATCTATCTTCAAACTGTTTGTAACACAATAAGCAAAAAGATGATTTCTTGTATATAATAAATTCTTTGAGTTTGAAAATCTAAAACAATTTTAATTTTCGATATACATATTTGTATCTATAATGTGTAAATAAAAGTTAACACGTCATTTCATATTGTTCGAAAACCCAAATACATTAAATACAAATGAGAAAAATTGCGAGTTTGTTTAATAAAATTTTCGAAGTTCGAAATTTCTTGCATACACATTTTTGCATATACATTAGACGCATTATTTTCCTGGCAGATATGAAAGAAATAATAATTTGTATACTCCTAAAGTTTTGTGATTCGAAGTTCATTCGAAACCTCAAAAACTGTACAAGCTGAAAATTTTTTGTAAAGTTAAACTGTAAACTAAAGTTTACACATGCATGATAGCGTTTGGCTAATTTTTCGAGAGCTCGAAGTCAAAATTCGAAGTTTCGAAAAACTTGCGGAGTCTACTAGTTTTGCATAATAAAAAATTTTCACTTGATTTTTGAGCTATTAAATGGAGTTATAGCTCAATTTTGAATTTTAAAATACAATAAAAATAACAAAAATGGCGTTTTTCGAACTTTATGAAAATATGTATGTATACATATTAAGAAATTATGTTATGCATTGGGATTTGAAAGAAATCGATTTAAGAAAAATGAGTTAGGGCTTTTCTATATTAAGGTAACTACATATATGTATGTACATATATTAAATGTATTATTTTTCCTTGTATATACATATCATTTTAATAAAAAAAAATTATATATTTAAAATTTTGTGAATTCGAAGTTTAGTCCGAAACCTCAAAAGCTGTATGAATTGCAAATATTTTCGGAATTTAAACACATTCTTAATAGCTTTTTGATTTTTTTTGTGTTAATTCGAAATTAATTTCGAATTTTTGAAAATTTTCAAATTTTAATGATTGTGCTAATTTGTGTCAAAGCTCAATTTAGTATTTTTAGATGTTCGAAGTTCAATACATACTTATTATGTATGATACAATATATGTATTTCCTTGTGAGATGATATTAATAACAAAGTTTTTTCTACATAAAGTTTTGTGATAAACGTTACACATTCATGATAGTTTCTTTTCGAAAGTTCGAAATTAAATTCGAAAAAACATTTTAAAGTTTTCATGTTAATAACCTACGGTAAATGGAACTGACACAAAACAAGTCACGTGACCGGTCCCCAGGTGGTAGGGACCAGTCCGAGTTCTAACACTTCCTATGAAGCGGACCAGCCACTTTTACATGGGGATGGCCTAGGATGGGGTTAATTGATACTTCGTATGCACCTTGTAACTTGTCTCTGAACTATCCTATGGAGTCCTAATCGGTGTAGAATAATATAGATTATATATAAATATTATTCTAAAATTCAGCTGTAATTATCGATTAATTTATTTTCTTATTGTGACAAATCCAAGCAGAAATTGTATATTATTTTTAAGCGGTGTCTTTGATGGGACTCGAACCGACAACCTCCGGCATGAAAGGCTAGTACACTACCCACTCCACCACAGGGGCACTTATATTTCAATGTTATAAATACCAGTTAAGCTGGAGTTAATATCTGAATATAGATACGGAACAAGTTCCTCAGTGGCATGGCAGTCTTATTGGAGGGATGCAACTAATATTACGAGTACTTTTGGATCATTTGTCACCAAATTTTCTGCAGGGTAGCTATGATCATTATTTTTTAGACTTGGGTCCAACTAGTTCGAACTCGTTCAGCAGCTCGTTTTAGCCACAAACCAATGATCAAACCCATTTAAATTACATGGGTTTGATCATAGGTTTGTGTCTAAAACGAACTGCTGAACGAGTTCGAACTAGTTGGACCCAAGTCTATTATTTTTGCATTGCTGTTGAAGGGCACAAAATATTCGCTGCAGATATAAGTATATAAGTAATCAATTCAACCAAAACTTGTTTTGGTCTACTGTAGTGCTGTTGAAGCATTTATTCTACAATAAACAGATTAAACAGCATTTTGAACTTACTTTGTGTTCATACACTCACACACATTTATAAATTTCCATTGAATTTCAATAAAACAAAAACTATCAATTGTCAAGAGATGAAATTAATAAGATATCGAAACAAAATTAGTTGGCGCGCAGCATTTCATCATTAAACTATTATTCCTCTTCCCAAGTCATCTGCCGAATAACGAGTACTTTAATATCACTTTTGAAATCGAAAAATAAAATAAAAATTATTTTATAATGCGTTGCTGTAGTCGTTCTACACTCGGTATTGTTATTGGGGTTCTAAATATACTGTCTTATATTGGTATAACAATATTCGCAATTCATTTGTTAGTTAAAAATGGCCAAGTTGAGCCGAAAAGCTACGAGCACAAGAATGATCTGGGTAAGTTTAAATATTATTTTCAAGAAATTTTAGCAAATAATACCTACCGATTCAGCTTTAAAAATTATGTATATTGCGAAATATTTTAAACAAAATGTGTCACCTTAATACACGAACTACATCTGTACATATCGTTACCTTAATATAGAAACGTCCTAACCCATTATTTTTTTCAAAGCGAATTTTTTGCCTTATTCGATCTATGAAATATGCAAAAAAGATCGATTTGAAAAAAATAATGAGGAAGGGCCTTTCTATATTAATTTAGCGACATGTTCATATTTACTTTGTTCAAAATTAAGAGCTTTTTTTCAACATGGAGTATTTTTTGACTTTTTTCCACTAATACTTAAAAATATTGTTGAAATTCACAGCCAGAGAAAATAAGTCGTTTACTAAAGTGATCATTAAAATTTTTTTAAATTGTACCTACAGTTATAACAGTTTGATCGTGTATTATTATAACAGTTCGATCCAGTATTAAATCAGTGTAAAGCAGTGTAATCGGCTTTACAAGCAAAATATATAAAGTTTCTAACGCCTTTTCTTATTCATTATCTATTAATTTTGACATACTTTTTTAAGTAATTGAGAACTGTAATTTTAGTTTTTTTCATATACAATTTTCATCGTTGAACTTTAACAACACAATTAATTGAATTAAGGTTTTTCTGTATGTAAATTGAACAATATTTTTAATTATTATTATGTACATTTTCTTTTATTGATGTTTGATTAAAAGTACTAATATTCATTTGTCAAATGTAGGAAAATTTAGAACAATTCTTATCGTCGTAATTGTAGTCTGTTTAGCAATGACTGTAATTTCTGGTCTTCTAATAATGGGCATTGTCAAGGTAAGTTGGAACAGTTTGAAAAGAATATTTACAAAAAAAAGTCTTGCACAATTATATTCTTAATTCTAAATTATTACAGAGACTTCATAAATTAATGATTCCCTATCTGGTATTAAGTGGTATTGGTTTTATATGCAACTGTGCTCACTTTGTGTTTAACTTTTTTGGCGCCCTTTTCTCTGGTGTTCCCTTTCCTTATATTTTACTAATTTTGATTGTGGGTATTTTGTCATTTGGTAAGATTTGCTGATATAACTATTTTTTGTTGTTGTACTTTTTAACTTGTATTATTTTCTTGTTCCTATCCAGCTATATCGGGCCTAATATTATGGGCCATTTTCAAGCTATATGGTGATATACGCAAGGAAAATATTGAAAGGCCCCGTAATGTAATGGCCGGTGTTGATTTACATTATAAAATGCAAGACAACTATTAAATTTAGTTTCGTTAAAAGTTTTATTAATTTTATTAATTATATTAAATAATTGAAATCCGATTTTTATTTGTGTCTATTATAAGTAACATTAAATTAAAAATTGTAAAAACCCCCAAAGAAAATTTGATAAAAAATTATAAAAAAAATGGCTAGGCCAATTTTCCTCAAACATAGATTAGAAGATTTTGGATCCAGTCAACTCTCAAACCAAAATAATTAAATTAAAATAGATCCAGCCGTTAGGGAGCTACGGTGCCACAGACACAAAGATTGAAGAGTATACAGCGATAAAATGTGTGATATCTTCTAAACACTTAGACCAATTTTCTGGCAACATAACTAACAACGCTCTCCATCATGTCACCTTTCAAACAAAAATAAATGAATAAATCAAAATCGATCCAGCCGTTTGGGCTCTACAATGGCTCAGGCAGACACACACACACACACACACACACACACACACATACACACACACACACACACACACACAGTGTGCATACTTATACACTCCTCTTTTTTGGCCGGGGGTTAAAAATACAACTCGATTAAAAAAATTGGATGAATATTGAGCCGCTGATCAGCCGAATAATTCGCCTTGGACCCTGCATTAAGCGTGGTACGGAATTCTTAAGGAAATTCACATTCCCATAAGAACTGTGTGTAAAAAAACCTACGGAAATTCACGTTGGTAAATTCCTTAAAGAAATTTCCGTTAGCTAGGGGCCTATTCACGTATTACGTAACGCTATTTACGAAGGTTTTATACCCCCCCCTTCGTAACGCTTTTTACAAAATTTTCAGTATAAAGTATCTAATCCGTAACAAATCTTTAACCCCCCCCCCCCCCCCCAGCGTTACGTAATATGTGAATAACCCCTAGTACGGAGTTGCAAAACAAAAGTACACGGAATTTTTGGCCGTTATTGGCTATTACAGGGATGTTACAACTGTAAGTGGAGACTTTTTCCGCAAACTGAAACAAAAATTAATGTTCGTACAATTGTTTGTTCACAGAATTTTTGACATTTCTTATTTTTCGCACGTTGTTATTAATTTTTAGTGTTTTTGATTGTTTTAAATTAAAAAACGAAGGAACTTTTGTGGGTGCAAACATTATTCTCTACAGAAGGCTTCATGATTATTTTTCCGTGTAGAAATAAATGTCAATTTCCAAACATGAATTTCCGTAAGAAGTCCGTAACACACTTTAAATCTGTGTTTCACAGGGTTTTTATATTTTTCAACTACACATAAAAATTCGCTGAAATATATTTTTCTATTGAGTGATTTTCAGTTACAGGCAAAAAGAAAACGTTCAAGTTATTTTCAATATAACGAAAATTTTACGAAAAAAAATGCTCTTAACATACAAAAATATACTCTTGAAAGTAAAATATGCAAAAATATGTCCTTAAGGGCAAAATATGCAAAAATATGTCCTTAAGGGCAAAATATGCAAAAATATGCTTTAACAAATCGATGCCAAACTCTTAAAAGGTTCTAAGACGGATAAATAATAACTACCTTATATGTTTGTAAGACATCCAGAAAAAAACATGATATATCATAATTGGTTGCCCTGATTATTATAACAAAATGCCATCAAATAAGAAATTTTCAAAAACTTTTTAGGGGATGATTACACTGTACAACACGAAAAAAAAATTAAAAAAGATATTCATTTGTGTGTATGCAAACAAAATTCTGTATAGAATTCTAGACGATTATTTTTCTGTGTAGAAATAAATCCAAAACTCCAAACCTGAATTTCAGTAAGAACTGCATACTACGCTTGATAAAAATACTTTTAGACACTATGTATTTTACAGTGTGTTTGTCAAATTTCCCACTGCAAAATGCATTCACGGTGTGTAAAAGGAAAAAATTTTTTCTTCTGTAAATGTCAGCCGGCTTTTACAGTGTAAAAATCTTCAATTTTGAACTGACAAAGCACCTGACATCAACTGTTCTGCAAAATCAATTGTTTGTGGCACAAAGAACATAGTGTTTGTGATTCCGCAAATATATATTAAAATCTCTTTATTTATACATATTCTTTAACAAAAATAAAATTTTTAATTAATTTATATACAAATTGAATACAAGAACACAAAACTCTCGCGACAAATAAAAAAAAAATATCACAAAACAAGTTGGTGTAAACTATTATAGGTTATGTCAGATAGAACTAAAAACATAAGTGTGAAAGCAAAAATTATAAACCGCCTGTAAATTGCCAATTTTAACAGACATGCACAATTACAGATGGATCGTCAAGCTGACAAAGCCGCTGTAAAATAAATAGTGTGTAAAAGTAGCTTAAGTGTTGTGTGCAGTGTTGCCAAGTAAAATTTTAAAAATATCCCCAAATCGAAAAAATAGTGGTTAAGGTCATTAGTGGAAGCTGTATCCATTTACATTGTTCGGTCTTCAAATGGCGATGCAATTCTGATGACAAAGTAGCATCTATCGGAAGATAAATTTTCCTATGAGTATAGTAGAAGAAATATTTGTCAATTGCACTTTGAAAATAAAAAAGTTTTTTGATTAGAAAGCCATGTTTTTGTTCTTCGTTTCCAGAGGAAATACCTTACTGAACTGAAATCACTACCGATCGGAATGGTATTCTGTAACGTGGATGTATGAATTCGAATTATTTTCATTAATATTTTCAATTTTGATAGAATAGTTTGCGGAAAACTTCTAATTCGAGTGATATGCTTCCATTTTTTACTTTGCACTAAATTTAGTGCTGTGTTTCCACAGTTTAAAGCTATCTTCTCTTATCAATTGAGAGCAAAAATTAAACAAATGCATCATAAATTTTTCTTTTTACATATAAAAGCAGTGATTTATTTTCATAAATTTATTACAGTTTCAAATTTGCACTAAACTGGAACTAGTTTTTAAAAACCACAAAAATATTATTAAATATATCTTATCATAACAATGGACTATCATTCCAAAAATGTTATCCTAATTAGCGTTGTACATGTCCTGGGCTATATCGTTTTTTCTGTGCAACATCTAACGAGAGCAATTAATTTGTTCAGATATGATGATGGTGAGTGATTTCTAGAAGCTTTAATTAAAAATATTCTAATGAATTTGTTGTAGCTTTGGCCCCAATAATTGATTTGTACTACCACAACGAGCACATATACTCTTTAGCTTATGTGGGATTTTCAGTTTTAATAATAACTTTAGCGGGCTTAATGATTCGTGGTGTACTCAAGGTGAGTTTAAATAATTTTTCTAAAATTATAAATTAGCATTTAAAGGATTTTATTGTTTACTTAATTTTATTTGAGCAACGTCATGTACTATTAGCTCCCTTCTTAGTTGTCAGCTCTTTAGTTTTCGCAGGAGTGGTTCTTGCATTTATAGCGCGTTTACTGTTAGAATTTGAAAAGGCGTCATATTATATTGAAGATTATGTATATGCAATTGGTAAGATAGCAATAAACATCTTAGTTAAAGCTTTTAATTTTTTTTATGTATTTTGTAGGCATAGAAACCATGATCCTCTATCCCATTTATACTTTGTTTTTAAAACTTCCTTCTCAATCTCGGGAAATTACCTCCTGCCATCACGAAAACAAAACAAATGATGTACTAACAAAAAATTTGTGTGTCTAATTCTGTAGTTGTTCAGTATACTATAGTCTGTAGTCTTGGTAATCTTGTAATTTAATGTAAATATTATTTAATTAAAAAAAATTTTACGAAATTGAAATTTTACGAAAATCTTGACTTTATTCACTTAATTGCGAATAAAATCAAAAGTTGTGTATGGATTTTACTGAAATATGTCTTGTTTTGTTTGAAACACATTTATCTATCTAAATGGTAAAAAACGGAATATATTTGTTGTTTTTTTAATGAATATTTTAATAACAAAAATTTTTATAAATAAAATTTGTTTTCGGCACACGTTTTACGATATCTCTGAAACTACCGAGCAGATGAAAAAACAATGTTTGTACGGCTTAAAGATAATATTAATATCGAGTTTCGAATTTTTGTTTGAATGCAATAGGGCAAATCGTTTTCCAGTTCTGCTTAATTTTTTTGATAAATGTATAGGAAAACTAGAACCAAAAAAAAAAAAAGTTGACGACTGCTGATTCGTCAGTTATATGTCCAAAATACATAATTATTGGAGCTAGACACATCCTTAATGGATTGCCTTTCGTGATATGTAACGAAATGATGAATATGTTCAACAAAGTTTTTTACAAAATTGAAAATAATGAAGATATTTTTTTTGGAAAAAACATGAGTTTTCAGTCAATTAAAAAATTTTTATTTTTAGCGTTTTTCCGACTTAAAGAACCCAGATAATAAATTTTTTTCTATAGTTTTACTTATAATTTATTAAGAATCAAATGCTGCCTTTTAAAATAAAATCGAAATGTAAACTAACAAGTTATAAGTAAAAAATTAAAAAAATTCTACACTAAAATAAATATTTTGTTTCTTTAAAGTCAAATAATATCTTCTAAACTCTCCGAGATATGCAAACACATGTCAGGACATTATTTCTTTCCATTTTTTTAAGCTTAACTCAAAGATTTGAAATCGAATTACATTTAAAAAAGTTAGAAGCCGAGGTGTCAACTTTGACCCACCGTAGCTCCTCTCGCGCTTAAGGTAGAAGGCTACCAAACCACGGCTTATACAGCGTGACTCCTTCTCTCGAAAGATGTCTCAAGTTTCAGCTAAGTCCAAGCTGCAGCTTAGATGTTCTAGATTTATTAACATTTATTTTGAGATCCTCCCCACTGTGCAATGGAATTGTAATTTAGTCGATAGTGTTCTAAACTGTTAACCAAAAGGTCGCAGGTTCGATGCTTGCCAAGACTTAAGAGTAAGTGTGTTTGTTAAAAAAATAATATATTTTTTGCTTGTAAATTTTGGTCTTGAAGTTAGGTCCTCACTATTATTCACATTTTTACAAACCAATGGGGACTTTTGCAAAATAAATGGTAATAAATCTGGAACTTCTAAGCTGCTGATTGGATTTATCTAAAACATCGAACATTTTTAAATGAGTAGTCAGTCTTTATAACGCTTGTCTGGTTGAAGCACGAGCGAAGTTACAGTGGGCCAAAAAAACTCTGAGGCTTGTAACTTTTGTAAATGTTATTTGATTTTAAAAGTTTAAAGCGCTTTGAGTTAAGCTAAAAAATACAAGGAAAAAAACGTCCATACATGTGTTTCCGTATCTTTCATAGTTTAGAAACAAACTCGAAATTAAAAAAGGTTGTAGCATTTCTATAACAACAGACAGCGTATTCTGAAAATTATGATTTGTATTGGCTGAAAAGTATTAAAAACCCCGTTTTTGGTTCAAGTTTTCAATTCAAATGGAATAATGTACATACACATGTAAAATGCTAATTAATAACTTTGCAAAAATATTAATATTTAGGACACGAAAAAAATGTTTAGCTGCCGGTTTGCTACCATCTTTCATAAATTCGTCATACTATAAATAGAAAGTTTACAAAATTGTAGTCGGAACGACTTTGTTTAGTTTCTTAAAATATTTGCCGAAACACGTTAAACTATAGCAGTGTGAATATAGTATAACTCGATTTCGGGCTCCTGATGATAAGCTCCCTTTTCATCAGGATCATCACATATACATATGTACATAAGTATTTAGTGCACTTCAATGCGCCTTTTATGTTAATTGTTAAGTTTTTTTACACACATCCGCATGTAATTTTGAGTGAAAATATTTTAAAATAATAGAAAAATAATTTAGTACAATCGGACTGAAAATAGTACACTTTTTCTTGAAAATTAGTACAATTTGTAAAATCTCATTTTGCATCCCTGGGTCGGTCCAAGCCCCTTATAAACTTGTCTTTTTAATTGTCACGAGCTGAGAGAACGAAGAAAAAATTGAAATAAACAACTGTTTGTAAATTTTATATTTATTTGGTTAACTCTGAGATGTTGAGAAAGATGTTGAGAAAAGCTGTAAAGGTATAAACTGTTGTAAACTTCACAAGCAACAATTTCTTCTTACAAAAGTTTTTTGTGATATTAATATTTTTTCCATAAATAATCGTAATATTTTGCGGTTCTTTGTCGTATGATATGACAAATGAAATTCCGCGAAGAACCGCAATAAATCAGGGTTTATGAAGAAAAATAACAGAACAATGCAATTGAGATGCAAAATTTTCGAAGGCAAAAATAACTACTACGACGCGATGGAGATGTTCTCTCACCCAGAGCTATATTACGACTGAGTATAGCATTTTATAAAGCATTTTAGCGGCTCACATATGACAATTTTTCAAATATTTTGTATTAAATTTTGTAATTGCAGTTTGCCTTACAATGACGGCAAAGAAAAGACGGAAAAAGACTGTTACTCGTATTGGAATAGTTAAATAGATAAAAAAAAGTATAAAATAGTTGCTATAGTTATCAATCGGAAGGAACTCTTGCTATTTGAAGGGATTTTCCCAAAGAACAGCATACAAATATTGAAAATCTCTTCGTTACTCCCACAAAACTCTCTCATTATCTTGAACACTACAAGACTATAGACACCATCTTTAAACTGTTTATAAAGTTTGTAACACAATAAGCAAAAGGTAAAAGGCTAGTTATTCATATTTTACGTAATGCTCCAGGGGACGGCAGATGTAGAAAATAGCCCCTAAAGACCGTTACTTACATCCACAACATAATATCGAGATATAAGAACTCTTAAATTTGAGCTGAGACTTTTTTGGAACTGCTAAATTTTTATTTGTCATCTTCTACTGTAGAATCAAATTTGATACGTTCTGTATAAACTCCTCTTTGCCGAAGATAAATTCCCAAAGATTTTCATCGCAAATTTGTAACTGTTGTAATAGTTTTGTAATAGTTTCATAATTAACGACTTGAAAGCGAATTTCACATATTCCTGATGATTTTTGACGTTTTTTCGAAAGTTCGAAACCAAATTCGAATTTTCAAAAATACCTCGAACTTAGGGAATTGTTCTAATGTTAGCAAAATCGTAAGAGAAATTTTTGACATTCGAGCAATAAACTTGACGGAACCTCAATTTCGAATATAACAAGAATTACAAAATTCTACAAAGTTCGGATATTTCATGCAATAAATTTTTTTTCACGTCTATCCGATTTCGGCATAAAATTCGCAAGTTCGTTATAAACCTAAGGGATTTTGACAAAGTTTTTCGAGATATTGCCAAAGTTAAAAAAAGGGTTAACTTTTCGAACACAACTAAAGAAAATAAAAATTAAAAATTTTATGTTGGGTGGAATAAGATTTGAAATCAAGTTCGAAATAAATAAAAATATAGTTTAAAGTTTTTTTTTCGTAATTAAAGATTTTTGACGTATTTTTGAAAGTTTGAAACAAAACTCGAATTTTCGAAAATTCCTCAAACTCAGGGATTTTTGTGAATCCAAATTGATTATTAGGCTAAGGTTCGTAACGTTATATTCAGAAAGAATTGGGCATGGTTAATATTCCAAGGAACAAGGGAAAAATTAACATCAACTTAAAAAATTAACATCAACTTTCGGAAGCCGCTACCCTTCCATCGTAGTGCTCATGTGTATTTGCTTATCACCACTTGTCAGGTGGCTCTGTTGAATGTGATTTTAATTCTTATGTATACAACTTTTTCGTGAAAATTGAATACGAGAATTAATTCACTCTCAAGCTGATATTAAAGTGCATTTTCCCAGCGTTGCCATCGGTTTATTTTTCTTCATTCCCATTTTTTCTGATTTTTGTTCTACTGAAGACAAACTTTTTTGTATTTTTACTAATTTTGGCAAAATCTTAAGATTAATTTTGGCATTCGAGCTATGAACTTGAAGGGAATCTCAATTTCGAATATAAAAAAATAACAAGATTCTATGAATTTCGATATTTCGTGCATTCGATAATTGTTTTTCACCTGTATTCGATTTTAAAGAAGATTTGTTATACGTAGTATATGTATATAGTAAATTTCTTAAACTCGAAATTCAGTTCGAAAGCTCAAAAAATTAAATTTTAGTTTGTATATGTAACTATAATGTGTAAAGTAAACTTTACACGTTCACGGCATATTTTTCGAAGACTCAAAACTAAACCTGAATTATTGAAAAAACTCTAAACTTTGAATGAAATTTAGAAAAATTGCGAGCTTATTTAACAGTATTTTAGAAGTTCGAAATTTAATCCATACATATTTATGTATATTAGTTGCATTATTTTTCATTGCGAATATGATTGTAATAAGGTTTTTTCTGACACTTCAAATTCTATGAATTCGAAGTTAAGTTCGAAAAATCAAAAAATTTATAGTCTGAAATTTTTTTGTAACTTTAAAGTGTAAACTAAATTTAACACATACATACATGATAGCGTTTGGCTTATTTTACGAAAGTTCGAAGTCGAAATTCGAATTTTCGAAAATGCTCAAAAGTTTAGTCTGCTAGTTTTGCTTAATATTTAGATCTCACAACATATTTGAGCTGTAAACTAGATTCATAGCTCAATTTGAAAAATGACGATTTTGTTTTACAAAATTCGAACTATATGTAAATACATATGTATATATTTATCTATATATAACAAGATAATATGTTATGCATTAGAATACTATTTTAGGTAAGGCTTTTTAAAAGTACAATAGCCCAATTCACAATCTTGTGCAAATGGTCTTGCATCGTAGCATTTGCAAAATGGTATAGTATATTTATACTCACCACTAACAATTGTTAAGTGGTGAGTATCAAAATGCAGCACAATTTTGCACATGCTATGATGCAAGACCATTTGCACAAGATTGTGAATTGAGCTAATATGAATTGGAAAAATTGCGAGTTTGCTTTAAATGTTTTTCAATGTTCGAAATTGAATGCAAAAGTATATGCATGCACATATGTACATATGTATATGAAATGCATTATTTTTCTTTGTAGATATGATTTTAATAAGCTAATATGATTTTAATAAGCTATGACATTTTCTGCATTCGAAGTTTAGTCTGCGACTTCGAAAGCTGTATGATTTGAAAATCTTTTCAGACTTTAAAGTATAAAGAAAACGCTATTATGGCTTATATTTTTTGTAAATTCGAAGTTTGTTCTAAAACCTTAAAAACTGCCTAATCTGTAATTTTCTTTTTGAAGTCAGACTAAATTTTACACACAAATTCATGATAGTTTGTATATTTCAAAAGCTCGACATTAATTTCGAATATTCGCAAATACGATTGTATCATATTATTACTTTTAGAGTTTTGGTAATACTAAATACTTATGCTCGTTAATTTTGCTTTACTGTTAAAGGGCACAAAATATTCGCTGCAGTTGTATAAGAATCAATTCAATTCGAAGAGTTGCTGCGGTCTAGTGTAATGCTTTTGAAACATTTATTCTACAATGAACTGCTTAAACATACCCTGTCGGAAAATCACTAGTCCGATACAAAAATAATCAACTTATAGTTAACTTTTCGTAGACTAACTAAAAACTAACTACAATGTAATCCAGAACTGACCAAAAATCAATTCTTAAGTTGAGTACATAATCGGATTTGGTGAGAGCCAAGCTGAGAGTTACTTTGAAACTCAATTCAAGTTTATATTAACTTTTGCTGTTATTACTCGTATCTTAAATGGCGTTGACTACACTCTAAAACGCTTTTGTTGAAAATTAGGTCGATAATAGTCGGCAACACTTTACAGATTATTATCGGCCTAAAATTACACACGTATTATTTTTGAACAAAATGTTTTTAGTAAAAAAAAGCGATTGGCTGCGTGCAGGTTTGAACCGCGACCTCCTGACTGATAGTCTGACGTAGCCGTATTATACTTTATTTTACTTTTTTTCCACTTGGACTAAATATGTTTAAATTAAAAGGTTTTTTTCATTACTAAAATAACTACAAAATCGATGTAATTTTAGACAAGAAGAAATTTTCAACACAATTTTAGACAATATATGATCGTAAATTTGAAGTAATGACTTAGAGTGTATAAAACGTGTGATACATAGTTCGAACCCCAGCAACACCTCTTTGCAAATGTACTATCTACCAGGTGACTTAAATAAAGTCAACTTTATGTTAGTTAAAAAGTAGTCAATTGACTACCGCCTAGGACATTGTTTCCATTGGAAAGTAATCCAAGTATCAGTCAGCACTAGTTGCGAAATAGTTAGCTTAAAGTTAATTTAAAGTTAACTCATTTTCCGACAGGGTAATTTTGTACTGTGTATTCACACACACACATATCCACATACGTATATTTATAAATATCACGATAAACCAATAAAATGTCGAGATGAATTTAACAAAATATTAAAACAAAACTAGTTGGTGCTCAGCAGTTCAACAATAAACAATTTATTCCTCTTCCCAAGTGACCTGCCGAATAGCGCTTTATAGCGCACTTAATAGTTTCAAAAATAAAGTCGAAATAAATAAAAATTTATTCATAATGGATTGGCGTTCTATACTTGGTATTATTATCGGTGTTCTAAATGTAATATTTTTTTTTACTTGTACATGTGTTGCAATTGATAGCTTAAAAGCGTTAGGCCAATTTGAAGCTCATGACAATGATCAAGAACGTATTATGGGTAAGTTTAAATATTTTTTTTGGAATTTTAGCAAAAAAGAATATTTTATACCAGTTAAGCTTTTAAAGTTATTTCTCATATTACACTATGCAACAAAAAAAATGCCAAGGAATATCATTATATCATTTTTTGATGTGTTATGCTTGGCAAACATACGTTTTTCATTTACACACAGACTACACAAAATTGGCTCGTACAAGCATAGATTTTTCACTTCAGTTACTAATTTATATTTTAATTTGACACGACGACATCAATCTATAAAAATGTTGTTGCAAATGAACCAATTTAACAATAAAATACACAATTTGCTTGCCACAAATATAGCAAGCTGTTTGTGTATTGCAGTTAAAATATCTAAATTGTTTGATTTTTCTTCAAAGGACTTGCCAAGCCGCTTGTCTAACACAAAAAGACTGCCATAGATTACTCAACAGGCTAGTACAAAACTCAATTTCTGCCATGTTTGGCAAGCTGCTTGCGTAGTCTATTTGGCTCTTGGGCGATACTTCTCAGGAGTTTATCCGAGCACCTAGTGTTTAGCCGGGACACCTTCACTTAGCAATGAAACCAACCGTTAGCAAAGACAAAAACCTGGTCCAAGGATTCCAAAAAATTAGGACAAAATTCTCCCAAAAATGCCAGAAGCTCCCCAGATTCTCAACATATATGGCCAAAATCCCATAACTTCCCCACGAAAATACCAATGTGGCAGCACTGAGTTTTTTAAGGAATTTAACCTTCGCGCAGGCTTTTTGCGTTCGTTTTCATTGGTCATTACCATTATTCGTTACACGTATTTGTTACACGTTTTTATTACCAGTATTCGTTACACGTATTCTTCTATTTAAAAAAATCTTTCTTACCCCCTAATCATAGAAGACATTTATATGCTTCATATCATATGCACAACGTTCTATAGGGAACTTCGTTCTAAAAATTAAAAAAAAAACGTATTCATACAATTTAAAGTTTCTACTGTTTTTGTAGTTAGGGGACCATAACACATCAAAACAAGCTATAATATCCACAGAATAGCCTTAAATATAATATTTCGTTTGCCCGCATATGTGCCAGAGACGTATAGTTCCCGCTTAAAAGTATTCCATGGATCTTTTCTACAGAATTTTTAAAGAAAATTATTTTAAAAAAAAATTTCCTCCAATCATCTATCAGCTATCGAAAATATCCCAGTAAAAATCGTAAAATAAATTTGTCTGAAAATTTTATTTTTAAAATACATACGATACATATCAAATTGAATTCGTAGTTTTATGAATGTTTAGCTTTCATCGAAATCCAGCGCCCAGCACAATTGATGCGATTCGCATCGTCCGCACTTGATCCATTTTGTGTTGCCAATTATGCTGCCAAGCTAGCAAAAGTTGTCAACCTCTTCAAGAATCATATTATTTGTCTGAAGTCCTATACTGTGATCTATGGTCACACTAATGGACTTAGTCTTTCCCTAGATGGTCTTCAAACCAGCTCTCGCTCTCAGTTGCTGTTTACGAGACATGTCATTGAAAGTATATGTGTGACAGGGAGGCAGATATCATCGTCGTATTATACACAGAAACAATTACTTTACAGAGTTTCAATGAATGTCGTTCATTGACTTAGAGTCATTAAGTTTTTATAAAAATACGTTGATTGAATGTGCGCATACATTGTTTTAATGTAATTGTTCATTGAAGTAAAACTCTTCATTGAAAGCATTCGCTGTTTTTATTCTTTAACAAAATTAATGAATGAGTTCATGGATTTGATGTACTAGTACATTAGGTGAAAATAAATGAACAATTCATTGAAACCTTTTTGGATTTCTTTGTAGCCTTCTTCAGTACAACATCAAGAAAGATGTTAAATAACAGTAGTGACATAACGCATCTCTGTATTACTCGAGTTTTAACTTTTATGATGTCGCGAGTTTTGTCCTAAAACAGTATTCTGCAAGTCCAGCAATTGTACAGAGTTTCGATCACCGATATTAACTTTGAATTCAAATGCTTTTTCAAAACCATAAATACCACATATAGGAGAGATCCCCACTCTACAGACTATTGTACAATAACTCTCAATGTGTTGACGTGCTCAACACAGGATTTACAAGGTTGAAAGCCAGCTTTTTCAGGGCGGAGCCCTGCTCCAAGGCTCCTTCAGCCTGTGTTATTTAACCTTCCGTCTGTCACCTTCGTTTTGTATTTTCGTTACACGTATATTTTCATATTAAAAAGTTCCCCCCCAGCATAGAAATATGCTGAACATGCCATAGGAAACTTCGTTCTAAAAACATTACTAAAAGCTAAAATTGGTTCCAATTAATTTATTAATTGAATGAATTACTCGTGAAATCGTGAAAATAAAATTGTCTACTTATTTTTATTTTTGTGATTGAATATAGTACGTACGAGGCCGGATTGATATTGAAGCTACCTAAGTAGGAAAAAAACATTTTTTTTCAAAAACCATTTATTTCTCAACATAGTCTCCTTTCAGCTCAATACACTTAGTAAGACGATACTTCAACTTTTTTATACCATCTGAATAATACGATTTTGGGAACCCCTCAAAATACGCGTTAGTTTCTGCAATCACTTCTTCGTTTGAGATGAATCTTTTTCCTGCGAGCCATTTTTTTAAGTTTGGAAACAGGAAAAAGTCACTAGGAGCTAAATCTGGACTATAAGGTGGATGATCAACCAATTCGAAGTGTATTCCACGTAATTTTAGCATCGTATCTAAAGCTGTGTGAACCGGTGCGTTGTCTTGAAAGAAAGAGCACTTTTTTCTTCTTTAAATGTGGTCATTTTTTCTTGATTGCATCAATCAATTGATCCAATAATGCACGATAATACTTTCCTGTGATTGTGGATCCTTTTTCAAGATAATCGATGAGCAAAATTCCGTGTGCATCCCAAAATACAGTGGCCATAACCTTGCCAGCCGATTTCACTGTCTTCGCCTTCTTCGGAGCACTTCCACCAGCTTCCACCCATTGTTTCGATTGATTTTTGGTTTCAGGTGTGTAGTGGTGGACCCACGTTTCATCAACA
This sequence comes from Panzeria rudis, assembly GCA_956483635.1. Classification (NCBI taxonomy): domain Eukaryota; kingdom Metazoa; phylum Arthropoda; class Insecta; order Diptera; family Tachinidae; genus Panzeria; species Panzeria rudis. The sequence continues at coordinate 137,123,538 of OY101450.1, read as the reverse complement.
GTTATTCATCGACGCCAAAAAATCAACAGGATTACGCTTTAACATGTCCAAACACCGCTGTGAAGTGGTCTGTCGAACTCGTTTTTGTTCGACACTGAGCAAACGCGGCACCCATCTTGCCGATAGCTTTTTCTTATGCAAATGTTCATGCAAAATGTTGAACACACGTTCATATGATATGTTTACCATTTCAACAATCTCACGTAACTTGACTCGGCGATCATTCATAACGATATCGAGGATTTTCTTGATATTTTCTTCAGTAACCACCTCTTTTGGCCTTCCTGTTGATGGTATTGTTGCAGTGCTTGTTCGGCCGCGTTTAAATTCAGCAATGCAATATTTTACCATGTAATCAGACGGAGCAGACTCAACGTAATGTTTATCGAGCTTTTCTTTTGTGTCTTTCGCCGTTTTCCCTTTCAAATAATAGTGTTTAATCACTGCACGAAATTCACTTTTTTCCATTTTTCAAGAAACACAAAAGTTGCTTACTTCAAACGACTACAACAAATAAACTAATCGATGAATTTGGGTGAAATTTTAACAGCTGACGTTCCTAAAAAAAGTTTTTGTGCTTGTACTGCCATCTAGCGCTAGGTAGGTTCAATATCAATCCGCTCTCGTAGGTTAAACTTTAACAATATAATTAATTGAATGTACAATTTTTCTTACATTAATCACGCTTTAGTTTATTTAATTAAGAACAATATTAATTTTTTAAATGTAGCAATAGGCAAAACAGCACTTATCATTGTACTTGTAATCTCTTTAATAATGACTCTAATTGCTGGTCTTCTAATTTTGGGCATTGTCAAGGTAAGTTGGATCAATCAGTTTGAAAAGAATGAGAGAACAAAAAAAGATCTTGCACTATTATTTCCATTATTCAAAATTATTACAGAGACGTCATAAATTAATGATTCCCTGGTTGGTACTAAGTGGTATCGGTTTTATAGGCAACTGTGGTCGCTGTATATTTGCCTTTTTTTACGCCATTTACATCGGAGCTCCCTTCACTGCAATTTTCTTAATTTTGATCGCGAGCGCCTTTTCAATTGGTAAGATATGATTGCATAAAAATTTTTTTGTGTAATTTTTTACATATAATATTATCATCATTCTATCCAGGTATACCAGGCATAATATTATGGTTCATTTACAAGCTCTATGGTGATATACGCAAAGGAAATATTGAAAAGCCCGGTAATGTAATGGCCGGTGCTCAATATAAAATGTGATTTCATCTAAAGTTTTATTAATTTGCCATTAAATATAATTACATAATGCACATTAGGGTGATCCTTAATAATAAAAGTTTTAAATATTGAATAAAAATTTGATATCTTCCTGATGCATGTGGGCCATTCTAAGGTGAATTCGGACGGTTTAAATTTTTTTTTGATTTCCCGAATTTTTTGTGATATTTTTTAGTACCGCGTTAAATTTTCAGTTTTTTTAGTGATTACTCCTTCAATAGACGTCAGATTATTAAAAAATATTTTTTTTATTTTTTGCTTATAACTTTTTTTTCATGAAATCATTAAATCTCTATTTTCAATTTCAATAATTTCATACAATCAGTATATATAATTATATTGTATATATGTATTACTTTAATAAAATAATCCCCTTATTCCGCAACTATTTGTCGACGACACGTAAAGACAATATCAAAAAATTGGTACATTTCTAATGGGCCAAATTGGATAACATGTTAGGTGAAATTTTCGTTTTGATATTTTTTTTACATCCTAGACCTTTGTTTAGATCCAGTACTCATACTCACTTGCCTTCTCAGGAAGGCCTTATGGAAGGCCGCCTACCTACTCCCTTCTACATACATAGGTTTTTTTTATTATGTGTATGCATACATACATTCATTTTGTGCACGTACTACGTTTGTAGCAACAAAACTGATAAGCCGTAACAAAAAATAAGCTGAAGAAGGCCTTCTACCAGGCCTGTTGCAGAAGGGAACGAATAAGTCCTTGGCTGGCGAGGACATCGTGTGTAAAAAATGTATGAGTATGGAATGGGGGTAATAAGGCCTTGTGTCTGATAAATAAGGGTTTCTAGAAGGCCTGCTTACTACTTCTTTTCGCCGCTGGGATTTTTTCACTAATTCAAACACACTTTTTCAATTGTCTGCACTGCAGTCTTGAATATTTTGAAGTCAGTAAATCAGACAATGATTTGACGTATGCTGACAATTATTTAATATTTGTGCATAACAAATAAAAATTAAAAAAAGAAAAGCTTATAATATGTATAATAAGTAATAATAAGTTTTAGCTTACAAAGCTCCTTTCAAAATACATATATATTTAAAACTCAAAATTAATTGCCTTAATTATTGTCTGGGCCCCTACGTCACGTAGACAATTAACAACGATTTTGACAACTAAAATGAATTCTTTATTATCAATACAGCATTGTCAGTTGTAAACGTAGTGTAAACTTCTATTCACCAAAAAACGTTTAAGCACAGTCTTACTATATATTTTTCGATTTTTGAAAATTAAAAAGAAAATCTTTCTATAAATTATAAGAAATCATGTAAGCCTTATGTTTATAGTATACGATATTGTAAGCACTGTCACTTGACCAAGACTTTCGTTAATGATATCGATTTCGAATATATCTCGAACATTTATCGTGTAAAACTATAGAGAATGACACTCCAAAATGAATCCAAAAAAGTTTACCTGTTGCTCACTTTCGTTTCAAAATACATTCGATTTCTAATGTTCGTTAGCAATATCAAAAGTGATCCAATATCGAACAAATTTCGATATCGCAATAAGGCAGGAGCAAAAGCAATTTTTTAAAATTATCTTTATTTTTTAATTTATTTGTTTTATTTATTTTTTGACCCCCATATGCAAAAAAATAAAGTGTGTTTGAAATATACGGTAAAACCGGTTTTTCTATGGAAATTTTGTTTTGACATACATTTGAAACACACTTTATTTTATTTTGCATATGGGGGTACATCTTTAACTTACGCTGCAGTCAATCAGATTTGAACACGGTACCTCCAGGCTAACAGACTAACACACATCCACTTGGCTATGGCGGCAAACTTCTTTCTGTTCAATTACTGCACATATGTACACGTATGTCTTATTTTAATTCTTTAACTTACGGATGGAGTCAGACAGTTTGGAACACGGTGCCTCTTGTGTAACAGACTAACGCACTAGGCTATAGTCACACATTCGAGAAATTGTCGCTTAACCAATCATTCGGTTTTTTTTATATTCCCAAAGAAATATCGAAGAGTTTTGTGTCGAAATTTCTTCGCTTTAGCGAACATTCATTTATATCAAATCTCATGTCAAGTGAACTTTTATATAAAACACCACAACCAACATTTTTGTGGAATATTTGAAACGTCTCACTCTTCACAGAAAGAATTTGGCTTCATAAATCCAAAGAAACAATTTCGTTAGATTTTTTCATATTTTTAATGAAATATTTCGTAATACTAATTCTAATGAAATTTCACAAATATTCTGAGAGAATTTCATTGGAATTGCTTCAGTAGCTTTCACAGTTTCGTTAGAAAGCTTCAGTGGATTTATGACAACAACGTTTTGTCATTTTATATGTTGGTTATTGTTGTTGTACTCTTTCTTATTATTATACACTCATAGACACATTTTTTTTGACAGTGCTGTTGGCTAAAGTAGTTAAGACGTTGCATGTAGAGCAAATAATGATGATCAACAGTCTGAGTTCGATACTGTGAGCGCTCATCAACATTAAAAATTTTTCTGATGTGCATTAGCGTCTATCGCACGTATTTGTAGCATGGGACTGTTAATAAATTGAATTAGTCAATAAAAGAAATAAGCTAATGCTTCTACTAGGTAATGTAATAATTTCATTAAAGCAATGAAATAATTTCATCACAATAATGCAGAATATCATTAAAATAATGGCAGAATTTCATTAATATAATAAAATAGTTTTATTAAAATAATGAAACCATTCCATTAAAACGAAGAAATAATTTCATCAAAATAATGAAATATCTAATAGACATATTTCATTATTTTGATGAAATTATTAAGTTGGACCAATGGAATTATTTCATATATGTATTTAAATTTTCATTAAATTAATTGTAACGAATCTTGTTTCATTAACCCAACACAGCGTGACGTTGATTGAGTTTCAATGAAGTTTGTCATTGGATTAAATCAAGATTCACAGAGTTTATGAACAAAATTCTTTCAGTGTAGATTATACATTTTACCATGACTACGGCGATGGCGATGCAATATCCAAAAAGGTGTCTTTGAGGCGTAGCAGAAAATATACGAGTATTTACAGTTTTAGAATAGTCATTGAAATATCTTTCATCTTATGCGGTGACCGCCACAATATTTTTCGACCAACTGTATTCTTCACCTGCACATCTATCCGTTCTCTCTTTCAAAATCTTTTTGCTTTTGTAGAATTATTGTCCTTTGTTTCCTTGTTATGAATTCGATGGTCCCTACCTACGCCTATTGTTTCGCTACGCTGTCCGTCTGTCTGTCTGTCACAGGCTGTTTCCAAGGGAGCCAAGGGAGCGTAAGAGCTACGGACCTGAAATTTTCGCAGAATATATAAAATTTTGGCCGCTACAACAACAACTATGTGATAGTTAAAAATTAAAGGGTTTTCTAAAGCGAGCAACGAAACATGTTGAAATACTAATGTAATGTACAGACACTTATGTATATATAGACACTTTATATTTTCAAAATTAGTGTTGATTGGTGCAGTCTGTAATCTACTCTACAGACTGCAGCAATTAACACTGATATTTAAAACAATAAAAATTAAAGGGTGTTCTATCAGTTAATGTAATTTTGACTATGTAATTTAGACAATTTGGAAACCGTAAGAGGCAAACTCTTTGAAAAAAGCTAAAGCTAAAAAATTCCAAATTAAGAAGTTTCAAAACGAAAAATTGCCGAAATAAAAAAGCGCTTAAAGGAAAAAAGCACTAAAATTAAAAAATAAATAAAACGTAAAAAATCACCAAAACTAAAAAGATCGTCAAAAAACTAAAAAACTCCAAAAACCGAAAAAAGTCATCAAAACGAAAAAAGCACTAAAACCTAAAAAATCACTAAAACTAAAAATATCGTAAAAAATTCAAAAAGTCGTTAAAAATTGGAAAAACCCAAAACGAGAAAGAGCACCAAATCAAAAGAAAAGCGCCAAAACTAAACAAAAGCCAAAAACGAAAAAACTTGCCAAAATGGAAAAGTGTCAAAACCGAAAAAAAATAAAAAATAACGCTAAAACTAAAAAAATCACCAAAAACCGAAAAAAATCCCAAAAACCGAAAACAGCACCAAAACTGAAAAATCGTCTAAAATAAATCGCTAAAACTAAAATTATCGTGAGAAAACGAAAAAGCGAAAAAGCGTAAAACAAAAAAAAACACAAAACCGAAAATCGGCAAAACTAAAAAACGGCAAAAAACAAAAGACGAAAAATCGCCAAAAACCAATAAATCACCAGAAAAAAAGCCTGAAATCAATAAAATCGCTAAATCAACAAAAAATAAAAACGTAAAAATTGCTAAAATGAAAAAAGGGCAAATTCTCGTAACGTTACATTCAAAAAGACTCGGCCATGATTAATATTCCAAGGACCAAAGGAAAAATTTTTAATTTATTTATTTATTTATTGTTTACATTCCGCCTTTACGAGCCACTGATTTGTCTTGAAAAAAGTCAAAGTCTAAATGAAAAAATAGCACTTTGCCATTCCGTTACGGACCGGTTGGACTGGCGAGGTTTCCAACTAGCTCTGGCATCCTCAGGAGGTCCCAACCCTCTCGCCAGCCTCGTATCCGAAACAACAAAAACTAACACTACTACAAATACACCAACCAATGAAATTTTGAGACAGGTGATGATCGTCTCGTTTGCCCTCCCAACCTTGTCGTGCAAAAATCCCAAGCTTGAATTTTGGTTCACGACCCACTATACCCGCTTGACTACGACTATCATTTTTCTGATGTTTTTAAAAATTAAGTTTGACAAATTTTAGAACAAAATTATGGCTCGTCAAGACCCTAGTTAAGGAAATTGATATCTATTGGATGTATTAAATATTTTGGTTTTCCCGCCAGAAATTCTTTAAAAAGTGAATAAACAAAAATGGTATTCATTTATCAAACAGCAAGAAAAACACAAATATTTTTATTTGTAAAACTTTTGTTCGTTGGCTTTTCCGCAAATACTCACAAAAATTAATTGCCATTATCAATTAAGGAACAGTGGAGCAATAATACATGCAATAGAAATTTTTGTCGTAAAATATACAAGAAAAAAGTTCTTTGAAATATATTTTGGATGAAAACCAACTTAACAGGCATGTCACACATTCCGACCGGAATGGTTTTAATTCCGTACTTGCATTGCGATCGTTTTTATCTTTACTTCTTCAAATGCCGGTTAATACCCGACTGCACAACGCAAAGAAGGATATTATTTTTATTTTTCGGCGGTATATTAAGCGTTTTTACACGCAAAGCTCCCATTAAGCTTTCTATTATATTATATAAAATGTAAAGCTTATTAATTATCGTTATAATATGTATTTGCTGCACCTAAAGGTATGTTTGTTCATCGCAACGCTGATCTAATTTGACATCAATACCATGACAAGTGTCTCAATTTTTTGCCCCATGGGCCATGGTACTCGTCATCACTGCCATGTCAACTTTTTACATCAATGATAATGATAACAATATTGTCACATATAGAATTATTAAGAAAAGGAAAAAATCTTTTATTTACTTATTTCCATTTGTTAATTTTACTTTTCTCGTGTTGTTTCTAATGTTGGTCCTCATCTCAGTCTCCTCAATTCATCGTATGTTTATAAGACATCAACTTCAATATAAACATCATCCTTTTTGATGTTGATGTGACATTCATATGATGACCAAGTGTCATCAATGTGAGGACAAGGTGTAATATTCTCGTTTGTTTACGTATTTTATATGTGCATCTACACTGTTCTGTGGTCTTGTATATTTTACTTTTAGTTTTGTCATAGTAATGATGATTAATGTAAAACAATGCAATGACATTTTTAACCGACTTCACAAAAGGAGGATATTGTATGTTTGTCATGTATGTATACTGTTTACCGAATACTGCATCAGTTGTGAAGCGATTTTAAAAATTTTTTGTATGTGAACTGGTATACTCCACAGGTGGTACCATTTTCATCAATATACGATAGGAGCGGGAGAAGGGTACCTCCCATACAATGTAATTATTATTTATCGCATATCTGAAAGACTGCATCAGTGAGTGAGAGTCTTCAACCTTAGTGGGAGTCCTTTTATAGTCAATGCGCGTAAGCCAACAGAAAATCGATGTTGTAGGAGCGAGGGGGTGGTATCTCCCTCACAAAGTAATCTTTGATTATCGCTTCTTTGGAACACTATATCAGTGAGAGTCCACAAACTTCGTGCATATTTCTACGTACAAATTAATTAGTAATTATTGCATATTTGGAATACTACATCAGTGAGAATATTCCACCTCAGTGAGAATCCTTTTATAGATAATCCGCGTAATAAAACAGAAAATTTGTGGTGTAAGAGCAGGGGAAGGGGTACCTTCCATAAAAATTATTTTAGTAATTATCGCGTATTTTGAAAAGTATATCAGCAAGAGTCTACAAACTTGGTGTGAATTACTTTATAGTCAGAGCGCGTAGTTTGGCTGAAAAATTGTAGTGTTGAAGTAAACGGAGGGGAGGGTACCTCCCATAAAAAGTAATATTTAAAAATCTTAATCTTAAAAGAAATTAAACCGACTTTAAAATACATGGAGGTGTACCTAACATACAAAGAAATTATTACATCAGTGAGAGTCTTCAACCTCAGTGAGAATTCTTTTATACTCAATGCGCATAATCCTACAGAAAATTGGTGATGTACGAGCGGGGAGAGGTACCTTCCCTATAATGTAATCATTAATTCTCGCTTATTTGGAACACTATATCAGTGAGAGTCCACCAACGTGGTATGTATTCCTTTAAAGTTAATTTGCGTAATAAAGCAGAAAAAGGGTGGTGCGAGAGCAGGGAGGTGCCCATATCAATACAAATTAATTAGTAATTATCGCATATTTGTTATTACTGGTAGTGTTGGAGTGTAGTGGAGGGGTACCTCCCTTACAAAGTAATTATTAATTATCGCATATTTGGAATACTACATCAGTGAGAATATTCAACCTCAGTGAGAATCCTTTTATAGCTAATCCGCGTAATAAAACAGAAAATTGGTGGTGTAAGAGCAGGGGAAGGGGTACCTTCCATAAAAAGTATTTTAGTAATTATCGCGTATTTTGAAAAGTATATCAGCAAGAGTCTACAAACTTGGTGTGAATTACTTTATAGTCAGTGCGCGTAGTTTGGCAGAAAAATTGTAGTGTTGAAGTGGACGGAGGGGAGGGTACCTCCCATAAAAAGTAATATTTAAAAATCTTAATCTTAAAAAAAATTAAACCGACTTTAAAATATATGGAGGTGTACCTAACATACAAAGAAATTATTATATCAGTGAGAGTCTTCAACCTTAGTCAGAATTCTTTTATAGTCAATGCGCGTAATCCTACAGAAAATTGGTGATGTACGAGCGGGGGAGGGGTACCTTCCCTATAACGTAATCATTAATTCTCTCTTATTTGGAACACTATATCAGTGAGAGTCCACCAATGTGGTATGTATTCCTTTAAAGTTAATTTGCGTAATAAAGCAGAAAAAGGGTGGTGCGGAGGAGGGAGGTGCCCATATCAATACAAATTAATTAGTAATTATCGCATATTTGTTATTACTGGTAGTGTTGGAGTGTAGTGGAGGGGTACCTCCCATACAAAGTATTATTTAAAAACCCGATTTTCAAATATATAAATGCGTTAAGTACTTAACTGTTTCCAGTCCTAGTTAGCCGAGCAAGAGCCGAAGAATTTTGCTTGTCGTAACTAGACGACGGAGATTTAAGAATTTATCTCGATGCAGGGATGGCAAAATTGGTACAATTGTACCATTTTTGGTACAATTGTACCATTTTTGGTACAATTTGAACTTGAAAAGTACAATGGTACACCACTGGCCTATTTAGTACAATTCATAATTTTTCCATTTTTTTAGAAAATCTCCTTATTGCAGCTCTTTTGTTTTGATAAAATATTTGTCCTTTTCTTCCACTCGTACATATGCAAGATTTAATCTATTAAATTGGAATTTTTCGAAATATTGAGAACAAAGTTGCACTTAAAAGGAGGAATATTTAAAGTGTCAGATAAGACCAGCTCACAAAACGTAGTCTCTGCAATTTAAAGCTCTTGCTTTAAATTCATTTTAATAAATTTATGTATTTGTATTGCAGTAAAGGCGACTATTTCGAAACTTTATTCTTCTACCTTCCAATAGTAAGTTTGTCTAAATTAATGAGCTATTTTCGATTAGGAATTCCTAAATCCGACATAAGCACACTTTCCTTTTTGTCACAGATAGAACTCTGTATATACTTACATATGTATGAATAGAAAAGTGATATATTTTCGATACTTAATACATGATTTTGGCTTCAAAAATCTGTTTTGGTACAATTAGGTTCCAAAAAGTACAATTTTAGACAACAATTGGTACACTTTTAAAATCTCATATGCCATCCCTGTCTCGATGTATTGCATGTTTATCCAACTAAGCGTATTTAGCCGATGAAGAGCCGAAGCATTTGTCTTGCTGGATCGTCGGATCGGTAGCTGAGAAATTTATTCCGACGTATTGCAAGTGTTCCAAATTAACCGTAGTTATCCGATCAAGATCCGAACAAATTATATTGTCGGATGGTAGTATTTAGAAAACTTTAGTATACATATATCTCAATGTAAAGCACGTTTTTGCAACTGAGAGCTGGAGCATTTATCTCGTCGGATTGTATTATTCGTTTGTTGTTACTAAGCGACTGACGACCACTATTCTCGTAGCAATACTCTATTGTCTGTAAATTAAAGTATAGAAGTGGTCACTAATTTATACCAAAGAAAACAGAGTTTTTAAGAATCTAAACGGACTGAGTATGTCTCATCTGGGAAAATAAACTTCTTTACAACTATTTTCAATAATATTGCTAATTTCTATAGAATATAACAAAAAACTTACAATTCGATTTGGTACAAAGAATATTGTCATTTTACACTAACTTTATTCCTTTTGTCCCACAGCTTAAAGCTCTTCTTATCAATTCATTAAGAGCAAAAATTAATCTATTGCATCATAAATATTTCTTTTTTTTTTTTTACATATAAAAGCAGGCATTTATTTTCATTAATTTATTACAGTTTCAAATTTGCACTAAACTGCAACTAGTTTCAATAGAAAGCACTAAAAAAATATTAATAAATATTTCTTATCATAAAAATGGACGGTCATTCTAAAAATGTCTTCCTAATTGGCGTCTTACATATCCTTTGCTACATTGTGTTTTCTTTGGAACCTCTAATGATAGCAATTAAATTGTTTAATGCTATTCATGATGATGATAATGGTGAGTGCGTTGTAAAGCCAATCAATTTATTTTAATAAATTTTTTGAACTTCTATCTCAGTTGAATTGTCCTACAGCGAGCCCATTCACAGTTTAGGTCTTGCGGGCTTTTCAATTTTAATGGCAATTTTAGCGGGCTTAATGACACGTGGCGTACTCAAGGTTAGTGTCGATGTAAATTTTTTTTAAATCACAAATTAACATTCAAAGGATTTTGTTTTATTCCTTTTGTCGCTTTAGCAACGTCATGTGCTAATAGCTCCCTTCTTAGTTGCTTACTCTTTAGTTTCCGCTGCCACAGTTGTTTTATCTATAACACGTTTAGTGTTAGACGATAAACACTCGTTATGTTATATTGAAGATGGTTCATATGCAATAGGTAAGTCGGTATTATTTATCTTATTTAATTAAGTTTTAATTAAATTTAGCTTTCTTTTTAATTTTGGTTTATATTCTTTAGGCGTACTTATCATTGTCCTCTATCCCATTTATACTTTGTTTTTAAAACTTCGCTCTCAATTTCTGAAAGAAAAATCTCTAGAAAATACTTCCTTCCAACATGAAAAGAATACCGAAGATGTACTAACAAACAAATTATGTGTTTAATACAATCATTTGAAATGCGTAGTTGTTAAGTAAATCATAGTTTTTAGTGTTTATTTTCTTGTCATTTAAAGTAAAAATTATTTTATATTAAAAATTAACGAAAAGGCAATCAAATATATTCAAAGCCTTAACTTTAAAGAAAATTGTGCGTTTTTATCTAGACTTGTGTCAAACTCGTTCAGAAGCTCGTTTTAGACACAAACCTATGATCAAGCTCATAGAAATTAAATTGGTTTGATCACAGGTTTCTGTATAAAACGAGCTAATGAAGGAGTTGGACATAAGTCTACTCTTTAGTTTATAGTTTTTACCATACAGGGCTTCAATTAATAAATTGAGCAATTAATACTTAATTGTTTCATAAATTGAGTAAAGTTCGAAATGTAACCCTTTGTAACAACTATGTTTACTGCGAAGCATGTTCAGTGAGCAGCAAAAATTGTATACAGTCCATGGTATAATAATAAGTATACAGATGGCACTATAACGTCAGATGACTATATTTTGCTCTGGTAATTTTGTGCATAAGTTACGTCAACACGTGTATATTTTTGACAACCATCATCTAGTTTTTGTTAAAAAAAGATTTGTAAATACAATTAATTTATTTGTAGACATAATTAAAACTTTATTTAAAATGGAACCTAGAACGATTTTTGTAAATACAAACACGGCATTTGTGACATTAGAAAATAAAATCAACTCGATTATTTCCAATTAAAAGTATTGTGTTATTCACAATTGAATTGTTAACAAAAATAAATATTTTTAATAAATTTAGGTCAATTATTACAACTTGGTAATAGTGTAAGGCAGGATTTTGTCGGACGAATAAACAGTCTATAGTTATTAAAAATTTGACTTATCGCTCAGTTTCAGTTAAAGCAAAGTTGTAATAAAGATAAACTGTTTAAACGTCAGACAAAATCCTGCCTTTAACTATTGCCAAGTTGTAATAGTGGCCCTTAATATTTAAAAATAAACGTTATGCTTTACAAAAAATACTTTAATTAAAATATCAACAAACAATTTTGTTGACTCCCGTGGTGTACTGGCTAGTGTGCCAGGCTATTAACCGAAAGGTCCCAGGTTCGATTCCTGCCAAGTGTGTTTCTGCAAAAAAGTATTTTTTAAAATTTTTTTCCAAAGTTATTAAATTAGTTTGGCTTAAGTTCATTTTTAATTTAATCATTCGATCAAATTATTTTTTATTTAAGAAAGAAATTCTAAAGCATGTAAATATTGAACATTCAAAGAAAAATTTAGCTGCACGGAAGGTTGAACTGACAGCTGTTTCGTGACCACCAAGTCTACTCATCAGAGTCCTTTACCCACACTACCACTGACAGTGGCAACAACCCTGTAGCGAAAATCCTACTAATATTAGTAAGCTCAATTAACACACTGTCACCATCTTGTGGCGAGTCGCACCTTATTGAACTTTGTCTAAATGTTCGGAACTTCACTAACTGTCTTTTCTTAGCATGTTCAACTATTTTAAGCTTTTTTCATTTCAGTCTTACCAGCGTGGAATATCGTCGATATTCTCAATGCTGGGATTTTATTGAATTCCCAATTATTAAAACTCTAAAGGCACTTAGCTAAACATGAATGTGTACTGATCCAAAAAAAAAAAAAAAAAAAAAAAAAAAAAAAAAAAAAACTTTGGCCAAATAAACATTCAATAAAATCCCAGCATTGAGAATACCGACGATATTCCACGCTGATAAGACTGAAATGAAAAAAGCTTAAAATAGTTGAACATGCTAAGAAAAGACAGTTAGTGAAGTTCCGAACATTCGAATGTTGCGCACACGTTTCTCGGACAAAACACTCGCGAACGGCTATCGAAGTCGGAAAGAGAAAGAGCTGCTAGAGCTCACTCGTCGCTCAATTTGTGGCAGCAAATCTTTCGATTTCGATGTTTCGCTGACAAATCAATAGCGAACCAATATCGAAGAAATATCGATACCACAAAAATGCAAGAAAAATTATTTTTCAAGATTGTTATCTCTATTTTTTAATTTATCTATTTTATTGTAAATGGAATAATTATTTATTTTAAATTTTAACTTACGCTGCATTCAATCAGATTAGAACACGGTACCTTCAGAGGCTAACAGATTAGCAGACATCCACTAGGCTATCGGGGCAAATTTTTTTTATTCAATTATTGCACATATGAATGCAAATTACACCTTCGAAAAATTATTGAAAATTGTTCGATGCTACGAACATTCACATTTTATGAAATTTGGCAATTGCGCTTATTATCGCGACATTATCGACAAAAGCTCGCTTTAGTGAACATTAGATATTTTTAGATTCACGAGCATATATCGAACAAATTTGTTTCGAAAATTCTTCGTTTTAGCGAACCTTCGTTTATTTCGAATCTCAGGTTTAGTGGGTTCTTATATTTCTTCCGTTCTTATATTTCTTCCGTTATGATATAATTTAGCAAATCATTTTATTGAGTAATTTAATTGATTAGAAAAATTTTAATGTGTAATATCAACAATGATTATTGTTGATTTTTTCACGTTTTTTTTAACCAAAAAAATTTACAAAAACTTGAATTTTTGCGCCATACATAACAAAAAATTTAATTAACTCAGTGCTTGTTGTATCAACAACCTAATTTTTCATATTCATTAAATATATTTTTGCATTAAATTTAATTTAAATTAAATATTAATGACTTGATTTGTTAGTGGCTGTTTGATGATATTTTTTTCTGTGTACTTATTGACAAGTCAAATGCTAATTGAGTAAGCTGACGTCTGAAATTTAAGAAAAAAAAAATTTCAAGAAAAATTCAAGTTTTGAAAAAAATTGGACCAAGGACACGACTACCCACTAGTGATGTTATGAATATTCGTATTCGAATCGCCGAATATTCGCCTCTTTCATGATATTCGTATTCGCCAAATTCAAGCGAATATTTCATGAATATTTTGTGAATACCTTTCAAAAAATAGTACATAAAAATACTGAAATTTAAACAAAAAATATTAATTTTTTACTAAAAAAAATTTGTCTATAACGCAAAACAATAATCTTCTTTTAGTAAAGAAAAAAGAAACAAAATATATTTCACAACGTCATGGTATTTAAAAAGTAAAGTCCTGTTGAATTCATTTATTAATCATGTTGAAGTAATACTCAAAGCTCAGTAGAGGACTGTTGAACTTCAAAAATAAAGGTTTTGAAGTCTTTTCTCCATCAAGCCTATTGCGCGGTGTGTAAATAAGTGCCGCACCACTAAACATTCGCTCGCTCGGAAGACTCGCCGCTGGTGTCACTTAATATTGCCTGGGTATAGGTAAAAGAAGCTCGTATTTTCCCTTATTTACTTTCCACCAAAAATTTAAAAAAGTGGCTTTCAGTTGCTAAGTTAATAATTTAAAGTTCCGTCATGGGAATATCATAATAATGTTAAATACGAGTACCTATAGTATTGTGACAGTTTTTCTCTATTTATTGTTATTGACGCAAAGGGTAGATTATTTTTCAATTAAATTTGAAATATTAAGTGGTACTAACTATTTAGATTGAATATTCGTATTCGTATTCGAATTCGACGAATATTGTTTCAGATATTCGTATTCGCGAATAATAAAAATTGATATTCGTAACATCACTACTACACAGAAAAAATTATCACCAAAAAATTTTCAAACATAAGTTTGTCTAAAAATAAATTTAATTTTCAGTAAATGTTCTGTCCATAATCTATGAATTGTTTGTTTGACTTTGATTTAGAACGCAAACACCAAAAACAACAATAAAAACTGTGTCGAAGAAAACCACCCCGATGACGACATACACACAAATAACAACAACAACAACAATCATAGCAAGAGGAATGCAATCGTACCAAGTTTGCTTACAAAAGATTTTTAAGTGAATCGATAGGTAATGTCGTTGCATTAATTCTCATTCATTTTTTTTAGAGTATTTAGATAAACATTCAGACTGGAACACATTTAACAAAGTGAAATCTCATTAATACTTAATAGATGATGAGGAAATTTTTGTTTGTATTTTTGTTTGATTAAGTAAATTATTTTGCTTAATAATTGTTAGCATTTTTAGACTAATTGTTTATTAAATTCAGACAGAAATATTGTTTGATATTTTTTAGAAAATCCAGTAAATATATTTGTTTGATTTAGTAAATTATTTTGTCTACAATTTGTAAATATTTTTAGACAAATTGTTTTATAGATTTAAACAATTTGTGTGCTGAAAAAAAACACGTTTTTTTTAAATGAAATTGTTGAGGTATTTTTGTCTATATTTGCAAATTCGTTTGTATTCTTTTACAGAAAATGAAATTTAGTTTTTTCTGTGTACCTACCATATATCCTGAATTTCTAAATTGTAATTTTAGCTACAGTTATTATCAGAATATGGCTAATTGCTCGATTAATTAATCGAGGTTTTAGTTTAATCGGCTAATAATTAGTTAATGTTGTTATTATTCGGTTAACCGATTAATAAAGTTTTTTTTCCTTCATAAATAAGTAGTTTCAATAAATAAAAATGCATAAATTATTTATTACTTTGATATTATTAGTATAAAAAAACAACTACATAACAAACATAACAATTCTTGAACTAAATCAAACAAAAAAAAAACAAAAAAGGAATTCAAAATGTTTAGGATTTCAGAGATTCTTTTCTTTAGTTTTGATAAAAGTTTACTTTGAAAAAATTCTTTTCCTTATCGTAGATGTTGGAGAAATCGGAACCAACCCATAATACAGAATATCTAATTTCTCAGTAATTTTCCTGGATTTCTCTAAACATATAAAATCGTCCATTATGCCACTAGAGTAGGGCTGTCATACGTCCTGGTTTTCCAGGATTGTCCTGGCTTTAGACAAATTGTCCTGGTGTCCTGGTCCACTGTTAAATTGTCCTGGTTTTTTGATACAGCCCATTAAAAAAGTTGCTTGCAATAAAGCAGGTTTTTACTATTATGGAATAAAAGTAGCGCTGACAAACCTGCTGATATCGCTGCTGAGTTTTGTATGGCGAGTTCCCGGATTGGAGTACATACTACATTTTTGCTAACAAAAGCGCTTTTGAAGCTCTGAAAATCATCAACCTTTTCAGCATTAGAACTGAAAATATATGAAAAAAATGGTTCGCTGTGGATTGGCGTCGTTAACGCCATTTTGAATTTTTCTTTCTTTCGTTTCTTTATTTATTTTTATTAATTTCATATTTTAACTCAATGTTTCTTATTTTAACTTCAACTAGTATCGAACTAAGAACCTTCAGGCTTGAAGTCCAACGTACCAATCACTCGACCAAAAACGACACCAAGAATCTCAAATAAACTTACTCTTTATTCTTGCTTAAGAACCTGCTTTGGATCAGCACTATAAAATCAGATTTTTTGTATAGCTTGTGTACGAAGCTTTTGTATAAGTAAAAAGCAAATATTTTTCTCGCTTCAAAACCTGCATTGTTGTGACGCTATGAAATCAGCTTCTGAACAAGCTCATATTTTAAATCGAATTATGAAGCGCTTTGTTTCTTTAGTGCTTCAGAAAACATGAAATTTTTTTACTGGGAGGTCAATGCAGACAAAAATTTAGTTTCTGCTGATTTCTGTTATGAACAGAGGTTAAGCTTTCTGTTATAACGCTGTTTACATGAAGCAATTTTACCAGCATTTCGTCACCTTATAATTGGTTTGACCCATAAACATAGGAAAAACATTAGAAAGCAGCAAACCAATATTAAGCTGACGATTTGTTACCTGAGGCCAGGGCTGCCAAATGATTTTGATCAAAAATCTGCAGAAATAAAGCTAAGCATTTTTCGTAGTTTTATAAATTTTTATTAATAAGAAAACAAAAAAAAATAGCAATCGCCAGTATTTTCATGTGGTTTATAAACATAAATGCATAACAAAAAAAAAAAATTGATTTTACAAGCTTAAATATATGCCATGGAATATAAATGATTTTCAGAATGAATACATATCCGAAATTATAATTTTTGCTAAATCGTTTTTAATATGAGTACCACAACAATTGGTTTTATGAGTTTCAAATAATCTGTATATTTGGTGGGCGTCAAGTAGCAGGCCAAAGACGGCAGGCCCAAGCCGATAGGAGGTAGGCCCGATTCCTGATTCAATATTCCAAAAAATGTTATCTAATATTGTGAGTCTTTAGCTTCCTTTGTCGCACAATGGCAACATGCTTCCAAAGGTTTTTCATGTTTTTCTCTGTCTCTGATGACCTCATTTATATTTGAATTTTATTTCACTCTCTGTTTATTAACAAATTTTGTCGCTTTGTTTCTGTTTAATGCAATGAAATGCCTTGCAATGAAATCTATATTGGAATCTACAGTTGGCAGTCGCCATTCAAACTACAAACAGTGCTCTAAGCATTCAATATTTTAATATTTTCTCTACTTTAATTTGGCGAAAAAGTTTTAAATTTGCAATAAAACAAATACTTTTATTATTCATCTCAAGTTCGTCGAATAATTAAAACACGAAAAAAAATCGTTAAAAATGAAGTGGTGCTGTAGCCCTTTTACCACTGGCATCACAATTGGCTCCATTTATATTGTGGGCAGTATCATCGTTTTTCTTTTTGAGCTGGCTTTGTATATAGAGTATAATGGACGTGTTGAAGATCCTGAACGTAGAGAATTATTGAAGTCCGACTGTGAGTTATAAAAAAATAAAAAAAATACACTGTACAACACGATTAAAAATTACGGGGTTCTGACAACCGATTCTGGTAGAGGAGTCAAAAAAAAATACACGTCTGCCTGTGTTTTGCACGATCACAGCGGAATTTTATTTTAGAGGTGGTTACAGTTTCCCCCTTTTGGCCTATTCCTGCAGCATATCGGTACATAAAACTATGTGTTCTTTACGTCTGGGGTGTAGGGTATGTTCAGCAACTTTGTAGAATATATTAAGACAAATATTTTTGTGTAACATATTAAACCTCAAACTCCCCCACATAACGGTAATTTTTTTGCTCTTTTCTAACAATTCGTATAAAACACCCAAAAAAAAGGGGGAGTGCGGGTATAAAATATGCTACAAAAATGTTGGCCATAAAATTGTATTACATATATGTGTTCTAAGACAACCAAGTTCCAGCTTCAACTTGTACGCCAGAAATTATTGAAAACTTAAAATATATTTAAGGGCTAACTTCATACTTATTCACAATTAGTACTCGGCATAGGAAATCTTGTAAGTCTTACGTTTAAAATATAAGATGTGTTCAGCGCGTTTCTGTAAGACACAATGAAAAACATTTTTATTGAACATTTTAATGCTCTAACTCTTCGTTGTATTTGTCTTTTTGTATATTTCTTAAAAAAGGGGCAAACAACTCCCCTTCAGCGGCGATGTAGCCGGCAAAATCTTCTACAAAAATGTTTCTCGTGGTCTTATGCTTAAAAAAGCTGAACACATCTCATACCTTAAACGTAAAGCTTACAAGCTTTTCTATGCCGAGTACAAATTGTGAATGAGTACGAAATTAACTCTTAAACATATTTTAAGTTTTGAATGATTTCTAGCGTCCAAGTTAAGTCTGGAGCTTAGGACTTTTGAAAGACCTGCACGCAAAGAAAAGATATAGTTGTGGCATGGTTGTGTCAACAATGTCATGTTTCCCGATATAGCTTATGGTTGTATCAAGTAAGTTATTATTGTTTTAAAGAATTGTGAACCTTAATTAGTTTACGACAAAAAACTCATGTTTACATTTAATCATGACATTATTATCACTCACATTAATAGCAACATGGTTGAATCACAACAATATTATTATTAAAAAAAAATCGAGCCACAGTCATGATATATTTAAAAATTCAACAACAGTATGGTTCTATAACAATAAAATATGATTCTTGCCCATACTATTGTTAAAACAGTTTACTTGCAATCAAGCTTTGGTTACAAAAGAGACATGGCTCTCTGCTTCCAAAAAAGTTTTGGTTCTATCCCTTGGTTGAATGATTTTTCGTCAGTTTTTTGTTTTGCTTCAGAGCTGTTGGCTTATTTTTGTGTGTCGCTTGGTTTGAAAAAATAAAAATAATAATAAATTACAAATAACAAAAACTGATAAATGCTAGCAATTAATATTCGGCCATGTTGTGAAAACAATTTGAAAACGAAAAAAAGTGTTACTTTAATCGGACAATTTAGTGCATTCGTAGCTTAGTTCGGATAAAATATCTTCACATATCTTAACATCTGACACATAAAAATTAACTGAAAAGCTGCAATATTTTAAAACTAAATGGTTTTGTAAATAAAAAAATGGTTAATTCAAACCATATATTGTAATTTTGAACCATATATATGGTTTTCTCGAACCATATACATCGTTATTTCGAACCATATATTGTAATTTTGAACCGTATATATGGTTGTCTCGAACCATATATATGGTTAATTCAAACCATATATTGTAATTTTGAACCATATATATGACTGCCTCGAACCATATATATGGTTGTATTGAACCTTATATATGGTTAATTCAAACCATATATTGTAATTTTGAACCATATATATGGTTGTCTCGAACCATATATATGGTTAATTCAAACCATATATTGTAATTTTGAACCATATATATGACTGCCTCGAACCATATATATGGTTGTATTGAACCTTATATATGGTTAATTCAAACCATATATTGAAACTTTGAACCATATATATGGTTGTTTCGAACCATATATATGGTTAACTCAAACCATATATATATGGTTGTTTGGAACCATGTATATATGGTTGTGTTTAACCATATTATATTTAAAACAGTTTGTTTTTAAACCATAAATTCTACCATATATTCAATCATAGTATGTTGCTCTTCGATTATGGTTGCCTCAACCATGTTTTTTCTTTGCGTGCAGATGTAAAGAACATATAGTATTCATATACCGATATTTTCTGATCTCTGATCTCACAAAACGGCGACACACGTATATATATTTTTTTGTCTCCTGTACCAGAGTCAGAACCCCGTAATTTTGGAAAAAATTCGAGATTGTTCTATAGTGCTATTTTTCATAGTAGAAGGGAGGGAAATGTCTGTTTATTTAATTTTTTTGTTGAAAAGCAAAATTTTTATTCAAAGAAATTTTAATTACATATTTTGGCCTAAGATCGGTTTTAACTCGGTCGAGTGGTCAAGCGGAAAAGAGTTCTGAAGAGATTAGCGGGAGCTATCGAAACGTCAGTTCAACCCTCCGTGCAGTCAAAATTTTCTTTGTTTATATGATTCACATTTATTTTTAAATAAAAATATAATTTAATTGAAAAATTAAATTAAAATCGCACTCAAGATAAAATAATTAAAACTTGTTTGGATATAAGCTCATACAGTTTGACTAAACTCATAACTTAATTAAGCAAAATTTTTTTTTCAAATACATATTGGGAAGTAAAACATAACCGTAGCTATATGGGGCATTCCACGCTGAATCGGAAGGTTTAAAAAATTGTTTTGTTGTCTTTTCCCCAATTTCGTGCCTTCAAAAGAGCCTTCCTTGCAAATTAAAAAAATTTTTTTTGATACTCTAACTCTTCGCTGTATGGGTAATTTTGCATCTTTCTTAAAAAAAAGACAATAAACTCTCCTTCATCGGCGATATAGCGGGCAAATTTGTTTTACAAAATTGTTCCTCGTGTTGCTCTACACAAAAGTGTTGAGCTCATCTTCTTCAAGAGTTCCTTGCACCATTTGCGCGTAACCTGCAAATAATGGATTCTTTAAATAAATAACATAATTTTTACTTTCAACAGCCATGGAAACCATGATCGTATGTGGTATATCAGTTTTAATATCGTCTTTATATATAGTGGCCATCGTAAAGGTAAGCAACTGTTAAAATCGTCTTTAATTTATAAAAATCTGAGCAAATGTGTGCTATTATTTTCTTTTATATTTGCAGAAATATCATTATCTAATACTTCCCTGGCTATTGTTTGCCATATATGTTCTCTTAGTAATATTAAGAACAATGTATTGGTGGTTTATAGGGGCTGGCATGGGTGGAGCTTCCGCCATAGTATTTCTCTTGCTGCTTCTAATAACTGTGGCTTCAATTGGTAGAATGATGAAATTATTTTAAACTCAACTTATTCTTATGATAAACTTTTCTTTGATTCTATTTTCTCTCTTCAGGTATTCAAATTACTATATTCTGTTTTAGTTGTTCACTGTTTAAGAAAATCCGTAATGAAAATATTGAAAAGTCTGAAAGAGTTGAACAGCAAACGTATGGTAAAAATTTAATATGAATTTGATATTATAGAAACTGTGCTTTTATAACCTAATATGTACTCATTCATTTATTATTATTAAATTAGTAATTAATATTATTTTTTTTTTAAGTGTACTTACCCTTTACAATAAAACATATTTTTTTTAATAAAAGTATAAATTATTTTGGCTTAAGTTCGGTTTTAATTTATTTTTTCAACTAAATTATATTTTTATTTCGAGATAAATGTAAAGCATGTATACAAGGAAAAATTTGGCTGCAGGGAGGGTTGAACTGACATGTTTCGATAGCTCCCGCTAAACTCTTCAGAGTTCTCTTCCACTATCGAAACATGTCAGTTCAACCCTCCGTGCAGTAAAATTTTTCTTTGTCTATATGCTTCACATTTATCTCGAAATAAAAATATTGTTTACTTATAAAATCTCAAAATAATAAATTAATATACATGTTTGTATGCATTGCAATTACTTAATTTATATAATTTTTTTATTAATCGAATAACTGACTAAACCGAAATTAACTGATTTTAACAGGTATGTGGTCGAAATAAAACGATCATAAATAATCTGCTGCCTTGATAACTCCACGTGGTTGTCAATTCGTCTGGATGCTGACTATTGCATTAAATGTCTAAAGGAATTTTAGGCAAACAAATTTTCGCTGGGTATTTGCAACCGCGTTTTTAATCTGTTTGAATCAGCTGTTCTCTTGACGCATACCACTAATTTCCTTAATAAAAAAAAAATACTTTTAGATTGTTGTAGTTGTAGACATAGGGTACATAGAGGCCAAACAGAAACTTCAAAAACCTAAGTGTGCTGTCAAAAACCTAAGTCTAAGGATGTATTAGTAGAACATTTTGTATTAGTATTGATTTAAAATAAAAATTTCCGCACAGCACTAAAACCGCACTTGGTTGTAACAAAAAGTATTCTAAACTATTTATATATTTTATACATGAATTTTTAAAAGTTTAGGCAATTATTGTTGTATTAATTAATGAAAATATGAATTTAGAATGCTTTTTAATATATTTGAGCTCAAAAAATATTGATTTGCTAAACCATTTTTGCAATTTTTCTATTTGGTACCAAAAATTTTTATCCCAAAAAGGAACAAAAATACAATACTGTTCAATGAAAAATAGGGTTGAAAACTCTGATAAATTTCAACACGCAAATGTCAACAAAACTAAAAAAATATTTTAAAATTACAGCAATAAGATATATAAAATTTATATTAAAACAAATAAAAAAATTAAATAAAACTAAAAAGTGTTTGTGCGTGGAAAAAAAGTTACGATTTAGTGCATTTTCAAGTGGAAAAGTGATAGTCTCTCAAGTGTGTTGAAATGCAAAAATTGTGTCCTCTCATTTTTGTTGAATTCACAATATCTATATTTGTAAAGAGAGTTGTCATTATTTTATTGACAGTCTGCTATCAAGGTAGATTTATTTACCAGATAGTCGCAGTTCCTTGAAAATGTCAAATTATTAAAACATATACACAACATAACTTGTGTATTTTGATACAAAATTGACAGCCACAAATAAAGAAAAAAGTAAACAGCTGTGGAATCAAGAGTACCTGGTAAATAAATCTACCTTGGCTTGCTATCTATGTTTATCAATGGTTGTAGATTTGCGAGTACCTTGCAAACCAAATTAGTGTGCTTTGACTTTTCTGTAAGTGTATTGGTCGTAATTAAATTTATATTTCAGTCAATAGTTGACATTCGATTTTCAAAAAAAAATTAATAAAAAATTCCCAATTTCTATTGAGTTTCTAAAAGAAATTTTTCAACGTATTATGTTTCAGGTGAAACTAGCGGATTGATTTATTAACCCACAAGCTATATACAGACGATTGTCAGTTCTTACAATATTGTAAGTAAAATGTGCTAAAAATTCTTACAATCGTCTGAACTGAAAATTTTTGTCTGACAACTGTCTGCCAATAAATTGTAAGCTTTTCTAACAACTTTGATACAGCCGTGTGAACTAACAATATACCTTGCGCTGACAATTTTTTATTGTCCGTACATCGTCAGCACATTGGCAGATCTGACAATATTGTAAGATCTTACAGCCGTCTGTACAGGGCTACACCAAGGCGAATTCAGTACCAGGTAGCCTTATCATCACAGATGATCATCAGCTGATTACACCCCATCAGTCAAACTCTATACAAGAAGAGATAAAAACTTTAACCCGAACTGTCAAAGCACATATAAAAATAGTCCTACACCTACTTTGTATGTGTGTTGTTTTGATGATAAGGCCACTTTATATTAATTCGCTTTGGGTTACACAATTCGATTAAAATTCATAACTTAAGTGTTATTAAATTGTAATAAACTAATCAATACCCCTCCACATACAAAAAAAACTCCTTGAAACTGAGAATTTTCATGATGGATCCATATTTTTATTGTAAATTAATTTTCACTTAATAAATAAAAAGAAAATATTTTTTTGTTTTCTAATTCAAAAATTCTAATAAATACTAGTGAAATGGCAACACTTGTCACACTTTCTAGGTTGTTAGTTCTCGCACCAACACATTCATGCGCAGTGCAATAGCTCTCTGTTTTGATTTTTTCTCCAAGGCCAATTAAAAAATGAATTGTTGCATCTCAACGAAATACATAAGTATGCATGTAGTTATCTGTTTCTATATACATTCTTCACAAAACCCAGCGAACATTTTTGTGGAATGCGTTTAGAATTTGTAGTCAAAAAGACTGCAAAAATTTTATCGTATGCACACAGAAAAAAAAGGAATGTAAAATCCACATGCCGCAATTTTGATTGGAAATCATATTAAATTTGCAAGAAATAATTTATCGTTTGAGTGTGTTAGTGTTTATTTGCTTTGTTCATAGCTACAATTCACTGTTCTGCTTAGTTGTGTGACTTGTTGTTGTTTATTCTTACATGTGTCGTCTATGTAGATGACAAAAAACGAATTACCAGCGAAAATTTACTGCTGCTGGTTTAAAACTACCATTGTTTCATATTAATTTTAAACGGAAAATTATTAATCTAACCTTAAATCACGGTTAAAACAATTTTGTTATAAACGTTAAGTTTCATTTTCAATCGACGTGACTATAAATTTAATTTCAAATAAGCTGTATCTTAAATAATCATTTAAATCATGTTGAATTAAAATGAAATGCATTTTACATACGATGGTATTTATTTAGTGTATAAGTAAAGAAAAGTTTGAAGCCGTTGTGGCTGCAGTGGTTAGCGCGTGGACTATCATGCAGGTGGCACGAGTTCAAATCCTGGCTGGGGCAGTCAGCTACAACGCAAAGTTTTCTGATGGTGATAGTCATCAGAAAACGTAAGTAAAATAATTAATAAAATAGCTACATTAAAGTCATGTTGTTTCAGCTTGATATAACTTTAATTCAACATGATTCTTCGTGTTGTTTCAATATCAAATTCACGTTGTTTCAACTTAAAATAACTTTGATTCAACATGATTCTTCGTGTTGTTTCAATATCAAATTCACGTTGTTTCAACTTGAAATAACTTTGATTCAACATGATTGTTCGTATAGTTTCAATATCAAATTCACATTGTTTCAACTCGAAATTACTTTGATTCAATATGATTTTTCGTATTATTTCAGTATAAACTTCATTTTGATTTAACTAAAATATTAAATCAACATGAAATATAGTTCATTCAAAAGGAAAAATTTTCTTTTAATAATATTGTAAATCATGTAGATTTAACATGAAACACCTATGAAGCAAAATCACTACCGAAAAATGTTAAATTAACCTGGTTTTACATGGAAATTTTTCTGTGTGTGTTGGTCAGAAAATGTAATAAAAATTATATGAGAAATTGACAAATAATCAGGCCCCTTTTACGACATTCGAAAAACTTTCCAAGAGAATTTTCTACAAAATCTGAAAAAATATCCTAAATGAATTTTCGACATGTCTCAACAATGTGAAAAAAATTTTAAAAATTTCAAATGCTTATTGCAACCTGTTGTATTAATGTTGAAAAATTTCTCTTTTAGGAGAAAACTTGGTTTAGGGACCGCTTCGTTGAATAGGTGCAATATTCCTTATTCGACCGACGTCCAATATTTGGGGGTTACTGTTGATAGTAGATTGACTTGGAACCGTCATGTTAAATGCGTAACATAGAAAGCCACTAGGGCGATCTGTGCGGTGAAGAGTTATTCCGGGTGCACCTGCGGCATGAACCCAAAAATGGTGATTTAGATCTATACAATGATTGTTAGGCCAATCATTACGTACGGCATGATCGTATGGTGGCAGAAGACACTACAGGTTGTGGCGACAACCAAACTCTGCAAGTTCAGAGACTAGCGCGTCTTCTTACTTCAGAGATTGGCGTTACTACAGGCGCTATGAGGTCATGTCCAACCTTGGCCATTGATGCCTTAATTGGTTTAACACCCATACATATCTTTATAAGATCCTCTCCGGCAATAGCTGCTTGCTCGGGAACTCTGCCCGTCATGCCGTGCAGAGGGCTGCTAGGAATGCCTAGTGACAGGATGAGCTGTGAACATAGGCTCGCCAGGAGATTCAATGTCACAATTCCACTTAGGGCAACGTGGGAAGAAAATGATCCTGCTGTGGATTCCAAAAGTTTATGCTGGCATACGGATGGATCCAAAACGGAAGATGGAGTTGGCGATGGAATCTGTGGACCCAATGTGAAAATCTCTGTGTCCATGGGAAAATGGCTTACGGTATTTCAGGTGGAAATACTGGCGATCACCAAGTGTGTTCATATTAATTTAATTAGGGGCATTAAGGGCGTGCATATCGCTATTTTGCCGATAGTCAGGCTGCTCTTAAATCCTTAGTTTCTTAGAAATTCCGTTCGAAGCTTGTTTTAGAGTGTTTTGACTCCCTACGGGAGCTATCGATGCGGAAGAAGGTTTCCATTTACTGGATACCTGGCCACAGCCGTCAACCGTGTAATGAGAAAGCAGATGAAATGATCAGGAGGGCCTCTGCTGCTCCTCTTATGGTCCCAGAACCCTTTTGTGACGTAAACTGGTCGACTGTCAAGTCCCTAATCAAAGGAAATGACATATCGACCGCAAAAGAAGTGTAAGCTGGCTTCTTCTGCTTTCAGGCAAGCCAAAGCAACCGAGGTGCCTAAGTTCAAATGGCAATAAAATAGAAACCATTAGGGTTATCGGTATAATTTCTGTGATTCATACATAAGAGTATAAATGTCGAAACTAAATCGGAGAGGATAGAAATCCCAACGGTATCGAAAATTTTTTAAATTATTCTCAGGGCCTGGCCACATGGGCGTTTTTAAAACGAGCGTTTCTATTTTTTTAAATTAAATTTGAAAGTTTTCAATTTTTAAACTTTCAAGTTTAATACAGAAAAACAGAAACGCGCGTTTTAAAAACGCCCATGTGGCCTAGCCCTGAGTTGCTTAAGGCGTTTTAAATTTTTTTCGGGAGAGCAGCTTTAAGTTTTGAAAGGTCGCTTCCAATTAGGCGTTAGCTTATTTTTCTTTAAAATTTTTTTTTGAAAGTTTTCAATTTTTAAACTTTCAAATTTAATACAGAAAAACAGAAACGCGCGTTTTAAAAACGCCCATGTGGCCTAGCCCTGAGTTGCTTAAGGCGTTTTAAATTTTTTTCGGGAGAGCAGCTTTAAGTGTTGAAAGGTCGCTTCCAATTAGGCGTTAGCTTATTTTTCTTTAAAATTTTCACAGAAATTAGCTGTTTTAAAAAAGCTACAAACAAGAAAAATTGATTGCCAAACAAACTCAACTTTGTCCTAACTCGACTTAAGCTGTTAAGACTTGTGACCAAAGATATATCCTTTTTTTTGGCGATCTGTTTTGGTTTGCCGACTTTTTCATTTAAGTAATTTTTTTCTTTTGGCGATTTTTTCGTTTTGGCGACTTTTTCCATCTATGTACTTTTTTTTTTGTCTTGGTGGTTTTTTTCATATCGACAATTTTTTAGTTTTGACGGTTTTTTTATTTTAGGGACTTTTTTAATTTGGCGATTTCTTAGTTTTGGCGATTTTTTCGCTTTAGTGAACTTTTACAGTTGGTAAATTTTTTTTTGTTTTGTAGGCCTCTTTTCGTTTTGGCGATTTTTTCTAGTATAAACTTTTTTCGTTAATCGATTTTTTTGGCTTATGCTAGTTTTTGTGTTCATTTTGGAGTTGTTTTTGTACAAATATAAAAAAATCGAAATGTGCTTTATGACGCCTTTATTATAGGAAAAATTACAACAACAAAAAAGCTTGAAGCAGTTTGTCGTATACTTTATATTTTATCGATATATTAAATAATGATACTCATACGCTGTTCTGTGCTGAGACAAACTAACTTACTTTTTGTAATTTTTGCTATAATAATGGCATCATAATTTTGGAACCACTGGTGCTAGTCCCTAGAATTTTTTTTTTGTGAAATGGTAGTTGCTGAAGATTGCCATACAAAGTTCTATTCTATTCGGAGGTGGTCTGGCCCAATACCTTGTTATTTTTATACGAACTAAGTCACGTACAATATATTTTGGAATTTCTGCAAGCTCGAGATCTTTTTTAGACTCATGGTTTCTGGGGAAAAGTTGCTTAGAAATCAAACCCACCCTACTGTTTAAATTAAATATCCTTTCGACAATATAATTGAAAAGATATTTCATGAAATGCGCAGAGCTATCGATCCTAAAAATAGCCAACTATTCCGCTTAGGCTTACACAGCTCAGTTGATTGTTTTGATATAGTGTCAATTTATCTAAGACATTTCGTCAAAATATGTTCACTGGGATATTATGCATATCTATGTCTATTGCATGTGTATCTATTATTATATATCATATAGCAATGCCACAACAATAACAACCGGCATTTGAGTTTGTTTATTGAATCGTGCCTATCGGCCTTTGAAATTTATTATTTTTTTTATGTAAGAAAATTGTTTCTAAATTTTTTGTTTTTCTTTTAGAATCTAAAGGCCATGTCAGATAAAACTTTTGCTTCGCGTTGCGTTACAGATTCGCTTTGACATCTAAGATGAAATGTACATACTTATACGAAACATGCCACATAAAGCACTTTTAACGCAGCGTGAAGCGAAAAGTTCGGCAACTCTCATCTTTTTGCTTGCTTTGACAATCAGCTGGAATAATTTTCTTTTATTATATTGCCAAACGAAACATATTGCGCGTTTGAATCTGTTTTAATAAGAGGTAAATATGTATGTGGCATTTATTTATTTATAATAAATCGTAAAATAACATAATTGACTTTTATTTTTATAAAAAATATATGTATAAATAGCAAAATTATCAACTACTTTTTTGGTAAACGATCAATGCGCGAGTGTTGTCAAAGTTTTCATTGTGTCATACACCTTTTGCTTTACACTTTTCTATCAAAGGTTGAAACGTCACGCAAAGCGACAAAGTTTTATTTGACACGGCCTTAACATTTAGAATCTGAAGCAAAACAGATCTGTAATTAGTTGAGAGAGAAATAAAAGCTGTTTTGTCGTAGAAACTCAATGCGTGTGCAAAGTTGCGTAAAAACCTGTTAAACAGAAAAAGTTTAAAAATTTCCAAATGCCGATACATGTACACTCTAAAACAGTTTTGTTGAAATTTAGGTCGATAATGGTAGGCAATACTTTAGAGAATACTTTCTACCTAAAATTACACAACAATATTTTGTAAACGTTTTGTTGATTTTGAGCACAATATGTTTAATTTTAAACATAATATGTTTAATCATTTTACGCAATTTGTGTTTAGATTTTCCCCTTCTGACTAAATATGTTTGATTTTAAAATTTGTTTCCTCTAATGAAAATGCATAAGATACATGTGTTTAATTACATTTAATAAAACTGAAAATATCAGAAAAAATAAACCAGACCTCATTTTTAATCATAGTTTTTTTAAACTATGTTTTTATAAATTATTTAAATATATATAAATTTAAATATAGAAATATATTATTGGCTATTAAGTTATTAAATGGAAATCATCAAGCGTGGAAACAAACTGTTAATTAAGAGAAAAGCATATAAATTTAGAGTCTGCAAAACTCAAAATCGAAAAAAATCGCCAAAAATAAAAAAAATCAACAGAACGAAAAAAACGCTAAAACAAAAAAAAAAGCGCCAAAACTAAAAAATCGCAAAAAACCGAAAAATGGCCAGAATGAAAAAAGTGGTAAAACCGAAAAAAGTCGCCAAAACTAAAAAATCACCGAAAAAACGAAAAAAAAATCCCATAAGCCGAAAAAAGCGCCAAAACTAAAATAAATCGCTAAAACTAAAAATATCATCAAAAAGCGGAAAAAACGTTAAAACAAAAAAAACCCCCAAAACCAAAAAATCGCTAAAACTAAAAAATAACGGCAAAAAACAAAAAAAAAAATCGCAAAATAACCAAAAAATGATTAAAAAATAAAAAAAGCAACAAAACCAAAAAAAAAATAGCTAAATCAACAAAAATAAAAAAAATAAAATTAAACGAAAAAAATTTTCGAAATGAGAAAAAAAGAAGAAAAACCAAATGGGTTATATGTGTAGTAGCTGTAGCTGTACCCGTCGTGTGTGAGCCAAAGTCGGTCGCACTTTACTGAATTTATTAACAATTTCTTCTTCACCTATAGAAATTCAAGAAATTATTTTAATAAAAACTTTACACAATTTTATGATATAATAAATTCACATCGCAATTTTGTTAAAATCAGTGTTTTCTACTGCTATTGAAAACTTGAGAAATATATGGCAGTAGCCAATTTCTTCTTTTTGGTTTGTACAAAAAAGCCCATCCCTTATTTTGTGTGCTTTTGATTTTTTACATCTGCTTTTTAAGCTAGCTATTGCAAAAATCAAAAGCCAGCTAAAAGGCATTTGGAGAAAGTCACTATTTGTGGCTATTGCTCTTCTACTTTTACCTATTTTAAAAAAAGGCAGTAGTGAAAAATCCTAAAACTATTAAAAAGCAACACAAAGAAAAACGAAGAATAGCTAGTAGCTGGTTGAATAGTTGCCAAAAACCGCACGATCTAGTGCCATTAGCCGGTTGTGAGAATTTATAGACACGATTCACAAAGTAAGAAGTGAAATCATTAAGGCCGAGACACATAGAATCCGTCATACGTTATACGTCGCCTTTTTCAACTGACAGCTAAGTTAAAATACATGTTTTCTTATGAACTTGATCACATACAGTACTTCTCCGTCAACGCAAAGTACAAAGTTGCCCAACTTTTAACTTTTAACGTACGTTGAGTACTTTGACAACTATTGTTTGATTTGTTCTTTGTTGTGGGGTTGTTTTTCGCTCAAAAATAAAATAATTTAAATTAAAATTTATTCGATTGTATAAAGTATTGGTGCTTTGTTATAAAAAAAATAAAGAAATTAAGAATTAAGAAATAAGAATTAAAGAAATTAAAATTAATAAATAAATAACAGCTGATTTTCTCTCCGTTAACAAAGTACTCATTGTGCCAACATTATCCGTCATTCCGTTAACGTCAGTTGAAAAAGGCAACGGATGACGTATGACGGATTCTATGTGCTCCGGCCTTTACTTGTAAATGTACAACGTATTAATAATCACCTATTTTTATTTACATACATATACATACAACATATGTTTACATATCTATATGTATGTATGTATGGATGGATATACATATTTAAACTGATGTTCAGTGTTTCCGTTTTAGATATTTTTAATCAAAATTTATTACTCTTTCCAGTGTGTTTCTGGCACTCATTATTTTGTTGATTTATCCACATTTATCCAGAAACTTTTTACTTTCGCATCATATAGTTAATTAAATATAATAAATATAAATAAATAAAAGTTGGAAATAATTTTCTCAGAAACAATTTTTATTTTAGTTATTTTTTCATTGTTGAATTACAATTAATTTTGATTTTATAGTGTTCAGTTTCCCAAATTAATATTTCACTATTCTTTTAATATTTTATTGAATAGTTAAATATTTAAGGTAAAATATTAATTTGCGAAACAGCATGTTGCAAGATTAAAATTAATTATAGGTTAACAATTCCCCAAAAAATACTTTTTAAAATAAAAATAGTTTCTAATATTTATCACAAAAATTTTAAATAGTTTTTAACTTTTTTCAGCCGATGAAAGCCAAGACATTTATATATGTAGTATGAATGTATATTATAATACGAAAATAAAAAATAACTCCGAAACGATTTAAAATAAAAAAAAAATTTTATTGATGACTTAAAGTTAATTTTTGTCGTATTTTTCTGTGCTATCGAACAAACTATTCTGGGATCCATTTTTCAAAACTTTCTCATATAAATTCTTACTTACAACGCATTTTTCGTGTCCGTTGAAAGTATATATGTATAGTAAAATATTTCATAAAATGAAAATGAAATCTGCCATAGCGTGATTTAATATAAAAATGTAAATTTTTTTTTAATATTCATTATGTGTTAAAAATAAAGAGTGATAATACTGTTTATACTCTCTTAATATAAAATAACATGTACGTAGTTCATCCTGTTGATTTTCCATATTTTAATAAATAATTTTTTGTCGAAAATCGGAGGGGGAAATTTGCTCCCCCCATGTATAACTCTGTCATTTGTCAAACGATTTTCAAAGCTCTTTGTTTGAAAGGTTTTGCCTGCACTTTTTTGAAAATCACAAAAGATTAAAATAGGCGTAGTAGGCTTAGAAACTTATACAAAATCCAGCAAATAATTTGTATTGTATCCCCTTACCCCCATATTTATAGAATTTAAAATGAGTTTGAAATGTATTTGATGTCAAATTTTTCATACAAAATTTTCCTAAAATAGATTTCAAATAGATTTTATTTATTTATGAATATGGGGGTTGTTAGTATACACAAAAAGTTTATTTCTGCTCTTTACATGTTGGTGGTTACATACCACGCGTTGCGGGCGTCTACGCGTTACAAACTTCTGCCAAAAAAGTGGAAATAGTTAGTTTCCATAAAGCACGTTACACAAATAAGTTTGCAACGCGTCTGCCGCAAACATTTCAGCAACTTTCAAGTTTTTTTTTAACCTATTGAATACTCTTTCATAAAAAATAAAACAGGCTTGAAATTTGCTTTAAGACAAAATTTCCATACGAATTTTTCTTAAAATACATTTAAATCCATTTTAATTTTTTATGAATACGACAGTTAAGGCTTGGACTTTTATATTCTTGCCGTACTATTCCCGGTGCTTTTGATTTCTCAAGAGTTGCAGCACTGTTAACCACGTACATGCATTTGTATTTCAACAAGAAATGTATGTACATACCAAATATCAGCAATGCTTCGTTTTGTCGCTACTCATACTCACTCATGAAATTTTAAATGCAAGTGAGTAGACATCATTCAAATTTAACTACTCTGATGTACTCATACTCACAATAACATCGATTTATAAGTAGAAGTACTCATCTATGATTCATAAACCTCCTCAGTTTGATTTATAAAATACTTATAATACTCATAATACTTACATCTGATTCAACTCATCATAGCAAACACACAACACACAAACACGTATAGAGCAAACACACAACTTCATGATCATCATAGCAAACACACAACGCACAAAGACGTAAAGAGCATACACACAACATCATAATGATTATTTTAATGTTCGTATGCCAATTATACTTATTTTTCATCGTATGTACACATTGAGTTAAGGAGAGTCCAAATCAACAACGTCATAAATCTTGTTAAGTATGAGTATTAATGGGTACAACATCACAACAAGTATGAATGCGTATAAGTATAAGAAATTATGAATCATGATTCAACTCTACCACTGGTACATACCTACCTACAAATGCACAAATTCTATTCATACCACCATTTGCTTCTGTTCGTATATCTATTAACATTGGCGTCTGTGGCTTTTAGCAGTTTTTCGTATGTCTTTTAGGAGTTTTGCACGCGGCTTTTAGCTCCTGTTCGTACGGCTTCTAGCTGACGATCAATTTTTATTAGGCGGCTTTCAGAAAATGTTTGTTTTATTCTACTTACTTGTGCGTGTGTGTACTGCTAGTGCTTTTGTTGCGTTTTGGCTTTTTTCAAATTATCATCTTTGGCTATTGTTAAAAAGAAAAAAGCTGACGGGAGCTAGTGCTCTTCAAAATGTTACATTTAAAAAGCAGTGTGTATTTTTGCCACTGCTTTTGAAAAGTGAGGGCTTTTTCAGATTTAGCTTTTGTTAGGTATTGTAATTTATTTTTTATTTTACCTAAAATAAGCTCAATATTTTGGTCTTTTTACTAAAATGGCAATGGCATCGCATTTTAAACACTGGTTAAAATATTTGCAAAGCTATTAACATCAGCGTAACTATTATTGCCCAAGACTTTGCTGCTAATATCCGATGAATTTGTTTGATTTGCTGTTGTAAGTGGCTCAACCTTTTCAAGAGTTTTCCTTTCCTAAAATTTTTTTTTAAACTTTCAAACATATTTTTCTACTTTCACAATATTTACTTAACACTATTTACATAAAAAACATGCTATTGTTATTGCACGCCTCATAAGCGAAGCGTTAAGGTGGGTACTACTCTCCATTCACGCGAAACTACTGATTTTTCAAACTTAAAATGGCTCTATTATTATCATATTGCACTTGTTAGAAATATATACACACACATATTAAGAAAAATACTATTTTTAACACTCAGGACATTTTTAATGTCATTTTTATTATTTAAACTAATTAAAAAACTGTTTAAAAAAGTTCTGTCTTGGACGTCCGTTTGTCTGTATGTACGGATCCTGTATGTGGTCACGATAACGACCGAAAGACTTCACTAATCGAGCTTTTTTTTATTTTTTACGCTTCAATATAATTAGGAATAGAAGCCTATTTAATTTCACGGTCTAAATGAGATTATGAGGCATGCACTTTTGGATTTTCCAAACTATTTATAAACTGCTTTAAAAACTAATTCAATTAATATAAGAAAAAATGGCGTGCTTCTATTCACAAAAAAAATTTACACCAAAAAAATTTTCAAACAAAAGTTTGTCTAAAAATAAATTTAATTTTCAGTAAATGTTCTGTCCATAATCTATGAATTGTTTGTTTGACTTTTATTTAGAACGCAAACAACAAAAACAACAACAAAAACTGTGTCGAAAAAAACCAGCCCGATGACGGCATACACACAAACAACAACAACAACAATCATAGCAAGAGGAATGCAATTGTACCAAATTTGTTTACTGAAGAGTTTTGAGTGAGTGAATCAATTCATTAATGTCTTTGCTTTAATTCTCATTAATTTTTTTATAGTATTTAGACTTGAACACATTTAACAAAGTGAAATCTCATAAATCCTTCATGGATGATGATGACACAGACAAAAATTTTGTTTGTATTTTTGTTTGATTAAGTAAATTATTTTACTTAATAATTGTTAGCATTTTTAGACTAATTGTTCAGACAGAAATATTGTATTGATATTTTTCAGAAAATCCAGTAAAAATTTTTGTTTGATTTAGTAAATTGTTTTGTCTACAATTTGTAAATATTTTTAGACAAATTGTTTTATAGATTTAAAAAATTGGTTCACTGAAAAAAAACATGTTTTTTTCAATTAAATTGTTGAGGTATTTTTGTGTATATTTACAAATTCGTTTGTAAGTCCGTTCATAGACAAAATATTCACTATTTCATTGAATTCTTTTACAGAAAATGAAATTTAGTTTTTTCTGTCTTGCAACGTGTACACTTTTGTGCTTCTTCTTTCTGTTTATAGCTTTGTTAAGCATGTTTCTGCTATTTTACACAGATAAGCTTAATTTTCAACATTTTGACGTTATTTAGACATATGTGGCTGTCTTTGCTTAAAAATAAATACTTTTAACAGCAGATTTGTATTTTTGTGTAAAATAAGACAGATATTGTTTTTTTTTATACAAATAACTATAAAATCGATATAACTTAAGACATATAAAGAATATTTCAGGAAAAATTTAGACAATATATGATTCTAAATTTTAGTTAATGTTTTAGAGTTTATGAATATATTCTTGGTGCCCTCTGCCAGAATCAGCCGTTAGAACCATTTTATTTATTTATTTATTTTTGTGTTGTACAGTGTTATTGAATAATTACATAGAAATCGGCAACGCTGCTACTTGCATTCATAATTATGTACTCGTACGCGTATTATTATCATTTCGAAACCTTTAAGAATCTACAAAACCATAAAAAAAAATTTAAAAAATCTTGTCTGCTAAGCTTTTTGTATGAATAAACAAACACAATCATATGTAAATGTGTTTCTTTTAATTTAAACGAACAGTTTTTGTCCGTCAGCGAAATACGACTGTTGTATTTTTTCCTGCAATATTTCTTTATCACATTTCAAGTAAATAAACAAAAAAAAAAAAAAAACAAACAAAAATTCTACGAACAGTTAACCAAAAAACCCAAATTGCGAGTACAATGCACTGCTGCAATAAAAATCGTTACACTTTTGGCATCATCATTGGTTCCATATACACTTTGGCCAGTTTAATCATTTTCAGTTTAACAGTCTATTCTTGCGTGGATGGAAGTCGTCAGCAAGTGGATGGAATGTATGAACTAAAATATCCAAGTGAGTTATGAAAAGATTTGCTACGGATTAGATAATTTATACTAAAATTTTTGTAAAAAGCTTTACGAAGGGTGGGGGGGGGGAGGGGGTCTAAAAACTCCGAAAATAGCGTTACGCAATATGTGAACAGCCCCATATCATATTTTCGAAGACCTTTAGAGCCATTGTGGTGGCCAGAGGACCGACCTACAAAGTCTTAAAAAATTCGGGAAACTTCTGTGAAGCCATCTAGAAGTTCTCACAAAACCAGTCAGTTAGTAACACATCCCTGAGACATTTTTATAATTGCTACAGAACAGAACAATCACAGAGTAGTGACTTCTACCATCTGGGGCATAATTAGGTTTGATTCTCATGTTGATTTTTTAAAGACTTCTGTTTCTAGCGGTGGTCACATTCATTCTGGGAAGATGGAATGAATTAAAATGAAGTAGGACTTGACAAGAGAGTCAATGCCATCATACATGTACTTGGGAGAAAGATCTGCCTCTAGTAAATCGCGGAAACTCTGAAATGGTTTACGGTCACTTTCAAAACAATATGAAGCTATAGCGGTCGTCTTTGGTCCTTGTTCAAATTTCCCACGACGAGTTCAAAATGTATCAAGATTAATTGAGTTATATTCTTCGAAAACCAATCGTCTCTGGAACCAAAAACTTTCAGGCAAATTCCAATTCAGGTTTGTTCTGGATCTAAATTTAACTCTCTCTTTGGAATCTGGCTATAGGAGACAATAGACGGGGAATGCTTGAAATTATATTTTGAAGCGTTGTTGACAGAAGGGCATCGAACTCTATTGACTCACTGTAGGTTAGATTAGGTTGAATAGGCTGCCGGTTTCTAAAAACCGGCCCACTTAAGTCCCTTTTGGTCCCTTTCTGATGCCTGGGATCGATAGGAAGGATATTCAAGAAAGTACCCTGCCTATCCCAGAGGTTGGGTAGGTGTTAAACCAACCCGAGTAGCGTATGAATGAATTTATTTCCCTAATATCGCATTTCCACAGGTCTGCTAGTTCGGGTAGTGACGGATCTCCCTAATATGACGCTCTATTCCTAAATAGTGCTAGACATCGGCAGAGGAGGTTTTTAACAGTCTCTTCCTCCTCCTCGCTCTGACAACTCCTGCAGAAGTCGTTATAAGGAAGATTAAAATTCTAACATGGGGCACCGATGAGACAGTGCGCCGTTATGACCGCTACGAGTGTACGCAGTTGTTGACGAGGAAGCCCCAGTATGGTTGCAGATCTTTCGAAGTTATACTGGGGCCAGATGGATCTAGAAACCTCATAAGTGATTTCATTTTTATGCATGTAACTATGAAACAATGTGGAATGTGTGCAATCGAATAAGCTCCAATGGAATGGCTGAACTTGTTCCAGATACCGCACATATTTGGTATAACTTTGTCTAAGATTTACGACAGTAACTGCTGTTCGGCTCAAGCTGATGATTTTTTAAGCATCGGTTAAACTTAAGTATGCACCCCCTTGAAAGCACCTGTGGGACTTGCGACGTACATATAGTTGTGTTCGAGATTAATGTCAGTACCTGATTTTCGGCCTAACCTTACGGTTCTCTTAACACCGTGTGAAATTGAACGTTCACCACGGCCACGGGGCGAACCTCAAAGGCGCCTGTGTGACCTGTAATGAACATAAAACTATCCTTCCCCTTGAAGGTAAGACCATATCCATCGTATGCCTTGGATGCGACTATCATTCCTTTAAGTCTCTGTGAAGGAAGGTCACTGGTTAGGCCTGGAAAGAATACTTCAAAATGTTAACTTTCCCGCCGGAAGAAAAAAAATCGTTCCAAATGTTAACTTTCTATCGATTTTGATATGAGCGGATACCTTAGGTGTCGTTTCACCTTTTACCAGTTTAGCGTAGACTATCCTACTTCCTTTGGATACTTATGTTGATCGTTTTTTTCAAAAAACTAGTTAGTAATATATACGTTTTTTTGGATAATCGGCAAAATATCAAGGTATAGACAGCATTAACCTTTTCGCCAGAAAGAACAGCATCAATATGCAAAACTGTTACTGCTCTGGCATGGCACACTCAACCATGCACACTCTTTTGACTTTGTTGTTGGGTTCGAGCTATCACTGTCCGCATCGAGCAGTTTGCTTTTCCATGTCCAATAAGTTATTCATGTTAGATTTGTTATGCCAGCTAAGTTGAAATGCCAATAGCCTCATTTACCGCTCACAATTTGATTCTGCGATCGCCTAATATTACTCTCTGCTCTTTATCGACCTGAACCTTCAACTTTATTTGTGCTGGTGCGGACGCAACGGAATTTAGTAAGTAAATCACCACTATTTACCATAGAAATGGGTGGTGTGGAGTCATCAAATTGTTAAAAAAAAAAATCACGGAGTTTCCAAGCTGCTCTCGTATACGGCCACTGTTATCATCACGATATAGCCGAATAATTGCCTAGGTAGACCTCCGTTACTTCTTTTATTGGTCATATCATGGCTTTAATCGGACTACCGTAACTCCCGGATGGTAAACAACTTACGCGTGACCGTAATTATATTTTAAGCACAGTCAGGCCTCTATTTCTGTTGGTTGACCTTCTAGAGTTTTGCATCTATCTCACCCTCTCCTATTTGGTTAATGGTAGACTTCAACTAAGTGAACTGTGTGATAGTTCTCTGTGCGTTTTTCCATTAACCTAACACATTTGTGGTTCAATTTCATATTAAATTAAACGTTTATGGTGGAGTACCAACAAACACTCAGATTGATGAAGATCAGAGACAGGCCTGGGAGTCCGTTCTTCCTGAAGGAAGAAGCTCTTTTCGTGGAATATTCTGACAATATTGGTTATTCTATCCAACAAAATATACTGAACTCGAAAGAGCATAGGAATTGCTTACGGCTTTGCTGTCGGTTTTCCATATGGAGGAATAATCAGATTTGTTCTACACTGTGTCGTTTATGACCCCAGGGGGTCATATAAGCTAAACGTTCACATCAATGAATATGTGCGTCTTAGTATGTTGAATTTTATTTGAAATTTAGTCTTGTTGAATAACTTAATTTTAATTAAACTTTAATTTACATTAGTTAAAGCAATGGTGTCATCCTTAGTGACGGCCGTAGTATCAGCTCTTTTCATTTTCGCCATTATCAAGGTAAGTCCAAATACATAAATAAAATAATGACAAAAAAATATTTGATATGTAAATTAAATTTACTCTAGAAACGTCATTCTTTGATACTTCCCTGGTTAATACTCTGTATTCTTGCTCTCGCTGGCACTTGCTTGTTTATATTAGTTGCATTGTTTGCTTCTGCATTGTTTAATGCTAGTAATGACGACTATTTTGCTCTACTTTTAATAGGCGCTGGCTCAATTGGTATTCTAATTTCTAAAGTTTATACAAAAATAGTATTTGATATACATTTTGTTATATTTTAAGGTATTGAAATAGCAATATTTTGGTTTAGCTGTTGGCTGTATCGAGACATTCGTAAACATAATATTGAGAAACTAGCAAGTCCTGATGTCAGTTATCAAAGTGGAGATAACAACTATACTATGATGTCGGAAAAGCCATTGCTCTAAGAAGAAGGTTTACCTTTGCCTTGACAGTTACGTAGATGTATTCGAATCCCCTTTAACAGCATCTTGTCAAAGTATATTAAAAATAACATATACTATTTTTTATTTCCTTTCATATCTAAGGAGTTTAGCGATGTACATTTTAATGTTCTTTTTCATTAAATAAATGTCAAAATTCATTGCATCTATAAAGAAAATTCTTTCAGTGTACTGTCTTTCATTCTGACAAAAGCTTCTTTAGAAAATTTTGTCATCCTGACAAAAGTTTCTTTAGAAAATTTTGTCATCCTGACAAAAGTTTCTTTAGAAAATTTTGTCATCCTAACAAAAGTTTCTTTAGAAAATTTTTTCATCCTAACAAAAGTTTCTTTAGAAAATTTTTTCATCCTGACAAAAGTTTCTTTAGAAAATTTTTTCATCCTGACAAAAGTTTCTTTAGAAAATTTTTTCATCCTGACAAAAGTTTCTTTAGAAAATTTTATCATCATGACAAAATTATTTTTTTTTTGTCATCCTGACAAAAGTTTCTTTAGAAAATTTTGTCATCCTGACAAAAGTTTCTTTAGAAAATTTTGTCATCCTGACAAAAGTTTCTTTAGAAAATTTTGTCATCCCGACAAAAGTTTCTTTAGAAAATTTTGTCATCCTGACAAAAGTTTTTTTAGAAAATTTTGCCATGCTGACAAAAGTTTCTTTAGAAAATTTTGCCATGCTGACAAAAGTTTCTTTAGAAAATTTTGTCATGTTGACAAAAGTGTCTTTAGAAAATTTTGTCATCCTGACAAAAGTTGCTTTAGAAAAGTTTGTCATCTAGACAACAGTTTCTTTAGAAAAGTTTGTCATCCCAACAAAAGCTTCTTTAGAAAATTTGTCATACTGACAAAAGTTTCTTTAGACAATTATTTCTAAAGAAACTTCTATTGCCTGACAAAATTTTCTACAGAAACCTTTGTTGAATGAAAAAATTTTTACAGAAAGTTTGGTTTCATGACAAAAATTTCTACAGAAACTTGTTGCTTGACAACATTTTCTACAGAAACTTTTGCATGACAAATTTTTTTTTATAAAACGTTTGTGGCATGACAATTTTCTACAGAAATTTTCTGCAGAAAGTTTCTATAGAAACTTTCAAGGAATTAAGTTTTCTATTGGCAATTTTGTTATACAATATATAATTTTGTCACGAAACAAAAGTAATCTTTTTGAAAGTAAATTGAGCGAAAGATATTTTTTTGTGTTCATTTTCATTGAATGTTTGACACGAAATATGTTAAACGAAAGTCTTGGTCAAGTGGGTGTATGTATGCAGTATGTATGAATATGATTATCTTAAAAATTTCTAAAGTCTCCAAAGCCACAAGAAATAAAAATCTTGTATGCTTAAGCTCTTTGTTCAAATAAACACATAAATGCAGTTATTTTGAATTAATCGTACAGTTGTTGTACGGCATTGAAATCGCACTTTTGTTTAACATATTTGTTGTTCCTGCAAAATTTCTTTATCAC
Source organism: Panzeria rudis (assembly GCA_956483635.1). Classification (NCBI taxonomy): domain Eukaryota; kingdom Metazoa; phylum Arthropoda; class Insecta; order Diptera; family Tachinidae; genus Panzeria; species Panzeria rudis. The sequence goes on along the minus strand of OY101450.1, from coordinate 137,082,310 downwards.
AAGCCAAGTAAACAAAAAAAGAACTAAAACAAATTAACAAAAGAAAAACCCAAATATAATGCAGTGCTGCAATAAACATCGTTACACTTTTGGCATCATAATTGGTTCCATATACGTTTTGGGCAGTTTAGCCACCTTCACTTTATCGGCCTGTTCTTACTTGGACGACAGGCGTCGTGAAGTGGATACAGTATCTGCAAGTTAGTTGCTTCTAAGTTTAGTATAAATGTGTATGTTAGTATGATGTCGAAAGAGAGTTTCAGTAAAGTTGAAAAGTTCTGTTAATATGGGAACGAACATCGTAATGTGCCTATGCATAGTGGCAAAGAAGATCCCCTTCAATAATTTTTAATTGAGCAGATAATGTTTATTTGAGACTTTGATAAATATCCTGGAGTTAAACAGACAGATAGCACGTATTCTAAATGTAAATAATTGTGTTTAGTTCAGAGAAAAATTATCGAAATGCTACTGAATATCTTTCTTAAAAACTCTGAATAAAACAAGGCAAAATAAAAAATAAAAAAAAAGTTTTTCATGATATTTATATCTTTTTGAAATTTTCTTTGCAATAACCAAATTCATGGTTTTGTTTCTTTTCTTTTTTTTTTGTTTTGTTTAAGATAATACATGCATGTGCATGTATTAGTAGCGATTTTAAATGCTTATAATTTCCAAAATACTAAACTGATGTTCATCAGATATGAATTGTGCTCATCTGTAAACAATTACCTTTCAAATTATATATTTTTTGTCTTAATCGGCTGCATGATACGAGAGTAAAAGGGAACCTATAGATTAGACACGCAATGTACTTGTAGATTTTTAAATACTTTTGAAAAAGTGATACAATTATAAATTGCACTTTTACAAGGTGTGCTGGTTGGAAGAATGGGGAACAGAGTCATAAGCACAAATCTTTGAGTCTAAACACTTGTTATTTTTGTAATATTAGGCAAATTTTAAAACATACTTTGTAAAGAGCACGAATTCTGTTAAATATTGTTTGATATTTATTCATGTGGAATGACCTGATTTTAAAACTAAACTTAAATTTTGCATAAGCTGAAGGAATGGTAGCATCCTTAGTGACAACCTTAATATCAGCTCTCTTCATTTTCGCTATTGTTAAGGTAAGTTCAATAAAAACGAAAAACAATCATAATAAAAATGATAAGAAATATAAATTAAACTTAATTCTAGAAACACCATAATTTGATAATACCCTGGTTGATACTCTGCGTTGCGCTTTTCTTTGTCAGTTGCTTTTTTATATGGATTTTAGCCTTTGCTCTTGCATGGATCAATGCTAAGGACGATATACTTTTACTAATACATTTCTTGGGTGCTTGTGTAATAGGTATTCTAATTCCTCAAATATTGTTTGATTTATTCAATTTTCTTTCTCTTTTATTGTCTTTTTTATTTAAGGTATCGAAATAGCAACTTTTTATTTTAGCTGTTGGTTGTATGGAAAAATTCGCAAAGATAATGCAGAAAAACTTTCAGATGTAGCTGTCAGCTATCAAACTAAAAGAAAGGATTATATTACAATATCATAAAAATCATTGATTTCAAAAAACTAAATTTTAAGAATATACACATTTCTTATGCAAAATAATGAACGTTTAACTTACAAACTTAATGTCAAGGTAAATTAAACAAAAAGGAGGGACAAAAGTTTCTTTAGAAAATTTTGTCATGCGACAAAAGTTTCTTTAAAAAATTTTGTCATGCGACAAAAGTTTCTTTGGAAAATAAAGTCAAACAAAAAAGTTTCTTTAGAAAATTTTGTCATGCGACAAAAGTTTCTTAAGATAATTTTGTCATGCGACAAAAGTTTCTTAAGAAAATTTTGTCATGCGACAAAAGTTTGTTTAGAAAATTTTGTCATGCGACAGAAGTTTGTTTAGAGAATTTTGTCATGCGACAAGTTTCTTTAAAAAATTTTGTAATGCGACAAGTTTCTTTAGAAAATTTTGTCATGTGACAAAGTTTCTTCAGAAAATTTTGTCATGCGACAAAAGTTTCTTTAGAAAATTTTGCCATGCGACAAAAGTTTCTTCAAAAAATTTTGTCAAGCGACAAACGTTACTTTAGAAAATTTTGTCAAGCGACAAAAGTTTCTTTAGAAAATTTTGTCATGCGACAAAAGTTTCTTTAGAAAATTTTGTCATGCGACAAAAGTTTCTTTAGAAAATTTTGTCATGCGACAAAAGTTTCTTTAGAAAATTTTGTCATGCGACAAAAGTTTCTTTAGAAAATTTTGTCATGCGACAAAAGTTTCTTTAGAAAATTTTGTCATGCGACAAAAGTTTCTTTAGAAAATTTTGTCATGCGACAAAAGTTTCTTTAGAAAATTTTGTCATGCGACAAAAGTTTCCTTAGAAAATTTTGTCATGCGACAAAAGTTTCTTAAAAAAATTTTGTCAAGCGACAAACGTTACTTTAGAAAATTTTGTCAAGCGACAAAAGTTACCTTAGAAAATTTTGTAATGCGACAAAAGTTTCTTTAGAAAATTTTGCCCTGCGACAAAAGTTTCTTTAGAAAATTTTGTCATGCGACAAAAGTTTCTTTAGAAAATTTGTTCATGCGGCAAAAGTTTCTTTAGAAAATTTTTTCATGCGACAAAAGTTTCTTTAGAAAATTTTTTCATGCGACAAAAGTTTCTTTAGAAAATTTTGTGATGCGACAAAAGTTTCTTTAGAAAATTTTGTGATGCGACAAAAGTTTCTTTAGAAAATTTTGTGATGCGACAAAAGTTTCTTTGGAAAATTTTGTGATGCGACAAAAGTTTCTTTAGGAAATTTTGTCATGCTACAAATTTTCTTTAAAATTCCTTGAAATTGCATTGCATTTATTTCTACTAGGGCTTATTTTCAAATCTGCTCTTGCAACACTGATTTTCAATGCTCTCTCACGCTCTCTCTCTTTTCTCTGTAGATGTTTTTTGTTTGTTGAGTTTATTTTCAATTTTAAAACAAACATGCATTTTGCATTTTTAAGATGATACATTTTGAATTTCAATCATTCTTTGGTGTTTGGCATTTGTACAGCATTTATTTTAAGCAAATAAAGAAAGTAATAGTAATTTACAAATTAAAATTCAAGTGTAGAGTTTTATTAAAAGAGTTTATAATGAAATGCTGTTGTAGTCGATATGCCTTTGGCATCTTAATTGGTGCCATTGCAATTGTCTGTAGTATAACATTTTTCATCTTCGAATGCATTACTTTAGGCCAGCTAAGTAATGAAGAAGAGCCTGAGTTTAAATCAAAAACGAAAACATCAGGTAAGTTAAGAGCAATTTTATAAAAAAATTTTTAACTGAAAACTGGGAAATATGCATGTTCATACAGACTCTGGTATATTCTGTAGTTAGTCCGAAAATTATAACTTAATTTTTCCTTATTTGCTTTTATTTTAATGTTTTTGAAATAATAATCTATATTTATAATTCTTAAAGCAGTTTCTTTTAGTTGTTATTATTTCGCTTTTATGTACTTGATTTTATTTCAAATATTTATACCTTAAATATCAATATAAATCCTAAGGTCATTGCCTAAAATTTGATGTTTAAATAAATTAACTTCATTGACGCAAAAAAGTCAAGTGGATTTTTTTTAATATTAAAACATTTAATTTAATTTGTTCAATATCTTCTCGTACACCAAATAAGCTATTTTATATTGTAAATATGTATTGGAGTGCAAACACTTTGTCTCTACCTAAAAGCTCTTGAGGGGAGGCGGTTGAAAATTGTTTACGGAGTAGAGAGTCTATAATGAACATTTGTTAAAAAAAAATTAGCAAAATTGCGTAGAAATTTATCTCCCACTGGTTAAAATTATCTATTAAAAATTTCATAATTTCAATGAAATCTTTTATTATTGACAGCTATCAAGGGAATGCTAATATATGCATGTTCACTCATAATATCTGTGATATTCGTTTATGGTATTGTCAAGGTAAGTTTATGCACAGTAGGGTGGCAATGAAATATTTATTTGTTAATTTAAATAAACTCTGGTGGCATTTGGTATAAAACTAAAGTGGTGAAAATTTTAGCCAAATCGGATAATTTCCTGGCGTGCCCCATTGATTTTAAAGTTAAGATTTTGTGAAATTGACCAAAATGAAGCATAAAAAAGGACGCCTAAGAGTTATCCAATTTGGCGCAAATTTCAACCCCCACCCAATCAAGGATTATTGTTTGGAAATTATGATTCATTTATGTAAATTTCACAAAATTTTAACTTTGACCACTAGAGGTCGCACGTTATAGTTATTCGAATCGGGCGAAAATTTTTATCTACGCTTAATGAAAGATCACTTTATATAAATTGAGTTCAACTTTGGCAAATTTTGGAAAACTTAAAATTTTAGCTCAATGTGGCACGCCCGAGAGTTATCCCATTTGACTAAAATTTTCGCAACGTGTGTTTTAGACAAAGTACTTTAATAATCAGCACAGTTATTTTATGTTTTTCCATTGTCAGCCTAATGTATATGCATATAATACATGTGCACATGTGCGAAATGTACATTAGGGTGACAATGAAAAAATAAGCTGTGCGGATTATTATGATATTTGGGCTATAAGACACGTGGTAAAAATTTTAGCCAAATCGGGTAGCTCTCAGGCGTGCCGCACTGAGGTAGAATTTTAGCTTTTCCAAAATTTGCCAATGTTAAACTCAACTTAAATATAGTGATCTTTCATTAAGCGTAGATAACAATTTTGGCCCGATTCGAATAACTATAACGTGCGACCTCTAGTGGTCAAAGTTCAAATTTTGTGAAATTTTAAAAAATGATGCATAATTTCCAAACAATAATCTTTGATTGGGTGGAGGTAAAAATTTGAGCCGAATTGGAGAACTCGAAGGGGTTCCTTTTTTTATTCATTTTGATAGATTTCACAAGATTTTAACGTAGAAGCACTCCTGAAAGTTATCCGATTTTGCTAACACTTTCACCACGTGAGTTTTATACCAAATGCTACAATAATCGGTTTTTATTTTGATGCAAATAACAAATCAAAAATATTTCATTGCCACCCTAATGCACAGCATAAGTTCATTTGAATCCTTGTTTTTCATTATAATAATTTGAATATATTTAGAGAAAACACAAACTACTAAATCCTTGGATAATCTTTTGTATAGCAAGTTTGATTGGCGGTCTTAAAGTTCTTATTGTGAAATCAATTGCCATGGCAAATGGCTCAGTTTCGCAAAATAATCCAAATATAAAGACCATAGTGATATGTGTCTCAATTATAGGTAAAGTATAAAAAGTTTAATTTATATTACGCTATGCAACAAAATTAAATGTTCTTTGTGACATCTGATAACAACTATATTTTGTTGAAGAGTTATATAATTAAAAATGTTTTTTTTTAACATTAATTCTTTTTTTTTTTAATTCATCAAAAATAGAAAACGTTAGCAATTTACCACTTACATATATTACAGCATCACGAAGCTACGCGAATTTCAAATTAAATAAGATGTTATGCATGAAAATCGCTGGATATATATTGATGTTATTCACAATAACGTAAAGTCATCTGATATAATTAAGATATGAGTTTAGTCGAACTGTATGGGTTTATATCCAAAGAAATTTTAATTATTTTGGCTTGAGATCGGTTTTTATTTAATTTTTCAATTAAATTATATTTTTATTTAGAGATAAATGTGTAGACAAAGAAAATTTTGACTGCGCGGAGAGTTGAACTGACGTTTCGATAGCTCCCGCTAATCTCATCAGAGTTCTTTACCGCTTAGATCACTCTACCAAAGTCGATGGTTTGCGGTCATCTGATATATTTTGCAAAAATTTCGAGTCTTAAAGAGGCTGGATTTTATCATAATTTCAAAGCGATTTGTTTAAATTTATTGTTTAAACCCCCAACAAATTTAAATTTTAATAAGCTTTAGATTATGATTAAACTATTTTTGTGTTGAAGTAATAAAAATTTTTTTTTGTAAAATTTAAATTAAAATATATTTTTGGAAAATAAAAAAACCTGAAATTTGTGAGCATATAAAAAATAATTTCATTATGTAATAAGTTGATGACATCTAAAATTAGAATCGTTCAAGATATTTTGTAGCAAAATCGGATGAGGCGTTCCCAAGTTATGATAAAAAATCTCTGAATTTTGGCCAAAATCAGTTGACTTTACTTTACTGTAAATAAAATTGTTTTGCATGGAAAACACCTTATTTCATTTCATGAGGTACAAATAAATAGCTTCATAATGTATTAAAAAATTTTCCCAAAAGAATATTTTCTATTATTTTGGTCTGAATAACTCCGAAACCTGTTGAGCATAAAGTATAATATTACCATAACTTAAAGGTAATTAAAATTTAAATTAATTGGTATATTTACGACAAAATTGGCCAAGTCATTCTCAAGTTATGATAAAATTAATAGAAGCAGTCTCTTCAGAAATCTAGAAATTTTATTTAAAAAAAAAATTAAGAAAAAACTAATCAGTAGCATTTTAAATTTCGACTTACTGTATACTTAGAGAAGCATAACACAACAAAAAACTATACATTGTTGTTTTATAAAGCAATTTATTTTTTTGTTCTTTTCAGTTGCTGACATTGCAATTATTTGCTTCAGTTATCTGTTGTATCGGAAAATACGCAACGAAAATCGTCAAAGACGGGCCAATATACCTGTCGGTGAAGACAGTTCTTCTACGGAATACACTCCAGTGCCATACAAATCTTGAATTTGTAAAATTATCACATGGCATATATTTAATTAAAGTTGTTGTCCTATCTCTATGTGTACTTAGCAGTATTTGCAAATTTTTTATTAAATTATTTTTGATCTTAAAAGTTACCAGCTCTGAATAATTTAATAACAAAAGGTGATAATCTTTGACACGTTGTACGTATGTAGGTAGGTCATGACGTTTTTTAACCATATTGCCGAGGGCTTTTTAATTTACGAACAGAACTGGGAAATCTGTTTTTGATCAAGAAAAAACTTGAAGTAAGCGATAAAAGAGCTTAATAAATATATGTTTGTTCATAAGTACCATGTCTGTGTGTGTGTGTGTATGTACATTAGGCTGCCCTCTAACTAAATTCTCTTCGAATTGTCGCTTTCACCACTTAAAAATATTGCAATAGTCTGAAAACGAATATTGCTTTTTTACCCTTCACCAAAAAATGGAATAGGCATGTAGGTTTGAAATTTCTACAATACTTATTTGCGACCCCTTAAAGTATAAATATCTTTTCTGGATAATTACTATATGTATGTAGATAGGGAAGTCGAAATAACGATTTTGAAACGCCGTTCATGAAGTCTCTAGATAACATACGGTCTAAAATTATGTTCCTATCTGGTGGAATGTGTCAGTAGAATTATACTATTCAAAATTATCAAAATCGGTTCATGTATTAAGCCTAGTACGCAGTTCTGCCTGAATTTCAGGCTGCCATAAGAAGTATGTGTATGTAAAAAAAAAAAACAAACTGAAATTCAGGGTTAAAAACTTTTCAGGCGACTTTCCGTTTGGTAGCACGCAGCTGAAAACAAAAATCAACACTATTTTTGTTTAATACAGGGATGATATATCAATTATTGTAGACTTTTTTCCGTCGAAAAATTTGGTGATTTTTTTCACTGAAATTCAGGTTTGGAGTTTTGCATTTATTTCTACACGGAAAAATAATCGTGTAGAATTTTATACAGAATTTTGTTTGCATACACACAAATTTATATATTTTTTAATTTACAACACACAAAAACACTAAAAATTAATTAAAATGTACGAAAAACTAGAAATGTCAAAAATTCCGTGACCAAACAATTGTCTGAACATTAATTTTTGTTTCAGTTGACGGAAAAAATTCTCCACTTATTGTTATAACATGCCTGTAATAGACAATAAATGTCAAAATTCCGTGTACTTTTCTTTTGGAACTGCGTACTGGTAAACGGAAATTTCTTTAAGAAATTTACCAACCTGAATTTCAGTTTGTTTTTTTACACATACTTCTTATGGCAGCCTGAATTTCATTTAGAGCTGCATACTACGCTTAAGATGTTATTTATAACCAAAATGGACCGTATGGACTATATAGTAAATTTTTTCCTGATTTCATCGTTGCTGTGGCAGACTTTTGTTCTATGTTTTTTTTTAGGTTTTTGTTATTGTTGTTGTTATTATGTTTATGAGTTATGTACGTACATATATACTTATTATGTGTACAAACATAATTTATTAGTGGCCTAAATATTGGCATAATTTTTTTTAAATTAAGTTATGAGTTTAGTCGAACTGAATGGGTTTATAGGTATCCAAAGAAATTTAATTTTTTTGGCTTGAGTTCGGTTTTAATTTAATTTTTCAATTAAATTATATTTTTATTTAGAGATAAATGTGAAGTATGTAATAAAGAAAATTTTTACTGCGCTGAGGGTTGAACTGACGTTTCGAAAGCTCCCGCTAATCTCAACAGAGTTCTTTACTGCTTAGACAGCTCGACCTAAGTCGGTGGTTTGACTACATGCTTCATATTTGTCTCTAAATAAAAATATAATTTAATTGAAAAATTAAATTAAAACCGAATTCAACCAAAAATAATTAAAATTCTTTGGATATACACGCATACAGTTCGACTCATAATAACTTTATTGTTAAACTCACCAGTAAAAAATTTTTCATGTTTTTTCATGTTTTTAGAAGCACTAAATAAATAAAGCGCTTCATAATTCGCTTTAAAATATGAGCTTGTGCAGAAGCTGATTTCATAGCGTCACAACAATGCAGGTTTTGAAGCGAGAAAAGTATTTGCTTTTTACTTATACAAAAGCTTCGTACACGAGCTATACAATTGACCCTCCCTAATGTACATACTAGTGATGTTACGAACATGCGTATTCGAATTTGAATTGCCGAATATTCGCCTCTTTTCTGATATTAGTATTCGGCCAATTCAAGCGAATATTTTACGAATATTTTGAGATTACGTTCCAAAAAATAATACATATACAGCCCGGGAAGTTTTTTCTCTTCATTTGCTCCTTATATTCTAAAAAGCCGGGGAAAAACAAAAAGGGAGAGGGAAAAATCTGGATCAGATGTTTTGTGTTTACATTTTATTCTGCAATAACGCAAGAGTTTAGTAATAGAAATTAATAAAAATTTTATGTTTTCATTGATAATAAGATTGTGTGTTAATATAAATATTTGTTTTTGCTTAAATAAAAAGTAAAATGTACAGTGTAGTCACTCAGGAGCTCTCGGAAGAATGTTATGCTAAGGAAGGGAAGCGATGATTATGTGTAAAAAGGAAATTGTAAGTTTTTTAAGCCGCAACAAATCTACTATTTACATATTATGTGATCTTAAAGGAGGCGTGCAAAATTGAGTGTGTTTTAAAACTTTCTTCCGAAGGCAGAAGTGGTTCATGTTTTTGAAGCGCATGTTTCAACGGCGTGGATACAAATGCCTAAAACAAGAGAGAAATATAACATTCCGGTGTTTATTTAAAGTTGTTGTCCTAAATAAATGCTTATGCAATTGTTTCACAACATTTTTTAATTTGAATCTAAAATTTTTGCATAATTTCCCTTCAAAATGTTTGGGGAAAAACTTCGCAAGAATTTCTCCCTCTCGCTCATGTTTAAGGTTCATTTAGTCGACCGTCGTTGCATGTGAATCTGCCTTTAGAATACTTACTTTTTTCCCTGGGAGTTTTTTCCCGGGGAAATTGTAATTTATGTTGAATAGGAGGTATGGGAAAAGGGAAAATTTTCAAGTGGAGATTTTATTTCGAATATGAGAACAGGAAATAGGGAAAAAAACTCCCGGGGAATTGTTATTCATAATTGGGCTGATAGTTAATACAAAAAATACAAAATATTGATTGTTAATAAGTTTTATTAAAAAAGTACCTTTGTCTTTAACGCAAAATAATAATATTTTTTTGTAAAGATAAAACAAACAAAATGTACAACGATATAAGGGCAATTCAAAGCAGTGTCATATCAGTCCTATTATTCATATTTCAAATTATTTTACGCATGCATAAAATTTTATTTATAATTTTCAAACAAAAAATTCCTAAAATTTTATACATGAATGGAGTGTGTTTTAAAAAAATGTTATATCATATTCTATAATTTTCTTTCAAAATTTTTGTAGTTTAAAATAAAATAAATTAAAATAAATGTATAAAATAAATTTAAAAAAAAGTTTTTAGTAAAGGAGCGGATGAAGCCCGGTTCGCCGAAGTTGAAACGGGTGAATGATGAGAAGAATGTTTCGGTAGAAGGTGAAATGTTTCATTACTAGATGTTTACACATCTCCCTTGTGATCGGACTCACATTCTTTTTTCTTAATTAAGAAACCGGCTCAGTCGAATACTTTTCGATTCGTATATTTTATTAATTTTTACTATATTCAAACTTAGACAAAATTTTACTGTTGATTGTCCTAAGTACTTTTGTTCAAGAGCATTTACTGTAGCATGCAATTAAGGTGAATTAATTTTATAAGATGGTATCAGGGGTGAAGTAAATTGGCCTTTTAATGTAGAATGTATGTCAAACTTCATATTTTATAGGGAGTTCGACATCCATCATAGACAATAAATGTTTGTTGCGTGAATGTCAAGAAATAAACAAGAAAAAGAAAAAAAATTTAAATATGTGCACTAGGGTTGTGCACTAGGGTTGTTCCCTCTGTCTGTGTGGACCAAATTGTTTTCGAATTTTGACTGTACATCGTCCTGGAATGGTATTTTTAGTAAAAAAACTGTCCTGTTCACGTATTGGGAAGGAGTGGCCGTATATAATGGGCACTATCTATAACGCGCAATTAAGAAATTATGGGAAATTATAGTGATGGAAATTATAGTGTTGTACCCAAAAAAAACTTAGAAAAAAGAAGTCAGATGCGCACAAAAACATTAAGGTGGAAATAAGGCCTAGTTCCTATCCAAAAATTTCGGCCGTTGAAAGTACTGGGATCAAATTGAGGACCATGTTCTTGATATGTACAATACCATCATTTTTAGGCAACCTGCTATTCGGCAATATTTTTTCACATTTCTAATATTGGGAAGAATTATGGGGAAAATGTTGCCAAGTTACGAGTAGCTTAGAAAGTAGATGGTATCATACCTATCAAGAACATGATTCTCATTTTGATCTCAGTACTTTTAACGGCCGAAATTTTTGGATAGGAACTTGGCCTTATTTTCAATGTTATGTTTCTATGCGGATAGTATTTACATAACTTTTAACTTTTTTTTAAAGCAACTTTGTAACCAATTTTTCTAAAATTTCAAATAGTCGAACTATTCGAAAACCGGTTTCTGTCGAATAATCGATCACCCTAATATATATATATATATATATATATATATATATATATATATATATATATATATATATATATATATATATATATATATATATATATATATATATATATATATATATATATATATATATATATATATATATATATATATATATATATATATATATATATATATATATATATATATATATATATATATATATATATATATATATATATATATATATATATATATATATATTTTTTTTTTTTTTTTTGGCAGCCCCAATTTATTGCTGCTGGTTTATAATTACCATGGTTTCATATTAATTTTAAACGGAAAATTATTAATTTAACCTTAAATCAACGTTAAAACAATTTTGTTATAAACGTTAAGTTTCATTTTCAATCGACATGACTATAACTTTAATTTCAAATAAGTTTTATGTTAAATAATCATTTAAATCATGTTGAATTAAAATGAAATGCATTTTACATACGATGGTATTTATTTAGTGTATAAGTAAATAAAAGTTTGAAGCTGTTGTGGCTGCAGTGGTTAGCGCGTGGACTATCATGCAGGCGGCACGAGTTCAAATCTTGGCTGGGGCAGTCAGCTACAACGAAAAATTTTCTGATGACTATCACGTAAGTAAAATAATTAATAAAATAGCTACTTTAATTTAAATTCATCTTGTTTCAGCTTAATATAACTTTAATTCAACATGATTCTTCGTGTTGTTCCAATATCAAATTCACGTTGTTTCAACATGAAATAACATTGATTCAACATGATTCTTCGTGTTGTTCCAATATCAAATTCACTTTGTTTCAACCCGAAATTACTATGATTCAATATGATTTTTCGTATTATTTCAGTATCAACTTCATTTTGATTTAACTGTACAGGAATATTAAATCAACATGAAATATAGCTAATTCAAAAGGAAAGATTTTCTTTCAAGATTATTGTAAATCATGGTGATTTAACATGAAACACCTATGAAGCAAAATCACTACCGAAAAATGTTAATTTAACCTGGTTTTCGACGATTTTACATGGAAATTTTTCTGTGTGTATGTACATAGGAATTGCAGGACATAATAATATATGTATTAGGGCGGGTCGATTTATTTTTCGATAAATCTTATGGCAAAAACGTAATCAACAGACAATCGTAAAATATTTTCCTCATTAAACCATAGGTCGAAAAAATAGGCCCGCGCAAATCGACATGAAGTTGGTTTTATTTGTTTTAACCCATGTTTTAAATTTCATGTCGATTTACGCGCGGTAGGAATTTATTTCCGACCAAGGGTTTCAGGGTGAAAATTTCTTAGAATTGTCCATAGTCTTCTATACGATTTTGTCAATTCTTTTTTTTTTTGCCCATACAAATCGAACAACCCTTAGTACACAGAAAAAACTAATTTTTCACTTCAAATACCAAATTCCCTGAATCAAATGTAAATTTGTTCAATTCAGGTCCTATAAAGAAATTTGTAAATTTAAATGCAAACATTTTTAATAGTTTGTTTGAAAAAAATTCTGATTTTTTCAATAAACAAATTGTTTCAATCAAAAAACGTTTTAGAGAAATTTAAAAAATAAATCAAAGAATTTCATAATCTTATCAGGTTGCCAACATTGGCGGTAGGTAAATGATATGAAATAATAAGTCAAATAAAATTATTTATCACACTAAATAGAGACAATAATAAAGATTTAAAATCAGTTTCAAAAACATGTTTGTTTAAAAAAAAAAGCTATCATAATTTTTTCTGTATATGTATGCCTATATGTATGTACATGTGCATTAGGGGATGACTTTTTGCATTTTTCGTGTAGGGCATGGAAAAAAGTAACAACAGCGATTTTACTTTTTCACTTTTTCTCCCAATGTGCATATACATACATACATATGTAAGTATATATGCATATGTAAATAAAAATATATTAGATAAAAATTTTAAGAATTCTTTTTAGCTTCAACTTCAGCATATATCCTCTTTTTATCTATATACCATAAAATAATTGGAGTTCCAAGAAGACAAATAAAAGCTGAAAGCAACAGAAAAAAAGCATAAATAATTATAAGTAATTAAATGTTTTAAAGTGGCAACCAACATCTTACCTTTTGTAAGCACATCATTAAAAAATATAGCTGTAATTAAGGAATCCGAGACTTCATAATGCAAAGCCCCTAAAAACATACAAATGAAATGGCCCAAAGCGCAACCGAAGCCAAAAGCGGTTAGAAGTATCCGGTGCGAAAAAAGTTTATAACGTGTCTACAATTATTTGGATTTATTTATTAATTGAGATATAAACTAGGGATGTAACGAATACCGATACCGATACCGATATATCGGCGATACTTCAGATTTTCCGATACATCGGTATCGGCGATATTTTACTGTCGATACGACGATACTTAAAATCCGGAAATATTGCGAATTTGGTTAATTTCTAATTAGTTTCACATTTGCTTGTCATTGCAAGAAGTTCTCTTTTTCCATTACCAATCACCGAATTTGAAGTGATGTTAGGACAAATTTCTTTTTCGGTGTTCTATAATGATTCCTCAAATAATTGTGGAAAAAAAGCCGACTTCAGTATAAAGAGTAATATACTTGATGGCCTTCCATATAAACAATTTTGAAAATCGGTAAGCCAATTGAGGAATTGTGCTCTAATAAATATTTTGGGTGGAGGCGTGGAAGACTTGCCCCACAGATTTTCGTAGAAAAATTATGCGACCAAACTCTAGGCAAACCATTCCAAACAAAAAATAAATTTTGGAATTCGGCCCATAAATGGAGGAGCTATGCGATAATCAATATTTCTGGGGGAAGGGTAAATCCCGCACAGATTTTGGAGAACAATTATGGTACCACCCTGAAGGGGGGTTTGCAGCAAATTTCACAACTGATTTTCGAAAAAAAAACTAGTGAAACCCTTTCAAAAAAAAAAAAAAAAATAATAAAAATTTTGATAATCGGTTCCCAATGACAAAGTTATACATGGTTCCCCCTCCCATTTTCGAAAAGAATTATGGGGCTAAACTACTAGAGAACCCTTGCAAACAACACAAGAATTTTGAAAAGCTGTTCACAAATGACATAGTTATGGATTGGTGGGGAGGGGGAGCAAACTTGCTTCTCCGATTTTCGACAAAAAAAATTGGGACCAGTTTTTGTCAAACCCTTTCAAACAAAGCAAGAATTTTGAAAATCGGTTCACAAATGACAGCATGGGGGGAGCGAATTTCCCCCTCCGATTTCAAAAAAAAAATTATGGGACCAAACTGCAGGCTTCACAAATGACAGAGTTATGCGTGTACAAACATAAAAAAGTAAAAAAAAACATACACACGAATTGATAACCTTCTTCTTTTTGGAAGTCGGTTAAAAAAGGATGAAAAATTACCCATTTTCAGAACTTGTTTCTTTTTATGCGAATTTAAACACAAAACTGTGTTTTCATGTAAATTTAAGTGAATAAATATAAACTTTTAGAAGACTTTTAATAATTAAGCTAATAAATTATTTAGAAGAATATTAGTTGATAAATGTCCTTTAAAAAATCAACTTTTTAAAAAGCATGGCGAGTATTTTTTAAAATTATAAAGTAATTACAAATTTGTACTGGCTTTTCTACTAATGATCTGCATATTTTTAATATAGATTCTTTGAAAGCAATGAAAATGTAGTTCCTTAAAAATTACTTCCAATTTTATATACTGTATTAATATCTATTTTAAATATTAATAATCTCTTACACTGTAATGTTGCATAATAAAAAAATTGCTCTTCTTGAGATTTGTTAATCTAAACTTGAACTCAATTTCAATATTCGTATCGGTATCGGAATCGGTATCGGCGATATTTATTTTTAAGTATCGGAATCGGTATCGGATCGGCAAAACGGCGTATCGTTACATCCCTAATATAAACTTTATTAAGCGGCCTGGAGACTATCAAAAAAAGTCATCAAACACAAGGTTGTGTGCGAGCGGTCGTTGTTTTTCGGGTACACGTATTTGTTGTCGGCTCTGTTTGAAGAAAATCAAAAAGTTTTGATTTTTATTTTGACGGCTGATTTTTTGTACGTCTCCATTTGTGTTTGACAAAAAAATTTTATTTTTCTGTGTTTTTCGTCGCAACAACATCGCGGGTAAACAGTAAAAGAAAAATAATTTGTTTTGTGTTTTTCACCTGTGTTGTGTTCTTTTTTCATTAAAAAATAAAAAGATAAATAAAATAAAAAATATAATATTGCAAGTAAAGCAAATATTTTTCAATTGTGTTGTGCTTTTACCGCAAGAACTTTGAATATAAAAAATTTTCAATTCTGCTTTGGTATTTTCAACATCACTGCACACAAAGTCAACAATAATTCATCGTCCGACATTTTTTCAATATGTTCACTACAACGGCAAAATACAAATTGTGTTTGAAGCTTTTATTTGTACGTCTCTTTCAAATGCTACAATCACACGACACCCACACATATGCAATGTTTGATGCCTTATTTTGATAGTCTCCAGGGCCCTTTAAAATTGTTTAAATTCATTTGACATGTTTTCTATAATAATAAAAAATGTATTATTTGTTGCGTATTTAGTATTTCTTCTTTCATTCATTTCTTCTTTCAGAATTTTTATATAAGCACACGAGGTTGCAAACTTTTTACCATGATGGCTAAAGGTCTACTGATAAGTTGGCATATGCGCCAACAAAATTCAGGCACATAGACTGACTTAAACCACAACAAATAACTATATATTTTTTGATAAGTTTTGTATTTCATAAGATCGTACTCACCTTAATAATATCAGTTGCTAAAAGACCCGCTGCAATTGCCAATGTCATAGTTAACATCATTAGCATAACCGAAAGTCCCGTTTTTACAGCTACATTAAATATAAAGCATACAAAATATACTTATTTATTATTTTTGAGCTAAAAAATAAGTTTAAAGTTCATTGCTAAAAACTAATAGTAAAAAAAATCTAATTTGAATCAACCTTTTATTTAAATGCTCTAGCTAAGTATCACAATTTTTTTATTTAAGGTTTTGTATTCCTTAAAAAAAACTTTGGCTCAACCGGGGTACGAACACACATTCCTCATATTTCTACCCACTGACTTATTTTTCTTATTTCTACTTATTTTTCTAAGAGCTAAAAATATGTTTTATGTATGAGTCGTATACCTGAAAATTGTATACTTTTTTGACTAGTGTCGTTAATAGTCTCGATACATCTAGTAATATAATTGTCCTTTTTTTTACTAGTATCGTTACTAGTCTTGTTACAACTAGTAACATGACTAGTATCATTACAACTAAAGGGTCCGCCATCTAACGTTTTTTTTCAACTAGTGCTTATTTTGTGAATGGTAACACTTAGCTCATGTCTGATTTGACAGATAAATAGTTTTATCCTTCCGCTGAACGAATATGGTTGTGTATACGCTTGAACAATGCTTTTCGCCTCACTAAGTGGGCCTGCGATCGACTTACAGAAGATGCGGATTTTGCCAAAAAAAATCATCTTTTCAGATGAAGCTCATTTTTATCTTGTCGGGTATGTAAACAAGGAAAATTGTCGCATTTGGGGCACAGAAAACCCGCACGCATACATTGAAAAGCCGACGCACCCAAAACGAGTCACTGTTTGGTGCGGATTTTGGTCCAGAGGCATAATTGGGCCATTTTTCTTCGAAAATGAGCTAGGAGTGGCCGTTACAGTCAATGGCGATCGTTATCGGGCCATGTTGAACGAATTTTCGTTCACAAAAATTGAAGAGGAGGATATTGCCAACATTTGGTTTCAACAGGATGGCGCTACGTGCCGAAGCTACAGCCGAAGCTAGACTCGATGTTTTGCGCCCTGTTTTTTGAAGATCGCATTATCAGCCGCAGAGCTGATGTCGTTTGGCCACCTCGGAGCTGCCATTTGACACAGTTGGACTATTATTTGTGGGGTGCCGTCAAAGATAAGTGTTACGCCGACAAGCCAGAGACAATTGACGCTTTAAAGGACAATATTCGTGAAGCCATTGGTGAAATACAGCTGCACACAATCGATAATGTGCTTAAAAATTGGACCGATCGTGTAGGCTACTGCATGGCCAGCCGAGGCAGCCATTTGAATGAAATTATTTTTCATTATTAACCGGAAGGATTGTACTTTCAAATAAAAAAAGAAATTTGAGAAAATATTCAGTAGTTTTTTTTTTATAGCATTTTCAAAAAAAAAGTTATCTGGCGGACCCTTTAGGATGTCCCAAAGCGTATCTAGTAGTACATTTATCTGCTGGGTATTTTTTCATTTTATACATGTATATGTGTATGTGTTCACACAGTTTATACAGTTTTATATTACGAACGAAAGAACAAAACAAATCTCAAGAGCAAAAGCATACTCGTACGTGTACCCCTTTGAATTCCTCTCACCCCGCTTGTCAACATAATAAGATATTGCAGCGACAAAAATCGCACAATGTAAACGCATTCAAAGTGGTGACCTCTTAATTAGCAAATATTAAAAATTGTCTTTTTTGCTGGTTAGTCTTTTCTATCATGTGGACCATAACCACACAAATTATATATAATTTTGAACCGACTTAAAGAAGGAGGTTATCAATTCGTGTGTATTTTTATGTTTGTAGACGCATAAGTCTGTCATTTGTGAACCGATTTTCAAAATCATTTTTATGTTCGAAAGGGTTTACCTGCAGTTTCGTCCCATAACTTTTTTTTCGAATATCGGAGGGGAAAATTTGCCCCCTCAGCATAACTCGGTCTTTTGTGAACCGATTTTCAAAATTCTTTTTTTTTTTGAAATGGTTTGCCTGCAGTTTCGTCCCATAACTTTTTTTTCGAAAATCGGAGGGGGAAACTTGATCCCCCCATGCATAACTCTGTCATTTGTCAAGCGATTTAAAAAACTATTTTTTTGTTTGAAAGGTGCAGTTTGGTTCTACTTTTTTTATTTTTTCCAAAATCGGGGAAAATTTGTTTTTGTTTGTAAGTTTGCCTGCAGTTTTGTCGCAAATTTTTTATTTTTTTTTGAAAATTGGTGGGGAAATTTTCTACCCAACCCTTTCTTCAAAGCATAACTCTGTCATATGTGAACCGCTTTTAAAAAATATTTTTTGTTTGAAATAGTTTACTTGCAGTTTGTGCCAGAAATATTTTTCGAAAATCTGTGGGTCATTTTTTATGTTTGAACGAGTTTGTTCTCAGTTTGATCGTATAGAGGTAAAAATCGGCCGGAAGAAGTGTTAGCCCGATATATTAATTATCACATAACTCCGCCATTTCTTGACTGATTTTAAAAATATTATATTTGAATAGACGTGAAGGGATTGGTACTATGAAAAATTGTGGACGGACACCCGACCCCATTTGTAGACAAACGCACCTTTTGATTTAACTCTAAATTGTGTACGTTTTGTAATCTGTTCCATAAGATCTTTGCATTGAAGCCGATTTTTTTGCAGAATTATTTGATATTTATAATTACTCTTACCCTCACGCTTTGACATCAGATAACCCCATAGCTCCGACCAATAGCTTTGCTTTTCGTTGTCTTTCTCTATTTCTACGTAGTCTTCATCTTCTAGGACCCAGGAAAACATATCATAGAATTCTGCTTTTCCTGCTTTCTCGGTTGCGATCTCGAGCGTCAGATTTGGTTCTAACCGCATGTAGTTGCTGACTTTTGTGTTTAACACGCCAACAACAATACGATCACGAATCAAATCATTTTTGTGACTTCCATAGTCGCAGTTATCTGCTAAAGCCTTTAATGCCTTTATATAATTATTAATACTTTCATCTTTCCTCTGCACCCGAGAATTGAATTTAAATCTCGCAAATATTATATTTCTTTTCGGGTTGAAGTAGTCATCAAATTTGTCCAGAAACTCTTTCCAAGTTGTAGGCGCAGATTTAAGTTCATTCCCCATTATATAATATAGCATATCCTGTGTCACTTGCTCTTGTTCCGACTTTGTGGATTGGCCGAAAACATTTCTACATAATACAAGCCTATTCCACCATTTTGTCCACTGAACTGGCTCCATAATTTAATATTGGTCTGGGGAAGCTGTAATACATTTAAAAAAAAATATTGTTCATTTTTTTTATAGGGGCATTCTGTAAATCGCGCGGTTTGAAATCGCCTTATATCCAGGAAAGAGCCCAATTAAAAGGTTGACTTATAGCAGCTCTTTGAAAAAACCAGTCAAGAATACCAAGGCTGTTGAAAATGAAAATAAAAAAATTATAAGCTAATAATCTTTTTTAGACAAACAATTTTAGTGAAATTTTTTTTCGGCGCTCTCTTTTGGTTGCGTAGTTACTGAGTTCAAAACTTTTATTTTGAACTGGCTAGAACTCCTACAATTCTTCACGGATATAAAGGATATGCATGTACATATGTACATCATTTTAAAGTGCTCTAAAATACCTTTCTACTGGTATATAAATTTGTGATATTCGTTAACCCATTCTGAACCACTTGCACATGTGCCTAAAGATATAAATTATGTGGCACTTGCACGTGTGCATATAATTTCTTTATACGCTTTTTTTTAACAAAGTTCAAAAAATGAGGAGCTTTATCAATTAGTGAATATTTTCAACTTTTTTTATGTTTGTACACGCATAGCTTCCTCATTTGTAAACCGATTTTCAATTTTTTTTTTTGGGCTAGCCGACAGTTTGATCCCATATTTATTTCTTTTTTTAAATCGGTGGGAAAATTGGCTTCCCCTACGGATAATTCTGTCATTTGTGAACCGCTTTTCAAAATGCCTTTTTTGTTTGAAAGGGTTTGCCTGCAGTTTGGTCTCATAATATTTTTTTGAAGCTCGTTGGGGAAATTTGCTTCCCCAACGCATAACTCTATCATTTGTGAACCGATTTTAACATTCTTGTTTTGTTTAAAAGAGGTTGCCTACAGTTTTGTCCTATAATTTTTTTCGCAAATCGGTGGGGAAATTTGCTCCCTCACGCATAATTCTGTTATTTGTAAACCGAATTTCAAAATTCTTTTTTTGTTTGATTTTGTTTTGCTTGGCTTTGCTTGCAGTTTGGTCCTATAATTTTTTTCAAAAATCAGTGGGGAGATTTACTCCCCCCCACGCAGAATTTTGTAATTTGTGAGCCGATTTTCAAAATGATTTTTTTCTTTTGGTTTGAAAGGGTTTGCTTGCGTTCGGTCCCATTATATACTTATTTATTGCAATGTAGTCATATCTCAAAAAACCAAAATTTTTAGGTTACTTAAGAAAAAGTCTTCATTAAGACCTTCTTTATATGTTAAAAATTTTTCAGAAGATATAACCACTAAAACCCTAACACCGTCCATATACTTGCTAACAATTTTAAAACTTTAAACGCGATTTGCCAAGTTTAATTTTTTTTGTTGAGATATGACTACGTTGCAATAAAGGAGCGATATGTGTGTACATACTCAGGAAACAATTTTGGCCGACATGTCTAACATCAGAAAAAATCTGAGATTTTACCAGATAGTCAGCCGAGTGGTCTAAATTCCTTCCGACATTTGGTGGAGCAGTAGGCAGTTTTCTGCTACGACGTTTCTGCACATTGTCTAAAATATTATCCGATTAATATCAGAATAGTCTGCACATTATACGAAGGCAATTTAATTTCCTTTACATCATTTAACAGAGTAGTCTGCACATTTTTTAATCTACGTCTTACGACTTTTAGCAGTCACTTCTGCACATTGTCTGATTTTAGTTTTCGTTACAATTCTCATTTATCTCTTGAGTTTATACGCACATATATTTGAGTTTTTAAGCTTATAAAATATGGGTAAATGTTTTCTGATGAGCTGCCATAAACAGCAAAACATTGCATGGAGAATTTTTAACGACATTTCTGATAAATTTCTAATTTTAGCTCCGACTTTTCTCTGATATTAATACGCCAGGACGTAAAACGTATCAGATAAATCGGAAAATTTCTAGAATTTTTAGAGTTTTTAGAATTTCCTCAGACAAAGAGATCCGGTTTCTTGTCAACCACTCATATGATTTTCGGTACGTTTTCTGACCGACATCGGATACGAATTCGGCATCTTGTGCAGACTTTCTGACCGACTTTAGACCGAAATCGGCAAAAATTTTTTGCTAGGTATGTATGTATGCATGTATGTACACATGTATATAAAACACATGCAAGACTCAGTCACTTCAAATTCAATAACCACGAACGCAAACAAAGCAGTAAATTGAAGAGATTAACTAGCTGTACACATAAAAATTGCTGCGCTAAAAAAAAATACAGTAGTTCCGCTTAATTGCTCGCCGCTTAATTAATTTACCCGATTAATTGATCCAAAAATTATATGTATCATGAACATTTCCCGTATAAAAAGTACAGAAAAATACACGCTTAAATGAGTTCCGCTTAATTGCAACACTCGCATAATTGACTCATAAAATTAGCACTCCCCTCCAAATTCGAAGGAAAAAGTTTCGGTTATTTGCTCTTTGAAAATTTCCTGAAAAAATCGCATGTATTTAAACAATTTTTGTGGCAATTCTTTTAATTACAATGCCAAAATTGTAATTGTTGAATAAATTTTAAAATAGTTTCTCTACATGTTTGTTTTAATTTATTTATATGTTGTAATGAATTATGTTACTTTTATTCCATACTATTTATTTTCAATGCTAAACTACAAATTATAGCCCAATAGGACGAAACTCGTCCCACGCTATATTAGAATTTAATTTAATTCAACTTTAGTTTATGTTAGACGACTTATCATTAAGATTTGTTTCAACGTTTGGGTCCAGAACTGTGCTGTATTATGGTATTTCGTTTTATTGATCCCGCTGAAAAATTAAACGGGTTTCTTTTAATTGCATTGGTAAATCAATTAACAGAGTATCGGGTAAATGATTTTTCGTTTAATTGCATCAAAAACGGTGCATTTTTAGAAAACCAATTAAGCGGAAATTACTGTAAATGAAAAAACGGACACTACAAAAAAATAACAAAACACTCAATAATTTTTCATGGCGATTACACCTCCACACACACATACATTTATATACATATACTTTCTTTATCTTTGCCTTCAATTATTACTTCATGAACGCAAAATATTTACATACAAACATACACTGCAACTGCAGTTCATCAGGTTAGAGCCAGCAAATTTTTAAGTAAACATTAATTATAGAAGGTGATCAGAAAAACATTTAAAAAAAAATTTGCTTTGCAAAAAGATAATATAACATTCGAATGACAATTTAAGCAAAAAAATTTTAATAAAAATGCATTATAACGTTACTGTTTTGTCTTTGTTTGTATTCAAATGAGTAATTCCTCGTTTATTTTTTGGTTCAACAGAATAGAACCACACCACAGTCTAACCGGACGAGACACGAGAGAGAAGATATTGTATGTAGTTCTAACGAAGTACGTTAACAAAAGGGAACAACAATTTTTGTATATTAGCTTTCATACTCATTTTCTGCCGAAGTAAAATTTAGATTTTTTAAATAATAAGAGATACATTTATTATTTTATATACAAGAAAATTAAAATTCCACATTTCCAAAATATTTTGTTAGGTTTTTATGTATTTTCTAGCTTTTTCTGCAACTTTCAACCACTTTTGCAACCAAACAAAACACACATACATATGCATATCCATGCACAAACCGACGCACGCTTCATTTACGCTTTTATTAGCATTTAAAGCTTAAAATATCACATAAGCACACTTTAAATGTTTTATTAATTCTTTACTTCATTAAACAATTATATTTGCGCTGTTTTTTTAATAATTAAACACTTTTTCACATTGAATTACATTTTTATAGTTTTTGTTTTTACTTGTTGCTTGTTTCCCTTGTTCGTAGATGATGTAGCTGTTCCTTTTCAATTATTTACGCTAGTAAAAAAAGCTGATTTTTTCATTTTGGAAACGTCAAAATTGACCCCTCTGTCCTACTTTGTGACCACACTCAGTATTAGATTAAATCCAGTTGCCTGTTGAGATAATGGTTTAAGCCCTTATGACACTACATTTTTCTTCATTTTTCAAGTTTTGGCGAACAGTGCAAATAGAATATAATGGGAAATTTTACCTGGTGCAAAGAGTTCAGCTATATTAAGATAAATACCAAATTGTCAAAGCTTTTACTAATGTTATCGATAACAAAATGGGGGCCTGTAAAAAAAATTTTCAACTTAAAATTGACACTTCAAGCTTGAAACATTAAAGTGTTGCCAAGTTAGCGGCTTATTCACGAATTCAGCGACTTAGCGCCTCTTTTTTCATCTTTTTTTTCTTTTGTCGTTTTATTATAAATAAAAAGTAGCCAGCACTTAAAAAAGCCATTACATTTTGTTTACATTTTGTATATGTAGTTGTTTCTTTCTATCATTTGCTATTTCTTTCTTTCAATCCTATAGCAAAACAATGCAAGGAAAATGTAGTGTCATAAGGGCTTTAGAAACCTAAATTATATTAAAATTAGACCTCGTGATAGTTCAGAACCCGTTTGGGTTCAGGACCAGGTTTGGTTTCAGTCCCTGCTTTTTATTCTTGATCCCATACAAATATGATGCCCCTAGACAGACGGGTCAAACTTCCGGACCGGAACCGAAAATATGAACCGCACTACCAACCCAACTTCCGGTCCAAATCGGAACCGGAAATATGAACTGCACTACCGACACAATTTCCGGTCCATCCCCTAAACCAGAAGCGTGAACTGAACTACTGACCCAACTTCCGGTCTAGGCCAGAACCGAAAATATTAACTGCACTACCGACCTAATTTCCGGTCCAGCTCCTAAACCAGAAGTGCCATGAGGCGATTTAAAAATCTACTATGGCATGTAATAACATCCATGATAATAACACCCATTGCGTTTTTAAAATTTTTTACTACTCAAAGAAGTTTTAATTATTTTGGCTTGAGTTCGGTTTTAAATTAATTTTTCAATTAAATTATATTTTTATTTAGAGATAAATGTGAAGCATTTAGACAAAGAAAATTTCTGACTGCGCGGAGGGTTGAACTGACGTTTTGATAGCTCCCGCTAATCTCATCAGAGTTCTTTACCCCTTAGACCACTCGGCCAAAGTCGGGTGTTTGGAGTCAAGAGCTGAATATCATCTATCTTTAATCAATTTAAAAAAAGAAAAAACTGAATATCAATAACTATCAAATGAAATACAGCTCTAAGAGTGACAGTATGAATTGTTTAAAGGTAGATGATATTCAGCTCTTGACTGCAAACACCCGAGTTTGGTCGAGTGGTCTAAGCGGTAAAGAACTCTAATAAGATTAGCGGGAGCTATCAAAACGTCAGTTCAACCCTCCGCGCAGTCAAAAATTTTCTTTGTCTAAATGCTTCACATTTATCTCTAAATAAAAATATAATTTAATTGAAAAATTAAATTAAAACCGAACTCAAGCCAAAATAATTAAAATTCCTTTGAATATAAACCCATATAAATAGTTCGACCAAACTCATAACTTAATTGTTTTTTGCTACTGTAAATGTGCCATGCGCATTTCATGCTCATTTTGGCCCTTTTTGCGCATTGAGCAAACAAAAGGCACAGCGAAAAAAATGCGCAAAGGCAAATGCTCTTTTTGACGCTTGCTCCTTTCATGAGCAGCGCGAAAATATTGGCTCGGCGCAAGAGCAATAATAAATTGGTTTCGCTCTTTGCGTAAAGCGCAAAAAGGAGCAAAAAGAGCGGCGCTGCGCTGCGTTCTTTCGTAATCTGCTATCCATATAGAATTTACCAACATAACTGCATAAGTATTTCTGTTACAGTAAAGGTCTACAGTTGAACCGATCAACTTTTCACAATTTTTAGTGCAGATAAGTCCAAAACGCTGTTAGCTTAAATGCACTTACCTGCCTTAATGTGCACGTAAACACAATTATTTAGTGTGTGCAGTTAACTTTGAGTTTGTAGATGAAAATAATTTAAAATTGCAAAAAAAATGTTAAATGATCAGGTATACAAAGTGCACTTAAAAAAGTATTTTGAAGAATAATCCCAGAAAACAAATATTTTGTGCACATGAGACAAAATGCAGCTAAGAATGATTTTTTGTATGAAAATAGTTTTGAAATGCCAAAAATTTAAGGCACTTATCTTAAAAGTGCAGGTATAAAAAGTGCACTTAAAAAATGAATTTGTATGGGATTTTAAAGAATAGTGACACAAATTTATAATTTTGTGCAGTTAAGTCAAAAGTGCGCTTAAACAAAAGGCAGTTGAATCAAAACTACTGTATTTAGTAAAAACGTATCGCGCAACGTTAGCGTAAAAATCTACTTTCTGTAGACTTTCTACATATGTACGTGACAACAGCAACGATACGTTTTTAGTAAACAGCAACAAGCTTTGTTTATGTTACAGATTTTGCCAGCTAATCCCCACGAACGCGATACATTTTTACTAAATAAACCTTAATACTTGTCCTGCGCTCTCAGTTAGGGGCGCCATAAGGAAAAAATTTTTTCAACCAAAATTTTCGTCAAAGTCGACCAAAATCTACCAAAAACCGACCACTTTGCTAGCGTTCATTATATTGCATTTATGTGAAGAACATTTGTTTAGAAAATACATACTTATGTTTAGTTTTAAATAAAGCGGGTCGACCTCCATACAAAAAATAAAAGTTGTGCCGGTCACCCCCTAGAATGAAAAACCAACAAATTTTTACAGGTTTAGAAAAGAAAAAGATATACCTTTTGTTCAAGGGGTGACTGGCGGAAATTTTTCTGCTTTGTATTGGGATCTACCCAGTCGAAAGGAAGTTGTATGTGAAAAAGAAAAACGAGGTGTAATTTTAAGGCGTGACATAAAAGTGCGTATATTCAAAGCCAGATATACAAAGCTTTAGAAGAGCTTTCTTGTCATGCTAAAAAATTTAACATTAGGAGCGAAGGATCCGAAATGGAATAAGTGGCGCCGAGAATTTGATGTCGGATTAAGAAGCCAAGCGAGGAAAAAATTGAACCACAGTCGAGCCATAAAAAACGACATGCGATATGATGAGATCGGATTTTAAATGGCAGCGCTATATATAAAAAAATAAAAGTGCTATATTTTGGGGCGAGCAAAAAAAAATTTTTTTTTGGAAATGTATGTCATTGACATATCCTTCATTCTGGGATGACTGGTGCAATTTTTTTCTACCCGCCTTAAAAAAATTATGTGTATGTATATTTTTTAAAACTCATTTTTGAAGTCGCATAACTTCCGTATTTCATTAATTACGGCTTTCAAGTATACACCGAATGAAAGCTTGGAAGGTTCTCTATAAATTTATATGCATGATTAAATACCGTTATATAGTTCAGTTTTTGAGATAACGGCGTTTTTACGTAAAAGTCTGGTTAATATTTTTTAAATTGCATTTGGTTCACAATGGGTTAATGGATTTAAAAAACTTATATACCAGTAGAAAGGTATTTTAGAGCACTTTAAAATTATATACATATCGTTTATATTCTTGCAGAATTGTAGGAGTTATTACCAGTTTTAAATAAAAGTTTTTAATTACGTAACTCCGGAACCAAAAGAGAGCGCCGAAAAAAATGACTCAAAATTTTTTTGTCTAAAACGGGCTACCTACCTATTACCTCATGATTTTTTTTTAATTTCATTTTCAACAGCCATGGTATTCTTGGCTTAAGCCCAGCTTTTTAATTGGTTTTAGCTTTAGATATTTTATGCGAACTTAACTTCGAATGCACTAAATCGTCCGATCAACAGCACTGTTTTTCGTTTTTGAAAATCACACGATTTCAAAACGCGCGTGTTACAGAACTCCCTTTTTGTGTTCTTTCAAGTCTATTTACTAGTTTCGATTTTTTAATTATATTTTAAATGTAGATATATTGAAGGCTGTCTGTCTCCAAGTGGTAGACGTAAATTTTATTCTA
The DNA here is from genome assembly GCA_956483635.1 of Panzeria rudis. Classification (NCBI taxonomy): domain Eukaryota; kingdom Metazoa; phylum Arthropoda; class Insecta; order Diptera; family Tachinidae; genus Panzeria; species Panzeria rudis. The sequence continues at coordinate 137,054,976 of OY101450.1, read as the reverse complement.
CCCAAGATGGCTCAATATAAAAGACAATGAACACAAAGTAGTACAGTAGACAGATATAGTGTTGCGAAGATGTAGAAATAACAAACGGAAAAAATAAAAAACACGAAGTATGCAATTCTCAGATAACTAACATTATGTAAAAAAATTAAATAAAACATTTGAAGTGTATTTATGTGATATTTGAAAGTGCAATTAATAATACAAGCGTAAATGAATCATTCTACCTCGCTTGTGTGTGTGCTCTTGTGCATGCCCAGCAAACAATTTTTGCCTATTTCGGTCCGAAGTCGGTCAGAAAGTCTGCACAAGATGCCGAATTCGTATCCGATGTCGGTCAGAAAAGGTACCGAAAATCATATGAGTGGTTGACAAGAAACCGGATCTCTTTATCTTAGGAAATTCTAAAAACTATACCGAAAGTGCTAACAGAATTCTGTACGAATTTCCTAGGGAAATTCTAAAAGAATTTTCGACATGTCTTATAAATGTCGGAAAAATGTCTGACAAAACATCAGAAAAATTTCCGATTTATCTGATACGTTTTACGGCGTGGCATATTAATATCAGAGAAAAGTCGAAGTTAAAATTAGAGATTTATCAGAAATGTCGTTTAAAATTCTCCATGCATTGTTGTGCTGCTTAGGGCAGCTCATGAGAAAACATTTAACCATATTTTATACGTTTAAAAACTCAAATGTTTGTGCGTATAACAAACTCAAGAGATAAATGAGAATTATAACGAAATGACAATTTTTAACTTGTTCAGAATATAAAAATTGTAATTTGTTATAATTTTGTCGTTTATCACAAAGCTTAGAATACGGATATATAAAATGTTTAAATGATCATCTGTCTCCTAATCTGCTCAAAGTATAAAATCATTATAAATAAAAAATACTGTATTATATAATCTAGCTTTGAATTGGCCACAAAATTGTAAGATAGTCTTAATTTGATCTTAAGTTTTTATTTTTTAATAAAACAGATGAATTGTTACTTTCTATAGAAATTATTGTTTTGTTTCTATAAAACACTGTGAAATACTATGAAACAGCTGATTTTTAGTGTGACGATTTTTTGACGAAATTTTTTGAAAATCTTGACGATTTTGACGATTTTATTTCCCAAATTTGACGATTTTTAGAAAAAAATTCCTAGCAGCACTGTGTTTAGCCAGTGCAATGAATCTTGATTAGAGGGCGAAGACGAGCTAAAATTGGCGGCGACGGCTTGAAGCCGGCTTAAAGCCAGAGACCTGCCCCGAGACGCCTTAGCCAACTCAAGTCACGCCGCCACGATTTTCGGCAGCCGCCGCCGATAACTTCTAGGCAAAAAAATCGGCTTAAAATTAGTCCCCGATTAAAATGTGTGTGAATATAGCTCCGTCAGTTAGCTTCGTTTTTAGCATCTCTGTGTTATTTTGCATATCTCTCGCTCAGAGAGAAGTAATACAAAATCTCTTACTTGAACACTGTTAACTTAACAGAGTAAATATTTTATAATTTTCAAGCAAAAATATTAATGTGCATATGGGGGTGGGGTCATACCGCCAACTAAGGTCGAAAGCTAAGGCTCCAAATATTTCAAAACCGTATAGATTGTATTTAGAACTAATGAAGTTTTTGAGATATAGGACTTTAAAAAGGATTTTTGGTGGTCAATATAACGGTCAAAATCGAAATGGTGGGGTCGTACCGCTAACTGGGGTCGAAAGCTAAGGCTTAAAATATTTCAGAACGGTATAGATTGTATTCAGAAGTAATACAATGTTTGAGATATAAAACTTTAAACAATTTGTAATAAAACATTTTCATATGTATATGGGAATTTTTTTGGTGGTCAGCATATCGGCCAAAATCGGAATGGTGGGGTCATACCGCCAACTTAGGTCGAAAGCTAAGGCTCCAACTATTTCAGAACCGTATAGATTGTATTCAGAAGGAAAACACTTTTTGAGATATAGGACTTAAAAAATTATTTTTTGGTGGCCAATATATCGGCCAAAATCGAAATTGTGGGGTCATACCGCTAACTGGGGTCGAAAGCTAATGCTTCAAATATTTCAGAACGGTATATATTGTATTCAGAGGTAATGCAGTTCTTGAGATATAAAACTTTAAACAATTTGTAATAAAAAAATTTCATATGTATATGGGAATACTTTTTTGTCAACATATCGGCCAAAATCGAGATGGTGGGGTCATATCGCTAACTGGGATCAAAAGCTAAGGCTCCAAATATTTCAGAACGGTGTGGATTGTATTCAGAAGTAATACAGTTTTTGAGATATAGGACTTTAAAAACGATTTTTTGGTGGCCAATATATCGGCCAAAATCGAAATGGTGGGGTCATACCGCCAACTGGGGTCGAAAGCTAAGGCTCGAAATATTTCAGAACGATATAGATTGTATTCAGAAGTAATCATATGGAGTGCTAAAAATATATAAATTTACCTATAATAAATATTATGCAACACAAAAAAATTTTTGTAAACGAGAGAGTTGGATTTTTCTCGTGTTATATGTGTTTGAAGAGGACATACATATACGAGGCAGCGTCAATATGTCCGTGACTTTTTGAATCATCCGCCTTTTTAACAGGAAGAGCAATAGTGCTACCGTCAACAGGCATCTGTTAATTGTCTCCTGTCAAAATTTGAACAAATTGCGTCATTTAGTTTGTGTTTCATGGCCATTGATAGTAGACTACCCACAATATATTTAAAAAAAGTGGGCCGTACTTTTGACCAGATCCACCTCTCTACAAATATTTCGACGCGGTGAATCGGTTTCTGAGGCCCGTTTGACTTGCCGCTCCTCAAATTTCCTCAAGTTCGTCGAGATTTTTAAAAGTTTTTCGAAATGTATATGAAATTTGCGGGGTTTCGAGCTGCGAACAGATATTGTTATGTTTTAGTTTGATTATTTTTCAAAAAAATTGTCAATCAGTGTTGCCAGGAGCTGGAGGAAAAAAGAAGCTAAAGCGGCTTTTTTAAAAGGCGAGAAAAGGCTAAATGGCACAAAAATAAAAACTAAGAAAAGGCTAAATATACTTTATTGAAAGCTCAATGTTTTCGTTATTATTTTATAAGTAAAAATACATAAACATATTAATTCCCTGCGGAAAATTTTATAAATCGAAACGTACTCGTCCTATGACCAAGAGTAAGGAGTGGTGAATGATGAAAAGAAAACATAGCGTGTAAAGGTTACATATTAATCATTTTCGTGATATGTATGTGGTCTTGATTTTCATAACTGGGATTCGGGCAAACGGCACTGAATAATTTCAATGTGGCTGAATCTGAGACTAATCATATAGTATCTAATTAATGTTAATTATCTCCCTCCGTATTGTCATCTAGGAACCAGTACTGTTATTATATTTAAATACAAATTTGTACTTAACTGGTATTTATAACTTCTGTGGCCGAGTGGGTAATATGCTAGGCTGCCTAGACTCTGCTTAAAAAAAAAATACAATTTCTACATCCATTTGTAACAATAAAAAAACAAGACATAAATTTAAAAAATCAAAAAACCCGACTGCATAAAAAAAGAAATAAATTTTAAACCGTTACAGATCCTAAATGGTCATTCGAAATTAAAAATCATAAGAGAAACCTAAAGATGATTTTCAAATACCTGTCGATTGATACCCATTTTGATATTGTTCGCCGACTTTTTATTTTTTTCGTATAAACAAAATGGCCGCCATATTGAATTTTGACTACTGTCATATCTTTAGTGACACTACCAGAATTAAGACGAATCGATTGACGTAAGAATCGTCCAAATCGGTCTACGCGTTCGGTTTATATAGTGCCGCAAAGGAACACACATACATACATACATAGGCTGATAAACACAATACCCTTCTTTGCGTCGTGCAGTCGGGTAAAAAGAAATAAACTTTCTTTCAATCATTACTCAATTGTTAGAGCTAAATGTCGGAATAATATTTATAGAATATAATATGTTGAGTATTGTGTTTTTCTTCCGACGGGGTTTTTTGGAATTTGGAACGATTTTCCGTCATCCCACGTCATATTTGGGATGACGGAAAATCGTTCCAAATATATAATATGTATTATTCTACACCGATTAGTTTCTGTGACGAGTCACAAAAAAGTGGCTGGGGACCTGTTTTTCTTCCGACAGGGTTTGTTTGAATTTTGAACGATTTTCCGTCATCCCACGCCAAATTTGGTTGATAAACCGACCGGTTTCGGCTTTGTGCCATCTTTAGTGTTCTATTGATTTGGGATGACGGAAAATTATTCCAAAGACGATATTTTTCTTTTTATCGTCAAATTGGTTACTTCTCTCCGCAAATTTATCTGGCAGCTCTGATTATGGACTTTAGTTTTTGCATTTTTTGGCGCTCGAAATCTTGTAAAGAAGAATACAAGGCAAATTCATTGGCAAAACAAAAGGAAGCACTAATACTTTCTTATTTCCTTTTTGTGATGATGACTGAGTCGGCATTATCTTCCGGCTCGTGTCGCGTCTGTATAGCCTGTATAAAAAGAGCATTATTTTGATTCATTGTGTTTTGTCACAAAGTAGGACAGAGGGGTAAATTTTGACGTTTCCAAAATGAAAAAATCAGCTTTTTGGGCTAGTGTAAATAATTGAAAAGGAACAGCTACATCATCTACGAACAAGGGAAACAAGCAACAAGTAAAAACAAAAACTATAAAAATATAATTCAATGTGAAAAAGTGTTTAATTATTTAAAAAAAAAACAGCGCAAATATAATTGTTTAATGAAGTAAAAAATTAATAAAACATTTAAAGTGTGCTTATGTGATATTTTAAACTTTAATTGCTAATAAAAGCGTAAATGAAGCGTGCGTCGGTTTGTGCATGGATATGCATACAGTGAAGGACTAAAGTCTACATGCAACCACAATTTTGTTTATTTTTTTAAGAACATTTATTAACTGGAAAAGCTAAATATACAGTTTTGCTCTACATTTGATTTCATTCGCAAACATGAAAAGAAACATATTTTGTTTTCTTTCCACAAGGAAAAAAATCACAGATTAATAAAAAAAAAATGATATGACAAAAGTCTACATGCAGTGAAAACAAACAAATAAAGCGATGATAAAGTAACTATAAAGTACCGTTATTAAATATTTTTGGTATACATTTCATAGTAGTTATTATATGCAATATATTAGTTTATGTTTTGTTAATGTGCTGCTCAAACGCGGAAAAATGGCATCAAGAAAAGAAATATCGACTGACATACGAAAATTAGTGGTAAAACACAGAAATGAAAATAAATCGTATGCTGCAATCGCGAAAATATTAAATTTAAGCCGCGCAACAGTACAAACGATTATTGAGAACTACAATAAAACTGGTTCCTTTGATAGCAAAGCGCGAACAGGTAGGCCAAAAAAGCTTTCCAGGAGAGATATTAGTTCTATTATAAAGGAAGTGAACAAAAATCCCCGAATTAGCGCTCCAAAATTAGCCGATCATATTGATCATGTCTCCAATAAGAGTGTCCATCCAAAAACTATCAAAAGGGCTCTGAATGACAATGGATTTTTTTAGCAGAACACCGCATAAAAAGCCTTTAATATCAGAAAAAAATCGAAGTCTTCGACTTGAGTTTGCACGTGCGCATATTGACAAAGGGATGGATTTCTGGTCTAAGGTTTTATTTACAGACGAATCAAAGTTCAACATACTTATGTATACGGGAGTGATGGTCGTTCAAAAATATGGAGGAAATGAAATGCAGCTATGCAGCTCGAAAACTTATTACCAACAGTAAAGCATGGCGGTGGGAGCGTTATGGTTTGGGGAGCTATAGCGGCATCTGGCGTTGGCAAGTTGGTTTTTGTTGAAGGCATTATGGACCGATACCAATATAGAAGTATATTGGAACAAAGTTTGAAGCCGTCTGTGGAATGCTTGGGTCTTGGGGAGGGTTGGATTTTCCAACAAGATAATGACCCCAAGCATACTGCACTAATTGTTAAGGAATGACTTCTATATTACGCGCCCAGGCAACTTTATAGCCCTCCGCAAAGTCCGGATTTAAATCCTATAGAGCACGTTTGGGAGCTAAAAATTCGACAAACGCGAATTACAGATGTCAAATCATTGGAAAAAGCATTAACGGAGGCATGGAGCAAATTGACTCCATGCCACGACGTCTGCAGGCTGTAGTAGATAACGCCGGTGGACCAACTAAATACTAAAACTTAGCAAAACACTATGTATTTAAATATTATTAGTAACCTTTTGTTAAGACTGAACTGTATGTACACTTTTGTCATACCATATTTTCGTTATTTTGTGGGTTTTTTTTTGTTAAAGGACAAATGATTTAATTTAACTTTTATTTTTTATGAATAAAGATGCTTTTTGAAAAAAACTGTGTCATTAATTTTTCTGTTAACTAAGTGTTTTTTTTCAGAATGGCACTGTATGGGACTGCATGTAGACTTTAATCCTTCACTGTATGTATTTGTGTTTTGTTTGGTTGAAAGTTGCAGAAAAAGCTAGAAAATACATAAAACCCTAACAAAATATGTATAAAATGTGGAATTTTAATTTTCTTGTATATAAAATAATAAATGTATCTCTTATTATTTAAAAAATCTAAATTTTACTTCGGCAGAAACTGAGTATGAAAGCTAATATACAAAAATTTTTGTTCCCTTTTGTTAACGTACTTCGTTAGAACTACATACAATATCTTCTCTCTCGTGTCTCGTCTGGTTAGACTGTGGTTTCGTTGGCTAGAATAAAATTTATACATATGTACATATACCATAGATAATACGACAAATACCACTGGCTTTAAGCGGTAAAAAATATCTGAAAAATAAAATTTAACAAATCGAAACAAGTGAAAAATACTAAAAGAACATAAAAGTTGAAAAAATAAAAACATGTCGACAGCGGAGAATATTGATGACAGTGAGGAAGTAAAAGTGGAAAATGTTGCTCCACCAGAGCGTTTTAATTTCATGGCGCCAGATCAGTGGCCAGAATGGAGGAAACAGTTTGAGCAATATATACAAATTTCGGGCCAATCCACAAAGTCGGAACAAGAAAAACTAAATTTGCTGTATAATGCAATGGGAAAGAAATTTGAAGCACACAGATGGTCGGATGACGAGGAAATGAATATCTTGTCTGGTGTAAAACAAGTTGGGTTTGTACCTGAAACTTTGCAAGAGGGTCTGGATAAATTTGATAGCTACTTCAACTCGAAAATAAATATAACATTTGCGAGATATAACTTCAACTCGCGGGTGCAGAGGGAAGATGAAACTATTGACGATTATATAACGGATTTACGTGCTTTAGCAGAAAGCTGCGACTATAGAAGCCTCAAAGAGGAATTAATTCGTGATCGTATTGTTGTTGGCATGTTAAACACAAAAGTGAGCGGGCAAATGCGGTTAAATAAAGATCTGACGCTTAACATTGCAGCTGAGACAGCACGGCAGGCAGAAATCCGAATTCAACGAACACAGAAATATAGCCGAAGCCAGAGTGTGCTGCAATGGCGTTTCCTGATGCCAATACGTAAAGGTATGAGAGTGCACTCAAAAAAGTTTTACATTTCGAGCTATTAGAATAAAAAGGTCTCGTGTGTAATAAAGTAAAACAAAGTTCTAATTGCAAAAAGAACCTTTTTAAATCAATATATTAAGCAAATCTCTGAGTTAGAGTCAATTTTAGCTATTACTTTCATTTGAAGATAGCATATGGAACTGTTTTTTTTTTCGCAAAAGTTGTGATACCAGGTAGTTGGAACCATTTTTAGCTGGCTACAGAATTTTGGGCAAAATGTTAGTTGGAACCCTTTTATTCAAAGGGCTCGATTTACTGTTTGTAGTTTGTTGAAAAAGTTGTCCATGAAGTTACCAATAAATTAAATTAAAGTAGTTTATCTGAGAAACTTATTTTTAAAACTTTTATGTACCAGTCAGAGCTGTGAGTAACCGCCTTTTTTTTATAAATAACAAACACAACCCGCGAAGCGATTAGTTTGTCTGCGGAAAACACCAAGGGTTTATGGCGGGAATCGAACCCACGACCTCTGGACTGACGGGCTAGCATCGCTTGCGCTCAGCCGCAGGGGTACCCTAATTTGATAGCTGATATAGAATTTATTAATAACCCAACTGAGGCTCGGTTGTCATGCATAATCGACCTATTAATATTTTTTTTCCAAAAATTTAGAAATATGCATTTAAAAAATATTGTTAACTCCAAAAATATGCATTTATTGACAAAATATGCACTAACCACCAAAATATGCAAACATATGCAACTACAAATCGTTGACAAACTACTTAAAATTTGATGATTCGCATAAATAATTAGTCAAGACGTCCTTATATATCACCACAAAAAAAAAATGCATTGCTTGAAAGTCCGAGCCCTGATCATCACATATAAAGTTATCAGAACTAGACACTAGTTCAACGTAGCAAACGAATACACAGAAATGCGAAAATACTCCTTCTACCTACATATGTTCATATGGCTAGTTCGGAATTGTTAAATTGTATTTGATTCTGAGCATGGTATAATAATGTACAAGGTAGCCCTGGAACGCCAGCTGATTATTTTTTTATTTGTTTTTTTTATGGTACGAACTGTCAAATGTTGTGTATATGTGAAATAACTACGTTGCACACACAATACCACACGCATGTTTGCTGCTTATGTTCTACAAACACACACATACCCTCTCTGTTAATGTTTGACATTTTCTATCCCAAATGTACATTTGTATTAGTTGTGCGGCTACCTGTTATATTCTACCATGATTCTGATATTTTGGGAGTTCCAATTTAAAATTATGAAATTTTCAGCAAAATGGTCTATTTACAATGTTATTAAAATAATATTGTAACGAAATGAAAAATGCAGATTCAAATATATAAATGACAGCTCTGATGATAATCTGTATCTGGTAACCCTAAATAGAACACTGCCTATGAAATGTCAAAATGTCATTGACAGTACTTATGAAATAGCCGTTGAATTCAAAATAACGAAAATGGAACTTTCTGGAAACAGTGCCGTGAACATACAAGATTATTCGAGAATGTTAAAAGACAATGTGGATAGCAACAAAATTAAATCTAAACAATCTCAGCTGTAAAGCGCCCTTCAGACTATTAGATTAAGTATTAATACTTGTCAAAAAACACAAATCTTAAGTAAAAATCGAACAGTGTGAAAACAAACTGATCTGATCTGTCAAATAATATTTATATTACAAAAATATTTTAGCAATTACAAAAATGCATATTGAAAAAGCAATCAATTTTGTATAAAAATAGAAATAATGAGAATGGTGAAAATAATTTTAGTAAAAGTTTAAACATTAGAGAATTTGTGGAGCCCATTGAAGATTTTGTGCAGTCTTTCGGAGATTTGTCTTCTACAAAATTGACTTTGCGGGAAAAGTTAGAATATTGGTATATTGAAACAGCGACCTCCAGAATTTCGTTGGAGAAGCTGCTGGCTATATTACAGGAGGAAGGCCTGGAGTTACTGCTTTCAGTAGCAGGTTTGCTAGGCAAAAACCAACAAGTATTAATCAGAAAAGTTTTTCCCGGGAATTATTGCTACATAGGAATTGAAACTCAGCTGAGGAAAGTGGAAGACATTTTGAAAAAACCATGACGAAACTGAATTGGATATAAACATCGCCGGAATCCCATTTTTAAAAAGTTCACGAATCCAGTTGTGGCCAAAAGAAGTACATAGTCAGTATGTAGTACCAGTGTCTATAGGAAATATTTGGTCCCAATGTCGACAAATGTATGCCCCAAGTGGAGTACCTAGTCCGTAGTAATTATAGTACTAGTGCATTCTCAGTGACACGCCGGTGTTAAATTTCTATAGCACAGAACATTGCAAAGGGTACAGTAAGTCAGTAGTTCTAATGTCGCTACATTGTCTGCATATGTTACCAAAAGAAGTACCTACTCAGTAGTACCAGTGTCTATAGTAAATATCTGGTTCCAATGTCTACATGCATATGTCCCCAAATGGAGTACCTAGTCAGTAGTACTTATAGTACATACTGTTGCATTCTCAATGACACGCACGTGTTACACGTCTATAGCGCAGAACCTTATAAGTCAGTATTACTGGTGGCAATGTCAGTAGTGAGTCAGTACTAATTTACTATTGGCATTATCTACAGGGTAAACATGCATAAGAAAAAACTCATGCATACTAACACATGCACATACATTATACTAAAGCCACACCCAATGATCATACAATATACTTAAAGATAATAAATTTAAAAAATCAAAAAAAAAAACCCCCGACTGCGTAAAAAAATAAAAGAAAACAACTTTAAACCTTCATAGATCCTAACTGGTCATTCGAAATTAAAAATCATAAGATAAACCTAAAGATGATTTTCAAATATCTGTCGAATGATACCCATTTTGATATTGTTCGCCGACTTTTTATTTTTTTCGTATTCACGAAATGGCTTCTGTTGGCCGCCATATTGAATTTTGACTACTGTCATATCTTTAGTGACACTCCCGGAATTTAGAAAAATCGATGGACGTGAGAATCGTCAAAATCGGCCTACGCGTTCAGTGCCGCAAAGGAACACACATAGGTTGATAAACACAATACCCTTCTTTGCATCGCACAGTCGGGTAGAAAGATAATTATCCTAGAATGTTTTTTGTTATTGTCCTTTGATGTCGTCAATCGCTTTTTTTAAGAGAAGTAACACAATCAGGCAATTAATGCCTACCAGTTAACTAATTACAAATGAATTCACTCAACTGTAATCATATTGATTAATAATTTCAAGCTGTGATTTAGAGGTTTAAAATATTCCATACTAACTAGACCCGTCACTTTTAACACTGCGTCTTCACGTAGCAATATTTATTGCTGAGCACAGGCAAAAACGTCGGCAGAATAATTTTATTTTTTTGCCTCTTGCTTGAGGCGGTGAACACGTATAGCGATTTTTTCCACAATTTTTACATATTCATGGGGCAGGTAGTGCCTAGTATATACAGCTCCAATGTAAAAATATAACAAATTTGTCTTTATTTGTTCTTATTTTATATTTTCTGATGATGTATTTTTATATTTTGCCCGAATTTGCTGTTTTGCTAAAATAAATAAAAAACACAACAAAACTGACAGCCGATTGCTTGGCAATAATTGCTCGAGCAATCAGCAGAGCAATCATTGCGCAATGGATTGCCGCTCATGGCAATCTTCGGTCCACACTTACCAATTGTTATACTCAATTGTTATAAGCAATCAAATTTGACGTTTGCGGCAATAAATATTGCTACGTGGATACCGCACGTAACAACAACATTACGAAGATTGTATAAAAGAGAAAGCAAATATTATTTTCTAATGTGGTTTCCAATTTGACTATCTCTTTCATACTATCTTAGTAGGAACATTTTGCATGAAAACTACCTAACATATGATAACAGCCTTTATTAGCTGCCAAGGTAGATTAAACAGGTACCAACATAAGATCAGCTGTTTGAGAATGTGTGCGTCACACAGACAATAGATTTTGACACATCTCTGGTGTGTCTCTATCAACAAGGTGCATGTGTTAGTAAATTTGAGAGAGCATATGAATATGTGCGACACACAGACAATAGATTTGACATATTTCTGGTGAGTTTCTACCAACAAAATGCATGTGTTTTTGGTGATTAATATGCCTTGTTAGCTGGCAAAAGTGAGTATATATTCTGTGGCCGTGAGCCACGACGTTTGCGGACTACTTTTCGGCTATTTTTAAATTTTACATATACACAGCCGACAATTTGTATGTACACAACACAAACAATCAAAATAAACAACAACAAGAGCACAACAGTCATTTGTACCGATCAACAATGCAATTAAACACCAACACATTTAAACAAAAAATTTTTACTCATTTATTTAGTTTTCTTTTTCTTCTTTATTCAATTCTAACAATATTTGTCATTATTAAAAAATTGAACAAGAAAATTGTCGATTTTGCTACTCTGTAACTGTTTTAACAATATTTGCTGTTGTTTAAGTAACGACAATAATTTTTCTGTTGTCAATAGCTCTGTTCCAGATGGATAACGAAACAGTTCGAACTTGTACAAAGTTCCTCTTTGCACTTTTCTTTTATTTTAACAGAGATGCCAAATGATGTCAGATTTAAACAATGTTGTTAACAAGAAGTCACAGAATCGTAAAATCTTTAGTGCGAACAACTTAAGAAGTTGACAATATAACAACTGTTTTTATTGTTAAAAGTTACAGAATCTCACTACTGGTCTGGTATGTAACACATTTTACTCTGTTATGTTTATTTGAGTGATGTAGTATTTTTTATATTCGGTTGAAGTGATTTTTGTTTCTCTTTCGCTTTGTGTATGCATTCATTTGATTTTTCAACATTGAATGAAGTCCATTGCTTAGTTGAAAACATGTGAATGTATTCAAATGCCTTTTACCAAATCCGATGCAGACCACTAGTTCCAACTTGGAACCGTAGGAATCAATAAATACATGTACATATATAGTTTTTCGAAGTTGACTATGGTTATGTAGGCATTTTTTCGAATTTTAGCTTTGAGCTATTTTTAACAATTACCTTTTAACTTGTTTTTAGTTGAAAAATAATAAATAATATATTTTTTACGCTTTATATTTAATTTAGCTATAAAAACTGGCCTTTCTGTTATGCAAATGATATCAACGACAACATTAACAATTGCAATGGTTCTTTTAGCAGCGGATATTTTGAAGGTAAGTTCGATAAATGGATTTATTTCGAATAAAAAATTATTCGCTGGGTTTTGTATAAGTATCAAAGCCTACTATGCTTATTTTTGAAAATCATTTATTTGTAAATTCTCAAATGGTTTTTGAAAGTCTGTACCATAGATAATACATAGATAGTCAGCTGGCATTCTGTCAACAACAACAAAATTGACAACTCTCTACACACCTATGGGTATTTTGTTATCCAACACACCGAGAGAGGCAATTCAACACTCAACAGAGAGTGTAATTTTTGCACTTGACAATTCACTAAAACTTATTTTTTTGCACACACAAACACTATTTTATTTTTATTTGTTTTATAATATATTTTATGTCTCTTCTATTTGAAATTTTAAAATATTTTTTTAATTTTGTTGACATTTGCATGTTGAAATTTATCGATGTTTTGAACCATTTTTTTCATTCAGCAGTATTGAATTTTTGTTAATATTTGGGATAAAAATTTTTAGTACCAAATAGAGAAATTGCAAAAGAATTTTAGGCAAATCAATATTTTTTTAGCTCTAATACATTTGAGAATTCTAAATTCATATTTTTATTAATTAATGAAAAATTGGTTCTATATAGTTAATATTCATGTTATTTACCACTATAAAATCACTTTACAAAGTGATCTAGAAAAACCATGGGTATTTTCCAACCAACCAAATAGAATTGGCGTATGAGAACTCCAGAATAATTTTTTTCTCCACTTTTGTATCATAGTGTAATTTTAACAAAGTTTACAAATCAATTATCACATTCTTAATACATACATACATGCATACGCACATACATATGTATATAAATCCGAATAATTGTAGATCCGTGATAAATCCTTTTCGCTCTGGGTACCTCTAACTGTTTTTGGCTTCGGTTGCGCTTTGGGCCATTTTGTTTCCATGTTTTTAGGAGCTTTACTTGCTGGAGCTTCAGCGTCTGTAGTGGCTGCTACATTTTTTACTGGCGTCCTTACAAAGGGTAAGATGTTGTCACTTTAAAACATTTAATTGTTTTTACTTGTATGCTTTTCTGATCTTTTCAGTTTTTCTATGTCTTCTTGTATGGCACATATTTTCGTTGTATATGGACATAAAGAGGATATGTACTGAGAGGCCACATCCAGCAATAAACAGCACTGAAGTTCGAGATGAAATTCAAGAGAATTCTTAATTTCTTTCCAATACATACATTTTCATTTATGTATACATACATTTACTATATGTGAACCAGTGAACCAAAAAAAACTTGTACACTTTCTTTATTGAAATAATGATCATACCTCATTTTATGAAAATAAATTTTTTGCTTGTAGTTTTCTGGATTATGTGAAAATAAGATCATTACTACTATTTTACAAAACAAATAAGTTTGGTACACCGCCATATTTATATAACTTATTTATCTTCTCACATAGCTCAAGGAATCCACAGTTAATAATCCCAAGAATAACTTTTTCTACATATGAAAGATCATTTTTGGTGAGAATTAGTAGAATCTGATACCGTTTTCCGATACGCCTAAAGTATTTTAGCCACTCCTTACCTACATTTAAGAGACTTATTCTAAATCGTGCTGTTGAAAGCTCTGGCATATAATGCATATATCATATTTGAAGTGTTCGACTATCCTACTGAGGAATCGCTATATCCTACCTTCGTCCCTTTTCCTTTTCACTTCGTTTTCTCTTTTCGTTTCTTTGATACTTTACACAACCATACTTGTACTGTAAATACTTCTAAAAACATGTAATTATAATTGTTATATTAAGTAAATTGTTATACTACTAAACAATCATATAAGCCCTAAGAAAAAGGCTCGGTTGTAAACTATGAATTATGAAATAAATAAAAAATAAATAAATAAAAACTAAATAAAATAAAAATAAAATAAAATAATTCGATCTCTTATTGAATCAATATGAAATATAACCCGACAAACTATCAGCCATGTCACAGAATACCATTCCGATCGGAAGTGGTTTCAATTCCGTAAGTTACTTTTTCACAAAACGAAAAACGAAAATTTTCTTCGTAATCAAATCACTTTTAAATTTCAAAGTGGAATTGAAAAACACTTTTCTACTGACTTTATTTGCAGTAAATACAAAAAAACGTGCATACTTTTAGGACCGTCAAATAAATATTTGGTCATGAGCTTCCCATGTTAGTAAAAAGCTAATGTGAGCTTTGCATCTAAAAACAAGAGTAAACAAACGCCTCAAGGTATAAAAACTTTATCATTGTATAAACGAAATACAAAATAAACGGAATATAAAGCACCAAAAATTTACTCTTTCGGAATGACAACTACGAAATCAAAACCAATCCGAACGGAATCTGTGACCTGGCTGTATATTCCAAATTAAAGGGTAGACACTACAGACTTTGAAGCCACAAAAATGTTTTTGAACACTCTCTTGGAAAAATTTTAGTAATTCACAGAAACAAAAAACATCACTTTCTAATACAAAAAAAGCTTGTACACTTCAAATAAAAGAAAAACTTGTATACGGAATCAATCATTTTAATAATTTATTTATGGCATTTTGCTTCTGAGTGATTCCACAAGGAAAAAATAATTTTCTTATTTTGAATAAAAATATCTCAATTGATGATTTTTAGAACAGGATAATTATAGAATAAATTAAAAATACATTATTTAATATTTTTTAAGCAATTTGAGGCACTTTTAAATTAGCATCCAGGAGATATTTTGCTCTCCCTCGTTGTATGTTTAATATTTCTTTCAGATTTTCTTTTCTTCCCTTTCTCATTAATAATAAAAGCCCTTATCTCTGAAAAGAATGAACTCAGCTAGAGTATTCTGCTGTCTATAATAGAACGGATAGCAAATAATTTAATCAGCAATGTGACAGATTCCGTTCGTTTTTGGTGCTTTAGATTCCGCTTATTTTGTATTTCGTTTTTAAAATTATAAAGTTTTTATACCTTGAGGCGTTGGTTTACTTTTGTTTTTAGATGCAAAGCTTACATTAAGCTTTTTATTAAAATGGAAAGCTCATGACCAAATATTTAATTGACGCTCCTAAAAGTATGCACATTTTTTAGTATTTACTGTAAATGAAGCCAATAGAAAAGTGGTTTTCATATCCACTTTGAAATTTAAAAATGGTTTGATTACCAAGAAAATTTTCGTTTTTTGTTTTCTGAAGAAGCAACGTACGGAATTGAAACCACTTCCGATCGGAATGGTATTCTGTGACATGGCTGAATGTGTTATTATTTTCTTATGGCTTATTTTTATATTATTTATATTAATAAAATCAATAAAAAGCTTTATTTCTTCGAATTTTTTAAAATTTTCGTATTAGGTCACACCCGTCACATTTTAAAAATAGATTTTTGTTAAGAAAACTGATTTTTTGTCAAGCAGTAAATACGTAATACAGCTAAAAACCCTTTGAACAGACAGCTATTCCAAAATTATTGTGCACTTTATAGTAAAAATTTTACAGAATTTATGCTGAAAGTCTTAATTCTTTAAAACGACCATTCTGAGCAGGAATCGTGTTCTTTCAGTGTCTATCCATTATTCAACGACTTTAAGATTAATGGCCTTGCGAGTCGCAACCTTTTTTTTAAGTAAAAAATTTATATTCTTTATTTATAACAAAAAATATATGTAAAGTGGTTACATCCGGCTAAATGGAACTACTCTTCTCTTACGTCCCAAAGTCGATTCGGAAAATAATTTGCCAATTTGCCTGTAGTAGTTTTATGCAAAATGCCCCATACTGCATCTCAAAACTTTATTTTCCTTATATTCAAAAATTTATTAATCTGGAGTCATATTTTCCTATCTGTTGTCGACAATTTAGCTATCTAAATGGTCTAAGATTACGCTATTGTGTTGGATCTAGGGATGGACAAAATATATCGATATTTTCTTAAAAATATATCGATATATATCGTCGATATTTTTAATTTCGATATATCGATATTTTTTCCAAATATGTCGGCAGTATCAAATTCGATATTTTTTTACCTTTGGTTTTGTTTTTCGTGCATTTTTTAAAAACATTTCGGCACAGTCTTCATCAAATAGAGTATTACAAACAAAATCTTTTGTTTTATTTATATTTTGTCTATTCGAAAAATTATCATTCTTTGAGTGTAATTTTGTTGATGTATGTTTCATGAAATATTGGCGGAACAGTAAGGATCTTGGAAATTAACTCTTTCCAGCTTAATTATTTATAAGAAAGGTACTTTTTTTGTTTTATTTAAAAAAAAATTTGGGGACTACGTATGAATTATCATTGTTAAAAAATATCGATATTTCGATATATCGATATTTTTTATTCGATATATATCGATGCCGATAGATATTTAAAAATATATCGATATCGATAAATGTATATCGATATATTGCTCAGCCCTAGTTGGATCATTATGACGAGATACAGCATACAGTCCCAAACGCTAAGGTCCTGATGCAAAATAATGTCAACGTGGTACGTTTCGCCATCTCGGAAGCTTCTATTTAAGCCTCATCGGCAACAGCTAGGAAAATATGGCACTCCAGATTATTAAATTTTAGAATTAAAGGGAAAGAAAGTCTTTGAGGTACACTAAGGGACATTTTGCATAAAATTACTACAAATTAGACAGGGAAAATGGTAATTTTTTTCCGAATCGACTCAGGGACGTGTGGGAAGCTAAATGCCATAAATAAAGTATTTTAATTTTTGCTTCCGTATATAAGTTTTTATTTTATTTGAAGTGTACAAGTTTTTTTTTTCATTAGAAATAGATGAATACTGAATATGTGAAAAAGGTTGTAATCTCCACGACTAATTAATTTTAGCTGCAAAATGTATGTTTGAAATTTTTACAGAAAAGGAGGAATAATGTAATTCAAAAAAATCTGTGTTTATCAATGATTATTTTTTAAAATTCAAAATCTTCTTTTTATATCCCTAATAATATTTTGGCGATATCTACCTATTTTCTTATAAGTGGTCTAGAAGAATCGCTTTCGTATTGCGTAGGAGTATTGCCATCGAAACACGTTTCTTCCCGATGGAAGTATCTTCCGCAATACAAAATCGATTATTGCCGCAATAAGCACCCCTATTCTGCGTTTCGATTACGTTCCCGTATTCAGTTACGCTCGAATCGAAAAATGCTATTCTGAAAAAAACCTAATCGAAAGAAAAAGAAGAAGAGAAGAGTACGTTTAAACCAGCTGTTTTTGCTATGAAACGTATGAAATAGAAACAGAAATAAGAAGTAATTTTGTAAACATTGTAATTGTTAAATTGTAAAAAAATTAATTTAGTGAAAAAAACAAGTGATAAATATATAAAAACTAAATATTGTGATAGCTATAATTAATTAAAAACATCAGTTAAGAGCAGAAAGAAAGAAAAGTCAGAATACAAGTAAGCAGTGCTTGTGTCCAAATCCTGTTGCGGCGGAGGTGATAAAGAAAATAAATAAAACGTCAATACTGTGAAAACATTTATTAAATAAACACACTGCACTTCTTTCTTGGGACGCTTATGATATCCAAACGCAATATCATCCTTCGTTGCCATAAAATTCGCCAGCTTTTCATATTGATCAGCCCCCCTATTCTGTAACTCGCTAAAGCTAAATCTCTATCGCTAAAAATCTATACGGTCGATTTATCAATTTTCCTCTACGAATACAATTTTGCAACGTGTATTATGGAATAAATTATGGAATGTCTTAAAAATTTAATCCACCGAAATTTTAGTGTTTTATGTCATCGCCAAAAATATTTAATTTTGTATTTGTTCAGCATTTTAGCGATCAAGATTTAGCTTTAGCTTTAGCCAATTACGGAATAAGGCGGCAGGTGTTGTGTTTTCCGACCAACAATAAATTAAATAAACCTTTAAAAAATGTATTACAAAATAAATTTACAGCATTTTATACTTATATTTTATTTAATTGTACACTTTTTTAACCACACAAACAAAAATCGAAAAACTTTCCGTCAGCAAATAAACAACTTGCAAAAACGTAGCTATGATCGTAATGCAGAATACATACAATCGAAAAAGAAATCGAAATGACATGGGGGAACAGAACGCAGAATACCAATGTGGACAAACGAAGAAAATTTCGATTCGAATCGTAACGCAGAATAGGGGTGAATATTTTTCATCCAGGCAATACATTTGGCAATACATGTGGTGTATTTCAGTGTTTGCTGGGATGTGTTTACATATTATGTATATGCGAAACACATTGGCGTAGCTAGAAATTGGTAGACATAATTTCTTGGGGGCTAAAGCCAATATTACCTCCTTATATTTTCAAAATTAGTCTAATATTTTGAATTTCTAGAGGAACCTATCTACGCCAATGGCCAAAGATTTATTAATTCCCCCTCGTACCACCAAACGAACAATCGCATGGTTGCTGTTAACAAACTGTATTATGTATCAAATTACATTTAATGCTGACTTTAGACGACATATATTTTACATCTGACTTGTCAAATTCCCACTGCAAAAGTTGTACATGCCGTGTGAAACATATGAAACATTGTCAGATGACATTTACAGAAGCAAAGTCATATGAAAATTTTTCAATTAGAGCGTGTTCTATTTTCATCTGACAAAGCATATGACATCAGCTGTATTGAATTAACAAAAGTGTGGTTTGGGTGAAAAAACATTAAAAAGCATAGTGTGCTTTATATATTTATGAAAATTGTGCAAAAACTCAGCTGTTGTGAACACTTAGAGGTTATGTCAGATATAATTGCACATGTCATGTGAACGCAAAAATTATAAACCATCTGTAAATTGACAATTTTGACAAACATACGAAGTTACATATGTCTCACATACCTGAAAAGCCATATGTAAAAAACATGTCGTCTAAAGTCAGCATAAGTATTACGGATCACATTATTTACAAAATCTGTTTTTAATCAAGAAAAAACTTGAAGTAAGCGATAAAAGAGCTTATTAAGAATAAATGTATGTTTGTACATATATACTATGTGTGTGCGAGTGTGTATGTACATTAGGCTTCCCTTTAAATAAATTCTCTTCGAATTGTCGGTTTCACCACTGAAAAATATTGCAATAGCCTGAAAACGAATAATTAAAAATATTTAGGCCGTTAACAAAATGTAGAGGTGGATCAAAGCGGCCGAAGTTTCAAAAAGAAATTGATTTTTTTTACCCTTTACCAAAAAGTGGAATGGGAGTATAGGTTTGGAATTTCTACAATATTTATTTGCGACCCCTTAAAATATAAATATCGTCTCTGGATACATACTATACTCGTATGTAGATACGAAAGTCGAAATAGCGATTTTGAAACGGCGTTCATAAAGTCTCTAGATAACATACGGTCTAACATTATGTTCCTATCTGGTGGAATATGTCCGTAGAATTATACTATTAAAAATGATCAAAATCGGTTCATGTATTACTGAGATATGGGCTAAAAGCTATATTTTCGTGTTTTCTCAAGTTTTTATAGTTTCTTTTTATGACCTTATACGTCTGACTATACATAGAGAGAGAGAGAGAGAGACAAAGAAAACAACAACTTTGTAGAAGAAAAGAGCATTTGCTCAAACTTCGGTGGGCGTGCAGTGCGACTCGCCTTAATCTGAGTTGATTGATCTGAAAAAATGTTCAGGATAGTTTTTTTTTTATAAATACCCATCGATTTAGGTTATGACACTTGAAGAAATCCACATTTTATTTTTATACGACCACGCTAATGTAAATATCGAACATTTGCTGCAATAGAGTCATAACTCAAAAACATAGATGTTTGACCTAATAATGCAGGATTAATCGTTATATCGTTCTTCATATTGTGTAAAAACTTAAAACTCTTTTTCTGTCAAACAAGTTTTTTTGAGTTATGAGTCTAAGGCAGCAAGGGCTCAATATATACAAAAGTTTAGCATATTCTACGAAAATAGTAGCTACGAGAGATTTTTTGTACAATGTTGTATTGATTAGATCTAAATTCTAGAATATGAATAACTTTTAGGTTTCCTCATACCAAGAGAGGTCTCCCTAATGCACATAGATATGTACATACATATGTAAATGTATATCCACTTAAATATTTGTCATTGTATATATCTTTTTATATAATATGAAATTTATATGTATAAAACAAACAATTTTTAATTGTTTATTGTTTTCATTTACTGTGAAATATATTTCTGATATGTTTGTTTATGCGTTGAAACTCTTTTTGCATACAATAACTTTATACCCGAGTTTTTTCTAGAAAATAAAAATGTTCAACAAATGAAAATACTCGTATTTGCGAGGGTAAGTTGATGGTCTTTTTAAACAAATGTTTCTATGATTTTTAATATATGTAAATATAGCAAATACTTTTAATTATGAAGGAATTTGAAATATGGGAGTAAATATTGACTCCTTAGAGGCAACTTATTGCAGATATTTTATTTTAAATTGTCTTATTATGAAATTAGAATATTATGTCTATTTTTATATGGAGTTTGGATTTGATTTTGACGTGACATCGACAAATAGTTACATAATTAAGAAAAATTAAATGTTTTGCTATATGTATATATATATATATATATATATATATATATATATATATATATATATATATATATATATATATATATATATATATATATATATATATATATATATATATATATATATATATATATATATATATATATATATATATATATATATATATATATATATATATATATATATATATATATATATATATATATATATATATATATATATATATATATATATATATATATATATATATATATATATATATATTTCATAAGAAAATTGTACAAGTCGTTCTCAAGTTAAAATAAAATCAGTGTAACAGCTTCTTCAGAAATGCAAAATTGTATAAAAAAAATTAATAAATTCAGTAAAGTGCAACTTTGGCTGGCACACGAAGGGGTCCGCATGTTCTTTTTTCCTTCAATTTCCTTTTCCTTTTTTCATTATGTCAATTCTTTCGTTTTGTTTTTCGTTTAATTTTAGTTGTGTTACTTTTAAAATTTCTTTTGTTGTTTCGGTGATTTTTTTGTTCTGTCATTTTTTCATTTTGGTGATTTTTTTCTTTTTTGCGATTTTCCGATTTTTGCAATTTTTTGTTTGTTTTTTCGTCGATTTTTTAGTTTTGGAGATTTTTTGGTTTTGGTTTTTTTGTTTTTGCGTTTTTTTCGCTTTTAGCTTTATTCTAGTGTTGGCGTTTTTTTAAGTTTTGGAGCTTTTTTCAGTTTTGGGGATTTTGTCGGTTCTTGGTGATTATTTTTTTCGTTTTAGCGATTTTTTCGTTTTGGTGATATTTTGCCATTTTTGGCGATTTTTTCGTTTTTTGACATATATCTAGTTTTAGCGATTTTTTTGTTGTTTTATTGCTTTTTTACGCTTAGACTACTTTTTTCGGTTTTTGGTGTTTTTTTTTAGTTTTTTTGGCGATGTGTTAAGTTTTGGTGATTTTTTGTGTTTAGCAATTTTTTAAATTTTGGTGTTTTTTTCCTTTAAGCGCTTTTTTCATTTTGGCGATTTTTCGTTTTGATATTTTTTGATTTTGCAATTTTTTAGTTTAGCGTTTATTAAATTTCAAGAGTTTGCTTTATACGATTTCAAGATAAAGCACTGATAGAACACCCTTTAATTTTTATTGTTTTAAATACACTATGCAACAAATTTCGGGTCATCGAAATTTTTAGTTAAGCGTTTTAAAAATTTTAATTGTCTATATATAAGTATCTGTATATTACATTAGTATTTCAACATGTTTCGTTGGTCGCTTTAATTTTTAGCAGTCATATATTTGTTGTTGTAGCGGCCAAAAATTTTACATACATATTCTGTGAAAATTTCAGGTCCGTAGCTCTTACGGTTCCCGAGAAAATAGCCTGTGACAGACAGACAGGCAGATAGACGGACAGCGTAACGAAAACAATACGGTTCATTTACACTTTTGGTGTTCGGAACCCTAAAAACGAAACTAAATATTTATCCATAGAACTGTCGACTGTTTTTATCGTATATTATACTTGAAAAGTTTTTCTAAAAACTGTAACAAATTTGTTAATATGATTATTTCAAACGTATTTGCTTTGTGAATCCAAATTGATTAGTAGGCTAAGGTTCGTAAAATGGGAATGAAGAAAACTAAACCGATGGCAACGCTGGGAAAATGCACTTTAATATCAGCTTGAGAGTGATTTAATTCTCGTATTCAATTTTCACGAAAAAGTTGTATATATAAGAACTAAAATCACATTCAACAGAGCTACCTGACAAGTAGTGATAGCAAATACCCGTGAGCACTGACGATGGAAGTGTAGCGGCTTCCGAATGTGGCGCTACTCTGTTCTGCTGTGTACGTTGAAAAATTAAGTTGATGTTAATTTTTCCCTTGTTCCTTGGAATATTAATCATGCCCAATTCTTTTTGAATATAACGTTACGAACCTTAGCCTACTAATCAATTTGTAACAAATTTAATTTTAATTTTTGGAAATATTTTTACGATATTTTTAATTTTAACGATTTTATATTTTCTCTTTGGCGATTTTTTTCTTTTTTTTTCGATTTTTATGTTTTTTGGAGATTATTTTTCGTTTGCACGACTTTTTTCGTTTTGGCGAGTTTTTGGGACTTTGGTATTTTTTTCATTAGGCGATTTTTTGCGGTTTTGATGATGTTTTTAATTTACTCGATTTTTTAGGTTTAGCGCTTTTTTCGTTTTGGCGATTTTTTGTCGGTTTTTTTCGTTTTGGCCAATTTTTTCGGTTTTTTGCGTTTTTTTTCTTCGTTTTTTTACGATATTTTTAGTTCAAGCGCTTTTTTAATTTTGGCAAATTTTCCGGGTTTTGGTGATATATTTTTTGGTTTTGGCGATTTTGTTTTAGTTTTGTCACTTTTTTTCGTTTTGCCGTTTTTGTAGTTTTGGCGCTTTTTTTGTTTTGGTGATATTTTTCGGTTTTGGTGACTTTGTTCGTTTTTTGACGATATTTTTAGTTTTAGCGATTTTTTTATTTTGGCGCTTTTATTTAATTTTGGTGGTTTTGTTCGGTTTTTGCGATTTTTTTAGTTTTTTGGCTATCTCTTTAGTTTTGGCGATTTTTGGCATTTAATAAATTTTTTACGTTAAGGTGCTGTTTTCATTTTGGAGATTTTTGGTTATGAAATTTTTAAAATTTTGATATTTTTTAGTTTTAGATTTTTTTTTCAATCACGAGTTTGCCTCTTACGGTTTCAAGATACAGTAAATTCTCTAAATTACATAGTTAAAATTAAGGATGTAACGATACGCCGTTTTGCCGATCCGATACCGATACCGATATTTAAAAATAAATATCGCCGATAACGATACCGATACGAATATTGAAATTGAGTTTAAGTTTAGATTAACAAAACTCAAGCGCAATTTTTTTATTATACAAAATTACATTATAAGAGAGAATATTTAAAATTGATAAAACATTGGAAGTAATTTTTGAGGAGCTACATTTTCTTTGCTTCCAATAAATCTATATTAAAAATATGCAGATAATTAGTAGAAAAGCAAGAAAAATGTTTAATTCCTTTATAATTTTAAAAAATACTCGCCATGCTTTTTAAAAAATCGATTTTTTAAAGGACATTTATCAACTAATATTTTTCTAAATAACTTAATAGCTTAATTATTAATAGACTTCTAAGTTTATATTTATTCACTTAAATTTACATGAAAATACAGTTCTGAGTTTAAATTCGCATAAAAAAATTGTGAAAATGGGTAATTTTTTATCCTTTTTCCTTGAGGAAAAATCATTATAGAATACCGAAAAAGAAATTTGTCCTAGCATCGCTTCCACCGAATTGGTAATCGAAAAACAGAACTTCTTGCAATGACAAGGATATGTGAAACTAATTAGAAATGATCAAAATTTGCAATACTTCCAGATCGCGAATTCTACATTTTCATGAATTCTTTGGAGTATCTTTTTTTTTTTGCTGGAATAAGATTTATAAAACAACGACTTGAACTTGAATTCATGGTAAAATTAACAAAATATAAATAATTTTTTTACAAAATAACAGCAAAAAATATTATTAATTTTTAAAATTGATATTAATAAGATTTAAAAAATAACGAAGTGAATTTAATTCATGGTAAAATCGAACAAAAATAAATTATTTGTTAAAAAAAAACTCTGAAAAAATTTTTAAAAGTATCGTCGTATCGACAGTAAAATATCGCCGATACCGATGTATCGGAAAATCTGAAGTATCGCCGATATATCCCTAGTTAAAATTACATTAACTGATAGAATACCCTTTAATTTTTATTCTTTTATATACCAGTGTTAATTGGTGTAGTCTGTATAATAACACACTAACTGAAAATTTCAAGTATTTATATAAATTGTCTATATATTACATTAGTATTTTAAAATGTTTCTTTGCTCGCTTTAGAACGCTCTTTAATTTTTAATCATCATATAATTGTTGTTGTAATGGCCATGTTTTATATATTCTGTGAAAATTTCAGGTCTCTATTTTTTACGGCTCTCGAGAAAACAGTCTGTGACAGACAGACAGACAGCGTACACCTTTGGTGTACGGAACCCTAAAAAGACGCTGTGATTTGTTAAGACGTATTTTCCCAGAAAAACAAACAATGTTTGTAAGCACAAATTTAATAAATACTTAAATATGCATGTACATAAGTACATATGTAAGTATGTACATACATACATATGTGTGTACATACGTAAATAATGGCTGATATTAAACAATTTTGAGCAACAGGTTTAATAACTTAAGTTTTCTCTGGCAAAATCTCTACATTCTCAGTTTCTTAAACTCGTTATTACACGACAATCACGAATAAAATATAAACAATTCTAAAATCTCAAACACAATTTTTTTAATTAATGCCTGTTTTACACTATCTCACAACCCGGTTCGACTTCTGTAGAAAATGCAACCCTGATCTAATGAGTTTATGGAAATGTTTAAAGAAGCAATAACAACACATTACATCAGGGTTTCATTTTGTGCAGAAGTCGAACAGCTTGTATAATAGTCTAAAAACAGCATTTTTACATAAAAAATACTGCCAGTCCTCATATTCTCAGATAACAGTTTTCATTTATCTCTTACTGTACATATTTGTCAGGGATAGAGAACTCTGTACTATTAGTTTTTAATTGAATGGTTCTAACGACTAATTTAAGTAGAGGACACCAAACGTAGATATATGTACATATATGTATGTATGTACATTAAGGTGTTTTTGACTATTATACAAGCTATTCGACTTCTGCACAAAATGCAAACCTGATATAATGTGTTGTTATTGCTTATTTAAAACTTTCTATAAACTCATTAGATCAGGGTTACATTTTCTACAGAATTCGACTGGCTTGTGTTGTATGACTGGAGTTGTATGATGTTGAAAAACGTGTTTTTTACCCCTCCCTCTCAAATTAATGATCGGTCTTTTTAATGAGGTTTTCCCCAACATTTGCGGTGTATAGCGATGACCGCCAGTGAGCTGGACCGTGTCTAAAAGAGCTCTGTTTTTGTAGTTTTTTTATATTTTCATATATTCTCCCAAAACAACATATAAAAAAAATATTTCATTGTTTGAAGGATATTTTCAAGCTGCGTCCAACGGTGCATGAAACGTTAATATTCATACCATCAGCAATGCGTTATTCCATAAAAACCACGATTGGATGTAGCTTCAAACGATGTAATTTTTTTATGTATATGTTGTCTTGGAAGAAAATACGAAAATATGCAAAAAGTACAAAAATAGACCTCTTTTAGACACGGTCCAGCTTACGGGCGGTCATCGCTAAACCGCCCGTAAGATCATTACAAAGACCAAAAGTGTTATCGCGATCGGATTAGCGGCTTGGCCACGCATAGAATATAGAACACGAAGAAACAAATATTAATTTGTATATTTTAGATTTTACTCGACCTACTCGAGTTAATCGATTTAAATTACTTGAATAAGTCTTTACTTGAAATTTAAAAGTTTTTCTTTGATCGAACTTGATTTGACTTTGATTCTTAGATCAATCGAGAACAAAGATTACATTATTCGAGTGAGTAGTTGGCATATATCATCCCAACCAATTTTTAGGTCGACTATAGTATACTGCTACTTTAATATTTGTTTTTTAGCTTTTCACAAATATCTCAAAATTTTAGATAACTTGCTTATCGGGAAGTGCATCTAAAATGCTGCACCTTATAAAACTAAACTCTCAGTATATTTTGGAAATTTACTGATGCTTTATTAGGAAATCTGCATTTAACATCTCTGGCTAGAGTATTTGTTTGAAACCTGCTATTTTTCTCATTTTATTTTTGTGGTGGGTAATTTGGTTTACAATATCTAAAGTACTTTTTCGTGAAAAAAAGCATTTAATTATTTCGTTTAAACTAAATTTAATTTAAAAAATACGGTTGACCTTGCTGGATATCTCTGGAACTTCCCGCTAATTTCAAGCTCAAAGTTCTGGAAAATCCATAGATTTTTGGAGTACTTTAAAAAAATATATATTTTTTTAACTTTAGACAACGATATCTCTCGAACCAGTCAACCGATTTATGTAGATCAAATTTATGGCATTCGACACAGTCCAAGTCCAAAAAAGTAAATGAATCCTGAAAACCGATTTGGCAAGAACTTTTGGAGTTATTAAAATAAAGCGCTTTTTTCGAAAATTTCGAAATTTCGAAATATTTCATAAAATTTGCAGCAGTTTAAGGCTTATACTTAAAAAAAAATAAATAAATAAAACATAATTGAAAATTTTTATTTTCGAAAATTCTAAAAACTACCGAATTGAATGGGACATTTTAAAACTTTAAATCTGTTTAAAGGTTAATTTCGTGCCTATTCACAATTAGCACTCTGCAAAGGAAAACTTGTAAGTCTTACCTTTAAAGTATAGTAATTTTATTTAAACATCACAAGGACGATTTTTGTAGAGCATCTTAACTCTTTTTTAACTCTTCTTCACGAAAAAAAATTTGTAAGTACAATTAATTTTTTTGTTATATTAATTAACGAATTAATTGATTTTGAACCTACAATGATATTTGTAAACACAATTATGAAATTGAAAGTTAAAGAAACATCAAAAAAAAATTTTTTTAATTTTTTGTAGATTTATTTCAATTAAGATTATTGTTATATCAACAATGTGAATTGTTGATATTCCGAACAAATTTTAACCATCATAATTGTTGTATTAACAATATTTTTTTATACAATCACAATCCTCGAAGCGACTTTTTGCTTGTCTGCGAAAAACACTAAATGTCTTTGGGCGGAATCGAACCGGCTACCTCTGGTCTAATAGACTAACGTTCTTACCTCTCGGCTACAGAGCAATTCGTTATTAAATACGCAAATAATGAATACACACAAAACGTGATTCGCTTTGTTTCATCTACGGGTGTGCATTCACTTGTTATATCAACAATGGTTATTGTTAATTTTTTTCACAATACATAACAAAAAATTTGGTTAGTTCAGTTTGTTGAAAAAAATTTCTTGATTTGTTTTGTTTCATTTAAGTGTGTGCATTCATTTGTTATATCAACAATGATGATTGTTCATTTTTTCACAATACATAACAAAAAATTTGGTTAGTTCAGTTTGATGAAAAAAATGTCTGTGTTTGTCATATCGACAACTCAATTTGTTAAATTAAAAAAATATATATATGTTTGAATTTAAATTACATATTAACAATTGAAATTATAAGTTGCAGTTTGATGATATTCTTTTCTGTGTTTGTATGGGTCTTTTTGTCTCATTCTTAAAAAAGAGGCGAAAAATTCCTCTTCAACGAAATGTTCTACAAAAATGTTCCCTGTGGTGTTTTACATAAAAGTGCACATATTATATGTATCTTTAACATAAGGCTCAAAAGATTTCCTACGCAGAGTGCTAATTGTAAATAAATGCGAAGTTTATACCACAATGCACCAAAATAAATACGCCTAGCTGGAAGAAAAGTCGTTAAAACCAAAAAATTGCACATAACGAAAAAAAAACAATTTCGAAACGAAAAAAGTTGGTAAAACGAAAAAATCGGAAGGTTTACTTCGTGTGCGATTCAAACAAAGTCTAATGAATTTATTTAAAAGTACTCTTCCAAGTACTTTTTTCCACGATATAAAATATACTTACTTATCCCATGCTTTTTGCTACAAAACATTTAAGCAAAAGTACCCTCCAGCTCTATTGTCATAAATTTTATTCTCTTCAGCACTCGAATGAATGAATTTCTGTATTTGGAAATTTAGTTGGCATTTGACGTGCATCGTAAAATATTGTTTTGTTCGCTTGGAACCGCATTTATATCAGTTCAAAGTACAAATAGAAGAAACAACAATTAAAAAATGAAGTGCTGTAGTCGCTCCACACTTGGTGTCATTATTGGCGCTTTTAATATTTTGTGCTATACTGCAGTTAGCATTTTTATGACTGGATTTATAGCAGAAGATAGAGCAGATACTTCAAACATCAAAATAGATGAGGAGAACAAACCGTACATGAGTGAATCTAGTGAAATAAATCGAAAGAATGCTGGTAATTTACTCAATTAAACTGAAAAAAACAAATAATTTTATAACTAGTGGGAAGTACAGAAAACTTTTTTTAATTGGCTTAAATTTACATCCCGTATCATTCTCCGATTTTTATGAAACTTTTGTCATGGGTAGTACTCTTACATCTAAGAATTATGGTAAAAAAATTTTGGAGCAGACTCACTTAGTTTGGGAGTTATAGGCCTCTAAATTTCAAACATATATGTGTCTATAACTTCCTTCATATTATTGCTACATAGTTGATATGGATATCGTTCGAAAGGTCTTATAAATACCTTTCAAACGATATATAAAAACCTAAGGTTCTACTGATTTGGAAAGGTTAGCGCTTAAAAAATCAGTTTTTCGTATTGACTTTTTTTTACAAAAGTACCGTTAAATCGAAAAGGGGTCTATATAACGGTTTTTTATTATATAGTAAAATAAATAGAAGACATTCACACCTTTCATTTGACACCTATATCATAAATATCTGATAAGGAATGAAGACACTACAGAGCGAAGCAGAAAATCTTTCCTCAGCGAAGCCACTGTTCGACATACATAGAGGAGAAAATCCTTAAGTCCGGCCGGAGGCCGGCAATGCAGAAAATCTTTACTCAGCGAAGCCACTGTTCGACATACATAGAGGAGAAAATCCTTAAGCCCGGCCGGAGGCCGGCAATGCAGAAAATCTTTACTCAGCGAAGCCACTGTTCGACAATGCTGAAACCTTGCAGTAATATAAAATAGTAAAACATAAAAATTATTTTAGATAAAAATATTTATTAGAGCTCGTTGTGATACGAAATACTATGAAGAATAAAATCTTAGAGCGCGGCCGTACTACATTTTCAGTCCACTATTATCACAAGAAAAATTAAACAAAATTTTTGGTGTTACACTCATTGTATATTTTTGTATACTTAATACGTGTAGTTCTATGAAAAAGTAACTATCTTCAACTTTTAAGTTTTAATTCCTTTGTAGTGTCTTCATTCCTTATTAAACATTTATGATATAGGTGTCAAATGCAAGGTGTGAATGTCTTCTATTCATTTTACTATATAATAAAAAACCGTTATATAGACCCCTTTTCGATTTAACGGTACTTTTGTAAAAAAGGCAATACAAAAAAATGATTTTTGAACCGCTAGCCTTTCCAACTCTGTAGAATCTTAGGTTGTTATATATCGTTTGAAAGGTATTTACAAGTCCTATCCAATGATATTAATATCAACTATGTAGCAATAATATGAAGGAAGTTATAGACACATATATGTTTGAACTTTAGATGCCTATAACTCCCAAACTAAGTGAGTCCGCTCCAAAATTTTTTTGCCATAATTCTTCGCTTTAAGAGTACTACCCATGACAAAAGTTTCATAAAAATCGGAGAATGATACGGGATGTATATTTGTTCCTTTTAATTATTTGTTGTCACTGTAAAAAGCTAGAAAAATATACTTGATACGAGGCATTCACTAAACAGGGCTTCCAGGCAGGCTTGCCATTTTAGTGCTGCTAGATTTAGCACTTTTATCTCAGTTAGCACTAAAAGTGCTAGCTTAGAAATTTTTAAACATTACTTGGTACTTTTTTTATTTTATTGAATCAATTTATTTTCCATAAACAATACCTTAAACCAAATAACGAAGTTATTGATAAAGTTATAGATTATATCCAAAGAAATTTAATTATTTTTGGCTTGAGTTCGGTTTTAATTCAATTTTTCAATTAAATTATATTTTTATTTAGTGATAAATGTGAAGCATGTAGACAAAGAAAATTTTGACTGCGCGGAGGGTTGAACTGACGTTTCGATTGCTCCCGCTAATCTCATCAGAGTTCTTTACCGCTTAGACCACTCGCCCAAGTCTTAGACACAACACAAAAGACCTTGGTCGAGTGGTCTAAGCGGTAAAGAATTCAGATGAGATTAGCGGGATCTATCGAAACGACAGTTCAACCCGCCGCGCAATCAAAATTTTCTTTGTCTACATTCTTCACATTTATCTCTAAATAAAAATATAATTTAATTGAAAAATTAAATTAAAACCGAACTCAAGCCATAAATAACTAAATTTCCTTGGATATAAACCCATATAGTTCGACTAAACGAATAATTTAATTGTTATAGATTATATAAATTTTAGTTCGGAAAGTGGGTAATGCCAATAACGATATATAGCTCAACACTCTGCGGTATAAAACTGAGTATAATTGCGTTAAAGCATACCAGTTTAAATAATACTCTCTGTTTAATGAAACCATAGTAGCCATCACAAAATATTTTAATTATTTTTAGTTTTGGGCTTACTATTTTTTCTTGAGATTTTATATTTTATGGATATGGCAATAATAGTGGTTGACAAATGGGATAAATTAGCGCCTAAAATCACAATTTTAAAAGTAAGCGAAATGAACACAATAGTCGAAATAAAAACCAAAACACAACATAAAAAACAGTTGTCTCACTTTGATGAAAGTTGTAATCCATTATAAGAATTTGACAACTCCGACTCAACTATCAATTTAGTTGTGAATCATAATAGGGGCCTTCATTTTTATTGAGTTTTGTGTATTCAATGCCATCTAAATATTGAAATTTATAACTTGTTATTTGTAACCAAATGTGATAAGCAGAGTGTGCAAACAAACAAAACTTTTCGCAAACGTTTCATACGAAGGCACAAACTTTTAAAATATTTTTAATCGTTTCGCACATAAGCAAAACCAAAACAAATACTTTTGCAATGGCAAAAAATGAAACAAAACAATTGGCTTTTCACTCATCTGCGTGCTTTAATATCGCGTTTCAATCGTACAACAACAACACAAAAGCAGAAATGTATTTCGCTGAATGGTTCATTGTATTTAGCATAAATACACTAACACATTCTCTACTATGATGAGCAAATCAATCGGAAAACGTTTGCAAATGTATTTTCTTAAAACTTTTCAATTTTGTTCTTGTTCTTTTCTTTTCTAGCTGCGTACATTTACATTTACATAATGTACATTTTGTGTACACAAGCACAAACAGTACAAAACTAAATGGGACTGTCATTGTCGTTGTTATTGTTTTGTTTTTGTTTTACACATTGGAAAATACAAAACAAAGCGAAAGCAAACGTTTCGTTTGGTTTATTTTCCTACTCTGGTGGTAAGTACTTGCCTCCAATGAGATCTCCATGTTAAAGTAATTGTCTAAAATGCCAAAGTAGAAGTATGTAGGTAGTATGTTTATTAGCATATTAACTCATTACTTTGCCATCAACGTTTTTCGTGAGCATCTAAGAGAAAAGTGAAACTAACTTTACTCCTTCATCTTATGGCAACACTGATTCAAGGCCCTGAAATAAGAACCAAAATTAGTTCGTTTCTGCATTCTCAGGATAGCCTTCTAGAGGGAAATTACACTCGTTTATAATATATACATGATCCGATAGACATTCGTTCTCCCTTCTTTTGGAAGGAGTATTCTATTTTTCGATTTTTCGGTATGTTTAATAAAAAATGTACTTGAGAAATAACAAACATTCTCGTATTCTTTTTTCGCAAATAATTTGTATATAAGACTGAAATTTACGTACAAGAGGCATCATACATGCTGCTATTATGTCGTTTATGTTGTAGCTATTACATAATGTTCAATTCCTTCACAATATATTCACGAAATTTAGCCTCATATGTATAACGAATTAATTTGGATGAAAAGAAGGAGTTCGAAATGAAAAATCACGATAATCAATAGTATAAAAGCCGCTATAAAAATACCAAAATAAAAAAAATTTACCTCCATTTGATTTTAACAGACCTTCCCAGACCAATCCTTCTATCAGGCATGCCACGTATAATCTGCAAATGGGCCTGCTAAAGAATGACTTCCATCAGGCCTGTTGAATAATGGGTCAAGGAAGGCCTTGGTCCACAATGACATCTTGTGCACAAAGTATATGAATATGCAATGGAAGTGGAAGTACTATAACCTGCTAAATAAGGCCTTATAGAATGCCTCTTTGCTCCTTTGCTGGGTAGATATGTACATACATGTATGTATGTATATATGCACATAATATGTATGTGTGTGTAAGCATATTTATCAAGGGAATTTGAGTTACATACTAGAATGGTAGTTAAATTACATACAGAAAATTATTGCTTTTATATGATGAAATTCTAAATGTTGCTTAGTTAAACGTAAATTTATTTTTTAACCCAATTAAAAAAAAGGAGAACAATTCCCGTTCCATTTTAAATATTGTTCCTGCAAAACTTCGCGACTTGGAAATTTTTTTATCGCACAGTAAATTTTTACTGATACTGCAATTTAATTTTCATTAGCAGTGAATTGTTGTTATTGATTACTGAAAAAATATCAGCAACCAGTAAATTTTTACTGATACTGCAATTTGAATTTTATTAGCAGTAAATTTTACTGATTAGTCGACGTTTACACGATGCAAGTCTTATTGATCGGATTCTTATTCAGCTAGGAGAGCGAAAGAGAACTTTGTATTCATTTCTCTGTCTTTCTAACAGCTGAATAAGTAGTTGATCAATACGACTTGCATCGTCTGAATGTGACTTACTGAAAAACATTGCAGTAATCAGTAAATTTTAACTGATTACTGGAAAAATTTGCAGTAACCAGTAATATTTTACAGATTATGAAATTTTGTTTGTTTTATCAATAAATTTTTACTGATTACTGAAAATATTGCAGTAAAAATTTACTGCATTATCAGTAAATGTTCTATTATCAGTATAAATTTACTGGTTACTGTAATTTTTAGTAATCAGTAAAAATTTACTGCTTTCTGTAATTTTTTTCAGTAAAGGCTCGTTTTTGCATACGCCGTAATTGTCGACGAAAATGAAATTCTATACCTACATTAGCAACGAAAAAAGTTCTAAAACTAACTTTTTTCGTTGCTAATGTATTTAATTTCGTTTTCGTCGATAATTACGGCGCATGCGAAACGAGCTTTAAGCAGTAAAAATTTACTGGTAATGAAAATATTAAATTGCAGTATCAGTAAAATTTTACTGATTTCTGCAATTTTTTCAGTAATCAGTAAAAATTTACTGGTAATGCGAATAAAATTTCATTATCAGTAAAAATTTACTGATTACTGCAATTTATAATGCAGTACATATATAATGCCCAGTGTGCCCATATATGATCTCTATAATATAGACGAATAGTCACGCCTTTTGATCCAGAACATATCTGGATCTGCAAATAAACATATGGTTATCTTAATATAGAAAGGCGCTAACTAATTTTTTTCAAATCTTTTTTTTTTACATATTTCGAGAGATGAAACTTTAATCTATCGAAATATTCAAAAAACTCGATTTGAAAAAAATTAGTTAGGACCTTTCTATATTAAGGTTACGATATGTACATATATGCAAAAGCTCAATATAATTACTTATTTTCAAATATTTTGAACTGATAGTCAAATTACAGATTATTAGGTTTTAAAGAAAACAAATGTAGTAGAGAAATTAAAATTTTTGCAAGCGTTCCATGTTTGTATGTGCACATGTATGTAGTTACAGTTGTATGCACATTTACAATGTCAGCAAAAATTTTAATTTTTTTTGCAACAAAGCAAAATATTCATTAAGCAAAATGCGTGTTAATAGCGGGACTTTTTTTTTAAATATTGCCAACACCGCATTTCCTATATAGTATCAATTGATCGCAAGCAATTCCGTTAGCTTGAGCTGTAGTGATCGTGTATTTTTTTAATTTTTTAATTCTACTCATAATCATAGGTGGGTTTAGTGCATTAATTTTGCCGTTTCCACTTATACTTAATGATAGTGCAAAATTATTGCACTAATATTTTTTGAAGTTAAGTTCTGTTTTGAAATTGAATAGCTTCACTAACTTAACATTGATGTTAAAAAGTTTAGCACTAAAAAAAACTATTTTAGTTAGGTTATCAGGTCGCTGGTGAAAATTATAAAGAAAGGGTTCCAGCCCACTTGGGTCCAATAATAATGGTCCCTTTGTGATATAATAATGGTCCCTTTATAGAAATTTTCAACTAAATTTTATGCTCAAGTTTTTTGGAAGTTTAGTGAGAGTATGTTTAAATGCACCTTTTTTTTAGTGCTGGTTCAAATTTTGCAGTAATTGAGTATAGTGCAGATGTTTGCCCTTATTCTGCGTTCAGTGATAGTAAAAACATTAGCACTACCTTTAATTTGTTTAGTGTTAGGGAAGAAATTGTTCTTTTTTATCACGAAGCTGGTGAAAAATAGTTCAAAATAAATTTTTTACAATTTTATTTAGTGTTAGCTCAAAGCTTATTTCAGTCGACATTTAGTACACTAGCTGCCATTATGCTACTCATGCTACCCGAAGAATATGATAATTTGCTTATATATTGTCAGGCATGTTTTCGACATTGTTGAATATTTCACCAAGAAGTTTCTTTAGAAGTTATATCGAGCCATAAAGCTGAAAGTCCATAACACGCATTCTACACTCTAAAACATTACTTCAAATTTACGATCATATATTGTCTAAATTTGTGTTGAAAATTTCTCCTTGTCTAAAATGACATCGATTTTGTAGTTATTTTATTAAAGAAAAAAAAAACTTCAAATTAAACATATTTAGTCCAAGTGGAAAAAATTCAACATAAAGTATAATACGGCTATGGCTGAATGGTAGCTACGTCAGACTATCAGTCAGGAGGTCGCGGTTCAAACCTTAATTTTCAACTAAAGTGCTTTAGAGTGTACGCTTTAACGCGTTATAAGCGTCTGTCAAAAATGTAGAATCAGTGTAATAGTATGGGACAAGTTGCATAGCACAAAGCGTAAAACGCGTAGACGCGTCTGACGCGAAAAGTAGGTTTACTTTCTAGTTTTGTATGCGTCGCCGGCGCCATGAAAAAATGCCAGCTATGAAAATTATATTCTATTTTCAATGTTATCGATAAATATGTTTGTGCCGTAGATTAATTTTTCTGACTGAACTCTGATTCAATGTGGCAAAAAAAGTTTACTGGGATGGTTAAATGGAAAATTTGTTGACAATCAAAATTAACAAGAATTTTTAACTCATAAATAAATACATATGTATACCTTAATTTTAAATTTGTTCAGCTGGTTTATTTTTATGGAGACTAAAACTAGAAATGAGTAATTCCATTTAGCCGGGTGTGACCATTTTACACAAATTTTTTGATATAAATAAAGAATATAAAATTGTTTACTTAAAAAAACGTTGCGGCTCGCAAGGACATAAGCTTAAAGTCGTTGAATAACGGGTAGACACTGATAGAACACGATTTCTGCTCAGAATGGTCGTCAGAAAGCTGTGACGGGTGTGACCTCAAAAATCTTAGTTTTAAAGAATTATGACTCTTAGTATAAATTCTGTAAAATTTTTACTATAAGGTACATAATAATTTTGGTATAGATATCTGTTTAAAGTGTTTTTAATTGTATTGTGTATTTAATGTTTGACAAAAAATTATTTTTCTTATAAGAAAACTATTTCTAAAATGAGACGGGTGTGACCCAGTACGTAAATTTAAAAAATTCAAAGAAATAAAACTTTGTTTATTTAATTAATATAAATAATATAAAGATAAACTCATAAGAAAATAATAAGACATTCAGCCATGTCACAGAATACAATTCCGATCGGAAGTGGTTCCAATTCCGTAAGTTGCTTCTTCAGGAAACGAAAAACGAAAATTTTCTTCGTAATTAAACCACTTTTAAATTTCAAAGTAGAATTGAAAAACACTTTTCTACTGACTTCGTTTGCAGTAAATACTAAAAAACGTGCATACTTTTAGGAGCGTCAAATAAATATTTCGTCATGAGCTTTCCATGTTAATGAAAAGCTCAATGTGAGCTTTGCATCTTAAAACAAGAGTAAACAAACGCCTCAAGGTATAAAAACTTTATCATTGTAAAAACGAAATACAAAATAAACGGAATCTAAAGCACCAAAAATGTACTTTTTCGGTATGACAAATACGGCATCAAAACCAATCCGAACGGAATCTGTGACACGGCTGATTAAATTATTTGATAGCCGTTCTATTATAGACAGCTGAATACTTTAGCTATTGTGATTTAAATCACTATTGTGATTTAAATCACTTAATAACATTTTGAGGCTCATGGAATCATCTAGAACAACGTAACCGTAACTCGTAGTTAATTAAACAAATCGATTACTGACCGCCAAAGCAACGTAAAGTAAAGCTCGCTAATTCTTCGTCGCACTGTGGGACATTTTGCAAGAAGGCGGTCAAAAGTCTATAGCTTTTAATAGAACTAGAATCTTTTGATGCGTTTTTTTGTCTATTTTGCTAGATTGAATACTTTTTAGGCCTCAATCGAGTCATTTATTTTTAACGAGTAACTTAATCTGATTCCCACTAGTTTTGTTTATACAAAAAATAAAATAAAATGTAAATTTTAATCATATTTCTTTTGTAACCGTGTAGCAGCTCTTAAAACTATTATATTCAGTACAATACTATCCGTATGTCTATTAATGGTTATTATAAGTGGCCTACTTATAATGGGCATCGTAAAGGTAAACCTGGTTTTTTTTTGTCGCAAATCACAACTAAAATATCTAAACATATTTTTTTCTTCTACAGAGACGCCACAAGTTAATGTGGCCTTGGTTGGCTCTTAGTGGCCTTGGTTTTGTTTGTAATGCTATAAGAATTGTATTCACTGTAATTGTTGGTTTTGTTAATGGCACGAGCGTACTAACAGTTTTATCAATGTTTTTTGGCGGCGTATTGGGACTTGGTAAGTTGAAAAAAAAGCAAAAAAAAATGTAAATGAATCTTTTTAAAACTATTTGTATTTTTCTGAAAAGGTATTCATGCTTTGATTTTATGGCCCATTTATACATTATGCCGTGACATTAGGGCGAAGAATGATGAAAAACAGCTTGTGCGAGATACAAATTATAGCTACGTAACTCCCCCAGATGCTCCACCTCAATATAGCTATGAAAAATTTCCTCTACCCCAAAAATCTTAAAAAGATTACACGTTATTTGAAGTACATGAATTAATCTTTATTCATCTTTAACAATTTATGTGTTAAAAAATAACCAATATCAAAACTTAATTTTGTTACTGTAATAATCCCCCTTATTCCATAACTATTTGTCGACGTCACGTCAAGACAATACAAAAAAAATTGTCACATTTCTACTCGTCATCGACAAAAATTTACTATTACTGACAGCCACTTCCTATTCTCTAAGGCATAGAAAATGGGAATTGTCGACAGCGAGTAGGCAAGTGGCAATTTTTTGGTATTGTCTTGCATGTCTTGACATTGTCACATTGTCTTGATATGACGTAGACAGATAGTTACGGAATAAGGGGAATATCTTTATACACATGTATGTATATCTAAATGTTATATCAATAAATGTAATATATCGAATATCAAATAAATTGAAAAAAAATGAAAATTTAATAAGCTAAAGTTTAAGATATTTTTTAGGGAATATCGAAAAGTAAAGACGTGTGTTCTTTGGTTTTTTATTGTGTTTATTGTCGCTCTTTATTCCTGATGATGCTATCCAGCAGATAGCGAAATACGAGTATTGAAGAATAAGTTGTTACAAATAAATCACCTTGAGCTTGAAAATAAAAAAGTGTTTTTATTGTTATAAGCAAAAGAAGGTCGAAGAAAAAAGTAATTTTTTTTATAAATTTGATTGAGATATTGTTAATTAATTACAAGTGCACATGGCAGAACATAACAACATGAGGTACATGTCACACAAACTTTTTAGCTGATATCGATTGAATGTAAGTTTCAGTATCACACTAGATACAGATTACTAGCGGAAATTGAACACGAGAATGCTGATTAGTCCGAACATTACAAGCTTTACTTCTCGAAAGAACTGAAAGGCTACTTTACTCTATAAATCGATCCGAAGAGAAAACTGTTTGAATTCGTATTTTATCTACAGCACCTTGCCAGAAGCTTTTCGAAGAAAATCATAATTTGGAGCCATGCACATCAATGCTTTGAATATCAAAAATCAAGGCTTGGGAGGCAAAACAAAAAATTTTGAAATTGAAGAAATACCGGCCGCGAACACTGGTCACAACTACATAGTGTTTCCGCTGCATGCTTTTTTTATTCTCAGTGCTGCCGTAATTTTCCGGGGAACTCTTGGAATTTTTGGACTAGTTTTTGGAATCTAAAATATGGATTGTGTTTGTTCTACATGGGTTGTGGCTTGGCTAAGTGGTTCGTGGCGGTGCTAGCTGAAGGTGTCTGCTAATTTTAAAATAAGACTGGTGCTACCGATGCGTGTGACCTCGTACGAAGATTTGAAAAATTCGTAGAAAGAAAACTTTTTATTGATTTCATTAATATAAATAATATAAAGATAAACTCGTAAGAATATAATAAGACATTAAATTATTTGCTATCCGTGTTATTATAGACAGCAGAATACTCTAGCCGAGTATTTTCTATATTGAATAAAAAGCAAAAAAGTACATATATTCTTTCAGTTTTTTTACTGTTATATTTATTTATTGTATCTTTAATAAAATTGAACTAACAATAAGTTATCAAATCTTAATTTTGAAAATTGTTAATTTTTAAGTCCAGCCAATGCCAGACAAAAATATTTGTTTCAGCGGTTAGTTCTTCGGTTGTCTACGTCTACGTCGTGTTCGGCTGAGAGCAAGAGTGTCCCTCCTTCTCAGCCGAGTGTGTCCTCTAAAGTTAATGATGTTTCGGGCTAGGGGATTTGGGTGCAACTCGAGTTTTTTTATGTATCTTGTTACGTGTTTAGAAAACACGGTCTTAACTAGCGGCATATCTTTTCAGTGATAACGATTTTTATTAGTAATGAGAAGGGGAATAAAAGAAAATCTGAAACAAATATTAAACATATAAAGAGGAAGACAGAGTGTTTAGTATTTGCAGTTTTCTTGAAGAAAAAAATGAAGTCAGCTCCGTCAGCCTTTGTCTTGCTGCTGCAACAAAATGAAGGCTGAGAGTCTATTCTTTCAATTTACCTTAAAAAATCCACCAACTTTTATAAAAATATTTGTTTTTAAAAAATTAATAATCAGCCTTATTACGGTTGTCATAGTTGTGACGAAATTTATGAAATGTGGCAACGCTTGCTATATGATTTACATTGGAATCGTTCAATTTCGAATACGACTACGACAACCGTATTAAGGCCCAATAACCACAAAATTTCCATTCTTTTTCTATAAGCATATAGTAAATATGTTCCAAACAAAACGAGCCATATTTCATAAAAATCGACTTACAACTTTTGAATTTATTCACAATTAAGTGAGAGAACTGAAGTGATAAAAATCACGGTTTTCGTACAAGAGTAAAATTTTTGATCATAATGTATCCTTGCTCCGAATTTGGACGAAATTTAGTCCCAATACTATGGATATTATAAGCAGCTTATGTGA
Organism: Panzeria rudis; assembly: GCA_956483635.1. Taxonomy (NCBI): domain Eukaryota; kingdom Metazoa; phylum Arthropoda; class Insecta; order Diptera; family Tachinidae; genus Panzeria; species Panzeria rudis. Next base: position 137,014,054 of record OY101450.1, on the reverse strand, counting down.
TTTATTTTCTTTAAATATGTATACATACGACTAATTATTGTTTTATTAATAATGACATATTTTCATTTAAGGATATTTGCAAAGGTTACGAATCCTTGTGCCGATACCAACCATATTTTTAGTTTTTATAAAACTTGCCAATTTAAATATATGTGCGAAATCTTATCGCTACACGAAAATTCCTTCCGCTTTTTGCCGCGAAATGTATGAAGCAAAAACATTGTGTACCGTTGTGCATATCTGGAATTTTGGGGATTTTTGATCCGGTTTGGACTCGGTAGCGAAGCGATGTTCGTATCTGTTGCTCCTGTTGTCTGACTAATTACTTGTTGGCTCTTACCAAGTCTGTGTAATTCATTGGATTTGGCTTTTGTTTCACGATTTTATTTGCAGGTTGTGAATGTAAGTGTTGATTTTACTTTACATATATTTATTCTTTGACTTCTGACGAGGAACATATGTACATACCAACAGTATTACAAGTCTTACGTACATACATACTTACATATATAGTATTTATGTACTATATCCAAAACAGATCGTTCTTAAAGGAAAAAAAAAATCCAGTCGCGAATTGGTGCTGGTAGGCGCAACGTCTGTTTTATAATTTTAATGAACTGAAACCAGAAAAGATCAGATTCCAGAACAATAACAATGAAAGTGAATTAATGAAAATTACTTTTAATGGAAAACAAAACTTTATAAAGTGCTTTATTAAACCTTGTTAGATATAAAAACATTAATAAAAAAGTTAACAACTTCAATAAAAAATGATGAGTAATGAAATACTTTTATGGTTGTAAGAAATGACTAAAACGGAGCTCTATATAAGTAAGTACTTTCAGTAGCAATTGAGGCATATTATTATTCATAAAAAATAAGTTAATAAATGGAGTGTCTTTTTAAGTTACAATTTTAGTTATACCGCTTGCAACAAATGCAATTGTCATAACAAATCATTTGATCAAATGAAATGCTGCAGTCGCTCCACATTTGGCGTCATTATTGGGATGTTAAATATATTATTTTATATAGGAGTTTGTATTGGAATGACTATTATATACAAGGATACCCAATATAAGACTGGTAATTTGAATTTTTTTTTATAATATGGATATTTTTTATTATTCCAGAAAGACTGATGATTTGCATGAAATCAACTCTGTCCAAAAAAAGTAAATTAACTAATAAAAAATAGTCGGAAAGGAAAACAGTAAACAAATTTTGATAAAAAACTTCTTTTTAAAAAACTCGCTCAAAGGAAAATCGTCGCATCGAAATATGAAATCATATCGCTCATTTGCTGCAATAACGTCATAACTAAAAAACATTTTTTTGTACAGAAAATGAGTTCAAAATTTTCAATTTACGCACAACTTAATGGAAAAAGAAAATTTTATTCTTCTTTCAAAAGTTGAATATACAAGATATTTTTTTTTGAAAGAGATGTTACACAATCAGGCAATTAATGCCTACAAGTTAATTAATTAATGTGTTGCCTTCTTTAGGAAAGGGATAGTGTACAGAGAACAGGCGGTAAAGTGGGACAGAAATAGAAAGCTTAATTCATTTGCATCTCTGTTATTGCGCGTTTTTTTGTACAGCAGTGTTACAGTTCCTCTGGTGCCAAGTAGAGGCACTAATTTATTTAAGCTATGTATATTAACCCCCATATTCATAAATAAATAAAATGTATTTGAAATCTATTTTAAGAAAATCTTGTATGAAAATTTTGAAATAAAATACATTTCAAACTCATTTTAACTTTAATGGATGTGGGGGCAATTCTTTTACTTCGACGGCGGTTCTGCTACAATACCGACGAAGGAGGGTGCTGTGAAGCCTATTATGATATCAGTATTAATCGCTGCCAGTACTGTCAAAGTTATCAGTGATATGCCGTCATCACTTTAACAGTCCAACAACAACCAACACAATAACACACGGATGCACATGAGAAAAATGCATGATGTTGTTGGCTTGTCTGAAACTAGTCTTGAACTCAAGACCTCAGGGTTTGTAGTCAAACGCGCTAACTACCCAGCCAACAGCACCCTTAAAATTTTTGCACAATATGACTATTAATTTTGCACTACACTATATAACACGAAAAATATTTCAGAGACAAAAAATATACGTGTATCGTCGTTTTGAAAGATCACATCTTAATTTTATTTTAGGGGAGTTAAACCTGCTCGTGGGGAATATCGGTATATATATTAAGGCAAATATTTTTGTAGAACACATTAGCCCTATAACTCCCCCACATAACGGTAATTTTTGGCTCTCATCTAACAAATCGTAAAAAACACCCCTAATAAATTAAGTAAAGTGCGACTTTAGCTCACACACGAAGGGTTCCGTACGAATACACATATCTGAAGTTTTCTTCAATAAGAGCATATGTCTAAAAACCAATTTTTTCAGGAGAGCCGAAATACTTTGTTTTTAATACTACGGACTCGTGTAAACATATGTGGTAAGAAGTTTGAGTAAAAATTTCAGGCAAAAACTCCCTAAGAGTAAGATTCTAGAGAATAATTAAAAAACTATTTGCCAAGGACACTAAAAGTGTGTTCAGAAAAAACCTCATGTCGATAACAGTTGTTCATATTGAACTAATTGAAGCACATAAGATTTTTTTACATGAAAAATGCTTGCACACAAGTCACTATAAGTTTTTATTAACCGAACATTAACCAAAAAATATTTCGGAAATGTGTTCAAAAGTAACAACACATGTCGTTATGTGTTTTGTTCAATGGCAATAAATTGCCAGCACGCAATTGTAAGTCGATTTAATTTATTAGAGCTGAAAAATATTTGAATGAATTAAGAAATTACGTTGTTTTTGGAAAAAAAATTTCGGAATGGGTCCATGTTACACACACAAAATAATGTAATTTGGCATCAATAACTCAAAATCGACAAAAATAGACATCCGCTCTTATCCAAGAAAACCACAGATATATCCTTTTTCGTTTTTGCCCATATTTCATTGGCAATTTTTTCATTTTGCTTTTTCGTTTAATTTTAGTTTTTTTATTTTTTTAAATTTATAATCGCACTATTACCCAAATTAATATTTTACTTATTCAGTAGAATATTAATTGTGTATAAAAACACATTGACATTGATTACTAAGGCTGCGTTTTTGAGATCTCAGTTAAACTAGGTTTAGTTAATCTGTAAACAGATTTGTGCCGCCATTACCAAGTTCGTGTACAAATTTTTGGCGGAACAGCTTAGCTTTGCTTAAAATGTTGGTCTTTAATGAAATCTTTAAAAAATATAAAATTTCGCAGGAAAAATCAGAATTTCAGACTACCTTAAGCTAAGTTTAAACTTAATACACATCTCAAAAACTCGACCTAAGGGGTATTAGCTAAATGCAGATCAAGGGAACCTTTACCCAAAAATCTCATAGAAAAGCTAAAGATATTGTAGCAAACTTTTATTTAAATCAATAAGAAGCTTAAACAATATCAATTAGTTTTTTTTTATTTTTTAAGTTTTTTTGTTGTTGTTGATTTAGCGCTGTATTTGGGGTTTTGGTGCTTTTTTCATTTTTGGTGTTTATTTTTTTTGTAATTTTTCGTTTTAAAATTTTTTTTTGTTTTTTGACGATTTTTTTAGTTTTGGTGATTTGTTCTTTTTGGTGTATTTTTTTTGTTTTAACGTTTTTTCGCTTTTCGACCATATATTTAGTTTCAGCGATTTGCTTAGTTTTGGCGCTTTTTGTCAGTTTTTGCACTTTTTTCGGTTTGTTGGCGATTTTTTTTTTGTTTTGACACTTTTTCGTTTTGGCGATTTTTTCGGTTTTTTGGCGATTTTTTCTGTTTTTACCGTTTTTTTTTGTTTTTGCATTTTTTTTCGTTTTAGTGATTTTTTCCATTTTTGACATTTTTTTAGTTATAGCGATTTTTTTACGTTTTACTGTTCTTTTTTTTTTTGTTTTTTTTTAGTTTTTTGACGATCTATTTAGTTTTGGTGATTTTTTGCGTTTTAGCGATTTTTTTAATTTTGGTGCTTATTTTCTTTAAGTGCTTTTTTCGTTTTGGCGATTTTTCATTTTGACATTTTTTAATTTTGGAATTTTTTATTTGTCTAAATTACATAGTCAAAATTACATTAACTGATAGAACACCCTTTAATTTTTATTGTTTTAAATATCGGTTGTTCTAAAATTCGTTGCTCGCTTTAGAACACCCTTTAATTTTTAACTGTTATATATTTGTTGTTGTAGAGGAAAAGTTTTACATTTTCTATGAAAATTTCAGGTCCGTAGCGCTTATGGTTATCGAGAAAACAGCCTGTGACAGACGGACAGACAGGCAGACAGACGGACAGCGTAGCGAAAACAATAGGGTTCCTTTACACTTTTGGTGTACGGAACCCTAAAAAGAGAGAGGGCGGGAATGAAAAGTTCTACAAAAATATTGGCCATAAAATTTTACTATAGGTCTTAAAAGACAATAAAGCTGCAGACTTGTACGCCAGAATCCATTGAAAACCTAAACTATGTTTAAGGGCTAATTACATACTTATTCACAATTAGTAATCGATATAGGAAATCTTGTGAGGCTTACGTTTAAGGTATAAGGTGTGTTCAGCACTTTTATGTAAAACACCATAGTAAAAGTTTTTCTGAAACATTTTAACCCTCTAACTGTTCGTTGTATGGGTATTTTTGTAAATTTCTTTAGAAAAAAGGGGGAAAAAACTCCCGTCCAAAGGCAATAAAGCGCTCTGAAATGTTCTACAAAAAGACCTATAGTAAAAGTTTAAGTTCAACATTTTTGTAGAGCATTTCAAAAATTAGCGTTATTTAGGGGAGTTAGAGGGTTAATATGTTTCACAGAAATATTTGCCTTAATATTTTCTACAAAGTTTCCGAACATACCCTACACCTCAGATGTAAAGAACACATAATTTCATATACCGATATGCTGCACAAACAAGCTTAAGGGGGGAAAACTTTAACCCTCGATGTGATCTTTCAAAGCGAGACCATACGTATACTTTTTTTTTCTCCTCTACCAGAATTCATTGTGAGAACACCGTAATTTTATAAGAAGTTCGAAATTTTTATACAGTTATTAATAAAATAAATCACGTTTCTTGAATTGTGACGTTGTTGCAACAAATGAGCGATATATATAGTAAATTTGCGGATCCAAAACCTACAAAGGCATATATGGTCATAATAATGGTTATTTTTAGCTGTATTGCTTATAAATAATGAAAAAAAATCAATAATTTTCTTTTTAAAAATTTCAGCTAAGTTCAAAATTATCGCAGCTTTAGTCATAATCGTGTGTTGTATAATGTCCTTAATAAGTGGTTTGCTAATATACGGTATTTATAAGGTATGCCCGCCTATAAATTAATAATAAAAAGAAATTTAACTAGAAAAAGTTTCCAAATATGTTTAAAGAGACTTCACAAGTTTTTATGGCCCTGGTTGGTGGTAAGTGGTCTGCTTTTTATCTGTAATTGTGGAAGAGCTCTATTCGACTTAATAATAAACATTAAAAATGACACTCCATTTGAAACATTGATATTGACATTGTTAATCGATTTGCTGGCACTTGGTAAGTTGGATATAATTTCTTTTTAATAAATCTCTAAAGCATTAATATACACGTATTTCAATTACAGGTATTCAAGGTTTAATTATTTGGCCCATTTATAGCTTCAACAGAGATATTGGTGGAGAAAACAATCAAGACTTGGCTAGTAATGTTTCATTGCCATTGTACATTTATCAATCATCTTAGAGCACTAGTTTTTTATTTAAGATTTGAATAGACCTAATTATACGCGGTCTCGATAATACTGTACGACGACAACATCAAAATCTATTAAAAAACGTTGTAAAGGCAAGATAAAATTCACTCTCTTATAGCTGTTATATGCTGCATATTGTTTGATAACGATATAGAATTGCCCAGAGCTAAAAGAAAAATGTGATAAATAAATTCTTTCTTAAATACCGAAATTTGCTTTCATCGCTTTATGAATCGACTAAATAGTATAGCCAATAGGACGACACTTTCGTCGATATTCTAGATGTAAATAAACAATACAAATTCTGTTTTCTTCCTATAAGCATGCAAGTAAATAGGTTCGAAGTAAAATCGATCCACAATTTTTGATTTTATTGAGAAATAAGGGAGTAAGAAGTAAGGGAACAAAAACAAAATACCTTCGATAATAGAGGGTGCTGTTGGCTGAGTAGTTAGCGCGTTTGACTACAAATCTTGAGGTCTTGAGTTCAAGACAAGTTTCAGGCAAGCCAACAACATCATTCATTTTTCTCACGTGCATTGGTGTGTTATTGTGTTGGTTGTTGGTGGACTGTTAAAGTGATGAAGGCATAGCACTGATCGACTTTGCAGTACCGGCAGCGATTAATAATAACATATCGTAATGCACTTCACAGCACCCTCCTTAGTCGGCATTGTAGCAGACCGTCGGCGAAATAAAAGAACTAATAAACGGCTACACAGCTTAAACAACTCAATGCCTCTACATGACACCAGAGGTGCTTGCAACACTGTTCTACAAAAAACGCGCAATAGCAGGGTTGTAAATGAGTTGAGCTTTCTTCTCCATCTGTTCTCTCTACACTATCCCTTTCCAAAAAGAAGTTAACACATTAATTAATTAACTGGTAGGCATTAATTGCCTGATTGTGTTACTTCTCTTTAAAAAATAAAAATTAAAAATTAATTGATTGAACTTTCTTCCAGTTTAGTGTTATGCCTGTCCTACAACAACACCAATTCAAAACAGAGAAAGCATGGTGTATTGTTATTTTCGCAAGAAAAAAAATTTAAGACACATACACACATATTTTTTAACTTTTTTTTAAACTTTAATCTATACATGTATACTGTATCCGCATGTTTAGTAGCAACTTTAAACATTTATAGCTCCGAAAATATTGATCCGATTTTAACAAAATATCGATTCTGCACATTTGACAATAAATATCTTTCAAATGCTATAAATTTTATCAAAATCGGCTGTATAATGTGAGCATAAGCTGCAGCACAAAAAATGTTCTCACCTACTAATTATATAGATTTAGCCATATTGAGTTAAATCATGATGCCTAAGCAAGTAGATTGGAATCAAATCGGCATTATTACCAACTTTAATTTCCTCGCTTTAAAAAAAACACCCTATAAAAATATATTAATTTAGCATATTTTATCGAAAGTTCGAATTTCTAGTTCTTCCTGATATTAAACAAACAAAAAATAAACAAATAAACTTTCTGCGTATTTCATCACAAGTTGTTTGGAGGGGAGGGAAACAATAACATTTTTGCTTCAACACTATTCGGTCGATAGAATATGATTTCATTAGGTGCTACAACAACAACAACACAAAAAATATGATTCTAAGAAATATTAGATACTAACATCCCAGCAAACAATTTTTTTCCGATTTCGGTCCGAATTAGGTCAGAAAGTCTGCCCAAGATGCCCAATTTGTATCCGATGTCGGTCAGAAAACGTATCGAAAATCATATGAGTGGTTGACAAGAAAGCGGACCTCTTTCTGAGAAAATTCTAAAAATTATGTCGAAAATTCTGTACGAATTCTAACAAATTTTCTAGGGAAACTCTGAAGGAATATTCGAGAACGTCTTAATAATATCGAAAAAATGTGTGACAAAACTTAAGAACATTTTCCGATTTATCCTCTCATATTAATGTCGGAGAAAAGTCGGAGCTAAAATTAGAAATTTATCAGATATTTCGTTTAAAATTCTCCATGCATTGTTCTACTGCTTATGGCAGATCATCAGAAAGCATTTACCCATATTTTATAAGTTTAAAAACTCAAATATTTGTGCATATAACCTCAAGAGATAAATGAGAATTATTACGAAAACTAAAATCAGAGAATGTGCAGAAGCGGCTGCAAAAAGTCGTAAGATGTAAATCGGAATATGTGCTGACTATTCTGTAAATGTCTTAAAGGAATTTAAATTGCCTTGGGCTAATGTACATACTAGTCTGATATTAATCGTATAATATTTCAGAAAATGTGCAGAAACGTCATAACAGAAAACAGCCGACTACTCTGCTAAATGTATGGGGGAATTTTAGACAACTTGGTTGATTGTCTTGTAAAGTCTCAGATTTTTTCTGACGTTAGACATGTCGGTACAAAATGTTTCCTGGAATAGCACTAACACACTCATACATATCCAGCAAACATTTTTGGTCGATTTCGTTCCGAAGTCGGACAGAAAGTCTGCACAAGATGCCGAATTCGTATCGGAAGTCGTTCAGAAAGAGTACCGATAATCATATGAGTGGTTGACGAGATAGCGCACCTCATTGTCTTTCAAAAAAATTTTTAGGGAAATTGCAAAGGAATTTTCGTCACGTCTAAGCAAAGTTGGAACATTTTCTGGCAAACATCAGAAAATTTTCGGATTTTTCTGAAACTTTTGACGTCCTGACGTATTAATGTCGGAGCTTAAATTAAAAATTTATCAGAAATGTCGTATAAAATTCGCAAATAGAATCAAGATTTTGTAAGACTTCTCTGACTCTTATTATGCCATGCATATTTCTACGGCTTGTGGCAGCTCATCAGAAAACATTTACCCATATTTTATAAGTTTATAAGCAGCGTTATCATATCGTACGCGTTTTTATGACATGACAAAACGGAAATAGCCATACAGTGTCGTCATATTGTAAGTTTTTTACGATATGATAGCACTGAGATATCAATACACCGTGTATAGATATCTCAGTATTTTCATATCGTAAAAAACTTACGATATGACGACACTGTATTGCTACTTCCGTTTTGTCATATCGTAAAAACGCGTACGACATGACAACGCTGTTTATAAACGCCTTTGATGCCAACTTTGGCTCTTTCTTACGATATGACAAAAAACGATATGACATACTGTATTGTCATATCGTAAGTTTTTTCGATATGATAAGATAGCCATACACAGTGTCGTCATATCCCAGCGTTGTCATATCGTAAAAAAACTTGCGATATGACAATACAGTATGTCATATCGTTGTTTGTTATATCGTAAAAAAGAGCCAAAGTTGGCATCAATGATAAACACGCACATTTATGCAAAAACTATCAAGAGATGAATGAGAATTATTACGAAAACGAAAATCAGACAATGTGCAGAAGTGACTGCTAAAAGTCGTAAGACGTAAATCAGAAAATGAACAGACTATTCTATTAAATGGTTTAAACTAAGGATGTAACGAATACCGATACCGATACCGATATATCGGCGATACTTCAGATTTTCCGATACATCGGTATCGGCGATATTTTACTGTCGATACGACGATACTTTAAAAAAAAATTTCAGTGTTTTTTTCTGACAAATTATTTATCTTTTGTTAATTTTACCATGAACTAAATTCATTTCGTTATTTTTTAAATCTTATTAATATCAATTTTAAAAATTAATAATATTTTATGCTGTTATTTTGTAAAAAATTTATTTATTTTTGTTAATTTGACCATGAATTCAAATTCAATTCGTTGTTTTTTAAATCTTATTCCAGCAAAAAAATACACTCCAAAGAAGTCATGAAAATAAAGAATTCGCGATTCGGAAATTATTTATTTTTCGTTAATTTTACCATGAATTCAAATTCAATTCGTTGTTTTTTAAATCTTATTCCAGCAAAAAAAAGACACTCCAAAGAAGTCATGGAAATGTAGAATTCACGATCCGAAAGTTTTGCGAATTTGGACAATTTCTAATTAGTTTTACATATCCTTGCCATTGCAAGAAGTTCTGTTTTTCGATTACCAATCACCCAATTGGAAGCGATGCTAGGACAAATTTCTTTTTCCGTGTTCTATAATGATTTTTCCTCAAGGAAAAGGATAAAAAATTACCCATTTTCACAATTTTTTTTAATGCGAATTTAAATTGAAAATTGTATTTTCATGTAAATTTAAGTGAATAAATATAAACTTTTAGAAGACTTTTAATAATTAAGCCATTAAGTTATTTAGAAAACTATTAGTTGATAAATGTCCTTTAAAAATCGATTTTTTAAAAAGCATGGAGATTATTTTTTTAAATTATAAAGGAATTAAAAATTTTTTCTTGCTTTTTTACTAATTATCTGCATATTTTTAATACAGATTTTTTGGAAGCAAAGAAAATGTAGCTCCTTAAAAATTACTTCCAATTTTTTATACTGGGTTAATATCAATTTTAAATATTAATAATCTCTTACACTGTAATTTTGTTTAAGAAAAAAATTGCACTTGAGTTTTGTTAATCTAAACTTGAACTCAATTTCAATATTCGTATCGGAATCGGTATCGGCGATATTTATTTTTAAATATCGGTATCGGTATCGGATCGGTAAAACGGTGTATCGTTACATCCCTAGTTTAAACAAAATTAAGTTTCCTGCAGATAATTTACTTGGCATGTTCTGACACTAGCATCTCGCATAACATTTGCGACTGTGACTTTAACTCGCAAGAGAGGTGCTCTGTAAATCGCAATCGCCGGACTTTTGGCGAATTCAAATCGCAAGAGTATACTGAAGTGAACTTATTAATTATGCACAAATTAAATTAAATATGTTTTCTTTTTATTTGCATCAAAACTAGTACCATATTCTACAATTTGTATTAAAAATATGAAATTTAAAATAATTTTTATGATTCCGCTTGTCCATGGTTTTCTTCTGCACAGCTGATTTCAATAAACAGCTGATCTATTTCAGGGATGGCAAAATTGTACCATTTTTGGTACAAATCGAACTTTAAAAGTACTACAGTACACCAATGATTTATTTACTACAATTAATAATATTACATTTTTAAATTTTGCGGAGTATTGGGAACAAACTTCGACTTAAAAAGAGGAATATTTAAAACGGTCAGATAAGACCAGGGCTCAAATCGTCACATCCGTGAACGTACAACTCGTCACGTAAAAACGCCATTTTTTGGATTATGGCATACGTGAACGTACTGTAATCCCATACAGTTTATACGATTGACGTGTCACGTAATTCATTTTAGTACGATTGCCGATACGATCACGGATGTGACGATTTGAGCCCTGCTCACAAAACTTAACCTCTGAATGATCATGAAGTCTGAAAAGAACTAATTTTTATGCATTTATTTGCATTATAGTAAAGGCGAATATTTTGAAATATGAGAATATATTCTTCTACCTTCCAATAGCAGATACACATGTCCAAATTAATGAGTTATTTTCGATTAGAAATTTTACTTAAGTTCACTTTCCCTTTTGCCACAGATAGTACCATATGGGAATTTTCATAGGAAAATCCACTTTTTGTCACGTGCGACACCAAGATATTATGCTTTTTTTTCAAAGAAAACGTAAGTTTTTTTTACTACTTAATATATTTGTGTAAGTAAAAGTCAAAATATGTTCATGAGTCTGAAATACAAGGTTAATTGCTTGATGTCGCACGTGTCCAAAATTTGGACTTTCCCGCGGGAATGCCCATATACTTATGTATGTATAGAAAAGTAATATATATGCTATACTTAATACATGTTTCTGGTTTCAAAAATCTGTTTTGGTACAATTAGGTCCAAAAAAACTAAAATTTTAGACAACAATTGGTACAATTTTAAAATCTCATATGCCATCCCTGATCTATTTAATACGGCAAATCACAAGCAAAACGTGTGAGTTTCTGAATATGAAAAATCAAGTTTGGCGATTTGCAACTCACATGCGATTTGACAATTGTGCGAGTGTCAGAACATACATACCTGATTAGTCGGATAATATTTCAGAAACAAATTTTCTGCTTAAAACATCCCGAAATCGAGATAAGTTGTTATTCCTTGTGGGCACCAAAATGTTCTCTGGGTTTCCATTTAGAAAAAACCCCAAAAGTTATTAACACGAATACAATTATTTTGTTATCGTTGCATTTAATTTATTAAATACATATTTTTTATATTTTAAATATTGAAAATATTTAATTACACTGTGTAGACTCCTTCATTGCATTCATTATCTATCACTGGATAGAGACGTCTAGAATCCTTTTCGAACTTTAGGTATAAAATGTGTGTGCCATTCCAGATGTAGTCATGAAAAGCTTTAATTTATATTTAAAAAAAAACATGAAATTAAATTAATAAAAATGAAACAAAGTAATTTACAAGTACAAAATAAATGTTTTGAAAAGGCCAATATCAGGGTCACTTACATAAATGTAAAAATAATAAAGTTGTTATATGTATGTAAGTGAAATGTTAACAATGATACGTAATAGCTCACAGTTTGATTACAATTCAAGCCACTGGCTGCAAACCACAACAATTTTAATTTTTACAAGTCAAGTAACTAATTCACATCTTTTGGGGAAGTTTCGAATAAATTACACCATTTAATATACTTAAATATCTTTTCAAGTGACCGCTAACCATTTAAATGATCATGTAGATAAATAATGTTTAACTTACCCAAAGTTATAAAATTGATAAAAACCGCCAATAGCAGACCACACGCATTAAGCCAACTGTTTTTGTATGTGTTTAGTGATAAATATATTAAATAAAAGAAAAATGTGGCCAAAATACATTCGAGTACAAAAGTAAAAAGCAGCCAGGGCTGTAAAACGCTATAACGCTTCTGCAAAGAATATGCATGTATATAAGAAAAAGATTGATATAAAATTTAAAAAAAGCTCCAAACTTACTTCTATAATCCCCAAAATTAATAAAATCGATGATACTAAACAACAGACACTAAGAATCAATGAAAATATCTGGAAAGAATCTGTAAATGCAAAAAAAAGAACAAATTAAGTGGCTTTTACACAATCTAGATGAAAACTTGTTAAGAAATCACTTAAAATATACTAGACGATCTGACCGTCTGGATTGTGTAAACAAGACTTAAGCTAGAAGAAGTTAAATAAATTCAGTAAAGTGCGACTTTAGTTCGCACACGAAGGGTTCCGTACGAATACACATACATATATCCCTTTTTGTTTTTGCCCTTTTTTATTTTGGCAAATTTTTCGTTTAATTTTAGTTTTTTGTTTTTTAATTTTTTTTCTGTATGCGATTTTTCTTTTTTCGACGATTAATGTTTTTTGCAGATATTTTAGTTTTGGCCAGGTTTTAGTTTTGGCGTTCTTGTTTTATTTGAACGATTTTTTCGTTTTTTGACGATAGTTTTAGTTTTAGCGATCTATTTAAGTTATGGCGCTTTTTTCAGTTTTAAAGTTTTTTGTCCTTTTTTGCGATTTTTTTCGGTTTTTGGTAATATATTTACTTTAAGCGATTTTTTTTATTTCTTGACACTTTTTTTTCGTTTGCTGATTTTTTTCGGTTTTAGGCGAATTTTTAGGCGTTTTTTTTCGTTTTGGTGATTTTTTTTTATTTTTTGTGATTTTTTTCGTCTTTTGACGATATTTTTAGTCTTAGTCCCCATTTACATATGAGACATTTCTTGCCGGACTGAAAAAATATATAGGCGAGGAGAAGAATAGGTAGCGAGTGTAGTACACGACTATCTGTACTGGATATTTTTCGCTTCTGTTTTCTACTTTTCGCAAGACATACGCACAGCAAGCAAAAAAGCCACAATACTAATACAAAACACACACATAAAGTAAACATATCGGACATTTCTTGACGAAGGGTAGAAAGCTTCAGGCAAGTTCAAAAGAGAATGGAAAAAATTTCCGTCAAGAAATGTCTATATGTTAAAGGGAACTTAGTGATTTTTAAAGTTTTAGAGCCTTTTTCGTTTTGGCGATTTTTTTCGGTTTTTTGCAATTTTTGTTAGGTTTTCGGCGATCTTTTTAGTAAACAAAACTTAATAAAAAAATTTAATATGAAACAAATATGTACGTGTAACAAAAACGTGAACCAAATACGCGTAACAAATGCTTGGGGACACGTTTGTTACACGTATTTGGTTAACGTATAACGAATACTGGCAACGAAAATACAGAACGAAATGTGCACATGTTTTGGTTATGAGTGTTCCCTGGTAAGGTGTCCCAAGTTGAAGGTAAAACTTCGGCAGGAAGATCAAATTCCGGCTGGTGATCAGTGCTATCGCTATGGATTTTTCGGATTTTTTTAGTGTTGCCGTGGTTTTAGGGAGAAGTTCCGGGGAACTTCTTGAGATTTTGGGTATTTTTGGCCCAGTTTTGGGGAATCTCGAACCTGATTTGCGTCCTTGCTAAGTGATTTTTGACTTGGGTAATTGATTCGTGACCGTGCTAACTGAAGGTGTCTCTGCTATCTATTGCCGATAACTATAGTATTAGTATCTTCGAAGTGATAGTTCGTTTAACTGCTGAGTTTTTAAACTGTCTTCTTCTTATCATCTGGAAGCTCCAATTAATGGGTGTTTTTTATTGAGGTATAGAACTTTAAGTTGGCATCACTTTTTTAACTGGCGGCCATTTTGTCAGCTGTCAAGTGATTAATATTTAGTTTGGTTCGCCATTTCATCATGAACAGGTTGACAAAAGAACAACGCTTGCAAATCGTGCGAATTTATTTCGAAAACAATGGTTCAGTTCGCGAAGTTTACCGCAAGCTCCGTCCATTTTATGGTCGACATAATCGTCCATCAGAGCAATTAATTCGGTTAACCATGGATCGTTTTCGCACTACGTTTACTCTATGTGATAATACGCATCCGCAGAGACGTCGAACAGTGCGCACCGAAGAAACAATTGCCGCTGTAGAGCAAAGTGTTGAAGAGGACCCGAATGAATCGATTCGCCACCGTGCACAGCAATTGGAGCTTTGTCCATCAACTTTATGGAAGATTTTGCGCAAAGATCTTGGCTTGCGACCTTACAAGATCCAGCTTGTGCAAGAATTAAAGCCGCGAGACCATGCAATGCGTCGTGATTTTGGTGTATGGGCCGAAAATGAGATTGATCTCGATGCTGATTTTCATCGCAAAATTTTGTTCAGTGATGAGGCTCATTTTTGGTTGAATGGCTACGTCAACAAGCAAAATTGCCGCATTTTGAGTGAAGAGAATCCACATGAGACCCTTGAGACGCCATTACATCCACAAAAACTGACTGTTTGGTGTGCTCTATGGGCTGGTGGAGTCATTGGGCCATACTTCTTCCGAAATAATGCTGGAGAGTCAGTTACCGTTAATGGAGACCGGTGTAGAGCCATGATAACCGACTATTTTGTTCCCAAATTGGATGGCATGAATGTGGATGAGTTGTGGTTCCAACAAAACGGCGCTACATGCCACACAGCGCACGTCACAATCGATTTATTGAAGGAAACATTCGATGAGCGCATAATTTCGCGGAATGGACCTGTCAATTGGCCACCAAGATCGTGTGATTTGACACCATTGGATTATTTTCTTTGGGGATATGTGAAGTCGCTCGTCTAGAATTGGCTTTATTCGAGCCAGCCGCGGCGGCCACATGCCCGAAATCATATTTAAACATTAATGGCATAAAATTATCCTTCCAATAAAGCCAAATTGATGGACATTAAAACGATTTTCTTGTGTTTTATTTCAATTCGAAGTTCTATACCTCTAAAAAAAACACCCGTTATTATCTTCGTACTGATTTGTGTTATTAAGGAAGGTGGAATTTGTTTCTATAAGTTTTCTGTGGCGGGAGTCAGGGCCCCTCTTCGGATCCGCTGTCGAAGACGAAAATATCGAAGGGGAACAATGACGATGAGATGTTGGATATGGCAAACTCTGAGGCTATGGGGCCTCCTGTTGCCATTAAGAAAGAGACACATGGTGACACGGATAGCGAGGTTAATAAAAATGAGAGCGGTTGCATTATGTTGGTGAAAATGTTTCTGATCCTGCTACAGCTGCATCCAGTGGTATTTTTGGTCCTGCTGTTGTTGGTTCTTCTGGTACGCTGGTTAGTGCTGCTGGTACGTGGTACGTGTTAAATGGAAGTGATGCTACTGACAGTAGCATTTAGGAGCAATAAGCGGCAAAAGACAAAGGTGGCTGCAAATGTCGGTGGGATTAATGATGGTGGTACTTCTGTGATAGAGTTAAAAATGGTCACTGTTTCACTGATAGAGGTGATGCCAGCTGAAGGAGTACACTCTAAAACATTACTTAAAATTTACGATCATATATTGTCTAAATTTATGTTGAAAGTTTCTCCTTGTATAAAATTACAACAAACCTTTCAAATTAAACATATTTAGACCAAGTGGAAAAAATTTAACATAAATTATAATACGGCTATGGCATAATGGTAGATAAGTCAGACTATCAATGAAGAGGTCGCGGTTCAAACCAGCACGCAGCCAATCGCTTTTTTTTAGTAAAAACATTTTGTTGAAAAATAATGCGTGTCTAATTTTAGGTGGATAATAATCGTTAAAGTGTTGCCCACTATTATCGACCTAATTTTCAACAAAAGTGTTTTAGAGTGCATTTTTATTGGACTCTATGTATGTTCCCTCAAAAGTCTGCTATTTATAAAAAATTTCGGTTTGTTTTTCTTTATTTACAAGGATGTACTTCCAGATTGGTCCCGTTGAAAAGTGGACAGGGTTACGCCCGTACCAAGTAAATACACATGCATTTCCAACTACTTCTACTCAACTGATCCCTTCAAAACTTTGCACACACATTATGCTTCTGTTTGACTAGTACATCATACACATTTACGTTATCGTTACAATACAACATTATGGTTAGAAAAGTGGGCAGTGCCACCCCCATGAAAAGTAAATATTCATTTCAACTACTTCTACTTAACCAATTCTTATGAAAATTATGAGCAGTGCCACCCACGCCTGTCTTTTAGTCGGTTTCTTTTTTTTGTTGCAAGAATTATTGTAGATAAATAAAAGGTAAGGAACTTTGTTCCTACCCGGGGTCCCACGACACCGTGCATGCTTTTTTTGTTAGCGATTATTCATCTTCTCATATTTTGTTCTCTGGTAATATGGAATACCGGCTAGGATTGCTAAAAATTTTTTTTAACTAGCACTTTGCATGTTTTTAATATTTAGTGCTTAAATAGGTGCAAGATATCCATCAAGTTGGCATCATGGGTTTGCTATTTGCTATTTGCTTGTGTCTAGCTTTTTCTATTTACATATTTCACGATAACTGAAATATAACATATGTATGTATGTATGTACATATTTATGTAACCACTAGAGATGGGTTCGTGAGTAATTTTTTACTCATGATCATGCATGCTCACAAGTACATGAAGTTATTCATGCTGGCTCAAGCACGATTTTGGCACCATTTTACATTATGAAAGATTCAAAATAAAAGTTTTGAGCCCCCATAACTTCGGAACGAAAATAAAATGCACCAAAATATGTTCACGTACACAGTATCTTTACGTTATGGAAGACGGACTACCATATTCTGTAAAAATGTATTTATGAATTAATAATGCTTTTATTCTATATATGTAGGTATATGCCACCTATTTGTTGTGCTGCCCGTCATCCTGATGTGGACGTGTGTAGAAGCATAAAAAATAATTAATCTCGAAAATTCACTGTCACAAAACGTTAATAAATAAATGATATAATTTCGTTATTTTTACCATAAAAATGCATTTAAAATACTTCGGATTTATCGATTTGAAATTTTAAGCTACATTCTGAATTAATCAATTACGAAAAAATCACACAAAAATTGTAGTCATGCACACTCGCTCACGCCGATTTTTATAGCTATGATATTTATGGCTCGCTAGGGGGTAGACATTTTGTTTCCTAACAAAAATTATCGACACTATTACAGCTATAAATTTCTTTTGGTTTTGATTCGTTTGTACTGAAAATATGCTACAATCAGAGCTGTTAGATGTGACGATTTTTTACGATATGACATAAAATGATATGACATACTGTGTTGTCATATCGCAAGTTTTTTAGGATATGGTAACACTCAGGTATCCATACACCGTGTACCCATAGCTGCCAGAAATGACGATTTTTTACGATATGGCAAAAAACGATATGACATACTGTGTTGTCATATCGTAAGGTATTTATTTTTATCATTTCATTTGTAATTTTTGTTGTTTGAGAGAAATGGTTATGTTATCGTTGTTTTTATTTTGCTTTAATATTTTGGGTGTATAAATTTCGAAGCATACTTTAGGGAGGATATTTTTTCAATTTTCAAGTAATAGAAACCAGTATGAAGCATTTAAAATTTTTCAACTTGCAGAAAACTGTTTATTTATAATTATATTTTTATTTTTATATAGACAAGGAGCATAGCTATAACCAGGTGCCCCCAAGACATCAATCTTCTTTTTTTATATGCGTGCACGGACATATGATTGAAGAATAAAGCTAATTATGCCTGATCACGCGTGATCATGGTCATGAGTGGTGCTCATCTCTCTAAAATATTCATAGCACATATGGGAGTATATGTTTACATATGTATATACAATCGTCATATATTTCTCTTTCTATACTTACTTGTTTCGGTGTTGATCAACAAATATCTACTTGGAGCATGTTCCTCCGAGATAAATGTTTGAAAATTTTTTATTCCATAAACGCTGGTATGAAGCGAAATTAATAAATATAAAGAACCTACAGCAATGACAGCAACATTGGAACTTATTCCAAATAGTGTTTTCATTTTAGGATTTCCACGAATTCAAAATAAAGATGATACTCCCGGTTAAACAATAAAATTAATCTGATGAAATAGTCATGGATCAAAACAGTCATATCAATAACTGCAGATTCGCACAAAATGCGCAGCACGATGAATAAGCAATCAAAACAACTTTTCCTGTTTAAAATAAAATTTCAACTGATACCTATTACAAATTTAAAAACAAAATAAACATTTATTTTTTCTCTCCTTCTCTTACTCTCTCGCTCTCTTTCTCTGTTTTTGTTTGGCCTTTGTTGTGTTTTTGTTTCCATAATTGCGAAATTCATTTCCACAGTGGTTTGTTTAGGGGTTATACGTACATATTCAAAATATGACCCTATTTGTTCAAGAGCCATCGACTTGAACATGACATGAACATGACTAGCTAGTTTTAACGATATGACAACACGGAAATAGCCGTACAGTGTCGTCATATCGTAAGTTTTTTAGGATATGACAACACTGAGATATCCATCAGCGATGCCATTTTTGGGGTTTTTACGATATAACAAAAAAAAAAACTATATGACATACTGTGTTGTCATATCGTAAGATTTCTATGATATGACAACATTGCGATATGACAACATCTTATGTGACTATCTTAGTGTTGTCATATCGTAAAAACTTACGATATGACAACACAGTATGTCATATTGTTTTGTTTGTTATATCATAAAAACCCAAAAATGGCATCGCTGATATCCATACATGACGTATGGATATCTCAGTGTTGTCATATCGTAAAAAACTTACGATATGACGACGCTGTATGACGCCGAAGATGACGCCGGCAGAGGAACTATAAAAAATTCATCATCTTTGTTGTGATGAATACGTGAGATGTACATGTTCTGCCTTATCAAAATATTTTGGGGTACATAGTGCAATAGAGATGAAATATTTACGCAGAGTTGCTATTTATGAAGATATTTTACGATATGACAAAAAACGATATGACATACTGTGTTGTCATATCGTAAGTTTTTTACGATATAACAACACCGTGTATAATATCGCAGTATTGTCATATCGTAAAAAACTTACGATATGATAACAAAGCATGTCATATCGTTTTTTGTCATATCGTAAAAAATCTTCACAAATGGACTCGCTGTATTTACCAATTTCGCTCTGTCTCTTTTCCTTGATTCTTGATATACTCAAGCTAAAGAAAGGCGCGTTAATGAGCTGTTAATATATACGTAACGCCATTCTCGACGTATTTAACCCCCACTAGCCATTCGTAAAGCTTCTTAACAAAGTTTTAGTATAAACTCTTAGCTCCGTAACAAGTTTGAAACCCAATAAATACGTTAAGTAGGCTGACTTCAATACAAAGTTTGTATATAGTTCTGCTGCGGTATTTAGATCGTGTATGTATGCGAAGTTCACAGAAAAAATTTAATTTCATTTTCTGTGAATGAAATAGTAAATATTTTGTCTAGGAACGGACCTACCAACAAATTTGTCAATATAGGCAAAAATATCTCAAAAATTTCATTGAAAAAAACGTGTGTTTTTCAGTGAACAAATTGCTTAAATCTATAAAACAATTTGTCTAAAAATATTTACAAATTGTAAACAAAACAATTTACTAAATCAAATAAAAAGATTTACTAGATTTTCTGAAAAATATTAAACAATATTTTTGTCTGAATTTATAATAAAATTAGTCTAAAAATACTAATAAATACGAAACAAATAGTTTTTTTTTTAATATATCAATCAAAATTTTTGTATGGGTCATCATCATCATGCATTAAGCATTTATGAAATTTCACTTTTTTAAATGTGTTCAAGTCTAAATGTTTCACTCAAAAATCTTCAGTAAACAAACTTGGTACAATCGCATTCCTTTTGCTATCTTTGTTGTCATTGTTATTTGTGTGTATGTCGTCATCGGGGTTGTTTTTTTCAGCACCGTTTTTCTTGTTGTTTTTGGAGTTTGCGTTCTAAATAAAAGTCAAACAAACAATTCATTGATTATGGACAGAACATTTACTGAAAATTAAATTTATATTTAGACAAACCTTTGTTTGAAAATTTTTTGGTGATAATTTTTCTTTTACCCTGATTTCCGATACCCTGATTACTCTTTTGCAGCGTTTCTGATACTTTTCGACGATGTTTTGAAGAGATATGCATTGTCAATGTTTTGTACTGCGACGATATGAAACACTATACATTGTTCGAATACAAAGCAATTGATGTTTTGGAAGTCAGCCGTAATATGTGAACAGTCCCAAAACTCGAAACTGAGGCTTCAATATCTGTCTGTGGACCAGACTCAAAATATTCTTACTTAAAAAATTTCTTGATTCAAGTCTTGATGTCTTGATTCAAGTCTTGATGTCTTGATTCAAGAGCATCGATTCATAATACAGGAAAATTCAAATTAAATAAAAAAGTTTTTCGCTCCACCCTAATATACATATGTACATTTTTATGTAAGGAAGATTTGAAAAACTATTTTAAAAGTAGACTTGAGGTCGCCAATAACTTTTATACAAACCACATACATTTTTATACCCAACAAACACAAGGTCACACGTTTAAAATTTTTCCGGTTTTAACATTTTATTTTAACGCTATTCTTAATACTTTTTCTAAACTCATTCTCAATTTAAATTCAAAACCCACGTGATTGATGAACAAAAATATTTATTTAAAAATTTAACACCCACCCACAAATTGCACGTTTATGGAAAGTGTTTGGTGAAGTTTTAATAAAGTACAGTGGTATAAAACGTTAATAATTAGTCAGAGATTTTGCAAGCAATTATACTTTTTATTCGAAAAAAAAAATCTTATGAGGTTACTTTACGTTTGATTCTCATTTCGCTGAAATAAGTTCTTATGAAAAATGGAATCAGTTACATCGTGCTTTGGCTCATATTGACTCATGTATTGACCCATTTGGATGATACATATTCTAAAACACCAAGAGTTCATAAAAATGAATTATTTTTGCGGCTTGGCAAAATAAATTATGAATGTCCACACATTTGAATACACAGATTCATAACTATGTACGAGGGCTACTATTTAGTGCAGTTGTCTTCTAGCTAATAAATACTATATGTTGATGGCTTAATATAAAAAATGCGTATCTGAAATTTTCTTCATTTCATAGGAAAAGGAAAAAACTGTGGAAAAACTAAAACACTTACATACAAAATATATTTTTTCAGTAGCCATTAGTTCGTGATTTTTAACTGCAAGTCTCTTATTTTCTTAAAGACGATGTGTTTAGAGGTTAACTACGAGAAAACGTCAAAATCGCGATTTTGAAAAAAAATTAAGATGCGCCCTTTATAACAAAATTTTTGTATGTTACTTCTTTTTCATTTGAAAAGAATATCATACCTTAATGTAGAAAAGTCCTAACTCATTTTTTTATTATTTTGAATTTTTGAATAGCTGAACCTCTAATCTATCGAAATAGGCAAAAAATACGATTTTAACAATCAAATTTTAGGTCCTTTCTATATTAAAGAAATGAAATCCTTAATAGCTGAAACAAATAATATTGGCAAATTTTATAGTGTAGTTATGTGCCTATAATCTACAAACTTATTTATGTTCGAAATTTAAATATATTTTCGAACGTGCACGAAATGTATTCTTAGTTCACCAGTTATATCGTATATCGTAAATTAATCGATTGTTCGAAATGTTAAAATAATTTCGAATATGCACCAAATGTGTCTTTAATTCACAACAACTTATGATTTTACTAAAAGAAAAAAAAAATCTGGAAAAATTGAAACTAAAATCGAGAAAATCAAAAATTTTTCGAATGACATTTTCGAACATGCAACAAATGTGTTCTTAATTCACCGGATACAAATAATTTCATTAGAAAAAGCCAAAAATCTCTAAATATTTGAAGTTTAACTAAGATAAGCTAAAATTTTCCAATACATAGTACGAAATTTAAAAATATTTTCGAAGAAGCAGCAAATGTATCTTAAATTCACAGAGTGCTTTAGTTTCACTAAAAAAAAAGAAAAAAAAAATCAAAAAATGTCAAAGATGAACAGAGAAAATCGAAAATTTTTCAAATCATATTTTCGAACATGCACCAAATATTTTCTTAATTCACAAAATACTTATGTTTCACTAAAAAAAAAGTAAAAAATATCAAAAATTCGAAGTTGAACCGAGAAAATCGAAAATTTTTCGAATGAAATTTTCGAACATGCATCAAATGTGTTCTTCATTCTCTCGATCTTGGAGTGAAGATCAAAATTTTTTGGAATGTTCGATATACTAAATCATTTTTGAAGAACATGCACCAAATGTATTTTTAATTCACAGGATACATGTATATAATTTCACTAAATAAAGACAAAAATCTCAAAAAATTCGAAGTTAAACTAAAGAAAGAAAAAGAATTGCACTTTTTCGCATGTTCGAATTTTTAAATTATATTAGAACATGCAGCAAATATATTTTAAATTCACAATATATATATAAGTTCCCTAAAGGAAGATAAAAATCTCAAAAATTTCGAAATTGATCCGAGAAAATCTAAACTTTTCGGAATGATATTTTTGAATTCAACGGATAAATATGAATGTATAATATAACTAAAAACAGCAAAACTTCGAAAAATTCGAACTGGTGCTGAGAAAATCTGAAATTTTTTTAGTGTTCGAAATTTGAAAACATTTTCGAACATGCACTAAATGAATTTTAGATACACAGAATATTTATCATTATACTAAAGAAAGAAAAAGTACCTCATAAAATTCAAAGTTGAACCGAGAAAATTTAAAAGTTTTCGAATAATATTTTCGAACATGCACCAAATGTGTTCTTAATTCACCGTATACTTAGAAAGAAAGCCAATAATCGATTTTTGAACTAAAAAAATTAAAATTATTATTAATGTTTGAAATTTTAAAACATATTCGAACATGCAGCAAATATGCTCTTAATTCACTGGATTCTTAAGTAATTTGAACTTAAATTTAGAAAAATTAAAATTTTTTTAATCTTCGAAATTTTAAAAAAATTTTCGTACATGCACCAAATATGTTCTTAATTCACCGTATAGTATAAAGAAAGCCAAGAATGTTAAAAAAATCGATGTTTGAACTAAAAAACTAAAATTATTATTAATGTTTGAAATTTTAAAACATATTCGAACATGCAGCAAATATGCTCTTAATTCACTGGATTCTTATAATTTCACTAAAGAAAGCTAAAAATCTTAAGTAACTTGAACTTAAATTTAAAAAAAAATAAAAATTTTTTTTGAATCTTCGAAATTTTTAAAAATTTTCGAACATGCACTGGCAATAGGGCATACTATTTGTTAAATCAGGTTTTGTTAAGACATATTTTTAATAAAAATTTTGCTCCGGCTTTGAGGGATATGTTAGCACTTTAACCCTTAAACACATGTTAAGTTTTGACTCATTTCCGACTTTCAAGTTGAGTTCTGTGCTTTGGTGTCTTTGAAGACTTGTAGTAGAATTTTATGATGAACATTTTGGTAGTACGTTTCAGACCGCTGTATTGCTACTATTTCACAATTGCATACGAGGCATCCAAAAAATACAACCCCTCGTATATGTACGTATCCCATTTCGTATTTTTCCATAATTATACAGACTTTTATTTACTTACTTACATATTTTGCTGTACAACAAGAATAATGTCTCCTTTTTACTACGCAGAAGTAATACGCATTTGCCTGCCGCCCAGCCAACTGCTAGTCCTGTCAGTCGGTAAATTGTACATATTTCTTCTACAATGTTTAGTTTTCTTTTGAAACGTGTTGGTTGAAGTTCAATTTAAACGAACAAAGTGAGAGAAAAAGCAGTTTAGTTAGAAAAACAATTGAAAAAAACAGCATAATTAAAAAAATGAAATGTCTAAGTCGTTCTACGTTAGGAGTCGTTATTGGCGCTATAAATATTTGCTGTTTTACAGTTTTCGCCATCTATATAATAGCGATCCTATGCGATGTGAGCAGCTTGTCAGATGAAGGTAAATATTTGCTTGGCAATCAATCAACATCATGAATAAACTGCTTGCTACCTGTTGTTTCTGTTTTTTCTTTCTAGAAAAACAAGAATATTCTGAAATATTAACCACTTCCATTACACTGCTCTACATTATTTTGATTATATGCATCATCTCACTTGTGACATCTGTTTTCTTAGTATTGGGCATAATTAGGGTAAAAACAACTTGAACATAATGTTAAAATTATTAAGTTGTTATAAATTCTTAATATCCATTTTTTAGCAACGTCATAGTTATATGAAACCTTGGATTTGTAGTGCCATAATTGGCATTGCTTACTATATTTTGCGTTTAGTAATTTCAATTGTTGTTGCTATAACAGCGGGGATATCCTTTGGCACTATACTGGCTGCAATCGTAATTGGTCTTTTGACTCTGGGTAAGTTGAAAGTTGAGCAAAAGGTCCTCAAGTATGTTCGTGGTTATTTGGATGATGAAATAATTCGTGGAATTAGCAATATCATTTGCTGCCACAGCATCTAAGTCAAAAAAAAAATTATTTTTCAGAAAACGAGTCTACAGTTTTAAATTTCGTTCTCACAAGAATTGAGTTATACAAGATATTTATTTGTATGAAATATTTACACAATATCAAGAACAATATGACGATTAGTTAAATTTTTTGAGTTATGGAGTTGCTGCAGCAAATGAGATATGAATGAAAAAAGATCGTAGAGTGCGAAATAGTTCTAAGAAGAAATCTAACCAATCTGGCCTAGGAACAATGTTTCTAAAAGGGATTTCGAGCTGGCAGAAATTAAAAAAATATGTTGTAAGTGATTTAATTCGTATAAAAGCAACCAGTAGTTGGGCTAGACCAACTCCGAATAGAATATAAATTCATATGGCAGTTCAGTCTTGTGCTGCTAGCATATGAGTAAAAATCAGCGGATTAGCGCCAGTCGTTACCAAATTATAAAATTTTTATTAAAGGAAAAATTACAAAAACGCTTGAAAAAGTTTGTGTCAATACACGATGGCGTATGAGTATTATTATTTAATGTATTGATAATATATTAAGTATACGCCAAACAGCTTCAAGCACTTTTTGCAATATTTCCCATAATAAAGGCGCCATAATTTCCAGAAGCCCGAAATCCTTTTTAGGCCCCTACAGCCCACTACAACAACCGCTACAACAACAAATATAAGACAGCCAAAAATTAAAGGGTGTTCTAAATTGAGCAACGAAAATGTTGAAGTACTAATGTAATATACAGACACTTATAGGTACTTTAAAATTTCAAAGTTGGTGTTAATTGGTGCAGCCTGTAGAATAGACTACACCAATTAATACTGATTTTAGAACAATAAAAATTAAAGGGTGTTCTATCAGTTAATGTAATTTTGAGTATGTAATTTAGACAATTTGCTGTATTTTGGAGACCATAGCAGGCAAACTCTTGAAATTTAAAAAAAACGCGAAAACTAAAAAATTCAAAAATTCAAAAAATGTTAAAACGAAAAATCTCAAAAATGAAAAAAAGCGCTTAATGAAAAAAAGCACAAAAAAAATCGCGAAAAAACTAAAAAACGCCAAAAGCCGAAAAAAGTCGACAAAACGAAAAAAGCACTAAAACCTAAAAAACCACTTATCGTAAAAATATCATCAAAAAATGAAAAAAAATCTCTAAAAATTAAATAGAAAATCACCAAAACGAAAAAAAGCGTCAAAAAAACAAAAAAAGCACCAAAACTAAAAAAAAGTTGCAAACAACGAAAAAATCCCCAAAACGAAAAAAGTGTCAAATCAAAAAAATCGCTAAAACTAAAAATACCGAAAAAAATCCCCAAAGCCGAAAAAGCGCTAAAACCGAAAAAAGTGCTAAAGCTTAAATAAATCGCTAGAACTAAAAATATTGTCAAAAAGCGAAAAAACGTTAAAACAAAAAAAAACGCCAAAACCAAAAATCAGCAAAAAAAAAATTTAAAAAAAACGAAAAAAGCGCTGAAACCAAAAAAAAATCGACAAAACAAAAAAAAAAGTTAAAAAATAGAAAAACTAAAATTAAACAAAAACGCAAAACGAAAAAATTGCCAAAATGGAAAAAGGGCAAAAACGAAGAGGGATATATGTATGTTCGTACGGAAGCCTTCGTGTGCGGCTCGCGCTCGTACTTTACTGAACTTATTTCGTTCTAAATATTAAAATAAATTTCTTTTAAGAAAATTGAAAAAATATTTTTTCGAAAAGCTTTTTCGAAAAGGGAGCTTTGTTGGAAAGTAACTTTATTTAAAAAAACCATTTAAAAAAGCTGCTTTTAAAAACATACACATTCAAAAGTACATTTTCAAAAATTACGTTCTATAAAAAGTACTTTTTTCAGGACTTTTTTTTTCTTGAAAAGTAAATTTTTAGAAGAAGACCTGTTTAAAAAGTATCTTTCTAAAAAAGGTCATTTTAAAACAAATTCCTTTTTTAAAAAGGCCTTTTAAAAAACCCCTTTTAAAAAGGAACTTTTTAGAGTAACTTAAAATCCTTTCAAAAAAGCACCTTGTTAAAAAAAACTACTATTTTTAAATAAAAACTTTTTAAAAAGTACCTTTTTAAAATATTGCTTTTGAAGAAATGAACTTTCTTAAGAAAGTAACATTTTAAAA
Organism: Panzeria rudis; assembly: GCA_956483635.1. Classification (NCBI taxonomy): domain Eukaryota; kingdom Metazoa; phylum Arthropoda; class Insecta; order Diptera; family Tachinidae; genus Panzeria; species Panzeria rudis. The sequence continues at coordinate 136,986,738 of OY101450.1, read as the reverse complement.
GAAGCTTCTTAAAAAGTACCTGTTTATAAAAGCATATTTAAAAAAAATTGGATTTCTATCCAAAAAGCACTTTTAAAAAAGTGTCTTCTTAAAAAAGTACTTTTCTAAAAAACTACCTTTGAAAGACGTACCTTTTCAAAAAAATTTTATTTCTTAAGGTAAATTAAAACGTACTTTTTTAAAGAGTACTTTTCTAAAAAGTTTACTTATAAAAATTTAATTTTCTACACAACAAGAAATTAATTTAAACAATGTCTGCTTTGCATTTTTAAAGGTTTACAACTCTTAATATTTTATCCAATTTACACCCTGTATACGGACATTCGTGATGCTGCCAATGCCCTAGAGCAAAGAGGCCTTAACAATTGCCCGCAGAGTCCACCCAGTTACGGAGAGTTGGAAAAGGGTGACGAAATGTACAATTAGATTGTTAAACAATAATTAATTACTACAGAAACTCTTCGTATTAACGACATATGCATTTTATTTTTAATTCTATTCAAAAGAAAACTATTTTTTAGGCTCAAATTCACAGTCTTTAGTTAACTGATTACAGTGATTTGTTTAACCAATTATATTTATATGAAAAGTCGCACCAGCTTTAATTAACTGCATACTGTGAATTTGAACCTAATCTCGTTAAAAGTGTCATTCACATACTTTATTTAATTAATACTAAACAAGAGCTTACTTGACATAAGTCTCAGCAAGCGATTTAACTTCGTGTAAAAAAAATACAAACACTAGTTAACAATAATAAATAGACGAAACTTTTTATGTATTTACAAATTTACCCAAAATTTTACTTTGAGAATATAAAATTGAAAAAGTTGATTTTAAACAAAGTTTAAATGTTTCTTCTGTTAAACTAAGTTTAACTCCATGTTAACAATCGATTAGATATTAATAATGAATGATGAATTGACAATAAATGTGGTGTGACAAGCAAAAAATGTTGACAGAAACAAAAATCAATTTTTGTTTAACATAATATATCGTTAAATAAAACGCAAAAGCCCTAACTAACGAAACGTTTTAATGAGCTTTTAAATAAATTCCAATGTATTTCATCAACATATTAACTATTATAAAAATTTGACTTTCCCGAACAAAAATAGCGATGAAATTAAAAAAATCTTAATGGAAAAATACCTTTCCAATTACATAATTTAACATTATTGCTTCTCCTGTAAAATTATGCAAATGTTAGTTAGGGTGTTTTGCATTTCAGGTGACGATATGGCAATATTTCTGTACCCAGCAAAAATTTTTTTTGCCGATTTCGGCCAGCAAGTATCCACAAGATGCCTAATTTGTATCCGAAGTCGGCCAGAAAACATTCCGAAAATTATATGAGTGGTTGGCAAGGAATCGGCCCGGCCCACTATGTCTGAAGAAATTCTAAAAACTTTGGCAAAATGTTTAGGAGAACTCTGTACGAACTCTGAAGAATTTCCTAGGAAAATTCTAAAAGAATTTTCGACATGTCTAGACAATGTCAGAAAAATTTCTGACAAAACATCAGAAAATTTTCGGACTTCCTGATACTTTTTACGTCCTATCGTATTATTTTCGAAGAAGATTCCTAGCTAGAAATTTATTAGAAAAGTCGTATAAAATTCGCACATACTTAGATTAAAAAAATTTTAAGACTTCTCTCGTCACTCTTGTGCCTTGAACTTTTCTTTTTAATCTGTAAGTTTACAAACCTGGACATTTATTTATGCACAAACTATCAAGAGATAAATGAGAATTTTTACGCAAACTAAAATAGGACAATGTGAGGAACTGAACGTCGCACAGTGGTATCGTTTCACGGGTGGTTCAAATGCAAGTATCTTTCTAAATTATATGTATGTTATGTTGACACTGATAGATTTTCTCCGAAATATTGACTATTAGTCATCATCATACTTGGGAAATATTGCAAACTTATTTCCAAAGTGAGTGCTGTGGCACAACACTGAACGTTTAACCCTTCTGTGATATGCTTCATTACAACCCGTCCACTGACATCCTTGGTACAGATGTACCACTATGTATTTTATATTGAAAATATGGTCTACTACATTGAAAATAAAAGAGATGTTAAGTTTGCTTTAAATATGCTTTGCATCACAAACCTTATTCGCAATTTTTGCATGTATTTTGGACGATGCTATGCTGAGCACATACATATGTACAGGATCACTGCATTTCAAGCACGTCTGCCATGTTTTAAGATATTTTTTATCGTAAATTACACACAGCGTAGAACAACAATGGTTTTGGTACAATTGTACCAAGGATGGCAATGAAGGATAGATGTACGCTTGCCACTCGCCATCGATGTACGGGACATGTGAATACAAAACAAACGCCATAATTTCATTCTTAGATATATAATTGAGGTATTCATAAAGTTTCACCTCTGTAGATGCATAAATAATATAAAAAATTCGTTCTCAAAATCCGAATTGGTACAATTGTGCCAATGATGTTACAGAAGAGTTAAAAAAAATACGTGAAATGCCGAGTGCACTCTTTTGGCCACAGCCGCCACATTCTCGGCGATATGCACCGTACGATATCGACGATCGTGAGTGTTGTCCGCTAGCGAGCCAGTCTCAGTTCAAGATAACATATTATTTAAAAAGATTCATACTTTTAATTGGACCACCCCCGTATATGTATAGACTTTTTACACTGATTCGGAAAATAAAGTAATTTGGCTACTAAAAAAGACAAGACACAAAATAATATGGAATACACAAGATAAATATTAAAATTAAAACTGTTTCTATTACTTTTTTTCAATTAAATGAACAATTTGTTATTTCTAAAAATTTTATTTAATAATGTTCAATAATTAAAAATAAATTTGTGTGGTGTTAAAACAACATAAGCAATTTTTTCAATTGTTTTTTTTAAGCATATAAAAGTAAGTATAGATTGCAAAAATGTTTATCACCCTCCTCCTCTTTTCTGATTTTTATAAAACGCATGTCTTCTTTCTAAAATGTCCAACACATTATCGACAAAAGAAATATTCCATTGTGTTTTTTTTTTTTGGCTTAGATTTATATGACATCATCTAGTTCATAAACCACATGGGCTTCTTCCCTTAAAACATACAGAACATTTTAGTAGAGTTCGCCCCAACTTCCGCCAACGTATCCTACATACAATTTATTTTATCTTTTACACGATTCAGTGAGTTAGAAGTTGATAGAACTTTCTTAATTTCTAAAACCATCTCTCTGCAACATGAAATGTTGAAGGTCATATACATACGAGTATATACATTTAAATTTACATCAATAAAATAAGCGAATTAATACAATTTGTCATGCGATATATATGTACATATTTATATTAAATTTAAAAAAGGAGTGTACACTGTACAAGTCTTATTATTGATTTTTCTTTTTGGTTATTATTATAAACTATGATGGAATTAATAGCAAAAGAGTTCTAATGCGTGCTTACCACCACAGTGGGACTGATTGGAACATAAATGCTACTAAATTTAATGATAAATCCTGGTAGTCTTTCAACATTTCACGTGAAATTCTGTTAAAATTCATATAAAAAAAATTGGCATGAATTGTTCATATAAAATGTTGCAGTACTCTGTTCATCTTGAGAAACAGATATGAAATGAATCTGCAACATTTTAAGTTTTCATGCGAAATTTGTTTCGCATGGAATTTACAACAAACACATGGGGCTTTTTTTTACAAACGTAAGAAGTTTCAGGGGCTAGTTAATATTGGCTACATGTCAAATTTTTGCCTACGAAATAATCATCAATGTTACTCAACATTTTTCACAAATTTGAACAGAGTACTAGGGTTAAGCCGAAGAAGTTTTTTGGCTTTTCAAAATAAAATATGTTCATAATAACTTCAGCAAAGTGTCTTTTAAAGGAGTTCCTTACAATATTTACTTTTAAAAAGTGGCTTTTTTGGACACAAACTACACTGTACAACGCTAAAAATAAATAAAAAATAAAACTACACGCAAAGAAATGATATATATGGTTGTGGCATGGTTGCGTCAGCAATGTCATGTTTCCCAATATAGTTTATGGTTCTGGTAAATAAGCTATTATTGTTTTAAATAACTGTGAACCTTAATTAATTTACGAGAAATAAACTCATGTTTATATTCAATCATCACATTATAGAAATTGCAACATGGTTGCATTTAACAATGTACATTGTTTTTAACAAAAAAGTGTTCACATAGTTTATTTAAAAATGATTCTACAAAAGTAAAATATAACAAGAACCATTCTATGTTAAGTCAGTTTATTTTCAATGAAACTATGGTTATAAAACAGACATGACTGTTTGTTTTAAAAAAAAGTTTTTGTTTTTAACTTTGGTTGTATGCTTTTCCATCAGTTCTGTATTTAAATTTCAAGCGGTCGGTTCATTTGTGTTAGCTTTTTGCAAAAAAAAACATAGATATAAAAATTTAATAAATAAAATAAAAAGGTAAGTTCCATATAATTAAAGTGTCATATATGAAATTATTCTTTTGGTAATTAAATGATTTTGTCCACACATAATATGTATACATAATCATGTATGATTGTACTTCCAGATTCCGTAGAGGCAAACGGGGCAGGAAACTGGCATTACTTCACTTTCATGAACTTTTTCTACACATTTCAATCGTTGTATTGTATAACTGTCGCATTGAATTGCAACTTTAAAAAGAGATTGATATATATGGTTCATAGAACCATACGCATGGTTAATGGAACCATATGCATAATTAAATGGAACCATATGTATGGTTAATGGAACGATATCTATGGCTAACTGGAAGCATATGTATGGTTAAATGTAACCATATCTGTGGTTAATTGGAACCATAAGTGTGCTTAATTGGAACCATATGTATGGTTAATGGAACCATATGTATGCTTAATGGAACCATATGTATGGTTAATAGAATAACATGTATGGTTAATGGAATTATTTGTATGGTTAAATGGAACCATATGTATGGTTAAATGGAACCATATGTATTTTTAAATGTATGCTTAAATGGAATCATATGTATGTTTAAAGGAACAATATGTATGATTAAATGGAACTATATGCCTGATTAAATGGAACCATATGTATGGTTAATGAAACCATATGTATGGTTAAGTGGAACCATATGTATGGTCAAGTGGAACCATATGCATGGTTATATAACAATGTTATTGTTAACTTAGACAACATTATTATGTTTAAAACAAATTTAGTTTCAAAATAGTATGGTTTGACTGCAACCATATATTCAATCATAGTATGTTGCTCTTCGATTATGGTTGCCTCAACCATGTTTTTTCTTTGCGTGTAGGGATGTAACGATACACGCTTTTACCGATGCGATACCGATACTCAAAAAGAAAAATCGGCGATACCGATAACGATACCGTTACGCATATTGAAACTGAATTAAGGTTAAAATTAGCTAAATTCAAGTAGAGTAATTTTTTTATTATACAAAATTTAAGTGTAAGAGATTATTAATATTTAAAATTGATATTAACCCACTAAAAAAATTTAAAGTAATTTTTAAGGAACTACATTTTCATTGCATCCACATAATTAGTAGAAAAGCAAGTAAAAAATTATTTAAGTATGTAATACAAAAATGTGTAATTCCTTTATAATTGAAAAAATAAAAATTTCTTATCATACCGATATATCGGTATCGGTTACATCCCTAGTTCTAACGACTGATTCTGGCAGAGGTCACTAAAAATATACACGTGTATCGGCGATTTGAAAGTCAACATCTGCGACTCATTTTAGTGGGGGTTAAAGAAAACCGCCAAAACGAAAAAAATCGCCAAAACAAGAAAACGCCGAAACTAAAAAATACAAAAATTTAAAAATAGCCAAAATAAAAAAAATTTCCAAAAATTAAAAAAGCGCTGAAAGTTCAAAAAGTACCAAAACGACAAAAAATCGCTAAAAGTCAAAACGAAAAATAGATCATTAAAACAAAAAAAAAAATAAATAAAAAATAGTAAACTGAAAAATAGCCAAAACAAAAAAAAATGCCAAATGAAAAAGCGCTGAAACGACAAAAAGCATAAAAACGGAAAAAATCCTCAAAACTAAAAAAATTCCCAAAAAAACGAAAAACCCGCAAAACAAAAAAATGAAATCGCCAATATAAAAAGGACCAAAACTAAAAAACCCAACATTAAAAAATAGCCAAAATGAAAAAAGTTGTAAAAATTAAAAGCGTGAAAAAAGCACCAAAGGGAAAAAATCGCCAAAAATAAAAAAACTCGCGGGTCAAAGTCGCACTTTACTGAATTTATTTTATTATTTTAAAATAACGCAGGGTTGCATATAGGGTATTCATTTTAATCGACTTTTCAATTAATCAATTAATCGAAATTGATGGTTTTAAGTTAATCGAGCAATCGAGTAAAACTTTTATTCGAGTTAATCGAAAAGTGTTTAAATTTAATCGGTTTTTTGTACATTTTTGTGGACAAAAATAAAACAAAACAAGTTTTTTCGCGTTTTTATATATTTTAATAATAAAAACAAAAGAAAAAACAAAATTTCTACATAAATTAGATCATAAACTGATCCTTTGAAATAGTGTTTTTTTCACTATTCAAATGTCGCGCTTTGAGAAAATTTTGCACCAGGAAATATTTAATACCATTCCGACCTGTCCTGTATTCAATGCAGAATAAAAATAATCAGAATTGGGATAACATTATTGTTGTTATAAATATAAATACGGTTACACTGGAAATATTTGCTAAAAAAAACGTAACCAGTACTTTTGCTCAGAGTTAGTTTGATTTAACTTGTTTTTTATATCACAAAATAAGCTATGCTGAAAAAAGGTATTTTTATATTATTTTTAATAATAAAAAAAAATATTGTAATTAAAGGAAATACAATTTTAACTTGTCTGTTACCTGGTTTATACGCAGAGCTTATTTGCAAATAAAAAGTTAAAATGCTGCCAAGTCCTTTTTTATTGTAAGTTATTAAATCACTGATTATTCATCTATTTGTGAATATATTTATCTATTTATTATTTTTTATTAACAAACATATGTAAAGGAGGCAACCCAAACTTCTTATTTGCAATTAGCGCGTTAATCAGGAATTGTTTTCGTGAGTTATTAATTTACAATAAGAATACATACTTGGTAGCACTACGTTTTTATTTGCAAATAACTCGTGCGTATAAACGCACTATGTGGGTTACGTTTTTTTTCGGCAAATTTTTGCCAAGTGTGACCGACCGTACCTTATGGCTTTTATAATTCCGAACATTACATTCGATATTTTACGAAACATCTAGTTAACTAGTTGCTCTCGAAATATCTTCTTTAATTCAAATAATTTTTGTTTGATGTTTATATTTCCGAATTTTTTTAAAAGACATTTGAAGTTGCTTTCTTTCTCTCTATTATTGTTACTACATTATTTACTTAATTTTTTGATCATGCGGACTATTAGTTAGAAATAACGTTCGAATTGAATGGCAAATTTCATATAAATTAAAAAATTTTTTCACTTTTTATTAAGAAATCTACAAAAATCATAAAAACAAGAAAATTTACATAAAATATATTATCGAGTTATTCGATTAATCGACCAAAATTACTCGAATAAATTTTTACTCGAAATAGAAATTTTTTGTTTGATCGAACATTATTTGACTTTAATTATTCGTTTAATCGAGCAAACATTATTCGAGTGAATACCCTAGTTGCATAGCATATAAGTAAATCGAGTTCGAAAAATAATATTTTCGACATGATTTAAAATAAATGAACTGCTTTGAGGTGATTTGGCGATTCTTAATTTTTCAGTGAGAAAAAGCGAGAGAGGAATAGATATGGTATATATTTCTATTTCAACACTCTCCCATAAATTAAGAAATTGCTGCAACAAAAATTGCACATGTGAACTGGGACTATGGAAAATGTATGGTGAATCATGTATAAACATAATTTGCTCAAATCAACATGATTTGACGAAATCATGCCGGTGGAAACATAGTACATATTAATGAGTTCTTAGACAAGTTTTGCCTCTTAAATCAAATTATTGGTCATCATTATGGACGTAGCTAGTTAGGCATATATTCTAGCAGTGGAAAAACTCTTTTCGTCCCAGTAAAAGTATACTGAAATGTTAAAAGTTCCGGGGCTGTACGCCTATGGTTATTGTTCGATTAAAATATAATTTGGAGTAAAAATATACTGAGTTGAGCTCAATAAACAACTTTCTTCTGTCGTTCTCTATTGGAAGGTAATAAACCAGTCCACGATTTCTATCATAAATTAATTGACCTTTTTATATTCCCAATAGTTGATAAAAGTGAAATAGAAACAATAGAAACCAATACATACATATTTGTCAGTATTTTCTCTGAGATACCCTGCAGATAACTTGACTAGTCCATACACGCATGTAAAGTATACTCCATGGAGGAGTAGGACTAGCCCAAAGATAACCCAAATGTAAGGAGAAAATATGGCCGATTTAACTTTACGATGTCCTAGGGCTGGGTCATATAACCCATCTTTGCATTACATCGGAGTAGTCTTAAAACTACTCTATGTTACTATATGATGGAACACTATGTGCAATCGTTAAAACGCGAACACATATCGGCTAAGTACAAACTATTGTTTGCAAATGACATGGTCCATGAATGCATTACATAGGACCATGTTGTAATTAGTCCATTTCAGCAAAAATGGACCACGTAGTCCAAAATTATCTGTAGGGTAATAATAGACAGCCGGCACATTTGCAGTTTCTATCTTTGTACATACATATGTACATATGTATTTAAAATTTTGGAAATGAGGTTTAGATGAGTAAACAAAGAGAATAAACACAGAAACGAAGCAAAATAATTGATTGCTCGTATTTTTCAAATATTCAACGTATAAAGTATAAATGGAATTTAATATGTACTTTTTCCTGGTCTAATCTTATATACAATTCATAGCACATTGACAAGGAGTCGGATGTGATTGGGTCATAAATACATCCCGGCTGAATTAACACAAGTAAGGCAACAGAAATAGATCAAAACCCACTTTTTAGCTTGCGATCGTCCACCACCTTTCCGTCAAGCAAAAGGCGAAATGGAATTTAAAACGGAAATTCATAATTGAAATTCCGTGTCTAGTTCCATGCCGTAAATAGTTCTATGGACAAGCTGAATATCCGTTTTTGCAATGATTATACTTATTGCGTCAAATATTTGATTTATGTGATTAACAGAAACTTTGCTTAAAGTTATCGTTTGTTTTTGTCTCATTGAAACATACTTGCAGATCTACAGCAACTATGTACAATGTACGCCGTTATTACGAAAAGTAACTATTTGTGAGTGTGAATTTCAGATGAGTCAAACGTATCAAAAATACGTTTATGAATTGATGTACTCAAAAAGAACCCAGCGGTAAATTGAAGGAGTAAAGAGGCCTTCTATAAGGCCTTATTTAGCAGTCTGTGGCACTTCCACTCCCACTCCTTTCTTTTTTACACGCGATGTCATTGCGGACCAAGCAAGGCCTTCGACCCATTACTCAGCAGTCCTCATAGAAGGCCTGGTCTGGGAAGGTCTGTTAAAAATGAATTGGAGGTATATTTTTTAATCTGGGTATTTTTATAGCGGCTTCTATATTTTTTATTATCGTGATGTTTTATTTATTTCGAACTCCTTTTCATCCGAAGTAATTTTGTAAACATATGAGGGAGGCTGAATTTCATGTATTTATTTGGAACGAATTGAACATGATGTAGTAGCTACAACATAAACGGCATAATAGCAGCATGTATGCCTCTTCTACGTCTTATATACAAAATATTTGCGAAAAAAGAATACGAGAATGTCTGTTATATCTAAAGAACATATTTTATTAAACAAAACGAAAAATCTAAAAATATAATACTCTTCTAAAAGAAACCAGTGCAGACGCCTGCCGGAGAAGACAGAAAAGAATTACTTTGGATCTTAAATTCAGGTCTTGGGAGGCCTGTAAAAAGGCCTGTTTAGTGAATGCCTCGTAAGTTTTACCGCTGGGAATGGTAGAAATCCATACATAAATAGGAGAAAGGAATAGGTTTATATTATATACATAGATATAATTATATTTACATACAAATAGAGACAGCCAAACACACGAGTGTGAAGAGAGAGAACAATAATAACCGGCTGTGTAGCTGCGGCCACTTTGTATGAAGTCGCCTTGGTTACTCATTTAAGCTCCCATTTATTTTAGCTGGCAAAATTTACTCTTTTTCATAACCACTTCGACCAACGTGACCATTGTACTACTTGCCAATTATAGTCACTCTTTGTTTGTTTATTATTTAAAATCGAATGAAGACTTCCATATACATATTATTTCGAACTAAGTTCAGAGCTAAGCGATAAAATAAATTAGAATTAAAAAATATTTTTTTTAAAAACCAAGCTTTTATTTAAATGAGTTAAAAAGAAAGAAAAATACACTTTTACTATCATCTTGTAACGTCATTACACAATTTATATGATATAAAAGCATGTAACGAGATTTAAGTACTCATATTTACCTGATTTAAAAATATTAATGGTTAAAATCAATCACATCAAGTTATTTAATTTACTTTTTTATCTACACAAGTAAATGTCGCGACAAGCTTTTATATCATATAAATTGTGTAATGACGTTACAAGTTGATAGTAAAAGTTTTAAAGTAAAAGTTAATTTTTTTTGCTCATTTAAATAAAAGGTTGTTTACAAAAATTTTTTTTTTACTTTTAATTTATTTTTTAGTTTTTAGTTATCACTGGACACGTTTCTCAGTCTGTTCATCTCATTCATCATTGTTGCAAGGTTGTTTGCCGGTTAATTTCGAACATTAAAAATAACTAGTCCGCCATCTTAAGTGTGCCGCCATCTTGGGCTTATGTAGCCATGCATTGTCCTCCAAACTGAACACGTATACAAAATTTCAGCTCAATCGGTTGAAGATAGCCTCTACAAAATTGAGCTTCAAGCTTTAGAAGTCCATGATATTGGATTTGTAGTGACGTCATTATATTTTTCGAGTTATTCTTCGCCAGCCCTTTCATTTGATACCCAATTATAGGAGTGCAGTAAAAATAACTAGTACGCCATCTTGGGTGTGCCGCCATCTTCGATTTAGAATGACGTCACACACTTTTTCTGCATTGTACGTTGAAATTTCAAAATGGAAATTGTTTGTAATTACAGTCAAATATATTTTTCCTCAAACGGTTGAAAGTTAAAATTTTATAATGGAACCGTCAACTTCAGATAATTTATTCCACGATTAAACATATTGTTAATTAAATTTTTTTTGTTGTAAAATTATTATTGTTATTGTTTTGAAATGTTTCTAATAAGTAACAAAATATATTTTGTAGTACTTTTAATATTTGATGACATGTAACTAAAAATGTACGATGCTGTTAGTTTTGTAACTTTGTGAAACTATATTGCAATATGTTATCTTTCATATTCGGCAAAAAAAAATATTGCGCGTTTTATGTAGTTTTTTTTTTTAAATTAATGTTTCATTAAAAACTCTTCGATTAAAATTAACTTTTGAGATGGAGTTATTCGCCCCTGGAGCATATGCCTAGCAGTAGGGTATTTAATGGATATAGTAACTTTTTCTGACATATGTCAGATATCTGAAATGAAAAGAGGAATATTTTTAAAGTAATTTTCTTTAAAAAAATGCTGTAAAATAAGGTTATGGATGACTTTTGAGGGGGGAGTTATGCGCCCCTGGAACATGTGCCCAATATATAATCTACAGTGGGGTATTTGATGGATGTTGTAGCTTTCTCTGAGATATATCAGATATCCGAAATGAAACGAGGAATATTTTCAAAAGTAATAATCTTAAATAATTCTGTAAAAAATCTATGGATGACTTTTAAGGGAGAGTTATCCGCCCCTGGAACATATGGCCAGCTTTATCAAAAACTAAGCGTCAGCATCTATAATATTTTATTAGTTCAAAGAACGGCTTACTGTAGTTTCCTTTTTAAAGGGTTGCCCTTTTTCTTAAAAAAAAACATTTTTGAGCTACTTTTTGAAACAACGGTCACACTGTGTGAGTTAGCATAGAACATTTTTTTACAAATTGTTGCAAACATGTGTGTAGGTACGTAATTAATAAACAACTGAATTTAATATTAAATACTTGGTCGAACATCGAGAAATATGTCTCCCGTTTTGTACGCAGAAGTAATACGAACTTTGTGTTTTGCATTCCAAGCTAATTCTACTCTTTTTCAACAAAACATTTTCTCAGTTTAAAGCTTAAGCGTGTCTATTGCGGTTCTTAAAGCAATTAAAAACAATATCGGGAATATTTTGTTTGTTAGAAATACATATTTATATTGTTTAAGTAAAAAAGACACAAAAGCATATTCACATACATACATAAGTACATACGCACAATGAAGTGTGTACGTCTCTCCACGTTGGGAGTTGGTTTTGGTTCAATAGTCGTTATTGGATTTACCATAACGATAATTTATATCATAAAAGTTTTGTGTGATTTTGGCAATTTAAGTGATGAAGGTAAAAAATATAACTTGAAATTTGTAAAATTTAAAAAAGAAAATAATAACAAAAAAACCAACTGTTGATTTAAAATTGGAATTGTATACAGATAAAAAAGGTAATGAAGATGTCTGGTCATCGACAATTACAACACTTTATATAATTTTGGTAGTTTGTCTAGTTGCCATCACTATATCCGCTCTACTAATAGCTGGCATTGTTAAGGTAAATATAAGATGATATACATATTAGTTGCATATTAAGAAAAAGTTTGATATTAATGTTTTCTTATTTATTTTCTATTTAAGAAACGTCATTCTCTAATGAGGCCCTGGCTTATATGCGCTTTCTTAGGAATTGTTTTTCACGGCCTTCGTATGATAATTGGCTTCTTTGGTGGATTAATATACCAACCGACACTTGGTGAGGTACTTTGGGGAATTTTTGAGAGCATTTTTACTCTAGGTAAGAAGAGTTGCACTTTATCATAACAGGCAAAAAGAACAAGGCTTGTTGTTCAGACAACGTTGTTCAAACAATTAACAACGATGACATTACAAGAACGAAACAGTAACATCGCAGACGATTCAACTTTTTATGCTAAGAAAAATTTGTTAAGCGGTCCATCCATTATACAATATTATTGCATATGTTATTGTACATATAATTGTCCTTTTGACCCATATGTACTATGCAATAAATGGCATTATATATTCAAAGAAACTATTGTCCAATTTTTCTGATACGGAAAAAGTAAACAAGACAAAACAATGTTGCCAACACATTACACAATTTTCACTATTGTACAATAAAAATCAAAAGTCTTTTGGTTTTTGCCAATATTTGTGCCACCTTCGAATATGACATATCCATTGGCGATATTATTGTACAATATGAAAAATTTCACAATTATATTGCAAGTGAGTGGGCCGCTTTATTTGTTATAAAAAAATTCGCTCATCAAGGCGAATTAATTTTATAAGGTTGCAGCGAAGACCGATTAATAAGGTCTATATAGAAGATTTTCGTCCGGTATATCGCCGCTGAAGGGGAGTTTTTTGCCCCTTTTTTTAAGAAATATACAAAAATACCCACACAACGAAGAGTGAGAAGGCGAAAATGTTCCAGAAAAATGTTTCTCAAGTTTTACATAAAAGTGCAGAACTCATCTTATACCTTAAACCACAGTCTAACCAGACGCGACACGAGCCGGAAGATATTGCCATCTCAGCCGAAGTGGCCAGCATCACAAAAGAGAAATAAGAAAGTATTAGTGTTTCCTTTATTTTTACGCATTCATTTGTAAAATGTGCAACACCTTTAATTGGATAAAATGAAACACCAACACGTAATTGTTGTCTCTTTCTTAACTAGTCGGCATAAAAAGCTGATATGGGCAATTTTCAACTGTCAAAGTTGACGTGTCTGGTTAGACTGTGTTTAAACGTAAGACTTACAAGATTTCCTATGCCGAGCATTAATTGTGAAGAAGTAGGAAGTTAACCCTTAAACACAGTTTAAGTTTGCAATGATCTCCGGCGTACAAGTTGAGTCTGAAGCTTCGTTGCCTTTGAAGACTTATAGTAAAATTCTATTGCCAGCATTTTTGTAGAACATTTTATCCCCGCACTCCCCTTTTTCGGGATGTTTTTTACGATTTGTTAGAAATGAGCCAAAACTGACCGTTATGTTCGGAAGTTAGAGTTTTAATATGTGCCACACAAATATTTGCCTTAATATTTTCTACAAAGTTGGTGAATATACCATACACTTCAGATGTAAAGAACAAGTAGTTTGATGTACCGATATACTGCACGAAAAAGGGGAAACTTTAACCCTTTCTAAAATAAAATTCCGATGTGATCGTGCAAAACGCCGACACACGAATATTTTGTTTGTCTCTACCAGAATCGGTTGTCAGAACCCCGTAACTTTTTTTCGTGTTGTACAGTGATATTATCCGATTTTATTACCAACACGTAACCATAGATAAAAACGTAGATAGGCAACTCTAGGCCTGTCAATAAAAAAATTTACAACTCTTTTCATACCAAGGCGAACTCATAACAGGTAGTCTCGCCTCAATTCGCCCTGGAAAATACCCGGTCTCTTTGTCAAAAAATGTACTGAAAAATATGCCAACAAAGCATTTGACATTCTAACCAGATCAAAAATGCAAGCGGAGAAAATGAGCAAAAAACAAACAGCTGATCTGTAGAGTCCACCTGTTATGTATTCGCCTTGCTTCATACGTCAGGTCAGGAATGCAAAATGAGATTTTACAAACTGTACTAATTTCAAGAAAAAGTGTACTTTTTCAGTCCGATTGTACTAAATTCTTTTTCTGTTATTTTAAAATATTTTTTATTCAAAACTACATGTAGATCAGTGCTCGCCATGGAGAGAAATGAATTTTTAATTTAGAAGTAGTGTTTATGATCATGTATTAGTGGTATTCCATCGTCAGCCTATTAAAAAAAACAACAACGTAAAAAACAAAACGCTTTCATACAACTGATTGAAGTTGTTGTTTATTTTTTACTCTTTGGTGAGTACTTTTGTTTACATTCGGTTGTATATGTACCTATACAAGCCGATTAATGTTCGGCACACTGGTGCCAGTATGCGCGGCTAAGATGTAGATAGTTAGATGTGTGTAAAATATTAATATTTAACAAAAAGAGAAATTGAAGTGCATTTGCACTAAGTGCTTAAAGGGAGAGATCTGAATATAAAAGGATTATTTAGGATATACTTCTTGCTAACAAACTTCGACCAAAAGGTACCCGCAAAAATATTTCTGTAATTTTTTTTTAATTTTGTTGACATTAACCCAGGAAAATTTTTGATAGCAAAGTAATGAGTTAAAATGCTAATAAACATACCCTTCACTACTTCTACTTTGGCATTTTAACCAATTACTTTAACAAGGCGATGCCATTGGAGGCAAGTACTTACCACATTTGATTACAAAGAACAAGTTATAAATTTCAATATTTAGAAGGCATTGAATACACAATAAAAATTAAATGTTTCTGCTAAGCATTGAACTCATGCCATTTTCAGTCATTGTGTTATTCCATGCCAAGTGTTTTACTCACTAGGCCACAGCACAACTATTTTGCTAAGGGCTTTTCCATAATATGAATACAATTAAAAAAAATCCATTTTGCTTCCCCAGGGGTTGAACAGTTTATCGCCTGTATGATAAGCAGACACACTAGTAGTCTGCCAATAAGAGGATAAATGGCTTGTTTAATTACTAGTAAGTAATTGTTCAACTACTGTAAAATAATTCAGACATTATGTTGTTTGTGGTTGAAAAGTATGTTGTTCTGCAATGACAACTCATTACCAAGTTTTTGCTGGGAATGTGTTAAAATTTATCCACCATTCCATTTTTCTCATTATTCCATTTTTATTAAAATTTTGTATCAGGAATTGTGTTAAAAATTATAAAATATTTTTGGAAAATTTTGGCTATGCTATTACCGGAGATATTGGCGAAATAGAGAACAAAGTCAAGGTCAAAAACCAAAATTTTAAAATTCAAAGCCAAATATCTTTGCAAATATTAAAGATATCTTAATGAAATAAAATGTCCTATCTTTATCTGCTTACAAACTTTAAACCAAGTTTAAATTTATTAAAATCGGATAATATTTGTAAAATTTATGAGGCCGAAAAAGTTTTTCATGCCCGCGGTTGTCATCTTTGACAGCCTGTAGCTCAATGTGTGTTTCAGCATGCTGATTCAAATTTCAACATTCTTAAAACTCAGGTCCTCCGCTATGATTTTCACATACATACAGACATCGTTTTGTAATCGCATCACAAGTTTCAAAGATACAGATTTATTACCCTTTTTTTAGCAATTGGAACCACTGTCGCCGCTGCCGCCTAGTAATATCTGCTTTACACTATCTCACAAACCGTTCGACTACTATAGAAAATACAACTCTGATCTAATGAGTCTATGGAAAGTTTTAAAAAAGCAATAACAACACATTATATCAGGTAGCATTTTGTGCAAAAGTCGAACAGCTTGTATAATAGTCTAAAAACAGCTTTAAATTAGTTCGCCGTGGAATAGTGCTTAAATTGAAAATAAAGGGTACATTCGTAAATTCGGCAACTGTGCAAAAGTTTTGCGTTCGAAAACCATCATATGACAATATTTTTCTTTGTCAAAAGTTTATTTACGCTAGCAATTGATAATGCTGCCGCAGATTGCTGCAACTATGGCAGCATTTTTATTACTGTTGCAATAGTTTGCAGAACAGTTGCTCAAATTTACTGCATTTACGAATTCGCCCAAACTGAAAATAGAACACAATAGATTTTACATTAAATGGTTATTATCTCCCAATACGATTCTTAGACTTAAGATGTTATGATAAAGTGACACAGATACGAGTATTAAGCCATATCTTTTTATATAACATAAACGTTGTATATAAAAAAAAATTATTTTTCAGCACTAGAAATTTGGATATTTTTTACAATGTATAAGCTGTATAAGGAAATACGAGATGAGAAATTCGCTCCATCTGCACCTGAACCTGAAGTGATAGGCATGCATAGACTTAACGAAGATCCACCCAGTTATGCGGATCTCGAAAGAAATGGACAATTAAACCAATAATTGGTTGCTTTGTTACAATTATGTGCATACTAATAGAAGTAACTACTAAACTTAAAATACAGGAAAAATTATACTCTTACAACTTCAATATTATTTCTAGACAATAACCAAAAATTAACAGCGTGAATGGGTAAAATACAAATTGTTATTTATTGCTATGAAATGCCTTAAAAATAGTATAGTTGAATACACAAGCGGCCTTCGTCCATTTAAATAAAAAAAAAAATTAATACATTATCACATTTTCATGTTATAGGCAGATTTTGTAAAAAATTTTGTTTTTAAACGTTTCAAATTTGTAACTGAAATGCGTTTCAAAACAAAATTTATGCATACAATTTCAAAACAAAAAAAAAACATTTGTGTTTACAAAATCTGGCCCTTAAAGTAAAGTATGTATACCATATTTAATTCTAAATATATATCCATGTATGTATATGAAATAATAGTAGGCAGAGTAGAGTTATCCTGCCAGAGATCGCCTTAAAAGTTGTAATATATGAAAAAAATATCATATCTACCATGCTTCTTATCCACAATAAACACTCACAAAATTTCATTGAAATCGTTTGGCTGGTTTCGGAGATTAGCATAATCGAACACAGCGCTCACTGATTTTCATATATTAAGAAGATTTGTTCTTATGTACGTATAGAAGTATGCACAGTTTATGCATAAATTAGTTTCAAATGAAAGGAATATGTACCTTATAACGATATTAATAAATTACTGTCTAGCTTGATATCTCTGTTACCCGCCCACTATCAACATAAATTGCTTAATAAATAGTATTAAAATTGCATTTATAATTTACTATAATCGTATAATATATTTTATATAACCGTTTTTTTTCTAAATAAGTTACTATATGCATTCCACCCTTCTAAGAATAACATAAAATGAACTTGTGATCAAAAATTTGCGTGTTAAAAACAAATTTGAATGACACTTTAAAATATGTAATTAATAATTAAACTATTGATCGATCGAAATGTAACGAATATGTCGTTATATAAGATCCAAAAGGCTCTATCTCCAATTTAAAAAATTTTTCCATAGAGATAAACTTATAAAGAGCAAACTATTGTGATTATAAAAACGATTTTTTTGGATAGTATCATTAGCAAAGTATAAATTAATGATATTATCCAGAAAACACAGTTTTTGTTATAATAGTTGGCTTTTTATTAAGCTTTTTATCTCTCCTCAAAAGTTTTTAAAAATTATGCTAAGCCTTTTAGCATTTTATATGACGATTTGCATTTCGCTTATAAATTATTCAGCAATGTGATTTTATAGTATTAAGTGTGTATGTATGTATTTATTATTGTGCATAATTTGTTATTGTAATTAAATATTTACAAATATTTAAAAAATAAATAAAATAATACATATTAAACAAGAGTTAATTTTAAATTTAGTAAAACGACACAGGTGATGCTGCAGCATCGGTTTCGACTGGATAAAGTGGGCCACACATTTTACAATATTATTGAATATGTTATTGTTCATATTATTTTTGTTTGTACTCAATAAATTACACAATATTTTTAAATGAAATATGGCGCAACTTTCACAATAAATGGTATACACCAAGAATGATTGATTCTATCATTCTTTGGTATGCACAGCCTACAAGCAAAACGAAAACAATCACCCCTATCCCGAATAACTATTCCCATGAAAAAACCCCCAAATTTTCTGTTTTGCTATCGTGAATGTTTCCCATAACAAAGTTTTTAGGAGCGAATTCACAAACTTTAAAAATGTGGCATCGCCAATGTTTACTCCCGTGTATAATTTTACAAAAAAATTCACAACAAGTGTTGATGGTAACGAGAAGGGAACATATACATAAATTGTAATTTGTATTTAAGCCAGGACTGTATTAAATTACTTTTTTATTTTATTAAAAGAGCACAAGTATTAATAAATAGCAAATTAATTGTCTGTTGGATGAGATGTGCGCTAGCCAAACTGCCAGCCATTTTCACTACGGGTGGTACCGCGAACATCTTGATCCAAGCAGGCAAATTTTCCTCTAAACAGAAAACATCTAATAACTTCGAACGGCTGGACACATCAAACAGGTACCCGTATTTCTACAACAATAGAAAAATTGGTATGAAAACTACTATAGCAGTTGTCAAAAAACGTTGAAAGACGGGTGGAATTATCGGCGCAGATATGTAGCTAATGAAGGAATGTCGTATGGCCTTAATCAAGAAATATTTCTCAATGCTATTGAGAATAACCAACACTGGGTTTTAGTGCTTTTTTAATTTTCGACGCGGAAACTTTTCTTTGTTTGCATGCCGGCATGTCGCTAATCATTTCCCAACTAGCTCAGGGATATCAGCCCCCTTATTCTGTAACTCGCTAAAGATAAATCTCTATCGCTAAAAATTTATAAAGTCGATTTATCAATTTTTGGCTACAAACACAATTTTGCAACGTGTATTGCTAAATTAGGCAATGTCTAAAAATTTTAGTGTTTTATGTCATCGCCAAAAATGTTTAATTTTGTATTTGTTCAGCATTTTAGCGATCGAGATTTAGCTTTAGCGAATTACGGAATAAGGGGGCAGGGGAGATAAGACCCGCTACTTCGGGTGAAAGCAAAGGATTTGTGACAATATGGTGCCCAACGTGGGGCCCGAATTTAATTTTAAATGAGAAGTTGACAATACGTATCAATGTTACAAAATACGATTTCGAAATAGTTTAAAAAAATAAATAGACTTCAAACAAAGTTTGCTTACCAAAGCTTAAATAATTAAAGAGCAAGTGATCACCTATGAAACCATTCTTTCATTTAGTTAGTCGTAGTCTTACTAAAATCAGATTATATCTTAAATGCAAAACTTAATTAACTATGTAAAATTTATGCCTACAAATTATGTATACAGTTTTGGAATGTGCCCTTCAAGACCTTCATTTGATTGCAGGAGCTGAAAAAATTAATTTTTCACTCTAACGATAGGATAGAAGTTATGGTAGAATAAAGAAATCGGATACATGAAATCTAAACACATTACAAAGGTTTCAACTGTCAGACAGGGTTATAAATAATTTCTAACTCTTTTTATTAATTTTTATTTCCATTGAATTATATATAAAACAAATAAAGTTAATGTGGACTTCAACGGGAAGTTCGGCATACAAAACTTGCCGTTAAAGTCCACATTAACTTTTAACCGTACATTGTGAAAAGGACCGTTAAATTGATTTGTTGTAGTTAGCTAATCTATATGCCGGCATTTCGTTGGTGCTAATACCAACTCGGCAGTAGATCTTTAAACAAAAATCGGTTCCACATTTATTGTCCTCCAATGGAGGAACTATCAAATGCTAAAGCGATGAACTACATTTGAAAATTTTCAAAACTCGTGTGCTTATAGTTAGACTCGCAAACAAGGAATGAGAATCACAATACACAAGCATAATAGTTTTATTAAAAAACACAAAACTTTTACAAATGAACAACACAACAAACAATTTTTATTCGATATTAATATCTCGAATAAATACATTTTGTAAAACATATAAAAACAGTTTTTAAATTTGGTGCTTTTTTTGAAAAATTACGCGCCTTTTTCTTGCTTTTTTAAATGGCAAGTTTTTTTGCGCATCTTTTAATTTAGCTGAATTAAAACTTGCACAAGAAAAATTGCTCTGTGTGAACCAGGTGTTATGTCGTCATTGCACAATTAGATTTTTCTATATTTTTTAGTTTGTATTTAATGCGCAGCTATTGTGCATATAAAAATTAGATCTTGCTATCATAATCTGTCTCGGGCAGTATGGGCTTATCGAATTGTAGCTTCGCTGGGTAAAGATTTTTTGCGTAGCCGGCCTTTGGCCGTGCTTAACGGATTTCTCTTCTCGTTATTTCGAAAAGAGGTTTCGCTGCATAATGATTTTTGCACAGTCGGTCTTGACGGTTTTCTCCTCTCGGTATATCGAATAGCGACTTCGCTGAGTAAAGATTTTTGCATAGACATTTGCTTGTAGCAGTACTTTTTTAAAGATATAATTTGTACAGAGTTCTATCAGACATCTTGCTAAGTTTTAGGATTGCCTCAGACAAAGATAACCGCTTTCTTCTCAACCACTCATATGATTTCCTAACGAATTTCCGATACGAATTCAGCATTCTGTGCAGACTTTTCGGCAAAGAAATTGTTCTCTGGGAATGTAGCATGACTTTGACAACAAAAACATTTGCTTTTACTAACTGTCAAACAAACTTCATATATACATATCGCGAACTTATTTCTGGTTTAGCTCATATGCCAAAAAGTCGGAATGGAGAAAAGAACAAAGAAGATTTACTTGAAGTTTTTTTTTTTCAAAATATATCCGATAGAATTTTTTGTATTTTCCGGCATATGCTTAGAAGAAAAATGTGCATTTTTGTGAACTTTCATCAATCCGGTTAGAAATTAACACCTTTTTACTGAAAGTAAAAAATCTTGTTTTGTGCTGCATTAGCCACTTTATTTTAGTTGTAAAATGTAGCTTTTTGTGCTGCATGTGTATACAAACTGCTGTGTATTGAGTAACTTGCTATTGAGATGAAATTTTCTTCTTTTTATTGAAAATAAGCGTATAAATGTTATTAGAAAAGATATTTACATTTAATAAAAAGTCAATATTGATGTATTTTACTTGATTTCTGATTTTTATGTTTTTTACAAAAAATTTATCAAAATTGATGATATCGTGCACAATCAATGCTTGATATCTCACAAACCAAAAAAACTTTCGCGAAATATGTTTCGATTTCTGAAAGAGGGTATTCAAAACATATATATATATGCCCCAATTGTGTGATCTCTGGCTGATTGGTAGCGATGCCAGCCTGTCAGCTCAGAGATCGTGGGTTTGATTCCCGCCATAGACCCTGGGTGTTTTCCGCCGACAAGCTTAATCGCTTCGCGGCTTATGTTTCTGTGTGTTGTTGTGATGTTCAAAGACTGTTGTTGTTATGTTAGAAATATCAAATAAATTAATATGCCCCAATTAGGGTGATTATTTTTTTTCAAGTATGTTTTGTTTACAGTCCCCAATTGAAATTCTGTTGGAAATTATTAAAAAAACTATCTTTAAAGTTACAGCCCCCCATATTAATTTTAAATACTTTCCGCAATAACAGCAAAAAAGCGAGAGTTTTAGGTAAAAATAAAATTCAGTGACCCGTAACAACTCACCACTACAAGTTACACTTTCGTCACCACATGCATTTTTGAAGCCCATTTTATTCCGAGTAAATCAAGGTCAAGTACAATATAATAGCATAAAATAAAGCTGAGTAGTAGAATTTTTAATAAAAACACATTATTTTTGCGTGTATTTTGTACGGAAAATCTTTCCACGCTTTGGGAAAATACTTAAAATTAATATTTTATCTGGCTTAAGTGTACCCTGGATATGTATGTAAGTATATAAACGTGAACAGCTTATAAGTTTTATTAGTTGACACAACCGTGAGTTCACTGTAGTTTCCTTTTTAAAGAGTTGCCCTTTTACTTTAAAAATATCCCTTTTTGTACCAGTTTTTCAAACTTGTCAACGGTCACACTGAGTGAGTCAGCATAGAACATAAATTTTTGAGAAGTGTTGCAAACATGTTTCATAAACGACAGAATTCAGTATCAAATACTCGACCGAACATCCAAAAAAATGTCTCCTGTTTAGTACGCAGAAGTAATACGAACTTTGTTGTGTGTTATTTTGCAACCAAATCCTACTATTTGCAAGAAAATGTTTTCTCAGTTTTCAGCTTAAAAGTGTTTATTACGGTTCTTCAAGCAGATAAAAACAAACTCGGAAATATTTTGCTTGTTAGAAAAATTTATATTGCTCAAGAAGAAAAAACATACACACACGCACACACATCTACATACATAAATACACAATATGAAGTGTCTTCCCGCTTTGGGAGTCGGTTTTGGCGCGATAGTCATATTTGGGTTTACCATAACGATAATTTATATCATGAAAGTTTTATGTGATTTTGGCCAATTAACTGATGAAGGTAAATAAATATAACTTGAAATTTTTAAAATTAAAACAAAATAATACTATGTAATAATAACTAAAAACCAACTGTTGTTTTAAATTGTATACAGATAAAAAAGCTAATAAAGATGTCTGGTCATCGACAATGGCAACACTTCATATAATTTTGGTAGTTTGTCTAGTTGCCATCATTATATCTGGTCTACTAATAGCCGGCATTGTTAAGGTATAATGATATGATATTTTAGTTGCATACTAAGAACAAGTTTGATAGGTATTAACTTTATTTATATTTATTTTCTCTTTAAGAAACGTCATACTCTAATGAGGCCTTGGCTTGTCTGTGCTTTCTTTGGAATTGTTTTTCACAGCCTTCGAGTGATAATTGGCTTCTTCGGTGAATTAATTTATCACCCGAAACCTGCTGAGGTATTTTGGGGACTTTTCATGAGCATTTTTGCTATAGGTAAGCAGAACTGCAATTTACTATCAGACACAGTACCTAGATCTGTCGAAAAACTCGTGTGGGCTCAAAAGTATAACAGTGTGGATTAAAAGTGAATATATGCGACAGATTTTTTGACAAGTCTGTCCGATTTCCATTTTCTTTTTCTTTTATAAAGTAATATTTTCTATGCGAAGTGAGTTGAATTTTTTAGGATAGTTCCTAAAAAACAGTGATGTCTGCATTATTTATTAATTAGACAGCTTAGTTCTTCATTGCTCGTCTCCACGTAGCAATTTTTAGTGCCGGCAATTGTCAAATTCCATATTGAAAATAAAATTATTTGTTTTAAGTTTTATATAATTTATATGAATCTTGGTAATTGCCGGGTTTTTTGTCTAAGGAGACTTCCACAAATTGTAATTTTTTCACTTGAAAATTTAAATTCTTTGTTGGTAACAGTGCATGTGATACTATTTCCGAATAATGTATAAAAATGTTGTGAGAGGTAGGAATATTTTTCGGTTCAGTCATTTAGAAGTTATCACGTCTTTTCTAGCTGTATCCTCTTGAATCTGTGCGTCTGTGGCACCGTAGCTCCCAAACGGCTATACAGATTTTAATTTAGTTTCTTTTGTTTGAAATGTGACAATCTAAAATCTTCTAACCTATATTTGAAAAGAATCGGTAAGGTCCAGCCATTTTGAAGTTATCATTCATTTCCTTCGGGGGTTACGAAAATATTTAATCTTATGTTATTCTTATGTCTTTAACTTAATGTTAAATTAAAAAATAAAAATTATTTTTCAGCAATAGAACTAGGAATATTTTTTAAAATGCATACCCTGTATACGGAAATACGAGATGAAAAAATAGCTGTTCCTGAAACTGAAGCGATAGGCATGTATGGATCCAATGATGCTCCTCCCAGTTATGGCTGGATCGTCGGTAGAAATGGACAACTAAATCAATAATTGCTCGGTTTGTTGCATTTCTGTATATTCTAATAGAACTACAAACTTGAAAACTCGAAAAATAATACCCTTACAATTTCAATATAATTTCTGGACAATAACCAAATATTAACAGCGCGAATTAGGCAAATACATATTTACAAATTGTTATTTATTGCTGTGAAAAGCCTTAATTTAAGACAAAAGTGGCTTTAGTCCATTTCCAAAAAAAAAAAAATAATAAAATAAATTAATACATTTTAATTTAAAGCAAATTATTCTATGTACATTCAAAACTAAATATATGTGCATATATGTATGTATGTACAGAATTTTGACTTAGCTGCACAATGAATTTTTCACGATTTTTAGTGCAGATAAGTCAAAGATGATGTTAGCTTAAATGCACTTACCTGCCTTAATGAGCACGTAAACACAATTATTTAGTGTGTGCAGTTAACTTTGATTTTTTATATGAAAAAAATTTAAAACTGCCAAAAATATGTTATATGAAGAATTATGATGATTTTGAAGAATAATCACAGAAAACAAATATTTTGTGCACTCGAGTCAAAATGCAGCTAAGATTGATTTTTGTATGAAAATAGTTTTGAAATGCCAAAAAGTGCAGGTATAAAAAGTGCACCTAAAAAATTGATTTGTATGGGATTTTAAAGAATGGTGACACAAATTTATAATTTTGTGCAGTTAAGTCAAAATTGCGCTTAAGCAAAAGGCAGTTAAGTCAAAATTACTGTAGTATATAAATATGTATATGAAATACTAGTGGGCTGAGTAGACGTTATATTGTCACAGATCAGCTTAAAAATTTAAATCTCTTAAACAAAATTATAACTCGACCACAGCGCCATCTATCGGTTCTTACGCCTCATCCTGGAACCAACTATAAACATTCACTCCGGTTTTGGAGATAAAGGTAATCGCACACATCGCTTTATTAAATGGTTTTATTTAACTTATCCTTTTTTTTATACATACTTATGTATATTTAGAAGATGCGTGTGTACATAATATTGTTACGAAATTAAAATTATGATTTAATATTTAACAATTTAAAGGGCAGCAGTAACGGTACTGCCTCAAAAAGCTGTGTTTAGTAACACGAAGAAGCAACACTGCCTATCAGCATTGCCAGCTTAGCTTTTTCGGGGCGAGATTTAGCCAACACGATAAGGGGGAACGGAAATTCACATTTGTAAATTTACATTTATATCTAAACGGACAAATAATCGTGTAGCTTTCTGTAGAGAATAATGTTTGCATACACACAAATTCCTTTATTTCTTAGTTTACAACACACAATAACACTAAAAATTAATTACAACTTGCGAAAATAAGAAATGTCAAAAATTCCGTGACCAAACAATTGTATGAACATTAATTTTTGTTTCAGTTTAAGCATGATACGGAGTTCTTAAGAAAATTCACATTCCCATAAGAACTGTGTGTAAAAAAACTTGCGGAAATTCATATATATATATATATATATATATATATATATATATATATATATATATATATATATATATATATATATATATATATATATATATATATATATATATATATATATATATATATATATATATATATATATATATATATATATATATATATATATATATATATATATATATATATATATATATATATATATATATATATATATATATATATATATATATATATATATATATATATATATATATATATATATATATATATATATATATATATATATATATATATATATATATATATATATATATATATATATATATATATATATATATATATATATATATATATATATATATATATATATATATATATATATATATATATATATATATATATATATATATATATATATATATATATATATATATATATATATATATATATATATATATAACCAAATTCACAAACACAACCAAATTCACAAAAAAAAAGTTTTGATTAATAAGCGACTTATAAAACGTATTTTTGTGTGAAAATTTGTTTTATTAATCTGTTATGTCAGTAAAATTTTTTATGAATTAACCCATTAGTATATGGCACCGGCAGTAGACTTTTGTTATGTTTTTTTATGTCAGATTTCTTTTTGACGACTGTGTAGAATAGTCAATCATGGCCTTAAGCAAGATGTCACACTTAATTATATATTAGCTGTGTTCATTTACTGAAAATTGTTAACAATTGTTAACAATTTTTGATAGAAAGTGTTCATTAACTCCAAAAATTTTCAACGAGAGAGCGTCAAAAGAGAGCAACAAATTGAGACACAAAAAAATTGTTGAAAATTCTTGATAGTAAAATTTTTACTTTCAATAATTGTTCAAACAGCTGTTTTGTGTTTGTATTTACAAATCAAGTTTGCTAAAAGAAGTTGGGAAATAAAAATATTTTTGCAAAATTTAAGAAATTCTAAGTGAATGTTAATTTTTAAAGCGATGAAATATATTAATACGATAGAAAACCAATTTTTGTTTAATTTAGGACCAACCGCACAAAAATAAGATGTCTAAAGCAATGGAATTTAGCAACACAGGATCTAGTACATCAGGGCCAGAGGATGTTGCAGCAAATTTTAGTATTGCAAATATTATGAGTATCTAGATACTCGGTACTTTACACTATGGCGGTAGATAATCCAATTAGTTCATACATAAATATATTTAATGTTAATGTAAATTTGACTATGTAATTTAGACAATTAGCAGTATCTTGGAAACCATAAGAGGGAATTTCTTGAAATTAAAAAAAAGCTAATATGTACTAAATATTTCAAAATTAAAAAAATGTCAAAACGAAAAATCGCCAAAATGAAAAAGCGTTTAACGGAAAAAACACCAAAATTGCAAAAAAATTACTAAAACGCAAAAAATCACCAAAACTAAAAAGATCGCCAAAAAAACTTTAAAAAAAACCCAAAAACCGAAAAAAGTCGCCAAAACGAAAAAAACACTAAAACTAAAAATATCGTCAAAAACGAAAATTCGCCAAAAATGGAAAAAATCACCAAAGCGAAAAAAGCGTCAAAGCTAAAAAATCGCCAAACACCGAAAATTTGCTAAAACGAAAGTGTCAAACCCAAAAAATCGCTAAAACTAAAAAAATCAGCAAACACCGAAAAAATTCCCAAAACCCAAAAAAGCGCCAAAACTAAAATAAATCTCTAAAAAATCGTCAAAAAGTAAAAAAAAACGTTAAAACAAAAAAAAAACGCTAAAACAAAAATATTGCCAAAACTAACGAAAATACACAAATAAACATACGTTATTCTGGCATATTCTGTGTTTCACAAAAAATAAAATAATGTGAATTTTCTTGGCATTGTTGTTATAAAAAATTATTTATAACAACAATGCTATGAGAAATACACATAATTTTATTTTTTTGTGAAACACAGAACATGGCAAAATGACGTTAACATAAAAATATTTCTGCAACTTTCGATTGATAATTGGTCCCAAAATGTAATCCATATATAAATTTTTTAAATATTTTACTTCATTACAAAATAATTTGTTTTTGTTTTCATTACCTCAAAAGTTTAAAATTTCAGATATGTACCCTTTTTTCAATTTCTTATTCAATTTTGTTGAAAAGAAATAATAATAAATGCCGAAATCACATTATTTTTATAGTAATAGGTACATATATTACATTTTTCCACATATAGGAGTAGTTATTAAGTTCTCATATATACCTATATATTATAACACTATTTTAGCTTGAAAATTTTGGATGGTAAAGTGTTCATTTACTTTTTATTATTTTTGAGAGTAATTTTACAAAATTCCTTTTTACTCTCTCGTTGATGGAAAGTGATAGGAAAGTAAATGAACAAAGCTATTGCCAATACACTCCTCATGTTAATATTCGCTTTGAATTTATCCTATAGATTTTTCGACATAACAATTACCAAAAAAGTTGCTTTATGAGATCAATTAGCCCATAAGTATAACTAATTGATGAGCCTTGGCTGTATATAAAAAAATGTCAAAAAGAATTTCATGAGGAGTTTGACATATATGCGGTACAAAACAAGGCGAATATGCCTTGGTCTAAACATAACGACCGTGTGTATATGGTGTTTGATAGTTTGACGGTAGTGGTGATATTAATAGCATATCATCAACTCTACTAACCCTGCAGGAAATGCCAATAGTAAAATTGCACTGATTCACTATTGATTTTGTCACCAGCACTACTGGCTAATTATACCCCAGGCAATGCTATATGCTATAGACATTTATTATGTTCTTCTCGTTGCGATTCTACTAGTGACCTCAGAACTACTGACTAACTATTGACTATATAGTTCTTGTGATACCATATAGAGACATTGGTACCAGATATTCACTAGTGCATTTTAATGATTATAGTCAACACCTATGATCACTTATACTAGATAACGCAATTAAATTAGATTTTTACAAACATTTTTATTTTCGCGTGCAGCCGCATGTATATTCAGCACAACAACATGAGACAATAAGAAATCGTTTTTAAGTCTCAAAAACTTCTTTTTCTATTAAAGGCAAAATAAAAAGTGTAGACGATTCGCTTACAATGTCACCAAAAATTCACCAAAATCGTCGGCAAAAGGAGTGACTTTTAGACACTTGGCTCCAAGCTTCCTTCAGGGAAATTTGATGTTTAATCAGTTTAGTCAGCTGAATTAGATCTCAATTCTGTTAAATATGCCTGGAAAATAGTCTGATTGGGTACTAGCTCCACCTGGTTGTCAATTAGACTTGGCGAAAAAGTATACATTATATTTCTTCCTAGTGGCAGCACTGAAATTTCGCTCATTTTGGTTTTTGAGTGCCAGATTGAATTTTCTTTGTTTGATTTGATATATTCTTAACAATTTGTGGCAGAAGTCCAGAAATCCAGAAACAGAAAGAAAAATACGCAACAGTTGTTTTCCACCATTTTACTAATATAAAATTGAGTTAAAAAAGGAAATTTTCGCTAAATCTATAATTATTGATAAAGTTCATTCCGAGTAACAAAAGAACTATGAATAATCTTTGTGGCATACGCTTGTCCACAGTAGGTGTGGTTGTGGGATGGATAAATTTTATTGGGGCCATATTTTCCTCTATCATCCTGATTGTGGCCTTTACACGTCTCGATGAAGTCGTAAAAATGATAGAAGAACAAATGAATGATACCAATAATATCGCCAGCCTACGTACAGGTAAGTTTGCGTTCTTAATATGCAATTTAAATAAAGATATTTGGTTAATGGTTTCGTTTTTCTTTCCTATGGAACACAGCTGTTATCATTGCATTATGTATTTACTTGACTGTGAGTTTGGCCAATGTATTTGCCTCGGTGATGCTGATTGTGGGTACCGTAAAAGTAAGTAATCTGCTGAAATTGTTTGCTGATAATAAACACCATTTCCAATGTGTTGAAGAAAAGGTATTCGTTATTGTTTTGAAGAAAAAAAATGTATTTAAAGTTCAAAACAGAAAATTTAATTTTTTAAATGGAAAAATGTGCTCATGGCTTTGGCTATCGCTATCAATTATTTTAGTTCAGTGTCTTGTTGGCTTGTGCATTCCTTAATTGTTTAAAGTTTTAGTATGCATCATCATAGATTACTAAACTTGTAATTACTCAAAATACCTATATAGCATAAGCCCCCATGATAGCCCGCTTCTCCATTTAAATATATTTAGAATCAGGTTGGAAATGGTGTTACTCTTATCTTTTATATAATCTTAAGTTAATTAATTATCTTTTTATCTTCTAGGAAAGACATTTGTTGATGACTCCCTGGCTTATCAATGCATACATTTTTATATTCTTCAATGTGTTGAATTTCATTTACATGGTTTACATGTCCATAGCCACCAGTATGCCTATAAGCTCAGTAATATTTGGCATAATAACAGCCGGCATAAGCTTGGGTGAGTCATAAAAATTTAGTCCATACTGTTGTGCATTGCATTAAACTCAATACAATTGTTGTGGTTTTTTCTTTCAATATGTTTACAATTTCAGTATGTATGTACAACTTAACTACATATTACGATGACAAAAACACTTGTATATATTTGCACATATCTACAATTTCAATAAAGCATGAATAAGTTTTAATATATAATTTTTGTTTGTTTTTTTCAGCCATTCAATGCACTATCTGGAATGCTATTTATTCGCTTTTTCTACAGATACGCGCTAATCGTGATTTACAACAGCGTCTTTTGCCCACATCATCTAACGCATCGTATACTAATTACACCAAAATGCCACCAACATCATATTAAATTAACATTGAATTATCTTACAATTTTAAATATGTATTAAAACGAAGAGGTTATGTTTTTTTTTTTAAATTAGAAATCTGGTCTTGGAATGGAATTTGTTTTTTTTATATCTGCGGCCATATTAAAAAATTAGTATACATATACTTATGATTCTCATAATAAATAATCTTATAAATATACTACATACATACATACATATATGTTAATATATTTACATACATTAATTACTTATACGAAACGTTTTAAATATAAAAAATTATATAAAACTGAAGAATAAATAAAAGTATAGATTCGATCTTCTGATTTCTGTTACACTTTGAACTTGAAAAGCCTCATCGAATGCCACATATTCGATCTAAATCGGTTAAGTAGATCGAGAGATGTCGATATCAAAAAATTTCGATGTAGAATCTTTAAAAAAAATCAAGATTTTCGACCGCTTTCGTCCTGCAAGGTCAACTTTTTTTTAATATGGGACATTCCATGGCAACCGGAATAATTTTTCTGTAAAAAACGTCTATAAAAAATTGTCCAATTTGTACCATTATTTAGAAAGTTTTGAGCAAAGATCCAAAAAAGTGTTTTTTTTAACATTTAATGTCTTGAACAAGTAATCATAAAATCTCAAAATTTACTAGGAAGGAAATTTTTTCAAACCGTCCGATTTAGCGTGGAATGCCGCATATATTTGTTCTTTTACGGATTATACTCGAAGATCTTTTAGCCTTGACTTCTTGATTTCGTTTTAGAGATTGAATAAAAAACACAATCCCTTTCGTTCACAACTCAATAAAAATCTTCGAGAAAAACCCATATATTCAAATAATACTGGTCTCCAAAAAAAGACAAAAATATTCCCTTCTTAAATAAAAATATGTATGTGGAATATATGGAACATCAGTATATTACACCCTAATCACCGCTATCGCGAATAACAAGTGAAATTTATGTTCTCATGAAACTTATTTCCCTTCGAGGGAAAATTGCTATCGTAAACTTCCCTTGAACATTTTTTCCCGCTATCAGTTCTTAGTGAATGTAAATAATGAAGAACCTTAATAAAATATATTAAAAATCTAAGAAATTTTTTTAAAAAGTAAAAAAATGCAGTGCTAAGAATTGGAATTATATTTCTATTCCATCAGGAATCTAAACAAAATCGAATTGTTTGTGCAGGATTGCTAGATGCATCCAATGCCTTGGAGTACCCGAGCCATTGCAGGCAGCCTGATTCAATCTAATAGTCTTTTGGTGTTAAATTAAATTTTCTCAAGAGTAATTAAAACTGAGTTTTATATATTTTGGACGCGATGAATGATTCTCTACGGACGCGGAAAAATCATTCCCTATTCCATCATCGCCAAACTTAGTTCATGTGTGCCGGGAAGGTGTTGCATGGAGGTATTGTTAAGATAAATTAACACTATTTACTGAATTTGTCCTAAAATAAATATTTATAAGCTTTAATAATTAATTGGAAGGATAAACTAGCAATTACATGATGTATTTATCCATTTCGCCTGCTAAAATAAAGAGAACAAAAACAGGGGGAAAAGGGGAAAATCCACGAGAACAAAAACCATTCATGATTTGGGGAACTTTTCGATTTTTATTCACGATCGCAAAAGAAGGAAAAAGGGAAATCATTCGTGGGAAAAAATATTCGCGATTGGTGTGAATATGTTACTGTTGTACGGAATTTGTAATTTTTATAAATTGAGTTCCTTCACTTAATTATGAGTGAAATCATCATTTGTTCATCGATTTTTACGACGTATGACTTATTTCATTCCTAGGACAACTAGCTCTCAAATTATTGATAAAAATGTAATTTTTTGCGGTTTTATTTTTTTTTTATAAATTTTTTAAAACCAAAAAACGCATTGGAAAATTTTTTCCTCGCTTTTCTGAACAAGTCTGAACAGTTGGATATATAAAATAATTATAGATGATAACGGTAATTTTATCCCGCATCTTTTAGTGGTTTATTTGCTCAAATCGTTCAATTCTTTCTCGAGTTAGGGTGAAATATACAGATTTACCTAGTGGAAATACTAGTCAAGCCCATTAAAAAAAGTGTATGATAGATAGAAAAAACTGAAAACGGATTTGCATTTAGCGCATTCAATTTTATATGTTCCACATATTTTCAATTAAGGGCGATTTTTTCTGCAGACCAGTGTAATTTCGATTTGAAACTTGAATATAAAAAAAAAAGTTTTTAGTTTTGTTATATTCTTTTGCTTCTTCTTTTTCAGATAGCTCTGCAGAGAAGGACGATTAATATTGATGTGACTTGATGGGAAAGTTATTTTGCCGACTTGAGGGAACGAAACACTTCTTTATATCTAAAATTAAATGAATGCCGTTAATTTGGGGAAGGAAACTCACCTTCATATTTGCATAAGGTAATTAAATAATAATTAAATAATTTTCTTAAATTTTTCACTAATCTAAACACTTTTTTATTTAATGATTAAATACTTAAACATTTATATACATATTTTTTTTTTAAATTTAACCACATAAAACAGCACAAAATTTTATATATATTGAGGTTTTTAGCGGATTTTTTACCTTCAAACATCTTAAATTTTAAATATTATAATTTTTTATATAAAACGAGACATCGATTGCATTCGTTGTAAATTTACAAAAACCAAAAAAAGTATTAATCAAAAATTTTTTTCAACTTGTTAAATCGTTACTTTCCACATGTTTTTTTTCGTAAATTTGTTATTTACCCAAACCCACCCACATATAATTGGGATCTATAAATTGCGAACTGTGAGACCATTGACCATGTGGATTCATTTCCACCAAAGAACGTATCTTTTGTGATGGCCTATAAAAACGTATGGCCTTAATCCATTCAGCCGTTTGTTGATCTGTTGCAGCATTGGGTTTGGTTAAATGATGGTGAATATTGCCGAAATTTGGATCACCTTCAAGTAGTTTTTGCTTATCGGCATCCCATTGATAGTGTTCGCTGACGTGGACATTTTTCGACAAATCACGAAAAAATTTACCCAAATTTGTCATGGCACCTGGAAAGGGAGTAGATAAAGCTAAATATATTATATAAAAAAAAATTTGCTGGTAAATATGCAATAACACTGTACAACCAAATCAAAATACCCAGACTCATTCAGATAGAGGTTACAAAAAAAATTAAAAATTTTTTTAATTCGTACAAAATAAAAAAATTCCATGAAATTGAAGTCATGCCATTTTTAATAACACCGTCTATGAGAAAAATTATTGCTTGATTAGAAAACTACATGCAAGATGAATTTAGTAGAGAATGCCGTTTAATCACTATATCAGAACAAGGAATACTTTGTATAAGTATCAATGATTACAATGCTCTAATCGTTTCCTAAAGTAAACAATTCGATCTTAAACGAACTTTGAATGATTTTCCGCAGCATGATTGAAAACATTTTGGGATATTTTAAGCTCATAGAAGCTGTAAAAACTTTGAGTTGTCCCTATTATGAATTTTCCCGGGAAGTTTTTTCTCTTCCTATTCATTTGTTCAAGGGGAAAAATCCTCATATTCTAACAAGCAGGGGAATAAACAAATAAGGGAGAGGGAAAAATGTGGATCAGCTGTTTAGTGTTTACATTTTATTCTGCACTAACGCAATAGTTCAGTAATAGAAATTAAGAAATATTTTATGTTTTCGTTGATAATAAGGCTGTGTGTTAATATAAATATGTATTTGATTTTGCTCAAATAAAAAGTAACATATACAGTGTACTCACTCAGAAGCTCTCGGAAGAACTTTATACGGAGGAAGTGAAGCGAAAACTGGGCCAGGGCCAGATGCATTAAATCAACAATGAATGTGCGTATAAAGGAAATTGTAAATTTTTTAAACCGCAACAAATCTTCCATTTACTTCCATTTATTATGTGAACTTAATTATTATGTGAAAAAAAATTTAGTGTTTTTTTAAACTTTATTACGAAGGCAGAAGTAGTTCATATTTTTGAAGCGCATGTTCGCACGGCGTGGATAAAAATGTCTAAAACAAGTATTTATTTAAACCAGAGTCCACCAGAAAGAGAGACACTTAATATAAGAATGTATTGGTGTTTTTGCAAATTTCATAAAAAATGCAACAAACATTCATTGTTGTTGCTACTAAATGAAATTTTTGTGCGTTTTGTTCTCTTGAGTACACACACGTATTTTATATGTGTTTTTACTGATGTAGGTGTTTTTCAATTGGGGCAAAGTTTGGTGATCATTGATTTAAGCTTGTTGTCCTAAATAAATGCTTACACAATTGTTTTACAACAGTTTTTAGTTTGATTTAAAAATGTTTGCATTAGTTCCCTTCAAAATGTTTAGGGAAAAAACTCGCAAGAATTTCTCTCTCTTCCTCATATTTAGAATCAGTGTGGCCATATTAGCTCTTTTGGGGCTATATTTAGTTTTATTTTTTAATATTTAGCTCGAAATATTTCATTTAGCTCTTAGCTTTTTTCCAGTTTTTTTTTAACAATGCATTTAGCTTTTTCTTTAATTTCAATTTCGTGTAATTAATTTCTATTTCAAAATAAATAAAACAGTTTATCAGAATAAATTTATGTGCCGTAACCATATAAAGTAGTTAAAAAATAATAATCTGGCAGTGCAGAAACATTCACTGCGGCAGATTTGATAGACATCATGGTGTAATAAGTATACAATGGTTGGAATTAAAAACTCACTTTCAACTTGCATCTATTTCGGAATCCTGCCATCAAGCTAAAGTCTTGAAAAATTTGTATAGTGAAAAATATTTACTCTATTTGAAATTTTTAAAGCCATTACTTTCCGATGTTCAAAAAGTAAATAAAATGTTCGCAAGTAACGACGTGGACACCATGCTATTGTTTTCAGAACTTCACTTGCTTTTGAAAAATCTTTGTAATCAAATCGTTTTGAAGTCGGAAATTTTTGGCCGTTTAATATCAAATTTAGACGGTTTTCTAGTTCCAACTCCGTATTTTAACTATAAGTTTGAACAATATCTGATTTCAAAAAAAGGCATAATAGATTCTGGTGTCTGCAATAATGACGCGCACTATAAAATCGCAATTTTTAAAGTAAACAAAAGTAACACAATAGTCGAAATAAAGCAACATACTTTTGTATTAAAATGTATAAAAATTCAATTTTTTTAAATGCTATTAAATAGAAAGAGTTTAAATTTTACTGGAATGCTTTTATTTTTGCAATTTGATACCAAATTTTTTTTAAAGAGGAAAGTTCACTTAGATTTCACTTTCCTCTTGGCTTGCGAATTGAAATAGCTAAGTTTTTTGTGATTGCGATTTCCAACACACCAGTTTAGTGACTTCGAATCGAAATCGTATTTATTTTGTGAAATGCTATTTTCAGCACTTGGGTGGTTGTTATTGATTGAATGTTTTTCATTTAAATGAGCCAAAAATATATTTTCATATTATTTATACCTACATAAACACCATTTAAACTATAAAAAATTTTAAAATTATGAAAAGTTACTATTGCAAAGCTGCAAAAGAATTTGGCTTTATTTTTTGCCTTTAAAATTCCTTCTTTAGCTCTTTTTAGCTCTATTTAAAACCTGATTTAGCTTTATATTATTTTAAAATCTGGTCACACTGTTTAGAATGCTTATTTTTCCCCCTGGGAGTTTTTTTCCCGAGGAAATTGTAATTTATAATAGCAGGAACGGGAAAAATTTCCCGGGGATATTTTATTTAGATTAGGGGAATAGGGAAAAAACTCCCGGGAAATTGTTATTCATAATTGGGTTGATAGTCTTAATATTAAAAAAAATTAATTAAAATGAAAAACTTCGTTGGATTTATGAAATACCGATGAAAAACACACCCTTATTTATTTCAACGGTTGCACAGTGGAGCAGAATCAAAATATTTAGAACATAAATCAGGCATTTCTGAACTGATAGTTCTATCAAAAGAAAATTTTACGTGGAGAGGAGTATTTCTATTTATGTTTTTAATATCAGTTATCTTACTTGCTCAGGAGTAGAACTATGCACAATAGAAATACTCCTCTGCTATGTCCATGTGAAATTTTATTTAGATGCCTGATTTATGTTCCAAATATTTTGATTCTGCCCCACTGTGTTGTCGATCAAAAGCGTACAACAAAAATAGTTTTGTATGGCTGTTTGTCTTATTATTTACACTCATAGAATACATTGTTTTGAGAGGGGTGTTGGCTGAACTAGTTAGGACTTGTCATTCAAAATTTTTCTGATGTGCATTAGTGCCTATCGTACGTCAATGCTACAAATGAATTGCCAATAAATTAAAATAGTCACTAAAGCAGTTTAAATTAATGAGTCTACACAATAATGAAATAATTTTAGTTAAATAATAAATATTTTCCTTAAAATGGTGAATAAATTTCGTTAAAATAATGAACTATTTTCATTATTTTACACTCTCTCAATGAAATTACTTCATATATTCGTTGAAACTTTCATTAACAGGATTTTAATGAAACTTGTTTCATTAGTCCAACGAAGCGTGACGTTGGTTGAATTTTAATGACGTTTTTCATTAGAATAATGTCGAAATTCACACTATTTATGAAAAAAATCTTTCAGTGTAGTTATATGCCTGTAATTAAACGATTTTGTTTTTGATCACATGCATATTTGTTGCACTAAAGAAATAATTGAAATATTTTTATTGAAAGTTTTTATTTAATTTTTGAAATTACCTCCACTAACGGCTGGTAAAAATGGTGTATGACCAATTGAAGGCTTTGCCCGCTTATCATGTGGTTTATTGATGATCCTTTTGATTTCTTGATTTATATTGAAGCCAGCATATTGTTGTTTGTCATGAGAGTCGTCTCTATCGTGGTCATTGTCACTAGCAGTTTGAGCCATCATGTAATTAGTATTTGCCTCGTTATTATTGGCATAATTTAAACTTTCATTTCCGTTTCCGTTGCTATTAGCAATAATACCATTTGCTTCATCAACGAAATCAGCAAGACCAACTCTATTCTCATTTTCATACCAAACAGCAGCAGCATCATCATTAACATCATTTACATTTAAGGTGCTGCTGTCATCCTTTAACGGAAATAAATTTTCTTTTACATCGTCACCTACACTGGCCAACACCTCTTTATTGATGGTAATGTCGACATTATTGAAGGGAATGATGTTTGATTTTTTAGTTGCTCTCGCAGTTTTAGTTTTAAAATATTTTTCCATAATAAATTGTATCGGTTGTATGCCATTTTGTTTATAACGGATATTTGTCTTTGTGCTGTTCCTTTGTTTGTCGACACCAACACCACCAGCGTCATCTCCTGAAGAAGTTCGAACAATAAAATAATGTTGCAAACTATGACGTCGTTGTTTGTTGTCGTTGTAGTCACTATTGATATTGGCTTTTACATGATGTTCATCTTGCTGTTGTTGTTTTTGTTGTTGCTTGTGTACTTTGGCCCAAATTGTATTTTTTATTTTATAGCTGTTATCCAAATCATTTAAATTTTCAAACGTAATTTCTTTTGGCGTCATAGCATTTCCGGTTTTTGCTTTAATTTTTGTCGTTATTAATGGCAAATGTTTGCTATTATAGAAGAATTGCTGTTGTTGTTGCTGTTGTTGTTGTTTGTTCAATGTTCGCCACAATGGTGTTGCAACAGCATTACGTTCATTTATCCAGTCATCCGTATAGTCCTCATCAAATATTTGATACGCATACGGTGTCATTAGCAAAGCAGAAACAACTGCAGCGGCAGCTTTATCTGCATCCGTATCTGAGCGATACTCAACATTGCCACACACTTGCAACACTATTAAAATATGATACGAAAAATAAAAGAACAAAACTTCATTATTAATGTTAATGTGCCATACTCTAAAAACATATTGATTAAATAGGATTTTGGTATTTTTAACAATATTAATTTAGAGATAAGTGTGTCATTGTTTTTGGCATGTGCAGGAGTCAATTTAATTTGTGTCCTTTATAATGTTTTCAATCATTATCATCAAAAGAACACCTTTCATCTATTGTTATTTTTCATTGTTAAATTTAAACATTTTAATTCTTATCAATGTGCTATTATTTTGCATAAATAGTTTTTGATTTTTCCGAGCATTTTTACACAAAAGGGGGAAATATGAAACGTAATTGCTTTAAATTGATTGCCAATTAAGATAAAGTTTGTAAAAACATGTTTAAACATGATGTAAAAACTCTTAAAAAAAAACAAGAAGAATATGTAGATGGCTGATTCTCATTCTAAACGTATATTTTGTGCTCTTTTTTTTTACTAATGTAATATATGAGAAGATAGGATTTTAATATAGTTTTCTCTTCGTTCAATAGTTCCTGAAATAAAATTATATTTTTCTATTTTTTAACATTTTTGTGTCTTGAGCGGTATATTCGCTTTCGCGGGTGTTCCAGGAATGATTAAAAAAAATACATCACAAAAAATTAGTATAGGGTTTGAAAGCACTATACATCTACTCTCTAAAAACAAAAAATTATAATAATCGCAGGACGAAATTAAAAGTTATGGCCACTTTTTCAATTTTGACTTGGATTCACATGAAAAAATAAAAAAGATTGTATATTTTCCAAATAATTATTTACAAACATTTATACATAAGCAAAAAGTATAAAAAACAAGACTTATTTTAATAAAATCGATCAACAATGTCAAAAGTTATGCCAATTTCAAATAATTTTTTTGTAGCAAAATACAACTTACGTAATACATTCTTCGAAAATATAAAAACTCACAGTGCGAAAGAAGCAAAATTTGTTCAAAGAAAACCAGAAAAGATTTGTTACTGATTAGATAGATTATACTGAAAAATTTGTAAAAAGCGTTACGAAGGGTGGGGGGGGGGGGGCGTAGCATAAAAACTCCGAAAATGGCGTTACGTAATATGTGAATAGCCCCTGTACCAAATGCAAATATTCTAAAACCGTTACGAATTAAATCTCGTTTTTGAAAAAATTTATAGTTTCTTAATGTGTGAAAATCAACACGATGCATTACGAAGACGCCATTTTGTATGACGAGGGGAAAATAGTATTTTATTTTTTCGTTTTTAACACGTAATGGACAGTCTTACACAAAAACAAAGTATGTACATTTATTTACAATCTATTAAATCATGCTAAAGCAGTTTTCATTTTAAAATTTGCGCGTTTATTTTATGCAATATTTTACTATACTTTCAACGGACACGAAAAAAGCATTTGAAATGAGAATGAGCCATATATATTAGGGTAGGTCGATTTGTATGGACGCAAAAAAAATCGTAGAAGAACTTTAACAACTTTACCCTAGAAATCATGGGTCTAAAATGGATTTTGAGCTTACTGTAGTGAGTTAGGTCGTATAAAACCAACCAGTGCACGTTGGGACAGAATTAAAAAATGAGCGGACAAAATTAATAATGTCGCTGTTTTTGAATTAAGGCGTGCCAAAATCAGCACCTGGTGGATTTTCGAGGGTGCTGACTTGATTTCTGGTATTATTGTGGCCAATGGGCAAAGAGCTGCTGAGGGGAGCGGGGTATGGGAGCAAAATTAAACACAAAAATGTAATGGTATTATTTTGGAATTATTTTTTCGATTAGGTAAGTGTATACCTAAATATGTGTCTTAGATGTCATCAAGGGCTATAATATAGCACAAATCTTTTGGAATCGGATGGGAAACAAAAAAAAATAATAATTTACGTGAACGAAGTGCCCTACTTTGATAATTCATTGCTCCGCTCCTGAGTAATTTGGAGAGTTGGTATTTAAAACATAAACAATGCAATGTACATGTGAAATTTTATTCCGATAGGACTATCCGTTTAGAAATGCCTGGCTTATTTCTCAAATATTTGTCTTCTGCCCCACAATGCGATGGCGTATGAGTGTCATTATTTAATGTATTGATAAAATATTAAGTATACGTCGGGGCATACCTACAATCCCGAAATTTCGGATTTTTTTGGGATTGAGAAATCCCGAATATCGGGATTCGCCTAAAAAATCCCGGGGCAGCACGAAATATTTAAATTAAGTTTTTTAAGTCTAATTCTTATACAAACTCGTACTGAAAAGTAACGACTGTAACACTAATTTGTGTATTTAAATGTATTATGGCTGTCAAAGGTTATCCTCTATTCCCACTCCCCTTATAGGTGGTGATAGAGGAACTTCTCCAAGATCTTAGTGAAAGTGGGCATGAAGTGACCTGATACGCCGATGACTCTGTGGTTATGATAACTGCAAAATTGGTCTGTGCTCTCTTAGACGTCCTGAATGATGCTTTGTGCACTATTTTACTCTTAGGAGAAAAATTTATTTTGGTACAGTATCGTTAACTGGATACAATATCCGGTATTCTATGAATGTCAAGTATTTATGTGATTTTCTTGGCAGAAGGCTGCCAAGGACATGTCCAGCCTTGACCATTCAGGGCTTAAGTAGTCCAACGAATATTCAGATCTTCATAAGATCCTCTGCAGCAGTGGCTGCTTACAGGATGGGTCTTGGAAACTCTGCTCATTGTGTTAGCAACGAGTATTCATTCGATCCTGAATATATTGTAGAGAACTATAAGGTATGCCGAATGACAGCATAAACTGTAATCGGAGTAAAATATTATGCCACCTTTCCGCTTAGGGCGCTCAGGGCTCCATGTGAAGATTTTGGTCATCTTGTGGATTTCAGAAATTTACGGTGGCTTATGTATAGATCCAAAACCGATGGGGATTTGCTGCTAGAGTCTTAGGATTCAATGTTAAAATTTCTGTTTACAACTGATTTTCGTAGATTGGACAAAAAAATATATATACGTATTTTGGCGCTTTGAAAGTTTACATCTGGGATTCATTTTAGGGGGAGTTAAAGTTA
The DNA here is from genome assembly GCA_956483635.1 of Panzeria rudis. Taxonomy (NCBI): domain Eukaryota; kingdom Metazoa; phylum Arthropoda; class Insecta; order Diptera; family Tachinidae; genus Panzeria; species Panzeria rudis. The sequence continues at coordinate 136,944,872 of OY101450.1, read as the reverse complement.
CCTCATTTTTTTCCACATTGTTATAGTGAATTGGTATAGGAAATTTTATAATCCTTACACTTAAGGTATAAGGTGTGTTCACCACTTTTAAACCTCCCACAAAAATATTTGTCATAAAATTATACTATAAATCATCGAAGACTCCAAAGCTTAAAATTCGACTTGAACGCCAGAAATAAATCAAAACTTAAAATGTTTTTAAGGGTTAATTTCGTTCTTGTTCACAATTAGTGCTAAAATATTCCACAAACCCAGATTTTACGATGCTAGTTTGTATGGAAAATGTATTTCTCTTTAAACTTACACCTGGGACTCATATTATGTGGAATTAAATCTCCCCTGCTTTTGCTCATTGTTATAGTGAATCGGCATGATACATTTTGTAATCATTACATTTTAGGTATAAAAGTGCTGAGCACTCCTTATACCTAAAATGTAAAACACTATAAAAAACATTTTAACCCTCTTAACTCTTTGTTGTATGGGTCGCTTTGTATCTGTCTTAAAAAAGGGCTAAACAATTTTATACCTGCGACTTATTTTAGGGGAAGCTAAAGATCCTCTCTTTCGTACATTATCACAGTGAATTGGATAGGAATAAGGTGTGTTCAGCACTTTTATGTAAAACATTACGAAAACCCCCATAACTCTGCTATATGGTAACTTAGGCCCTTTCTTGAAAAAGGAGGAAAAAAACTATTCTTAAACAACAAGTAGCTGGTTGACCGAGCTTTACTCGGAGCTCCTGAATTTTTAACTTTTATTGAGGCCATGTAATAGTTTCCAGCGAAAAAAGCTTTTTAGTTTATTTCTATTAAAACATTTACAGTCTAATTCATGAAAATTCCTCTTTTCAGCTTTTAAGGTTACTTTAGTTATCAAACACTTTTTATTTTATAAGCCAGTAATAAAATTTCTGATTCACAAATGCTTCATAAGATTGAATTAACAATTAAACGTTTTTGCTGTTTTTGTATTTTTATGTTGACAACATCACAATATTTTAAGTCATTTTATGTCTAGTAATGCATACAACGAACAACCGACTGTTTAGGTAGTCAGTTAAAATCCAAAAAAATAATAATTACACGCTGTTACAAAATAGCAAGTTTCTTTACTCGTGAAAAACGACTTACACCCACCCAATTCACACAGTGATTAAAAAACCATGAGTTTTTTTTACTTATCTTTGAAAATATCTTCCGAAAACCTCTTGCATTTATAGGATGATTTTTATTTTCATGTTTTTTTTATAAACTACTCTCAAAATTTGCTTTATTTACTCATTCATGACAACAAAAACCATAATATAATCATAAAGAGAGAAATTGAGAGAACATTCAATCGGACTCCGTTTAAAAATTGGAAATCGGTGACGAAAAAACCCATTGAAAATTGTTTTTTTCAGTGAATTCCCACAAATTCGTTTTTTATCGATAACTGCCGATTTTGAAGGTGTATTGCAATATTTTTATATGGCAAAATTATCTCCTAAACTAGAACTACAAGCCTCAGTAAGTCGTTTTTCTCGAGTATTTTAACTGTTACTACATGTTATGTATAATATTATTTAATGTACTTAGTGCCTTGGAAGAACAAAAATTAAGTGTAAAATTATTATAGATGGATCTTCGTCCGAACTGAAACGAAAACCTGCAAATCGGCTGCAGTACCGCAGCCTCTTGTATCGAATTCAATTTCCGGCTTAACCATTTCAATGATTTTTTCAACAGTGGATTTGTTGAACCGATATGTTGTTTGAAATTGGTTTTCCGGCATTGTAAAAGGATTGAGTCTATTCCTAAATGTTTTCGGTCGTCGTGAAGTCGACATTCCGGCGACGGATTCTAAAATCATCGTTTTTAGGGTTCCGATACACCAAAAGTATAAAGGACCCCCTATTGTTTTCGATACGTTGTCCGTCCGTCTGTCTGTCACAGGCTGTTTTCTCGGGAACCGTAAGAGCTACGGACCTGAAATTTTCACAGGATATGTACAGCTTTTGCCGCTACAGCAACAAATATATGACAGTTAAAAATTAAAGGGTGTTCTAAGGCGAGCAACGAAAAATGTTGAAATACTAATGTAATATGCAGACACTTATATGTATATAGACACTTTAAATTTTCAAAGTTCGTGTTAATTGGTGTAGTCTGTAGAATAGACTACACCAATTAACACCGATATTTAAAACAATAAAAATTAAAGGGTATTCTATTAGTTATTGTAATTTTGACTATGTAATTGAGACAATATGCTGTATCTTGGAAACCGTAAGATGTAAAATCTTGAAATTTTAAAACACGCTAAAACTAAAAAAATCCAAATTTAAAAAAATTTCAAAACGAAAAAAACGCTAAAATGAAAAAAGCGCTTTAAGGAAAAAGCGCCAAAATTAAAAAAATTGCTAAAACGCAATGTATCATTAAAATTAAAAAAAATCGCCAAAAAAAAACTAAAAAAATGTCAAAAATCGAAAAAGTCTTCAAAACGAAAAATCGCTAAAACTGAATAAATCATCAAAAAATTAAAAAATCGCCAATAAATGAAAAAAATCACAAAAAACGCAAAAACAAAAAAAAAAAAGAGCCAAAACTAAAAAAACGCCAAAAACAAAAAAAATCGCCAAAACGAAAAAAGTGTCTAAACAAAAAAAAATCGCTAAAACTAAAAAACCACAAAAACCGAAAAAATCCCCAAAAAAGAAAAAAGCGCCAAAACTGAAAAAATCGCCACAACTAAAATAAATCGCTAAAACTAAAAATATCGTCAGAAAGTGAAAACGTTAAATAAATGCCATAACCAAAAAATCGCCAAAACTAAACAAATCGGCAAAAAACAAAAAAAAATTGCAAAAAACGAAAAATCGCCAGAAAAAATTAAAAAAAAATCACACAAAGCGCCAAAATAAAAAAAAAACCAAAAAAAAAACAACGAAAAATACTTTAAAAAAAATAAAAAACTAAAATTAAACAAGAAAGCGCAACGAAAAAACTGCCAAAATGACAAACGGGGCAAAAACAAAAAGGGATATACATATTTGTATTCGTACGGAACCCTTCGTGATCGAGCCAAAGTCGCACTTTACTTAATTTTTATAAAAACGTGTCTAATTAAATTTATTATACTCACCAATTCTGGAAATTGTATTTAAGTATTATATCTATTGCCATTTTTGTTAGTTTTTATTTATATGAAACGAATTTATTAAAAAAGACAAAAATTTTACCACTTTTTGGCACAATTATTAAAATTTTATGAAATATCATTTTATTAAACGGTTAAAGTACGGTAATGGCTACAATAAAAATTTTAATTTTCAAGAAGTCGTATGAAACGTTTAATAGGCTATTAAACATTTATGAATACTCTTTTTTCGACTTTTGCCTAATAATTGCTTATGAATCTGTTATTGTGCATTCATGAATAAGAATGTTATTATATTTCTGTGGCTTAATATTCTGTGGCAAAATATTCACTTTTGAGAAAAAGCTATTTTAAGTTTTAGTTTTCTATATGAGTTCAGTGGGACATTGGCTAGCAAAACCTTTAAGAAACTCTCCTGAGCTACATTAGACATTAGCTGTTGCAGCAAAAGAAAAAAGAGTAAGAACAGAAAACTAATGTAATGATTAACTCAAAACAGCAAAATATTGACATAGGCCCTTTTAGCACTAAGCCACAGATTTCTATTAAACACTATAGTGATCAGCACTCTTAATTTAACCAAAAACTATGAACAGAAGTCTGAAAAATTTTGCAGTGCTGGCGTGTATTATCAAGCGAGGAGTTTTCAATAAAGTTATAAATCATACATGCAGATAGTTCTATCATCAAATGCAATCTCAACTTGGTGGTCAGTTGCTAAATATTACAAGAAGAGTTGTGTTTGCGTACTTTTCCAGTAATAACTATCCAGTAACTATTGGATAAATAGTAAAAAAAAAACTTTCTTATTTAAAGGTAAACGAACTCAATTCTGTAAATTTTAGTAATAATTGATAGACAAACTATCATGTACTCAAACTCAGCTAACACACTTGTTAACTGTCAATTTCAGGTGGTTTTGTTAGCTATATGCATAAGAATTTTCGGTTGCCAGTTGATGACACAACTAAAGTTTGTTTAATATCGATGGAAAACCTAAACGTATGTAAAAATATTTAAAAATCATGTGACTATTATAAAAATAGAATACTACCATATTTATTTAAAGTATAATATATTTTTTTAATTAACATAGATAGATACAAACATACACAGCCCAATTATGAATAACAATTCCTCGGGAATTTTTTCCTTATTATCTGTTCTCGTATTCTAAATAAAATCTCCCCGGGAAATATTTCTCTTTTCCCATTTCTCCTATTGTAAATTACAATTTCTAAATATTAGTTAGAAGGAGAAATTTTTTCCCCAAACATTTTGAAGGGAACTAATGCAAAAATTTAAAATTGAAATTAAAAAGTGTTGTGAAACAATGCACAGTGGGGCAGAATCAAAATATTTGGAACATAAATCGGGCATTTCTAAATGGATAGTTCTATTAGAATAATATAGCAGAGGATAGATTTAGCAGAAATAGCAGAGGAGTATTTCCATTCATGTTTCAAATAGCAGCTCTCGTACTTGCTCGGGAGCGGAGCTATGAAGTCTCAAAGTAGGACATTTCGGTCATGTAAAATTTTTTACTGTTGGCCATCTTTTTTTGTTTCTCATCCAATTTCAAAAGCTTGTTGCTGTATTATAGCCCTTAATAAGATCTAAAAGATACATATTTGGTTGTATACTTATCTCTTATAGTTAGTGAGTTATACTCATTTGAAAATATGAATTTCTGAATTTTTCAAAACTTTGGTCCAGTATTTTCCAGATATCGGATCCAAATATCATCCGATTTATAAAATTTTTTCTTCGTTAGTTAAAGTACAAAATTTCAAATAATTTAAAAAAAATTTATGAAATTCTGGCGTCACTCTTTTAAGTATACATATATAAAAAAATTCTTTTGGAACATATAGCAAATGTATACTTATCTGAAAGGTATCTGTACACACGTAAATTGACGGCAAACAAATTGTTAAATTTCCTAATATAGTTGGACCTGGCCACTTCCTAATACGACCTATTTTAGATCGAAATTTTAAATTCAGTCCACATGTTTTAAAATCCCAAGGCTGGGACTCCAAACCATTCCCATTTCTGAAAACCCTTATGTGTACGTATTTATTTGGCAAAATGTTAAATGGGCGTTGGTTAAAGTATGGGCAAAATTGTTCAGAATTGTATTTTTATCATCCTCTTTTTTAACCGACTTCAAAAAAAGGAGAAAGGTTATCAATTCGTCATGTATATTTTTTGTTTATGGATATTCCCTCATAATGCCGCCATTTATAAACCGATTTCGGATTGTTTTTCTTTATTTAATAGAATGTACTTCCACATTGATCCCGTTGAAAAGTGGACGGGGTCACGTCCGTACGTAGTAAATACACATGCCTTTTCATCTACTTCTAGTCAACCGATTCCTATGAAACTTTGCACACACATTAAGCTTCTCTTTGAATACTACATCATGATTAAAAAGGTGGGCAGTGCCACACCCATGCAAAGTAAATATCGCTTTTTAACTACTTCTACTAAACCGATTCTTATGAAACTTTGCATACACATTTAGTTATTGTTACAATACAACATTATGATTCATAAAGTGGGCAGTGGCGCCCTTTTTATACTACTTCTACTTAACCGATTCTTATGAAACATCGTACACAATTAGTTCTCGTTAAAGTACAGCATTATGATAAAAATTATGGGCAGTGCCACGCCTATTTTGTAGTAGTTTTTTTTTGCAAAAACTATTTTTATTATTTCGGCTTTCTAGTTCAATAATTGAATTGATCCGTTCTGCTAATCTGATTTGAATATTCCAGCACTCCACTCTTAATAAAAAAATAATTTGAATTTACATTAATTCAATTATTGAACTAGAAAGCCGAAATAATAAAAAAATTTTTCAGACTTTACCTATTAGTTCAAATAAAATAAAAATTACGTAAAATAACTATTTTTAATATTTTAACCCTCTTCGTTATATGCGTCTTTTTGTTACTTTCTTAAAAAAGGAGGAAAAAACTCTCCTTCAGCGGCGTTATGGCGATCTGAAACAATTTACAAAAATATATGCCATAAAATTCTGTTATAGCTCTTCAAAGACACCAAAGTCCCAAACTGAACCTGAACGTCAGAAATCGTTGAAAATTTACAGTGTGCTTGCGGGTTAATTTCGTTAAGCTCGGATGAGATTAGCGGGAGCTACCGAAACGTCAGGTTAACCCTCCGCGCAGTCAAAATTTTCTTTGTCTACATGCTTATCTCTAAATATAATTTAATTGATAAATTAAATTAAAACCGAACTCAAGCCAAAATAATTTAAATCTTTGGATAATTTCATTAAATTTTAAATTCAATCCACTGTAACTCTGTAATTTTTTATGCGATCAAAACAAATTGTCCAGTATTCGAGACGTAACTTAAAAACCTTTCAAACAATATATAATTTTAATAGAATTAGCCTTTGACTCTGGCTTTAAAGAGAAGTATGCACCGAAAAACATAAATGAACCCGTTACCTGGACAATGGCCGAAATGAAAAAATAATAATTATTTTTCTCGTATTCAGCACAACTTTAAAAATTTGTAAAGGAGTGTAATTAAATTCTTAGTATTATTATTATTTTTAATATTATTTTTTAAAATTCTCTTAAATTGTGTATTCTTTATACAAAAACTTTGCTAAATTCTTTTTACCTTTTATCACAAATATCCACAAATAAATCGTTCCAAAATTTCGTAAACTTTTTATATTATTCATGTTATTAAATGATCCATTAAAACATTTAATGGATTTAAAACTAAAATTTTATAATTTATTCAAACTTTTCTTCAATTAACTGTTAAATACAACACATTTTGTAATAAAAAGAAACCAAATTTCTTTTTTATTATCCTTTTTAACTTCAAAACACTTTCATCGATAAAAGGAGACGTTGTTGACGATTAAAAGCCCGAATTTAACTGTCAGCATTTTAAACAAAGCAGCCGTTTTTATAACCGAAATTTAAGTTCATGCACACATACATATGCACAATAATACAAATTATTTTCAACACAATGAAAATGTAACACAGGCTAATAGAATGTGTGAGAGTGAATTTTGTATGGTAAACTATAGATTTTACTTCATGACAAAGCGTGTAAATACCTGTTGGATATTTTGGCTGAAATCAGCACACACGTACAAATACACAAACACATTCATGTAAAAAAAAGAAAGAATTTTAAATGCAACAAATACCAGCAACAATTTTAATGTTGTTGCATGTGTTCAGCCAGCAGTCATGCGCAAGGATATCAAATTTTGACTTTGTCTCTACTTCCTTTTTATTGGAGGTAAAAAAGCAGTTTGTCTTAAAAAAAACCAACTTATATTGTTTTCTATAGTAATAGGTTGGCGTGATGAGTCTTTCTATATCAATGAAATTCAAATAATATTGTGTTTATTTTTAAGCATCTAAACATTCTTGCTTCCTGTTGTATAATTTGTTTTTTAATTGTTTGCGAATTAGATAAACTGAAACGTCTTTAACACATTATAATATTCTAAGTTGTTTCTTATAAAGTTTACCTATTTATTGGCTATAGTTATTGTAATTTTATTATCCGACACATAAACGTTTTATTTGCACGCGATGGATGTCAGTTCAGTTGTTTATTTGCCATGACAACCCAGGCTCAGGTGTTAGATAAAAATTCTAATTTCTGGTTTTCCTTGCCAACTTTTAACACATGATGCTCCCAGTATTGTCAGAATAAATATTTAATTATGTGTTTGGCAGAAGCGCATTTAGGCGAGTATAGAAAAGGAGAAGACCAAAAACAAAATATACGCATATCGGCGTTTTTAACTGGCCTTTAATTTAGGCAGGGTCAAAGCTCCAAGAAGTAGCTTATATAAAAATTTATCATTTACTAAAATTATGTGTTCAAAAAAGTACATATAAAAAAAGTTTATATTCTACAAAACACCATTTTCAAGAAGTACAACGATTTCTCAAAACTAAATTTGCATAAAAGTACATTTTCAAAAAAAAAATTACTTTTCCCAAAAAGCACCTTTTCAAAAAAAAATTATTTAAAATTTATTTTTAATTTTTTCCAAAAAGTATCTATTCAAAACGTACCAAATAAGTCCCCTTTTAATGCCCATGTTCAAAACGCAGTACATTAGTTTTGAATGAAATGCATTTTCCTTGATCTACCCTCTTTGGTGCATTTTTTATCACCATTGAAGAAACAAAACTATTTCCAAAATCCACTTTTACTGAGTGGTGTGGGTTCATAATGAAATATCCATAAAATATCGAGCCATAACCGCCAAAAAAACACGCAAGCGACATGGTTTTCGATTTGCGTTTTTTTTAAATCGATAGTTTTCGATCATTCGCATCATCTTACAAAATATTATAGCTGTAAAATGTACAGTTATGATCGTACAGCGAAAACAATTTAGACTTATGTACCAGCGTTGCCAGGTAACTTTTTTCTTTCCGCAAAAAAATTAAAAAACCGCCTAAAGTTAGCGTATTTTGTGAGTAGACCCCCTAAATACAAAAGCTTATATAATAGTTTAATTTAAAGTAAATTAGCTTGATTCAATTTCAATTTACGTACCCAATATCTTTACCTGAATAAAGCAAAAACACCCAAAATTTAAAATTTTTTTTTGAAATTCTCCCAAAAATATTTTTATTTCAAAAAAAGTAACACTTTAATAAAATACTGAAGAAAAATACCGGAATGTTTATTTTTATTTCTAAATTTCTGAATGTTTTAAAAATAAAAATTTTTATAAAAAAAATTGTTTTTCGACAAGTTCCACGATATCTCTAAAACTAATAAGGCCCTTATGACACTAAATTTTTCTTGCATTGTTTTGCTATAGGATTGAAAGAAAAAAATAGCGAATGATAGAAAGAAACAACTATACAAAATGTAAACAAAACGCAATGGCTTCTTTAAGTGCTGCCTACTTTTTATTTATAATAAAACGACAAAAGAAAAAAAAAGTTGAAAAAAGAGAATTCGTGAATAAACCGCTGACTTGGCAACACTTTAATGTTTCAAGCTTGAAATGTCAATTTTAAGTTGAACATTTTAAAATTTTTTTGACAGACCCCCATTTTTTATCGATAACATTAGTAAAAGCTTTGACAATTTGGTATTTATCTTAATATAGCTGAACTCTTTGCACCTGATAAAATTTCCCATTATATTCTATTTGCAATGTTCTCCAAAACTTGAAAAATGAAGAAAAAATGTAGTGTCATCAGGGCTTAAGCAGATTAAAAGCCAATATTCGTGTGACTTAGGCCCAAATTCAGAGTCATTAGTTAGCTAATGACAATAGTTTAGCCAATGATATTTTATTCACACTTCTTTGTTTACCATTAGTTAAACCGTCAAACGCCATTAGTTAACAATTAGTTAGATGCTTTGGAACATGGTGCAATAAGTATACAGGTGGCAGCATAACGTCAGCTGATTGTATTTTGTTCTGGTAGTTTTGTACATAAGTAACGTCTAGCACGTGTATTTTTTTGACAAGCATTATCTAGTTTTTTGTTGTATTTATTGAACCTGCATACTTATTGCACCATGTTTTGGAAATTATTACGTTCATATATCATACTTTTAGGAGCGACAAAAACATTTGCTCCATTAGCTTTGTGTGCTTAAAAATTTTTAAATTGCCGCCGTAAGATGTGTAATATTCTTTATTTCTTTATTTTTGCTTGTTTATTTATATTTGATAGGGTTACCATTCTTTAGCCATATTAAAAATTTTAGTTAAACAATACACTGTAAATATGAAGTTTTAGTTAAACAAAATAGTTATCATTTTAGTTTACTAATAATTAGCTAATGACTGTAAATTTGGGCCTTAAAGATAATATTGTTGTCGAGTTTGGTGCTTTGTTTCAAATAAATAAGGCAACCCCTTATCCAGTTATGTTGACTTTTGATGTGAACCTGCTTCATTCTTGAGAAAAGCGTGTATCTCGAAAACAAAACAAAAAAGAAATAAACTGAAGGCAGATTCGGATTCAGCGGCTGAAGTTACATAAGAAAGCATTTTCAGTTGCTCCATTCCAAAACCTTGTAAATTTGTATTTTAGTTGTCATGCTATTATTAGATCTATTAGACTTACAGAAAAGTTGTTAGGGAATGAAATGTTGCAAACTTCACAAGAAACATTTTCCTCCTACAAAAAACTTTTTTTTTAAATTTGTATTTTGGAAGTTATTAGGCAAGAAAGCAAAGTTTTATGGTTTTTCCCAAATTTGAGCAGGCTGTCGCCTCGCTTTACGCCCAAACTATGGCGAGAATTAAACGCCCGATCTCTGGACTGAGAGGCTAACATCGATACCACTCAGCCACAGGGGCACACCAATGAGAAGCTTAGTGTAATAACTTGGTAAGCCACAAAAACAAAATATTGAATAAATAGACTTTTAAATTTAAACACAACTTAAAATTGTATGGTTTTTGGAATTTTCTACTGTAAATACGCAGCATAAGTATTTGCAAAATATTAGAATTTATTCAAAAATTTTTGTAGGATACAAAGCTATGGTACCTAGGAAGGAAATGATCACATAAAACCAATTTTTGCTTTCATGTGGCTTACCGAGTTATTGCACTAAGACCTTTAAATACAAAGTACTTTTTTTACCATTTGGAAAGAGTTTCTCGGGGAAAAACGGCATTCGATTTACTTTCGAGCTTGTTTCCTTACTCGATTTTAAAACGAATGAGTATGTGGATTCGGTCATCAGTCGATAATAAGCTTAGTCTGGAATCTACTAGCCTATAGGGTCATTGTATCCACTCTGGAGCGGGCTACAATCTGCAAGGTAGCAAACCGAGATACTCCGCAGGGAGGGGCAGTATCTGGAAAATACGCGGATACCCTATCACAGCGTCTGCAGGATTCGCTAAGAACTATCAGCCGGTGGACTAGCGAAAGTGGTTTCAGTGTAAATCCTCAGAAAACGGATCTCGTACTGTACACAAAAAGATACAAGATACGATATAGCTAAGACTTAACAGTACTTACACAGTTTTTGGCACTTACGTCTTTTTGGCGGTTAAGTTACGATATCAATACATATTAAAATTATATGCATAGAAAAAAATACCAAAAGGTGGTACGCTTTTTATCCCTTATATTTTCGAATTTAAAAAAAATAGCAAAAAGTGCTCGGGCTTTTTTTTAAAGAGAAGAATGTTTGGTACTTTAAAAGATAATTTGGGTATCAAAAAGTACCAAAATTCGGATTTACTCGTTTTTACTTCTTAAAAGTACAAATATAAAAAGTACTAAGGACGTATCCGCTTATTTTTGGATTTGATTAATATATATTTAAAATTTTTTCAATAACGTTACTCTTTTATATGCATATATATAGATTAATGAATTTTCCTATAATGAACAAAACAATGCTATACAAGCAACTTAAATACTTGTAGCTTCCAAAATAATGAACCGATATTATTAAAATGTAGATTGTGTAAATCTGTAAACAAATAACTTTAAAATAATGTGCTTTTTAAATAAATCGGCTGTAAAATGTGAGTGTAAAAGGGATAACATAAAATCATCTTGCCTATTAATTATATATAGATTTATTCATTTATATTTATTATTTATTTATAAATTTCATTTAAAATATTATTTATTTATTTATTTATTCGTAATCCTTCGTAATTTGGTTAATTGTTATATAATACCTGAAATAGTATATAGCAAAATGGGTTTCAGTCCGATCGATCTGCTGTCCCCAGGACTCCTCTTGTACTTTTTAATATTATTGCTATCTTAGATCTCCGCCATTGCTAAAATGATACAAGGAGTTTTATTTTTCTTCTAAATAAAAAACAAAATATTTTGCCCAAAAAGTGGCTGCTTTATTATTGAAACTGTATTAAGCAGCAATTAGGATTTGCAATGTCCTAACTTTATTTGTGACACGTTGTCCAGAAAACTTCATAAAACGTATGCTTAATATTAAATTAGAATTTATATGACTCATACGTAACCGGTGAAAGTCTAATCCTCTGCAAATATTACTATCAGATATAAAATTATTCATTAAAATCATATTTTATTAAAATAAACTATAATTATGGGCGGCACAAGTGAAACTAAATAAAAATGAATACAAAGGTGAAAAGATATAAATTATGTAGACCATAAATTTTGGTTTTAATGCACTCGCTTGGCCTTTTGTTTCAACGCTTTATTCCATACAGCAGCACAACACGTACACACCATATTTTTTTCTTAAGCATGAGTATTAAACAAGTTAATTGAATCTAGCCGACAGTAGCAACAATTACCTTTGTTACAAGGCACACACACATACACACATAGAGGCACAGAGCCACACGTATACATGAGTAGATTTGCGCTTTGAAAAAGGTGTTTTAGACAATAAAATAACACTTTTTCAAAAAGCTTAAGTACAGACAACAAAAACTAGTGCGAGAAAGGAAAAACGAACTAAAGAAGGAAGTTAGTAGCAAAAAGCTAGAATAGCCTAAACAGTATGAAATTTTACAAAAGGCTGCAAATGAAATTAACTTTGTGCGCGCTTTTGTGCTTTGACTACATGACCAAGACTTATGCTTGTAAGTTACTGAGAAAAACTACTCCTCATCATTGTGCCATTTGTTTCACTTAGTATGCAAAGGATAAAAAGTATAAGGGCGGTTTTAGAATTATGTATCTGATTTATAATTTGAGGATAACGTCTTTTGAAGTTTTCAATAAAAACTCATTTAACTCGAATCATTTCTTCTAACTTAATGCTTTAATTTCAATATCTAAAATAGCACGAATATTTTTTTTTAACACTGACTACTCATAAAAATTTTATATTTGAGATCGAAACTAAGATTCTATAAAGCTTAGGTCTTAAGAGTAATAGTTCCACTCAAATTCCAAATTTTGAAACTAAGTTCGAAATTTCGAACATGCTTAAAAATTAATATCTATTGCATTTTGCATGAAAACATACATGTTTAAAATTTTTAATATATTATATTATATATTTTAATATATATTTATGGAACACTTAGTAGAGTTTTCGAAATTTAGTTTTAAGTAAAAAATTAAGAAGGTTTGGCATCAAAAATAAGACTATAATATATATTAGGCCTTAAAAGTGATATTCCACGAAGCTAAGTTCGAAATTACGAACATACTTAGAAAAGTAATATATTTTGTATTTCTTAATAGAAACATAAACTTGTCAAATTTATTTGAAAATGTTTAAATGTATACATATGTATGTATATGTAGTAGTAATTCAAAAAAATTATAAGAAATAAATAATTTTCGCATGAAAAACATTTTTTTTTTTGATAAAAGTGATATTCGATGAAATTTTTAAAATTCGAAATTAAGTTCGAAATTTCGAACATACTTAAAAACTAATATCTGTTGTGTTTTCGATGAAAACTTAAAATTTTTGAAAATTTCTGATTTTGCTACATACATACATAGATATTTTCAAACAATTTCACTAAGATTTGAAACAGTTTATAGAGTTTTTTAGGAATTCCAAAATTTATTGCTAGTTTTGAAATACGAAATAAAAAATTGTTGCCATCAAAAATAAGGTTCTACAAAGTTTAGGCTTTAAAACTGATATTCTGCTTATATTAAAAAATTCGAAGACAAGCTCGAAATTTCGAGCATATTAAAAAATTTATATAGTAGTAGCACCAGGCGCGAATCTAGGGGAGGAGGAAAAGGGATATAACTAATTTCTATTGAGTTTCTAAAAAAAATTTTACAAAATGGTATGTATGTTTAATATAAACGTTTCCCTCCCGAAAGCTTTACCTGGATCAGTGAGTGAACAAAAAATATAAGAAATAAAAAATTTCCACATTAAAAACAATTTTTTTGAGACCCTTGTGCTTTAAAAATGACATTCTACTGAATTACGAAAATTCGAAATTAAGTTCGAAATTTCAAACATACTTCAATACTTAATATTTTGTGAGTTTCGCATGAAAACATACATTTTTCAAAGATAAAATTATCTGATATTGCTGTTATAGAAAATTTCGAACTTAACAAAAAATAAGTAAATAAAAATTTTAAAAATCATGATATGTAAAATTTACGTGTTCTTTCGTTACTTTGCGCTATTCACCAAAGTTGCCCCACTTATACCTATGGAATTTTCAGATTAAGAGATATACTACTTTTGAAGCTGATAGGTGGCGCTGTAGGTAATATATAATTTTTTTAAATATTACAATTTCTTTCGAACATTTATATTGAAATAGGCATTATTGTGGTTGGCGTTTTGCATTTCAAATATGACAATTTGTAATAGATTAAAGAAAACAAGCATAAGTTTTCTTTAATCTAGCACAAAACGCCTGATATTCGCTACAAAATCGCCAACCACGATTACGGTGGTATAAGACACTAAAATTTGTATTTTGAACCATCCTCGTAAAAAAAATTTACTAAAATGCACGAGTAAACCATAAAATAATGAGAGATGATTTTAGGTAAATTGAATATTAGGTTAAGAATCTTACGCCAAAGATAAAAAGGTGGGTAATAGAATCATCTAATACGTACATAGTTACTTATGTGAGAAAAAGTAAAAAGTACAATGAAATAAAGAAAAGTACTGCCTACACGTTTAAATGTTCACCATAAAATGCTTAAAATGTTGGACATAAACTGAGTGTTAGAGATACAAATTGCACAAACAATTTTTAAGCGTTACATGAAAGATAAAGTGTTTCATAACTTAATTATGCTTAGAAAAGTGTTTGCTACACCTTTTGCTCTTACGTTTACCTTGCAAGGAAGGGTCAACAAAAATAATTTTTTTTCTGTTTAATAAAATTGATGTAACTTTGAATAAAAATTTATAATTTGAATTATGTGTGCAAATTATTTTTTATTGTTAATAATTTTGTATGACCTTAAGATAATTCTTTTTTTGTTCTGTACAACTTAATGGGGTGTAATATGAAAGATGTACTTTTAATTAGCAGGTATTTGAAAGGCGCTCTTAATAGAATATAGTGTAATTGGACCCAGAATAAAAATCATTATGTAGATTAAATAATGCAATTTGAAACAAAAACGCCATGAGAAAAGCGCAGTTTACATGTTTTAATTATTCTCACATTTTTAACTTTTTGTAGCAATTATTAATTTCTCTTTCCAAAACTCAGGTCACTATTGTCCATTGCTACGAACTCCGGTCTATAATGCTTAGTTTATTTAACAACCAAAACACACATACTGCTTAAGCCTTTTTTGGGTTTTCTGCAGAAGCACTCAGGGTCTTGGCAGGAATCGAACTTGCGACCTCCCGGTTAATAGTCAAGCACACTATTGACTACAATACGGAGATATCCCGATCAATTTTTAAATGCCGATGTAATTATGCTAAGCTCAAACTATAACGAGCTCTACGCTCACTGCTATGCCAAAACGTGTGCTTAAATATAGATTATATGAACCATGTGTATGAATTCCAGCCGTTAATTTGATAATTACCGCTCAAGGTTTGTAAATAATTTTCGATTTGATCGGTTCAATTTCACATCTTTTGAGAAATTTCTATTTCTGTAGCAAAATAATTCGTATCCGTTGAACTAGAAATAAATTTGTTGCATGGTTTACGTGGCTGTCTACTATGCGCCAGCATTCAAGTAGAATCAAGATGATTCCATTTTGAAAAAATTTCGATATTCGAAAATATGTAAAAATTTCGCACATATGAAAAATGTTCGATTTTCTCGGTTCAACTTCTTATTTTTGAAAATTTTCTATTTCTTTAGTGAAACTGTGAGTATTCGGGTAATTAGAAGCACATTTATTGCATGTTCGAAAATGTGTAAACATATCGAACATTCGAAAAACTTTCAATTTTTTTTGGTTTAACTACCAATTTTAGAAAATTTTCTATTTCTTTAATGAAACTATGTAGAAATACATTCGAATATGTATCAATACATATATCGAGCATTCACAAAATTTTCGAGTTTATCGGTTCAACTTCGATTTTTTTTATATTTTTTCGAATACATACATATATTGAAATTTTGAACATCCCAGACATTTTAGATATCCTTGGTTCAACTTAAAATTTTTGAGATTTTTCTGTTTCTTTGATGAAATTATGAGTGAAATAAAAATCCATATGATGCATGTTTGAAATTGTGTCAAAATATCGAATATTCGCAAAATTTTAGAATTTCCTGGTCAAACTTTAATTTTTTGGGGATTTTTCTATATCTTTAGTGAATTTATGAGTACCCGTTGAATTAAAAATACATTTATTTCATTGTGGAAAATTTGTTAAAATTTCGAACTACGTAAAATTTTCTTATTTATCGGTTCAACATTGAGTTTTTGAGATTTTTTTATTTCGATAGTGAAATTGCAAGTATTCGGGGAATTAAAAACACATTTGGTGCAAGTTCGAAAACGTTCTGAAATATCGAACATTCGAAAATTTTCCAATTTTCACCATTCAACTTTAAATCTTTGAAAGGTTTTCTAAATCTTTAGTGAAATTATGAGTATCCCTTGAACTAAGAATATATTTGGTGTTCGAACACATGAAAATTTTTCGAATTTCATAGTTCAACCTCGAATTTTAGAAATTTTTTTATATTGTTAGTGAAGCTATGCATATCCATTGAAGTAAAAGTTCTTCGGTACAAGTTCGAAAATATATTAAATTTTCGAAAATTAAAAAAAATTTCGATTTCGTCCTATTTTTAAAATTTTAAAATTCTTTAAAGAAATTATGATATCCGGGAACTAAGAACACATTTCTGCCTGTTCGAAAATGAGTTAAAATGTCGAAGATTATAAAAAAATTTTCGTTTTTCTTGATTCAATTTGGAACTATTTTGAGTTTTTAGAAAAAGCTATTTCTTTTAACTTTTTAGGTAAACGGATTTCTTAAGCTTAATATTGAGATGTTGGACTCCTTCGGGACTTAAAAATTTTCAGCCACTTTCTACACTTTTTTTTTCCGATTTGAGCTCTTTTTCCAAATCTTATATACACCAAAGAAGTAGCACAACTAAAGGGAAGTTTGAAGGAAAGTTTTTTGACTCTTTCTTAAGAAAATGACAAAAAGGTCCACTTAGAGAAGCGATAATGGGTTAAAATGTTACACAAAAATGTTTCCCGTGGTGTTTTATATAAAAGTGCCGATCATAGTTTTTACTTTGACCGTAAGGATTACCAGATTCACTATAACAATGATCAAAAGGGAGAATTTTGACTCCCCCTAAATGAATCGTAAATGTAAAATTTCAAAACGAAGATACACATATATTCTTTTCTGTGCCCTCGTTAGAACCTTGTAAAATTTTTCGTGTTTTACAGTGTAAGTTTTCCTAGTTTAAGTCGTTTGCCTTTTTAAATTTAACAGCTATAGTTTATAAAATGTTTTTCTGGCTTTTAAAAATAACGTTCATTGTAAAAGCTTTCTTGAAACCATTATTTCATTATCAGAACGTTTCATTTGGCGTCTGTATAAAGAGATTTGGGCAGGAAAAAGCTTTTTGCATTTGTTATTCAAATACACGTGCTTAACTGCATTTTTAGCTTAACAAAGCGGTTAAAAACATCTGTTGTTAACAACTAGTAGTATTGTACAAAAGTTGAGTAATAAATATTATGCCCTCAACAAAGTTTCTCAAACACACACAATTTTTGGAGAGCAAATCGACATCAAAAGAATTAAAAGTACTGGATGGCCGGTTAGCTGGCAAAACTGTGAATATTTATGCAGTCATACAATCAGTTGCTTCTTGGTGGCGGTGGTGACTACATACAGTTCGGAAGAGATTGAAAATATAAAAAGAAAAGATATAATAATAAAAAGACAATTAAATAAATATTTGGAAACACCGGTCGGTATACCAACAAAAAACAAAAGTAATTTTAAGTTTAATAATCGCAAAAACTGGGTTGGTTCTCTTTTTATATTCTTATTTTAGCACAATATTTTATTAATTTATAATTATGTATTCAAATTAAGTTAGCCGGCTTAATTCAAATGTGTTATGAATTTTTGATACAAGTGTTAAAATTATAATAGAAAAAAACAGGTTTCTAATATCTAACAAATTATACATGTAAAAACATTTGAAATGGAAAGCAAAAAGATCTGTGAAAAAATTTTTGTGTAAAACTGTTTGGAAAAATACCGGAAGTGCCAGTGAAAAATCGAGGAAAACTTCATATTCATCCCTTGAGTGCGTATACGTATTATTTGTATATTGAAGAAGGGTGGTGTTTCTACCGTTATTTTCCATTTTAGATGTTTTTGTATAAAAAGCTCCTCTCATTAAATGCTCCTGTACCTACCTATATGCTCCTCTCTTTTCGAAATGTAAATAGAGCACTAGATATTTTTGTTTATTTGTTGTTGTATTATTATTAAAAATTCCATGTCTAACTGCAGTTAAATTGCTCTTTTCTATTTGGTTTAAATATATTTATGCTTGTGTACTTTGCAAGGAACTTAATGATAACAATTAACAATGCTATATTCGGCTGCGTCGATTTTTTTATACCCTTCACCAACAAATGAGATAATTAAAGTTTAAAAAACTTAATATTTGGTGAGATCGATTTTGGAAGTTTTTTTTCTTTTCGAAGTCAAAGGCTTTTATACGTTTTTGGTTTATTTCCAACGATTTTTGACTTGCTTACTTTTTAATATGTATTACTGTGTTTT
Organism: Panzeria rudis; assembly: GCA_956483635.1. Taxonomy (NCBI): domain Eukaryota; kingdom Metazoa; phylum Arthropoda; class Insecta; order Diptera; family Tachinidae; genus Panzeria; species Panzeria rudis. Next base: position 136,925,999 of record OY101450.1, on the reverse strand, counting down.
AAAGATTAAAACATTTATTTCATTATTTCTTAAAATTTTTTTTAGAATTTTTCCAATTTGAATTTATTACTTCCTCTCCGATTTTTCACTATTTTGCGATATTAGAAGCATCAAGGGATAAATTAACGCTAATTAATTTCACAAGATACACGATAGAACACCCACCAGAAATGTGGCGAAAGTCATGAAATACACATGAACACTAACGATGGAGTGTTGCGGCTTCTGAAAATAACGTTGTTATGTTCTGCTGTGTAGGTTGATGAATTAAATGAATTAATGCGACGTCGAAGTCACATCAACACGACATCAAAAAATTGTCACTTGTCTACAACAATTGATTACTATTAACATGCTGGACTAATTTCATAAGCTTCAGAAAATAGTAACAGACTGTCAATAGCAGTCAATTGTTGTCGACAATGAGTAGACAAGTGACAATTGTTTACTGTCGTGTTGATGTGACGTCGACGTCGCCTTTCGCAATAGGGAGGGATTAAGTTTTCCATTGAAACGTGGAATATCATCTCATGTCCAATTAGTTCTGTCTAAAAGGTGTTGCGAACCTTAGCCTAACCACAATCACTTTCAATTACACTCAAAGAAATTTTCTGCATAAAACCAATGAAACAATTTCATTAAATTTTTTAAATTAATCCAATGACAATTTCACAAATCCAGTGAACATTTCATTACTATCGTGAAAGTATTTCATTGCTTGGATGATAATTTCATAAATCTAATGAAAAATTTCATTAAGATTGTGAAAGAATTTCATTGGTGGAATTTTAATGAAATTTTTGTTGATTGAATTTTAATGAAAAATTTTCATTGGATTTATAAAATTATCATTCAACCAATGAAAATCTTTCATAATATTAATGAAATTTTCATTGGATTTGTGAAATTGATATTGGATTTGTGAAATTTTCATTGAATTAATGAAAAAATCTAATAAAAATGTTTCATTGGTTTTATGAAGCAAACTTCTTTCAATATATAGAAACTAATTTCCTTAGACAAATAACAGTGTACAACACAAAAAAAAATAATAACACGGTTCTAACGACTGATTCTGGAAGGGAGAGTTTAAATCTGGCACTCGTTTTAGGTGGAGTTAAGGTTCCCGACTTTTGCACATAATTAGAGTGACTCGACACAAGAAATCGTGTAAGCCTTATATTTAGCATATAAAATGTGCTCAACACTTCTATGTAAAATACCGCGAGAAAAATTTTTTGTGAATCATTTTAATTAACCCTCTGTCTCTTCGTTGTAAAGGGTCTTCTTGTCCTTTTCTTAAAAATGTTACAAAAAATTCCCCTTCAGCTGCGATATAGTGGGATAAAATGTTTTACAAAAATATTTGCCTTAAAATTCTACTAAAGCTCTTGAAAGATACCTGAACTTCTGAGTAAATTTTAACGCCAGAAAGCATTCAAAACTCTAATTGTGTTTAATGGTTAATTTCGTATTTATTCACAATTAGTAAGCGGTATAAGAAATCTTAAGATAGCTTTATATGAATGATATATGTACTTAGCACTTTTATATAAACCACCACGTGAAACATTTTTGTAGAATATTTCAGCCGGACAAAACGGACAAAAAGATGCATACAACGACGAGTTAGAGGGCTAAACTGTTCCACATAAATGTTTCTCGTGATGTTTTACATAATAGTGCTGAACACATCTTATAACTTAAACGTAAGGCTGACAAAATTTCCTATGCCGAGTCACAATAACTATGTGCAAAATGGGTGGAAGCTTAACTCCTCCTAAAATCCCAGATGTAAACTTTCAAAACGCCGATACACGTATCATTTCTACGCTGTACTCTACAAAAAAAAATAAGTATCAACAGAATGTAAAAAAACCCTTATAGTTGTTATCTTTGTTATTTTTCTTGTTGCATAGTGTTATCAATATAAAAAACCAACAATACATAAACAAGTCGGTGGAAAAATTGAGGCAGTTCTTTTGTCCATATCTCAGCTATTTTTGGGCCAATTTTGCTGATAGCGAAATTCTCTGTACTAAATTGGGTCATGAAGAAATTACTAAAAACGTAAGAAAATAGTAGATTTTTTTTAATACTCAGTCATTTATAAAAAGTATTCGCTGATTTACTACAATGGCAAATATCTTAGAAACATATTGTTACCTTAATATAGAAAGGCTCTATCTCATGTTTAACCGACTTAAACAAAAACCGAAAGGTTACAAATTCGTCATGAATTTGCTTAACTTATCAAAACTCTGCCATTTATAAACTGATTGCGGATTTTTTGCTATATTTGAAGGATGTACTTTTAGATTGGTCCCGTCAAAGGTGGGCAGTAAATACACATTCGTTTTCAACTATTTCTACTCAACCGATTCTTATGAAGCTTTGTACACACATTAGGCTTCCGTTTTAATACTACATTATAAAAGTGGGCAGTGCCACGCCCGTGCAAAGTAAATATTATTTTTCGATACCTTTTACTAAACCGATTCTTATGAGACGTTGCACACACATTAAGTTCCGTTTGAACAAATTTACTGCATTTACGAACTCACCTTATAATTTTATATAATCCGTAACAAGTCTTGCAACTCCTTGGATCGTTGCATAACATGTGAATAGCCCTCTTATTTATAATTAATTATCGTTCTAAAATTTATAAGAATCAGAATATGGCAAAGGAATATTGTAAAAATTACAAAAAGATTGACAAACTTATATAGAACCACGCGTTCCAGCTGTACTGAAGGGTATAAAAATATGAAAGAGTAGATGACGACGTTCAAAGTTGACATTAACTTACAGCAACAATAATAACAACAACAGCAACAACAATTTACTCAGGTTGACGACCCATTCATTATTCGTTCTATAATTACTCACAATCAAATATACTACATACATACAAATATAATCCCCTTGGTAAAAGTCAACAGGCCTGCAAATTTCAGGCCTTCTTGAAGGCCTACAAGACTGATACACCAGCAAACTGCCTTCTTGTAGAAGAGAAGGTGGAAGTCGTACTTTATTTTTTTAATTTTTCGTTCGATATACATTCCACATTCAATTCAATCTATAAAAAATTACTTGGGATGAAAAGAAATATATATGTAGTTCGAAATAAAAAAATCTCAATAATCAAACCGAAAGAAGCTGCTATGAAAATACATACTGAAATAGAAAAAAATGTGTACCTCCATTTGCTTTTTAACAGGCCTTCCTTAGATAGCCTTCAAAATGACATGCCAGAAGAGGCCTGTAAGAATCCCTACAATCGGGTATGTTCTGTATTTCATGTGGAATTAAAATATGCGGAATTAACAAAGCATTGTTGTTATAAATATTAATTTACAACAACAATGCTTTGATAATTCCGCACATTTTAATTCCACATGAAATACAGAACATAGCCGAATGACAGCATGGGTAAAAATGAAATGAGTATGGAATACCGATTGGCAGGCCTTATGTCTGCTAAACAGGCCTTCAAGAAGGCCCGTTTACTCCTGCAATTTACCACTGGGATCAACCTACGTATGTATGTATGTGTGTGTAGTGTAATTGCAGTAAATTTAATAAAAAACCTAACGGAATTTCAGTCTAACTTTCAAGCATAAAAATTGTAAAATTATAGATGGGGTTGTTCGCGGGTAGGTGGGTGGGTGGTGGACGTGGGGTTTTTAGGGTATTTGACACTTTATGCTGCTGCTACCTGGTTCTATTTCGCGTAGGCTTTCAAAGTACATGCGAGTAACAAAACGTGGCTGATAACCGACCAAAAGCTTTTTGTGGTGAATTATTTAGACTTTTTTTTTTTAATATTTTATAGTTAAAATACCCAGATATACATACAATATACAAAGTTTGTTAACTAGAATACAAAGTAATTGTAGTTTGTTATATGGGGTGAGATATTTCGAGGTATAAAATGTAAAATGAAACAATTTGAATTAATGAAATCAAGCATGCTTTAGTAAGTTTGTTAAACCTACATATAATATGGAAAAGTTACTTAAAATAACACTGTACAACAGTAGAAAGTTTTTTTTAAATAAGGTTCTAACGACTGATTCTGGTAAAAGGGACCTACAATTATTATGTGTATAGGCCTTATTTTAGAGGGAGTAAAAGTTTATCTCCACCTTTTTGCACATCGCATAATGGCGTAAATTAAAAAAAAGTGGTAATAATTGTCAGCACATTTTTTTCTTTATTTTGGGTAGCAAAATCCAATGCGCTTAAATTTTTAAAAGTGTTTTTCACACCCAAGGTAGCCAATTCTCACCCCTTGAAGCTCCGCCCTTGGTGCAGATAAAGAAATCAGGGGACACGATTCTGAAAGCCTGACATTTCTTCTCCAAACATTCAAATTTTTATGCAAATTCATTTAGTAGTTTAGATGTTACATACTTATTACCACTTTTTTTTATAATTTACACCACTGTGCATCGTTATCGTTGGCCAAAACCTAAATTTTTTGTTGTCAGCGATTTTAAAAATTTTAACGGCTTTTAATAGCAAACACATCTAAACTAAGGTAGCCAAAAAGTGCGGTAAAAATATTTGTAATTGTGGGCGGGGCAATGCTGTTAAACAAACACACATATTTTATATAATTTTAGAAAAAGTGAGATTTATTTATATTTGATCAGAAAGAAATTATAATTTCTCGCAAACTATAATCGATAATGGATGGGATGCGGTTATTTTTGCGAAGTTGGTAGGATTGTAGTCTTTAAGCAATGGGGTGACCACTGCACTGTTTATATTAAAGGTGTTATAAAATATTTTATAAACTATTATATTTTTGGCAAATTTAAGTTTTAGAGGAATAAAACTTTTGGAGTTCAAAAGCGATAATAAAAATAAACCACCCAGAGAAAGATGAAAGTGTCCTCTTTAACGCTATATATACTTTTGTACCCAGTTGGAGTCGTCCGTAAAACACTTTTTTAATTTTAATGAAATTACTCAAAAACTGTTATTCAAAGAACGATAATTTTTTCCTATAAGTATTAAATTGTCTGCTTAACTTTCACGAACTTCAAGAAGTTCGATCAATTTGACACTTTGCACACATGTTAGGATCTTATGACAGCACAATCTGATGGATATAAGAGTGGGTAGTGCCACGCCTATATTAAGTAAATATATTATATTATAAAAACCTACAGAATTTAGAGTATTCATATATGCTGTGTATAATTTAAAGAGAAAAATGCGAGGTGTATAACACCGAGGAAAGGGATACTCCTTATACAAAGTAATCAATAATTACCTGCTAACTTGAAAGATATAACAACAGTAGGAAACTTAAACATTGGTACGAAATGATTTGAAGACATGATACGAAGCTATGTAAAAAACTGGCGCGATAGGTGCGAGAAAGGGGTACTCCCCATACAAAATAATTAATAATTATCTGCTATCTGGAAATTTATCCCAGTAAGAGTCGTAAAATATGGTATGAGTTAATTCAAAGACAAGATACGAAGTTATGCAAAAAATTGGCGGGCTAGGTGCGAGGGAAGGGGTACTCCCCATACAAAGTAATCAATAATTAGCTGCTAACTGGGAATATAAAGCACTAAGAGTCTTCAAATTTGGTATGAGTTCATTTCAAGACAAGATACGAAGTTGTGCGGAAAATTGACGGGATAGGTGTGAGGGAAAGGCTACTCCCCATACAAAGTGATCAACATTTACCTGCTAACTGGAAAAATATAACAGAAGAGTCTTCTAATTTGGTATGAAATAATTTGAGTACAAGATACAAAATTGGGGGAAAAAACTGACGTGGTAGTTGCAATTGATTCATCTATTGGACTACAGAGTCTAGAAATTACCTACCCTAACCTGATTATTAAAATGGTTTCTTTGTCCACATATGACCTTTTTTAATAAATAAAAGGGTTTATAGATTAAAAAAAAACTATAGTTTTATGTAAAATGTTAAAAAAAATAAAAACTTCAACTTTGGGCATGAATTTCTCATCAGCTTCTGAACCGAAATCTCAACTGATTAAAAAGTTACAGAATTTTGGCCAACGAAAAACTATTACGAGCCACTGCGCGACATAGGAAATCTAGAAATTCTTGCATTTTGGTTATAAGAAGCGTTAAGCAATTTTATGTAAAATAGTATGTGGAAAATTTTGGTAGAGCATTTTAACCGTCTAACTCTTCGCTGTATAGGTCTTTTTTATACCCTCTTTGAAAAAGGAGCAAAAAACTCCTCATACACAGGAATATAGTGGGCTGTAATGTCCTTTAAAAATATTTGTCATAAAATTCTGCTATAAGTTTTTAAAGACATCAAAGATATAAATTAAACTTAAGCGCCAGAAATTTTGAAATTAACCCCGGGAACACATTTTAAGTTTTGACTTATTTCTGGCGTTTAGGTTGAGTTTTGAACTTTGGTGTCTTTGAAAACTTTTATTAGAATTTCATGACAAATATTTTTATGGGAAATTTAAGCTTACTAAATTGCTGTGTAAAGGGGGAGTTTTGCCCCATTTTCAAGAAATGTACAAAAAAGTATTATATAGCGATGAGTTAGAGGGTTAAAATATTTCACAAAAATGTTGCTCGTAGTGTTTTACATAAAGATGCTGAGCATTCCTTATATTTAAAACGTAAGCATTACAAGATTTCCTATCAGGATTTACTATCAGCCCAATCATGAATATTCCCTAGGAAGTTCTTTCACCCGGAAAACACTTTTCTCGAGAATAAATTCCTCCAATCATAAACTTTTCGGGAACAAAAATATGAAACAGTGGCATCATTGAATAACAATGGCGGCTGTTTTGCTTGCTGCCATTTATTTATTTATTCAGTGTTTTTGTGTCCAAAATAAATAAAATTGATGTTTTAATTAAATTTAAAGTAAAATTAAATAAATAAGTGAATGAAAAAATAATAACATAGCTGTACAAGCATTTGTGAAGGATATTGGTGCTGAAGAAGAAAAAATAGTGCAAGTTACTCTTTGCTGCATTTATGGAAACCACAAGCAATGGATCCATTAAAGCTAAAAAATGTTGTGTTTGTGCTTTATTTGTGGTATTCGACCTACAAGAACAATAAAATATTTTTTTATTTATAGAAATTTAGTTTTATTTAAATATTACACCGATTTTTATGCAAACTCCCTTCTGTTTTGCAAGTGAAAAATTCCGGGGGAAAAACGAAGTTCAAATGTATTGAGAATAGATACTTTTTCCCCCATCGAATTTTTTGCGAGGAATTTTTTATTTATAATAGGAGAAAAGCGAAAAGTGGAAAAGTGAAAAAACTTGCACGGAATTTTTGTTTGTGATTGGGCTGTATAACAATGTCCTCGCCGTAAAATAAAGGACAGAAGTAATCTATAAAAACGCCGATATACGTGCAATTACTTTTTGCTCCCCACTATCAAAGTTAGTATTTTCTGTTGTACAGTGTTATCACTGGAAGGTGTTAAATTTGTAAATTTATTTGTATAATTTATTCATTAAAATTTGTTTATTTTAACCACACAAAATCAACACAAATTCATGTTTCAATGTTACTTTAAGCTCTCATTACTCGTTAATTGTTGACCAAAATTTTATTCAATTTTTTCTGTCAAGTAGTTTTCAGTTACAATAGTTTCTTTTTTTTTTTCATTGTTGAAATATACAAATATTCTTAAGTTGTTTTTTAAACTGCTATTAGTTTTGAATGTAGGTGTAGTGGTGGATAGTTTTCTATACTGCGGTTATTCTTTTGAATTTCTGAAAAAAAAAATTTTTTTTTTGTCAAGTACCTTTAGTCTTTTTTTTCTACGTTTTCTACGTAGTTACAGCCTAAATTTAAATACAATTCATAAAATATGGGTACTTTGTTTTTGTGTACTTTGTTTGATAATAGTTCATCAACATTCTTTGTATATGTATTTTGTGTGACAGCATATGCCTGCCTCACTTTGGCAGCTTCTTGTAAGGATTTCGTAGTAAAATGAACATCAACAATCGTCCTTGCATTCAAGTGGTTTTTAAAAATTGAGGAAAGAGCTTATTATGTATGATTTAAAATTTTTTTTAGAGCAAACATTCTTGGGCTGCTTTTCAGATTTGGAAATACTAAAGAAAACAAACTATTTTTTTTAAAAAGCTTTTATTTGGTTTCAGTTTTGTTCGTCTGTGGCTTTGAAGTCTCAACAGTGCCAACTAAATACTTCTACTTAACCGACTCCTGAGTTCCCATGACAATATAATATTATGATTATTTTTAACTACTACTCCTTAAATCTTTTTCTAAAAGCTTTTCTTGAAAAACTTTTTAATTAATACTTGCTTATAAACATTTTGTTCATATCATGTGATGAAGTTCCTTTCAGAAAATGCTTCAAAGCATGTGAAAGGAAAGATTTTAAAAAAATTTATAGAATTGTTTCATAAAATGTCAGAAATTAAGTACCTTTAGAAAAATTGCTAACTTCTCTATAGCAAATTTTTCATGCCATGTGAAAAACTATCCATGGAACATTTTTGATAAATTTTCTTTAAAAAACTTTTTCATAGAATGCTAAAAATATTCTGTAAAAAATTTTTCATGGCAGTTAAGAGTTTTTCCACAGCAATGTTTTAATTGCATGTGAGAAATTTTCTAGAGAACATTTTCGTCGCATGTATCAAATTTTCCGTCTCACGAGAACAACTTCTTTTGATTGACAGAATTGGAAATTATCTATTCTATGTATGTCTCTCACATGTTATTGAGAATATTTTTCATGGAATGCAATAAATTGTTTATAGAAAGTTTCTTCTGGTGACATATGAGATATTTTTGGAAAATTTTTCCAATTAAAACGATTTATTGAAGGAAAAAAATTCTATTGAAAACTTTAATAGCATGTGGCAAAGTGTCTGTTAAGAAATTTTGGTAGACATTTTTTTATAGCATGTGACAATTTTCTATAATATGTTTTGTGACATGTGAGTTGCTTTCAGAAATTATTCGCAGAATCTTGAAAATTTTTTGCGGACAAAATTTTTATAGCATGTTAGATGTTTTATAGAAGTAGTTTATAGCATTTAAGTTATTCTCTATAATTTTTTTTTCAAAAGATTTGAAATCATATGCAAATTTAGCTCCGAACATTTTATTCATTTCATATGAGAAATTTTCTACAAGAAGATTTTAATAGCATTATCCGTTAAAATGGTTTGCAGTTGCGAAAATTAAAATTAATCAATTTCTCGTATAATGCGAAAAATTTGGTGTAGAAAAATTGTTGTATCATGTGAGAACCTCTTCATAGTGTGTAGAAAATGTTCTGTAGACACATGTGTTTTTTTTTGCTTAGAACTTTTCTGTAGCGTGGTCTAGAAAATTGTTGTATCAGTAAAAAAGGTTCTATGAAGAAATTTATTTGGCTTAGAACTTTTTTGTAGTAAATTTTTATTTGTTCAAGGTATATATATTTTATTTGTTGATTGCGAACATGTTCAAATTTTATACAAACGTTTTTCACAGTATACGAAAACGAAATCTTCTATAAAAAGATTTTAGTACCATGCGAGAAACTGTAGCTAAGAAATGTTTGCAGTTGTGAAATTTGATACGTAACATTTTTTGTAGTATTGGAGAATTTTTGCAGCAAATTTTCTAACATGCTATATAATATTTTTTACTGCTGTGACGTCTAGAGTTTGCGAAGCATATACGAACTTTCCTATAACGATTTCCCAAACCATGGGAGATAATTTTTATAAAAAATTTTTAAACTTTGTTAAACATAACTTAGATAAATGCAGAAAAAAAAAAATTGCAGCTCATTTTCATTTGTTATTTGGTTTGCCAGTTGTTTACAGTTCTTTTATCTTGTTTAGGATGTTCCTTGTCTTTTTAAAAATAATGTTAAGAATAAGTATTTCTTTGTTCAATTCTAGTATATCACTTTTTATATAAAACTCGATGCGCTACAAACATTCAGCATACTTATTTTCTTTGTATAATATAAGTAACAAACTAATTTAATAGCATGCGAGAAATTTTCTACAAATTTTTACGCATTATGTGAAAATTTTAAATAAGAAGAGAAATTCATTGCATTTCAGAAGTATGTGAAAATTTTAGAATAAGATGTTTTCACTGCATGTAAAATATTTATTGTCGCAGTTTTTCATAGCATGGGAGAAATTGTTCATAATTTTTTTTAACAAATTGTGATCCATTTTGTAAACAACATATATTATATAACATGTGAAATTATCTATCAGAAAATTTTTATAGCATGCAAGAAATTTTTTATAGAATGTTAGAAATATTGTTTAAAAGTATAATATTTTATAAAGCTGTGACATTGTATTGAAACTAGTATTTATCAGAAACATTTACTTTTTTCATTGACATCGAACTAAGAATCGACTGCAAAACCTCTTGCGCCAAAAACTTAATCTGCTATAAATAAATCACTCTTACAACATACATATTGATGTATATCTTGCCTATCTTTATTTGCATAGTTGCATTTAAAATTTTATGCAGCTCTGAGGTAGCTAACACTTGTTAACAACACATAATGTTTGATGTCAAATATCATCAGTTTTTGAAAACTAAACCGAAAACAATAGCAAACCGCAAACATTATGATGCAATCTTTTAGAAAATTTTAATACTAGTGTTTTTTAGGTGTTTTTTTCTTAATTTTGTATTTTAATTTTTTGATTGTTAGCTTTTAATTCAGTAGAACATTTTTGATTTAATTTAAAAATTATGAAAAAAAACCTTGAATATCTACTATAATGACAACCAACCATCATCGTTGTCACCATCATCATCAAAAACAAAAACTACATGCTCCAACATGAAAAAAAAAACAAACTAATAATAGCGAATGATATGAACGGCAATTATCAAATTTCAAAACGTTTAAGATTTATATGATACGAGAGTACACAGTGGTCCACCGGCGAACGACATCTACAACAATTACGTACAAAATCTAATGAAAGTATTTACAACGAATATTAAGCAGCCTTTATAAATAAATGCATGAACGAATCTACAGTTACCACTATGTTAGATAACCCAGCGATATGTACGTGTGAAATCTACTCTTAAGTTTTTAAGCCAACTTTTCACAACTTAGCCAACATTTACTGTAAATATTTGCTGGCTAAGAATAAACAATAACCAGTATATGTCAGTTATTATTATGTGACGTAGTTGCTTGCATTGTAAAGCACTCATTATTTCCTGAAGTCAACACACTATTCGTATGCCCCGATAACAAAAGACCAAAATACTAAATAGTAAATAATAAAAATTAACAAAAATTTAAATGCAAGACTCTTTTGTAACTATTTTTCATGATTTTTGCATAAAATTTTACAATTGAATTTTGTACTCGTATTGTACTTAATGGTAGTGGCTGGACAAACAAATTGGTCAATGGTTGTGAATAGTGAAATTTTTTTTTCGCGACAGTAAGTTTTATTATTTTTTTATTTGTTTTTTTTCTGTTTAGAAAAGTTATACAAAAAAAACCGTAAAACCAACTATAAAAACGTGCCACATATAAATAAATAATTTTCGTGTGCCTGATTGCAAATAGCCAAAGTACCTATCATTTTTTTCCATATTTTAACATGCAATACAGAAAACTACATAGTAGAGATGGACTTGTGACGAAATTTGCACTATATCGCCGGTAAAGGGGATTGTTTCCCCATTTTTTCAGATATATACAAAATCACCCATTAAGCGAAGAGTTAGAGGGTTAAAATGATCCAGACAAATACTTATCGTGCACAGAAAAAACTAAATTTCCTTTTCTATAAAGGAATTCAATGAAATAGTAAATATTTTGTCTAGGAACGGACCTACAAACAAAATTGTAAATATAGACAAAAATATCTCAACAGCTTCATTGAAGAAAAACGTGTTTTTTTCAGTGAACAAATTGTTTAAATCTATAAAACAATAAATCTAAAAAAATATTTACAAATTGTAAATAAAACAATTTACTAAATCAAACAAAATATTTACTGGATTTTCTGAAAACTATCAAACAATATTTTTGTCTGAATTTTTAAATCAATTGGTCTAAAAATACTAGAAAATACTCGTATTAAATAAAATAGTTTACTTAATTAAACAAAAATATTTGCTATGTATAAAGAAAATTTTTGTCTGGGTCATCACCATCACCATCCATTAAGCATTTATGAAATTTCACTTTGTTAAATGTGTTCAAGTCTGAATGTTTGTAGTTTGTATAAAAAATCAATGAGAACACAGTGCAACACGAAAAAATATAACCATATACGGACACCACTATGTGATAAAAGACCAAAAAAAAAGACCCGTGTCTCCCAGTTTTGCCCCAAGTCTTGCACTTTTTTATGGGCCCCAAAGATGTGGGGCCTCGGTGTCATTTTTGCAAGAAACTGATCATTTTCTTAGGCTCATATCTTGCAAACCGTTCGGAATTTTGATTTACTCTCTCTGAGGCAAAGTTCTAGCTCTTGTCATAAAGAAAATTGTGAACATATAAAATCAAAAAAAAAAACTTCATCTTCAAGATCAAAAGCGCAAAAAACTTTAAAGAATTCGATTTTTTACTTTTGCGACTACCTATGCGCTACCTAAACGGTGTTAAGAATCATTGCTAGGAAGTTCATATGTTCTAAAAAGTTGTTTGTTGAGATCTTAGGTAAATTTTTGTAATTGATTGTTTCCTTGAATTTTGAACGGTTTGCTATCTATGGACCTGAACAGGAAAAAAAGGTAAAAAACGAATTTTTTAAAGTTTTTTGCGATTTTGATCTTGAAGATGAAGTTTTTTTGATTTTAGTGGTGTCCGTATATGATTATATTTCCATGACTTAAAAAACTGCACACAGTGGAATTAATGCAACGGCATTAACTTATTGATTCACTCAAAAATTTTCAGTAAATAAACTTGGTGCAATCGCATTCCTTTTGCTATCATTGTTGTTGTTTTTATTTGTGTGTATGTCGTCATCAGGGTGGTTTTTTACTACACAGTTTTTCTTGTTGTTTTTTTGGTGTTGGCGTCCTACACAGAAAAAACTTAGTTTAATTTTCTGTAAAGGAATTCAATGAAATAGTAAACATTTTGTCTAGAAACGGACTTACAAAAATAGTTGGTAAATAAAGACAAAAATATCTCAACAATTTCATTGAAAAAAACGTGTTTTTAGTGAACAAATTGTTTAAATCTATAAAACAATTTGTTTAAAAATATTTACAAATTATAAACAAAACAATTTACTAAATCAAACAAAAAGATTTACTGGATTTTCTGAAAAATATCAAACAATATTTTTTCTGAATTTATAAAACAATTAGTCTAAAACCTTAAAACTTTGGTCTCACATACCTCCCCCGAACAATAAAACATACCACGAAAACATATTCGTTTTTTTGAAAAAAAAAAATTTACACTTAAACCACCATAACTTAGTCTTTTGCTAACTGGATTTCAAAAATCATGTCTTATTTGAAAAATAAGAATCATATCTTTCAAATATGAAAAGTATCATAGAAATCCGTTTTGAAACCAAGAAGTTAAGACTGTTTAAACTAGGGATGTAACGATACGCCGTTTTGCCGATCCGATACCGATATTTAAAATTAAATATCGCCGATACCGATTCCGATACCGATACGAATATTGAAATTGAGTTCAAGTTTAGATTAACAAAATTCAAGTGCAATTTTTTATTATACAAAATTACATTATAAGAGAGAATATTTAAAATTGATAAAACATTGGAAGTAATTTTTAAGGAGCTACATTTTCTTTGCATCCAAAAAATCTATATTATGTATGTAATATGTAGATAATTAGTAGAAAACCAAGAAAAAATGTTTAATTTTTTTATAAAAAATACTCGCCATGCTTTTTAAAAAATCGATTTTTTAAAGGACTTTTATCAACTAATATTCTTCTAAATAACTTAATAGTTTATTTATTAAAAGACTTCTAAGTTTGTATATATTCAGTTAAATTTACATGAAAACACAGTTCTGAGTTTAAATTCGCATAAAAAAATTGTGAAAATGGGTAATTTTTTATCCTTTTTCCTTGAGGAAAAATTATTATAGAATACCGAAAAAGAAATTTGTCCTAGCATCGATTCCAATTCGATGATTGGTAATCGAAAAACACAACTTCTTGCAATGCAAGGATATGTAAAACTAATTAGAAATTATCCAAATTTGCAATACTTCCAGATCGCGAATTCTACATTTTCATGTCTTCTTTGGAGTATCTCTTTTTTTTGCTGGAATAAGATTTAAAAAACAGCGACTCGAATTTGAATTCATGGTAAAATTAACAAAAAATAAATAATTTTTTTTACAAAATAACAGCATAAAATATTATTAATTTTTAAATTTGATATTAATAAGATTTAAAAAATAACGAAGTAAATAAAATCATGGTAAAATCGAACAAAAATAAATTATTTGTTAAAAAATACTCTGAAATAAATTTTTAAAAGTATCGTCGTATCGACAGAAAAATATCGCCGATACCGATGTATCGGAAAATCTGAAGTATCGCCGATATATCGATATCGGTATCGGTATTCGTTACATCCCTAGTTTAAACTTCAAACTTTAAGAAAACCATTTTTCACTACATTTACAGTTATAAGATCACTTTACGAAGTGGCATAGAAAAACCATAGGTATTTTCTTTCTCTAAGGGTGTCGACGAAATATTTCGTGCATGAGAACCGCAGACTAATTTCAGTGTATCACAGTCTTATTTTACTTACGTGATGTGGATTAGCATAGGCATCAGAAAAATTTGCTTCTAATTTTACTTTAGCTACACACTAACTAAATACCATCATAATTAACATGAATTTCCTTTTAATTCAACATTTTTAACATGATTATTTAACATAACATTTATTTGAAGTTAAAGTTATAGCCATGTTGATTTAAAATGAAATGTAACGTTTATTATAAAGCTGTTTTAACAGTGAAAAATATTAAATTAATAATATTTAAGATAAGATTAATAATTTTCCGTTTAAAATTAATATGAAACAATGGTAATGTTAAACCAGCAGCAGTAAATTTTCACTGGTAATTAGATTTTTGTCGGCTATTTGTCGACTATATAAGAATAAACAACAACAAAACAACAACATGTCACACAACTGAGCACAACAGTGAATTGTAGCAATGAAGAAAGCAAATAAATACTAACCCCCATATTCATAAACGACTAGTAAAGTTAATATATACATTAAAACCGGTTTTCCCATACAAAATTCGTACATTAAACCAACATTAACTTTAATAAATTTTTATGGATATACCCCTAACACACTTAAACTTTAAATTATTTCTTGTAAATTTAATACGATTTACAATCAAAATTGCGTCATATTGATTTTACATTCCTTTTTTTGTGGGTACTTATAAAAACTTCAACCTCAGCTGAATTATTCGATTAATTATTTCCGATTAATATGTTCTCGTTGAGATTAATCTCATGATTAATTAAAAAATTAATAGTATTTTTTGCCATCACTCATGGTGATAAAAATAACAATAATTTTTCTCATGAAAATCCGTAATCGCTAGCAAAAAACTTCCATACAAGCCCCTCCATTTACTGGCACTAAAACGTCGAACTCGACGTTAATCGACTTACACTTTTATTTTAATTAATCTACATCACGTTCTAATATTGTGCAATTTCACTTGTGTACAATTTCCAAGCTTAAGCATTATGCCAAATAAAATAAATGGAACAAATGCCATGTTGCCCCTTTTTTCATTAATAAAAGAAGAAAATCACTAAATTGGCTCTCAGTATATTTAGTTTTTGGCAAAATACCAAGTATTATGATAACAGAAATTAAAAACCATAAAATGCCCTTTTCCCATACTACTAGGGTATTCATATTAATCGACTTTTCAATTGTTCGATTAATCAATCGAAATTGAGAATTTTAAATTACTCGAGCAATCGTGTAAAACTTTTATTTCGTTCGAGTTATTCGAGTAAGCTTTACTGCTAAAAAGTATTCGAGTTAATCGGAAAATGTTTGAATTTAATCGGTTTTTGTACATTTTTGTGGACAAAAATAAAACAAGACAAGTTTTTTCGAGTTTTTATATATTTTAATAATAAAAACAAAAGAAAACACCATAAATTCTACATAAATTAGATCATAAACTGATCCTTTAAAATAGTTTTTTTTTTCACTATTCAAATGTCGCGCTTTGAGAAAATTTTGCGCCAGAAAATATTTAATACCATTCCGACCTGTCCTGTATTCAATGCAGAATAAAAATAATCGGAATTGGCATAACATTATTGTTATTATAAATATAAATACGGTTACACTTAGGAAATATTTGCCAAAAAAAAAAACGTAACCACTACTTTTGCTCAGAGTTAGTTTGATTTAACTTGTTTTTTATATCGCTAAATAAGATATGCTGCAAAAAGCTATTTTTATATAATTTTTAATAAATGCGAACCCATATTTAAAAAAAATATTGTAATTAAAGGAAATACAATTTTAACTTGTCTGTGTGTAACGTTTTTTCGGCAAATATTTGCCAAGTGTAACCGTACCTTAAACATCTAGTTAACTAGTTGCTCTCAAATTATCTTCTTTATTTCAAATAATTTTTGTTTGATGTTTATATTTCCGAATTTTTTTAAAAGACATTTGAAGTTGCTTTCTTTCTCCCTATTATTGTTACTACATTATTTACTTAATTTTTTGATCATGCGAACTATTAGTATGAAATACGTTCGAATTGAATGGCAAATTTAATATAAATTAAAAAATTTGTTCACTTTTTATTAAGAAATCTACAAAAAGTCATTAAAAAAAGAAAATTTACATGAAATTTTTTAATCGAGTTATTCGATTAATCGACCTAAATTACTCGAATAAATTTTTAGTCGAAATTTAAATTTTTTGTATGATCGAACATTATTTGACTTTAATTATTCGATTAATCGAGCAAACATTATTTGAGTGAATACCCGAGCATTTTTTAATGCTCGTTATGGGCCTTAAATAGGAAAACAATACAGAAAAAAACCAACAAATAAACAATTGTTAAAGTAAAATAATAAAAATCTTAGTTACAATGACACTTTCAAATGGCAACAATATAAAACAATACGGTGAACATAAATACGTGTGCATGCAATTTTTTTGAATTCTACTGTTTATGAATATTTATGAAAATTATAAAAAGTCCAAGTGTTTTGTTTGTTTTATTTCACATTTGTTGCCAGTTGTCTTGTTGTTATTGTTGCAAGTTTTTTTTTGTTGTAATTTACAAAGTTACTGGGTAGAATTAAAGCGAAAGTTAGTTGTACTTAACAATACATAATTGCAAATTATTCATGTGCAGTGGCGGGCATATTGTTAGAAAAGCTATTTATGTAAATGAAAAAAGTAATCAATAAATGAACGCAAAGACGTCGTACGTTGGAAAAAACTTTGTAAAAACGCTCGCATCGCCTATTTTACTTGATAGCGCCTTTATTATAAGCGATAGGTTTATAGATTTTGGATATGTTTAATACAACTTTTCAGAGCATTGTATGATATAAAAATTTTTTATGTAATAGCATTGCACGTTAGTACCCCAGTAAAAAATGTTCATGTTTTTTGAAGGACTAAAGAAATAAAGCGCTTTATAATTCGCTTTAAAATATGAGCTTGTTCAGAAGCTGTTTCATAGCGTCACAACAATGCACGATTTGAAGCGAGAAAAATATTTGCTTTTTACTTATACTAAAGCTTCGTACACAAGCTATACAAAAAAGCTGATTTTATAGTGCTGATCGAAAGCAGGTTTTTAAGCGAGAATGAAGAGTAAGTTTATTTGAGTTTCTTGGTGCCGTTTTGCAACAGTGCATTTGGTCGAGTGATTGGTACGTTGGACTTCAAACCTGAAGGTTCTTAGTTCGATACTAGTTGAAGTTAAAATAGCAAACATTGAGTAAAAATATGAAATTAATAAAAATAAATAAAGAAACGAAATAAGAAAAATTCAAAATGGTGTCAACGACGCTAATCCAAATCGAACCATTTTTTTCATATATTTTCAGTTCTAGTGCTGAAAATGTTGATGATTTTCAGCGCTTCTAAAGCGCTTTTGTGAGCAAAAATGTAGTACTCCAATACGGGAACTCGCCATACAAAAATCAGCAGCGATATCAGCAGGTTTGTCAGCGCTACTTTTATTAAGACTTTTAAACAATTGCATCACATGAAAAATTAAGATATATTAAAAATTTTTGCTATTGATTATTGTAAAAAATAGAAAATAAAGATACACGTCTATCACCGATTTTTAAACCATTGTAAACCATTTTTTCGTGAAATGAAGAAGAAAACGCTCATATGCCATTTTCGTTGTTTGTAAATCTACTATAAGTTTTATTAATTAAAAATTTGGTCACTCGCAACAGAATTTTTAAGAAAGTAGTCTGGTGTATAAATTTTTGTTAATTTTGTTTACTCTACACTGATACCCTACAGATGGTAGGAAAGATATTTTTAAAGTTATAGCACTAATATGGGAATCTTGCACAAAATGTAATAGTTTCTATTACTAATTTTAAAAAAGTAATACTAGCATAGCGATAAACTATATGCGGGTAAATTATTTATTATGGATCAGATGCTACTAGAAATCTGGTAAAAATATTTGACAAACGCGAATGTCTTCTCGCGTACTGGCTTCTACATATATGCCTTGAAATCCTTATTGGAACGCTCCTGCGCTTCTACTGATAGCATACCATATGAAGGAAGTAAATAACTTTTAGACACATACATATGTATTATATAAGAACTAAACACTCTGGTTTGAATTATCATTAAAAGTATTTGGCGACATGCAGAACCATCCATATTTTTTTTTAGCAAGAATCACCGCGGTTTCCTTAGCGAATTAATCAAATATTTCGGCGTCTATATCGCGGGATATAGTTACACATTTACCTCATTATAAGTGAAGGAAATGTAGTTTTCGCTCCTGCTTTACTTTTATGGAAAAGGACATTTTTGAGGTAGGCATATCCTTGCACTAAATTGAACGAAATTTTAAAGAATTATCATATAGTTATATTAAAACTTATGTCTGTACAAAATTTCATTAGCTTACAATAATTTTTCTGTCCGTTATGGTAATTTTTTATTTCAGGACATCCTTGAAATTTAAACGGCCAAATTTTACATGCGATTGTATTTATTTCATCAATTAAAAAATGTGTGCCAAATTTCATTACATTAGGATAACTCCTTCTATTTTTGGCCGCTCGTTATATGAACTTACGACACTGTGCGGCTCAGTTTTGCCTACCACTTAGAATTTTATGTTAGAAGCATAATTTAAAAAAGATTTGACGTTTTATGTTAGTCTGCTCTATGTATTAGTTCGACGATACTTACTTTATTTGGTGGGTACCAAAAATTCCAAAAGGCATAACAACACAATTAAACCGAAAATCCGGAAAAGGCGCAGGAAGGCGAAGGAAAAATAGTTACCATTTTTTGGAAATCTCGTGGATCTACTTGGATCCATTAAAGTTTTTTTCCAATGAAAATGCAAAAAAAAATTTTAAATATCGGTAAAAATAATACATTTTTCAAACGTTAATATCTTCGGAAATATAAACAGTAAACACAAAATTTTAACTCTGCATAATGGTATGGTTGTGGTTACTATGATTGTTAAAACTCATTGCATTCGGCAAATAAATACCTACTTCACATTAATTTCAATGCAACAATAAAAAATAGTTTATAAAAAAAATTAAACAAATTATTTTCGAATGCGATGTTTGTGAGGCTGTAGATCAAACGGAGAGGGGCGATTTGACTTCAAAAATACGTATTTCATATCTTCAATATATCTAAATTACAAAAACTCATGAAGAAAAGAAAAGCCCGTAACTATTGGTTAACTCCAATGAGAGGGGTTTTACTATGCTTTTCCTAACGTGCGTCGCTGGACATACAAGCATGTTCTGAAAATCACATGGTTTTAAATCACATGTGATTTTAAAATGAATAATGGTCATGCAGATATTTTTTCACTTCTTTTTTCTATTTTTCTATTGTATAGAGTATCAAATATCATATCTGAAAGAAAATTATCGTATATGATTTTAAAAACGTCTGCAGGACCATTATTGATTTTAAAATCACATGTGAATTAAAACCCTGTGATTTTCAGAACATGCCTGATAGTGTAGGAATGCATATTAATTCATCGTTTACGTGACATTTACACATTGCTTACGGGTCATTTATATGTAATTTACTTTACATTTACATATTGCTTACATGACATTTAATTATTGTTTACAAGGCAAAGAAAAGAAACCCATAGAAAATAAACCAGTTTCGTTGATTCAATTTATGTCTTTCGTGAACATGAGTTCTGGAGTGATTGCGACTAATTTTTAACATTCACGCCAACGTGAGAACAAATAACAGACAAACTCGAGTAGATCCCTTTTTTCACCCTCTACTGTAACTACTAAAATCTTAAAATACAAACATGTTCGTTTATATGTTTCAAATGTAAAGTAATGCTTGCAAATAGACCAGGCCATTACAAATGAAGTGTAAAAAATGGGAAAATGGAATGAATTAAATAATAAAATAAAACTAAAATAAAAGAATTAGAAACACCTGTATGTGCACATACTGCACCTTTTCTAAATTGTATTAAATATTCTTCTACTCCATTTAATATTCTTTTACAAAGTCTAACACGCCGTTCATACAACCAACAACTGCCCATGTTTTACTGTTACACACTCGTAGTGAAAGAATAAAAAAGAACTTCTAAAGATACAACAACTTTTGTATCCAGTAAAGAATGTTTGCATTTAAATAAATAAGTCTTCATCAGATTAAAAACGTGACTTTTAGGTTAACAATAGCAGCAACAAGAGCAATAGAGTTTAGAGCTAAGTACATTCAAATGATTGTTGTTGTATATAACAAAATAGAATTAAATTAAATTAAATTAAATAGAACTATTGTTGTGCCGTTTGTGTTGTTTGTGTTTTATGTCATGCTCATACAAACTAAAAACTGGGTTAAAATTAGCACAATTTGTTCTATGCAGACAAACAAAATGATTATTTCTAAAACTTTAATGGAAATTTCTATTAAATTTATGTTTAAAATATTTGTTAAAATGTCTCCCCATTGGTTGTGTTAGCGGCTTTTTGTTAACAAATAAATCAGTTTTCTAAATTTGTTTACACTGCATACCCAGTCCATCTATTTGCAATATATTATTTATACATTTATTGATTTTGTTATTATTTTGTATCTATCTACATATCATATATATTTTTTGGAGTTTTTGGTTTAATAAGCTCTGTTTTATATATGGCCTTCATTAATATTAATTTTATTTTATTTGCTGAAGGTTTCTAAAACACATTTTGTATGAAAATCTGTCTAAAAAAAATATTAAATAGATATTAAATAAATATTTACGAATAAGTCTTTTAGTATGTACTTTAGAGCTAACTTCTCTTGTAGTGTCGAAACACAAAAAACGGGTCGGTTTTCCGTTGCTAAGAAAAAATATAAAAATATAATATAGGTGTAATAAGAATTTCAATATGTAAAGTGTTTTAAAAAGTTTATGATTTTCGCTGCATTGTGGTAATAACTGCAGCATAAACTTAATTTTTAAAATAAAGGATATATGGCAGATAGTCATATCCTTGCTACAGTTGAAGTACAATTTTCCACAGCCGTTCACAATAGGATTTTTTAAATAGTTATAAGTTTTTGTTGCATTCTGATTATAATTGCAGCACAATATTAATTTTCAAAATAAAGGATATATCGGAGGTAATCATATCCTTGCTACAATTGAAGTAAAATTTTCCACTGATGTTTACAGCATAATTTTATAAATAGTGAGTTTTTAATGCATTCTGATTATAATTGCAGCGCAAATTAAAATTCCAAAATAAGGGATATATGAGAGTCAGTCATATCCTTGATATGCATAACGTAATCATTTTCACATACGTTAACAGTAAAATTTTATAAATAGTTATTAATTCTTGATATATTCTGATCATAATTGCAGCGGAAATTTAATGTTCAAAATAAAGGACAACTGAGAGTTAGTCATATCCTTGCTATGGTTGAAGTGAATTTTTTTTTACAGACGTTAACAGCATAATTCTATAAATATTCAGAAATTTTCGAAGCATTTTGAGCAATATTGCAGCAAAAATTTTGTTTTCAAAGAAAGGACATATGGGAGGTAGTCATATCCTTGATACGATTGAAGTAAAATTTTTCATAAGCCTTAAAAGCATAATCTTATGAATATTTCTTAGTTCTTGATGTATTCTGATTATAATTGCAGCAAAAATTTATTTTTTTAAAATAAAGGACACGTGGGTGATAGTAATATCCTTGCTACTATGGACGTAACATTTTTCACAGAAGTGCACAGCAGAATTTTAAAATAGTTATATACAAGTTTCTGATGCATTTTGATTATAATTGCAGCACAAACTTAATTTTCAAAATAAAGGACATATGGGAGTTAGTCATATCATTACTATGATTGAAGTGAATTTTTTTGCAGTCGTTAGCAGCATAGTTCTGTAAATATTTAGAAGTTTTTAATAATGATCATTATTAAGCACAAATTTAGTATTCAAAATAAAGGACATATGGGAGTTAGTCATATCCTTGATATGATTGAAGTGAAATATTGTTTACAGATGTTAACAGTATAATTTTATAAATAGTTATTAATTCTTGATGTATTCTGATCATAATTTCAGAATAAATTTAGTTTTCGAAATAAATATCCTTGCTATGAATGAAACGAGTTTTTTACAGATATTAACAGCATAATTCTGTAAATATTTAGAAATATTTGATGCATTTTGATCATTTGATCAACACAAATTTAGTTTTCAAAATAAAGGACATGAGGAAGGTAGTCATATCCTTGCAAGGATTGAAGTAAAACTTTTCATAAACCTTAAGAGCATAATTTCGTGAATAGTTATTACTTCTTGGTTATTCGTTCTTGGTACATTCTGATCACAATTGCCGTATTAATTTCATTTTAAAATAAGGATATGTGGGAGGTAGTCATATCCTTGCACCGATTGAAGTGAAATTTTTGTAGGACCTAATAACAAAAGTTTATAAATATTAGATATAAATTTTTGCCGCAAGATTTAAGTTTCAAAATAAAGGATATATGGGAACTAGTCGTGCTTTTACATTGATAGAAATAGAATTCGCCACAGAGATTAATAGGCCAATTTTATGAATAGCTACCATAATTTTGATCATAATTGGGGTTCACATATAACTTAAACCTGAATATGTATGAGCATATCCTCGCCCAGTTTCCTTCGAAATATTTTTTTTTTCGTTTCAATATTAAATATTATCTATCTACGATAACTGCTCTAACTTTGCGGAGTTACTACATACATACATACATATATCGCGGCCAAGTACTGTGTCTCTGACTTCTCTTTCATCATTTACTAGAGATCACAATCCGCTTGCTGATCCAGCTTATGCTTTTGGGAGGAGAAATATCGAATGAAACATGATATTTAAAAAAGTTTCTTTAAGAAACTTAATAGAAACGAGGTCTATTTTATTCCTTTTTCCCCTCAGTCGATTAATCGAGGAAGATAAAGTCTTACATTTTTTATCGCATGATCAAAAATAGCAAATTTCCCTCATTAATAACTCCAACATTTTAGCTCAATTAATCGTACAACTAATTAAAAATAATCGAATAGCCAACAAAATTGTATCGATTAACCAATTAAAATTAATCGATTAGCAAATTGAGTTTAGTCGATTAAACGATTCAAATTAATCAATTAGCTGAAATTAGAATTGACCGATTGCATTTAAAAGATTACCCGACAAAAATTAATCGATTAACCTCATAAAACAATCGATTAAAATTAATCGATTAACCTACACAAATTAATCGATAAAACGATTAAAATAGTCTAAATAACATTTATACATAAAAACCTATTCCAAACTTTTTACATTTTGTAAATATCAAGTGAAGAATGACCATTAAAGTAGGAACACTGACAAAAACGCTACAATTGCTTACTTAAGGCAAGAGCGCAAAAAATAATAAGGAATTTTTCAATGAAATACTTACATGGCGTATAAAAGCTATTATGTTAATAAATGATTTTTTAAAACATTTTTAGCTTTAAGTCGAACAACATTTTAATAAGTGTGATGTGTTGAAAGGTGCTTTTCAATTAATGAATTTCGATTGAATAATTCTAAAATATTGAAATGCAAAGTACTTAAGCTCTTAAATAATTCAAAAGTTAATACGTTAATATACTTTATATGAAGTACAATATCCATCAATAACTTTAGTAGTACATATTTTTGATTTGATAATGAAACAACTTTTTTGTTGTTTGCTACTCAATATATAAAGGCGCTACTCAATATGTAAAGACACATGTGAGAAAACTGGATTTTAAAATACAAAAATCATGATATTCATAGAATATATAATAAATTTTTTGATAAGCATGTAAATAAGCAATAATAATAAACAAAAATAGTAATCTTTTTTATCTCTATAGTTAATAGTTCTTGGAATGGCCAACAAAAGCTTCAAAAATATAATTTCGCTTGTGAGAAACATAACGACTTAAAAAAAACTACGGACAATGGCAATCGATACATGATTATGAATTTAAGCATGATATATTTCTAAGCGCAGAAACATGTTGTTACCTTAATATGAGAAGGCCATAACTCATTCTTTTTAAATCAAGATTAGAGGTTCATCTAAAGAAATTTGGAAAAAAAAACTCGATTTGAAAACAAATTAGTTGGGGCCTTTCTATATTAAGCTAACGATATGTATGTGTGTATATGTGTGTGCATAATTATAAAAAATATGTTAATTTATTAAATATGCATAACAAGTTAAAATATATTGCAAAGAAAAGATTATTCAAATTGTGCAATTTGATATTTTATTTACCCCCACCACCCTCTTTAAAGGACAGAAGCCAAACAAAGGAGTTTTATAAAAACAATATTTTAGGGCGGAAATATGTTACATTAATGCTCAAACATTTCAATTAAAGAAATTAAGTAATGAGTATTGCTTATGTATGCTTTTATTATATGCTAGCAAAAAAACACAAGGCAATTATAAATTATAACGCCCATTTTTGTCCGAAAATTTATATCCTAGAACGATTCATGTGGCTGTGTTATCCTAGCAAAAGGTAGAAATAATTACGAGCACAGAAAAAACTAAATTTCATTTTTGTAAAGGATTTCAATGAAACAGTAAATATTTTGTCTATGAACGGACATACAAACGAATTTGTAAATATAGACAAAAATACCTCAACAATTTCATTGAAAAAAACGCGGTTTTTTCAGTGAACAAATTGTTTAAATCTATAAAACAATTTGTCTAAAAATATTTACAAATTGTAGACAAAGGAATTTACTAAATCAAACAAAAATATTTACTGGATTTTCCGAAAAATATCAAACAATATTCAAACAATCTGAATTAAGTAAACAATTAGTCTAAAAATGCTAACAATTATTAAGCAAAATAATTTACTTAATCAAACAAAAATACAAGCAAAATTTTTGTCTGTGTCATCATCATCTATTAATCATTTATGAGATTTTACTTTGTTAAATGTGTTTAAGTCTGAATGTTTATCTAAATACTATAAAAAAATGAATGAGAATTAACGCAACCACATTAACTAATCGATTCACTCAAAAATCTTTTATAAACAAACTTGGTACAATTGCATTCCTCTTGCTATGACTGTTGTTGTTGCCGTTATTTGTGTGTATGTCGTCATCGGGGTAGTAGTTTGCGACACAGTTTTTATTGTTGTTTTTGGTGTTTGCGTTCTAAATAAAAGTCAAACAAACAATTCATAAATTATGGACAGAACATTTACTGAAAATTAAATTTACTTTTAGACAAACTTTTGTTTGAAAAATTTTTGGTTATAATTTTTTCTATGAACACATCAAAGATCACTGTCCTCTCTGCTACGTGATGAAAATGTTAATTCAATATTCGAATTTGTTTTTGAGTTATGAACAGCTTCAACCAGAAGTAACCATAAAAATAAGTAGTTCGTACATTTCTTAAACTGGGCGTGGCAATATCTAGCTAAATTTATTTGAAAGTTCATTTTCCACTCTAGCATATTGCGAAAATCTCTTACAACATTTTAGTTAACGAAAATGTACCTACTGCTTGTTTATGTTCTATTATTTTTGCGATTTTTTATTTCATTTCTGGTCAAATATGTCAATTGGACATTTTATAATGATATAATTTTATAAAATTTAAGTGCATCTATGGAGAATGACGTTAGCAATTATTTGCAATAAGAGTTGAACTTCCACGCCCATTTATACCCTAAAATAAATTAGGCCGTTTTGTCATGGCAATGGGAAAATATATTTTAAGCATGTTAAGGTAGACATTCCGCCCTTTCAGATAGTGAAAGCTCCATATAATTATTCGAAGTGGTTTAAGAGTTATGATCGTTTGAATATATTTTAAAATCAGAGCTTTCACTCGTCCTACGATGAATATATATATTTTTTTATATTTTCGAAATATTTACAGTTTGGTAAGAAATATCAAATTAAAAATTGACAGTCCACTAGAACACAAGATGATCAAAAACATTCAATAACAATACTGTAGTATTAATTAAAATAAAACTATTTCGTAAATTTCTCAAAGTGGGCGTGTCGCTTTTTAATCCATCTCAAATTTATTTGAAAGTACATTTTCCACCCTATCATATGCTGAAAGTTTCATTTAAATATTCTTAATAGTTCAAGAGTTATAAGGCTTACAACATTTAGTTTACGAAAATCCACCTACTAATTAATTATGTTCTCCTATTACTCCAAAAAATATCTTAATGGTTTTTAAAATTTTTTATTTCATTTCTGGTCAAATAAGTTTTTTTTGAAATTTAATACATCTATAAAAAAATAAAGTCAGCAATTATTTATAATAAGAGTTCTAAAAAAGGGGCGTAAAAGAGAAAACAATTAATTAGGCTATCTTGTCACGGCAATGGGGCAAAACACTTGTGAGCATATTAAAGTAGAGTTTCAAATCTACCCGAGAGTAAAAGTTTCCTAGAAATACTCGAAGTATTTTATGAGTTATGAACATTTGAATATGTTGCAAGATCATAATTTTCACTCGTTTTACGATGAATAATATTTATGCTATTTTCGCAATATTTTCACTTTGGTAAGAAATATTAAATTAAAACTTGGCAATATGCTAGAAAATAAGATGCTCTATCACATGAATTAATATTTGCAACCCGAAGCCAAAACTAATAAAAAAAATTTATTTTGAAAATCGGTTGACAAATGACACAGTTATGCCTGTGCAAACATTAAAAAAATACACACGAAGAGATAACCTCCTTCTTTTTTGAAGTCGGTTAAAAAAAGGATTAAAATAAAGTGGAATTTTAACAATATGGAAAGTTTATATGAAAATTCTTAAAATAAAACTGAGTGCTTTTGACTTTAATTTTTTACTCAAGTCGTTCGTCTGTATTATGGAAACTGCACTTTAATATTTGTATTTGAAAAGTCCTTAAAACCAATCTAAAAACCAATCAATCAAAAAATTTTTTTTCTTTTTTAAATTATAATTTAACCAAATGCGAAAAATGCAAAGGCCCCACCCACCATGTTCACGAGCATGATTTTCGAAATACAATTTTTTTGTTCGTGTTTAAGTTTCATTACAAACAACTTTTCTTTTTCCCCTCACAGTGTCAGTCAATTCCATTAGTAACAGGCATAACTTCCATCACAATTAGTAACATGTGATTGTTATTTTAAAAGCTTATTGTGCTTTAGCTGAAGTAAACGATTATAATTAGGAAAGTAATACTCGGTGGGAGACGACCATATTATAACCTTCAGTATATCATATGTTCTAAATTTTCGGAAAAGTTTTCAATAGGGACGGGAAGTAATTGATATTTAATGCTGATTATTCTGTTGTATTTTTTGTTAATTATCATGGCTTTTATTTTTCGGACAGCAACATCAAAAACAACAAAATTTCATTTTCTGTAAAGGAATTCAATGAAATAGTAAATATTTTGTCTAGCAACGGACCTACAAACAAATTTCATTGAAAAAAAACGTGTTTTTTTTCAGTGAAAAAAATTGTTTAAATCTGTAAAACCATTTGTCTAAAAATAGTTACAAATTGTGAACAAAACAATTTACTAAATCAAACAAAAAGATTTACTGGACTTTCTGAAAAATATCAAACAATATTTTTGTCTGAATTTATAAAACAATTAGTCTAAAAATACTAACAAATATTAAACAAAATAGTTTACTTCATCAAACAAAAATATTTACTGGATTTTTTGCAATATATTAAACAAAATTTTTTGTCTGGATCATCATCATCTTCCATTAAGCATTTGTGAATTTTCACTTTGTTAAATGTGTTCAATTCTGAATGTTTATCTAAAGACTCTAAAAAAAATGAATGAAAATAAACGCAACGACATTAACGAATTGATTCACTCAAAAATGTTCAGTAAACAAACTTGGCACAACCGCATTCTTTTTGCTATAATTGTTGTTGTTGTTATTTGTGTGCATGTCGTCATCGGGGTTGTTTTTTTTACGACATACATAGTTTTAACCCGACTGCGCGACGCAAAGAAGGGTATTGTGTTTATCAGCATATGTATGTATGTATGTGTGTTCCTTTGCGGCACTATATAAGCCGAACGCGTAGACCGATTTTGACGATTCTTACGTCAATCAATTCGTCTTAATCTGGGGAGTGTCACTAAAGATATGACAGCCATTTTGTTTATACGACAAAAAATAAAAAGTCGGGGAACTATATCAAAATGGGTATCAATCGACAGGTATTTGAAAATCATTTTTAGGTTTCTCTTATGATTTTTGATTTCGAATGACCATTTAGGATCTGTGAAGGTTTAAAGTCGTTTTCTTTTATTTTTTTACGCAGTCGGGTTTTTTTGATTTTTTAAATTTATGTCTTGTTCTTGTTGTTTTTGGAGTTTGCGTTCTAAATAATAGTCAAACAAACAATTCATTGATTATGTAAAGAACATTTACTGGAAATGAAATTTACTTTTAGACAAACTTTTGTTTGAAAAATTTTTGGTGATAATTTTTTCTGTATAAAACTTTAAATATTCATCATGATTATGTATGTCGTAGTCGTTTATGTAGGGAAGTACGTAGGGCTGATCCCATGAGTGTTTTTCTAATAAAAAAAATTAAAAAAATTAGGTAGACATCTAACATAACATTAAATTGTTTATTCCTAAGTCCAATATAAACATTACCGACAGCTTTTAGTACTCTTCACTTCATCTTGGGAGTTTTAAAATAAACAAGCTTCGACTTATGTCAGGGTTGATTTGATTACCGACAAAAATGTTGCATGTTTTGCACAAATGTTCAGCTTATTTGAGAATATTATTATGTTGTCATCTGTTATCAAGCGGAAAAGAGTAAAAAACACTTGATTGATTCGGCTGGCTGATTACCTACACGGTTAGACAAAAACATTAAGTGAACGTAGAGAAAACTTGAAAGTTCTCTTTTAAAAAGCAGAATATATTTAAAAAAATATTTCTGAGCTTCAAACAAATATTGCGTGTAAGATTGTACTTGAATTATGGCGTGTTGTGTTGTGTTAAAGTATCGAAACGTTTTCAATTTAATTGTCATTATGTACATACCTATATATTCCTATATATTCATTCGTAAAAATGTTTGTATGTATAAATGCAAACATAAGTTTAATATTGCGGACGGGGGTGGCGTCACATGTACAAGCCAGGGAAGGGTGTGAAAATAATTTCCCATAATAATTGCCTTCTAGAACTACATACACGATTAAGATAATAACAAATTTGCTTGTATGTAGTTTTTTTTTTGCAAATTAATAACGTAAATTTAACTTCTCTCAATGAATATTAATTCATGCCATAAATTTATTAAAACATTGTATAACGACTTAAAGGTCATCATAGTTTATAATTTAATTTTCTAATAGCTTTTTTTTCTATTTTCATATCTTTCAGCTTTTTGGATTCTCTAAAAAAATTTAAGACTGATTTGTAGGAGAAAGACAACAACCACCAGCATTTAAATGTGTTACTAACAAAGCATTTTAGTTTTTGTACATTTAACTAACCCACATACTGTAATAAGGATCAAACTAATATATACTACGTCGTCATGTTTTTGCCGGTTAAATCTAATCTGTAAGTATTGACATTGATTTTTACCTACAAATAAATCAGATAAAGAAACTGCATACAAAAGGGTATATGTAAAGGGTGTTTTTTATTGAGGTATAGAACTTTAAGTTGGCATCACTTTTTTAACTGGCGGCCATTTTGTCAGCTGTCAAGTGATTAATATTTAGTTTGGTTTGCCATTTCATCATGAACAGGTTGACAAAAGAGCAACGCTTGCAAATCGTGCAAATTTATTTCGAAAATAATGGTTCAGTTCGCGAAGTTTACCGCAAGCTCCGTCCATTTTATGGTCGACATAATCGTCCATCAGAGCAATTAATTCGGTTAACCATGGATCGTTTTCGCACTACGTTTACTCTATGTGATAATACGCATCCGCAGAGACGTCGAACAGTGCGCACCGAAGAAACAATTGCCGCTGTAGAGCAAAGTGTTGAAGAGGACCCGAATGAATCGATTCGCCACCGTGCACAGCAATTGGAGCTTTGTCCATCAAATTGAAAATTGGACCTGTAGAATTGGCTTTATTCGAGCCAGCCGCGGCGGCCACATGCTCGAAATCATATTTAAACATTAATGGCATAAAATTATCCTTCCAATAAAGCCAAATTGATGGACATTAAAACGATTTTCTTGTGTTTTATTTCAATTCGAAGTTCTATACCTCTAAAAAAAACACCCCTTATAACAAAAAAATAAATAAATAAATAGTAAATAAATACAAAATAGGGAATTCAGATTTCAATGTAAAACTAGGCAGCTCTAAAGCGCAGTATTCACGGTCAAAATGCATGACACAAGCATCGTGTACGTGTGCATAAAGCTATTACCATACACGTAGAAGCATAGCACTGGGTGTGGCATTTAGGTTATAATGAATGAACGTTATGTCAAATTGCATATAAAAATCTTTTTATGTTCAGAGCTTGAAAGCTCTAAGTATGAAATACTACTATATGAGTTTACCTTGTTATTGTCTTTCTTTAGTACATGCATTACCTAACACGTTCATGCAAGCGAAAAATCATAAGATAAACTAAAATTATCTTATTAGACGTTAAGTACAACCTAAATGTCAAATTACATATAAAATCTTTTTTCATACCAATTACACGTACAAAATAAAAGCACCATGCAAGCGAAAAATAAAAAAACAGAAAAAATTTCACTAATACTACAACCATGCTTGTCAGGCATTTTGACCGTGAATACTGCGCTTAAGGTCAAGCGAAAAATTTTAATGAAGGGAATGGAATACAAAAATGTATTATGACATGACAAAGTTATTACCTATTAATTTCTTTTGTTCAATAAAATTATGTATTAAGTGTTTGAAGGAAATATGATGGTGTAAAGCTTATTGAAGTCAAGGCAATGGTAGACTGGTAAGTGGAAGGAAACGGTCGAGTGGATTTTAGGGTCGTAGATTTAAATTCTTTTGCAGGTACATACTGCGACAAGGTTGGGAGGGCATGCAGAGACAACATCATCTGTCTCTGTGTAAATTCGTGTGTGGTGTGCTGTGTTAGGATTTGTTATGTTTACTTTTTTTTGTGTTGCCGTCTAACAGCTGACGAGAAGGGTTGGGACCGTCCTGGGAGATAAAATGAGCAAGCTGGGAACCTCGTCAGGCAGTAGTTCGCAGGCCGTAACATAAAAATGGCCATTTTACGAAAAAAAAATCTTTTAGTAGTTTTTATGGAATATACGAAACTTTCGTACATATTATGAAAAAAAATTGGCAATATTTTTTTTTAATTTACGAAAGTAACGAAAACCTTTCGTAAACATTTTTCCTTATTAAAAAAAAAACTATTTTTCATAAATTGACATATTTTTCAGATGTAAGCAAATAAAACAAATTGTTTGCTCTTATAAAATAAATAGAAAGTGGCTCAGTGGGTATAGTACGTGCCCCGGTTGATCTAAACTTTTTTTTTACTTTTATTTTTAATTACTTTCGTACATTTCGTATATTTTACAAAGAGTTTCGTGGTTACAGTTTGCGTATTTGCAGAAAAAGTCTGAAATGAAGTTCAGAGTGATAGACCTGCCTTCCACTGTTACGATAATTCACAGAGAATGTACTAACGGCATGTAGAAATGATACGAAGGTTAACGGACCTGGTTACTTCTCCAAAAAGGATAGTTTATTCTAAAATGAGCGGAGAAAGCACCAGTAACCAGTGTTAATTCAGTGCTGTTAAATTAAACACCACATCAACGCTTTAGCCTGCCTCAGGGAGAGCGAGAGAGAGAGCTCTACGCCCATAAGCGGAATAGCTGCGTTCCAAATAGCTAATTCACATGATACCTCGCTAATTTGATGTCCACTATAAACAGATATCCACTAATAACTACGACAAGAAAAATATACTATGATCCCACAAGGAAAATACTCTAGTTATCTAAAGTGTTCTGAAGATGATCAAATAAACACGTCAACGCTCTAAGTGTGTGCGTGTATTTGTGCTTTTTCGGCTACACGTACACGTTGTCGGCTATGATTGATGAAAATAAAAAAGTTTTGATATTTGAATTTGATGAGCAATTATTCGATTATTTCCAATTGTGATTGACAAAAACAACCTCACCTCAGTTGCTTTGTGATTATAGCAATGGACAGATGCACGGACGAAAACGAAAATTTATTTAGGTTTCATTGAACAATACCAACGCTTACCATCTTTATGGAACATGTATAAAAAAAAAATATGAGATCTTCTGTGTAATTTTGTTAAAATAACAAAATTTCACAAAATGCCAATAACAAGAAATCATCATCCGATAACGACATTCTTACAACAGAACGCTGCGAAGTCACAATACAATTGGTGATTGATGGAGTTATTTGTACGTCTCCATTAAGGCGACAAGCACACGACACTCACACATATGCATTGATTGACGTGTTTATTTGATCGTCTCCAGGGCACTTGACTGTGGCAAGGAAATGCTACAATACGACGAGATAAACACTTCGACTGTCGATCGGGATCTACGATTAGTTCCAATTAACACACTCAATCAAAAATTAAAACTAGTTTCAATTAATTTCGTAATTGACTCAATTACTCATGTGATCAAAAACATAATTTTCTAACAAATTTCAAAAATTTTGATTAATTGAAAATTTGAATTTCAGCGATTGAATATAAAATTTTTTTCGTAGGTTGAACACAAAAACAGAATGAATTGAATCTGTAATTGAAATCGTATTTTAGTTTTTCCTGTGTACGATACGAAATTTGTTAAACTAAAGAAATGAGACTATTAATGAAAGAATTGAGCCACCCTAATATAAAAATATATATGTATGTATACATATTTTTTATTATAAAGTACGAAAAAAATATTAAATCCCCACTTCTTATTTTTATCATTTTAATTGACAATGTTTTTTAAGCCAGTGTGTATGAGCAACATGACAATAAATGTTCGTTTCTCATAATTTCCCCCCAAAAGTTTTTTCACATCCTTTCTTTTAATTCACAAACAAGGGTTGTCTATGTTGGCTTTGTTGTTGTTACTTTTTCCTTCATGTTGTGCTGTGTTGTGTTGTGGTTAACATTGTTGTTAACAAACATTTCATATACGCACACGCACGCACATTTATTCATTCGTTTATTTATTCATTTCTCTCTTCAGCCACTTCGATATTTTTGAACCCCAAAACATTGTATCCAGTAGTTGTTGTTGTTGCTTATTGCACAGTATTTGCTGTCCATTAACCATTAATGGGAAAACAGGGAGATTGACTGACTATTTGCCCGACACTTTGGCGCCGTGATGTCATCATTATTCGAAATCGTAATATAAAACCTTCATCTACTATCAACAAACGCACACACACACACACACACACACACACACACACATAAACACATCCGCCTTACAAACCAATTTTACTGCAGTTGTGTAAAAATTTTGTAGATATGTATTTGGTTATTGTTGTGATTTTATTACAATTTGACTTGCCAGTCGGTGGGGAGTAAAAATTTGGGGATGAAACCCATAAATTTTAAGCCCATCGAATCGTAAGCATTTATGCAATTTGTGTTATTTGAAATATTTCGAAATGAGGTTAATTGATAAAAATATAGACATCAATATTTTCAGCTACGAAAAACTTTAAAAACTTTGTAGAGTTTAATAAAACTAAAAAAGGGTTAACGAAAATGAAAAAGGAAAAGCAATGAAAACAAGTAAGGAAACGGAAGTTTGGCAGAATATAAACAAATCAGCGTTACCAGTTTAGCCAATTCGATACTATTTAAAACAAAATATTTTCACAAAGTCGTTGCGGTGTTTATTTATTATTTAGGATAAATGCTGTATTGCACAAATTATTTGGTTCAGTTTTATCCTTTTTTTTCTTAATATCTGATTGATAAACATGTTGAAATGGTGAAATTTTTGAGCACAAATAGAAAATTTTGACCACCAAAATTATTATGATCTTGCTTCTCTCCCTTGGGGGCTGTTCGCATATTACCCCAGTGAAAAACATTAGTAATTTTTAGGAAATAAATTTTTAGCTCGTTCCAAAGTATCAAAAAGTATGCATTTTCGACATCTCAAGAAGTAATTATTAACAACATGCAGATAATTAATGAAAATGCTATTCTACTTCCACAACCCTCTCTGCCAAAGATATTTAATTTACTCTCTCAGCTACTCTCAAATTTATTTTATGAATGTATATGTTAGCTTTGTGCCATTGCTTTTATAGATGATGATGTGGTTGAGGTGATAAGCGCCTTGGCTATTAAACAATTATGAATTAAAATTCCCTGGTTCGAGTCCAACTCCTGCTAATCGATAAAATATCTATAAATTAAAAGTTATAAGCACGGTTTTTACACACTATACATTAGCAGTTCCAACAAATAATTTTTTTCAACATTGTAAACAATACTTCAAATCCATTGAATAGGAATAAAAAAAGAGAACTTTTTGCAATGACAAGCTCATATATAAATCATCAGAAATGATATGAATGAATGAATGACACAATTAAAACTTTATTTAAAATGGCACCTACAACGATTTTTGTGATATTAGAAAATAAAATCAACTCGATTATTTCCAATTAAAATTATTGTAATATTAACAATTGAGGTGTTACCAAAAATAAATATTTTTAATAAACCTTTAAGAACTTTATTATACAGAAAAAAATATCATCAAACTGCAATTAACAATTTCAATTGTTAATATGTAATTTAAATTCAAACATATATTTTGTTAATACAACAAATTTAGTTGTTGATACGACAAACACAGACATTTTTTTCAACAAACTGAACTAACCAAATTTTTTGTTAAGTATTGTGAAAAAAATTAACAATCACCATTGTTGATATAACAAATGAACACACACACGTAGATGAAACAAAGCAAATCACGTTTTGTGTGTATTCATTATTTGCGTATTTGATAACGAATTGCTCTGTAGCTGAGAGGTAAGAACGTTATTCTATTAGTCCAGAGGTCGGCCGTTTGATTCCGCCCAAAGACATTTAGTGTTTTTCGCAGACAAGCAAAAAAAAAGTCGCTTAGAGGATTGTGTATAAAAAAATATTGTTAATACAACAACTATGATAGTTCAAATTTGGTCGGAAAATCAACAATTCATATTGTTGATATAACAATAATCTTAATTGAAATAAATTTGAAATCAACAAAAAAATTTTTTTTAATTTTTTTCAGAGTTTCCTTTAACTTACAATTTCGTAATTGTATTTACAAAAATCGTTGTAGGTTCAAAATCAATTAATTATTTAATTGATATAACAAAAAAATTAATTGTATTTACAAAAATTTTTTTTCTGTGTATTTGACATATTGTCATAATTTTATTTTAAATGAAATTTATTTGCTGGAGTTTAAGCAATTGTCTATATGCAGCATTTCGTTGGTGCTTTACCAACTCATCAGTAGACTTTAAACACAATTGTGAACACTTACAAACCCTTTATCTTATGTACAAACTTTTAAAAACCATTTGAGAATTTACAAATATATATAAATGATTTAAAAAAAAAACATAGTAGGCTTTGAAACTTATACAAAACCCAGCAAATAATTATTTATTCGATATGAATCTATTTTTTTTTCTATACCTTCATACAATTAGAAATCCATTGGGTAACAATAAAAGTATTTATAAGGCAAAATGGATTTCTCATTGTATGAAGGTGTAGAAAAATAAAATAGATTCATATCGAATAAAAAATTATTTGCTGGGTTTTGTATAAGTTTCAAGCCTACTATGCTTATTTTTTGAAAATCATTGATATATATTTGTAAATTCTCAAATGGTTTTTAAAAGTTTGTACATAAGATAAAGGGTTTGTAACTGTTCAAAATTGTGTTTAAAGTCTACTGATGAGTTGGTAAAGCACCAACGAAAGGCTGCATATAGACAATTGCTTAAACTCCAGCAAATAAATTTCATTTAAAATATTTTTAATAAATTTAATAATATAAACGTTATGCTTTACAACAAATATTTTCAATTAAATATATCAAGAAATAATTTGTTGACTGCCATGGTGTACTGGCTAGTGTGCCAGTCTATTAACCGGAAGGTCCCAGGTTCGATTCCTGCCAAGGGTGTTTCTGCAAAAAAACAAAAAAAAAAGAAAGCTTACGCAGTTTGTGTGTTGTATGGAAATTTTTTGTATTTCTTTTTAGACTTTAAAATTATATTAGTAGAAATTATTGTTATATTAACAATGTGATGTGTTAAATTTTCTAACCAAATTTTATTATTTATTATCATACATAATTGTTATATCAACAATATTTTTGTATACTATTATACACAACCCTCGAAGCGATTTTTTGCTTGCCTGCGAAAAACACCAAATGTTTTTGGGTGGAATCGAACCGCCGACCTCTGGACTAATAGACTGGCGTACTTACCTCTCAGCTACAGAACAACTCGTTAATAACTAAGTAAATAACAATTATAAACAAAACGTGATTTCTTATATTTTTTCTACGTATGTGCATTCCGTTATGATATAATTTAGGAAATCATTTGATTGAGTCATTTAATTGATTAAAAAAAATTTTATTTATAATATTAACAATGACGATTATTGATTAATTTAGCACACATGTTTTTGAATTTGTTTTTAAATTTTATTATTTTTTTCTTTGGTTTTTAAATAATCCAATACAAAATTTTGATAGAAAAAAATGCGATTTTTTTCTTATTAAATATTTACGAATTTTAGTGTTTAATTTTACGAATTTTTTGTTAGGTCCCATTTCCGTAAAATAAATATTTGAATTTATGAGTTTAGTAATAGAATACGAATTATAGTTTTTTCTGTGTAGTTTAATATTAAGCGCAAGCCAGCAGATAACCAGAAACGAAAAAAGCTTTTGGTGTCAGCAGCCGATGCCATTAGAAAAAGCGAAGAGAATATGTAATATATGGAATATATAATCAGCAGAGATTTATAAATCGTGCTAACCAAAAAAAAAAAATGTTTGAGTAGAATTTTTACTGAAAATATGTTTATTAAAAACAAAACTTTAATTGAAAAAGGTACACTGGAAAAAGTAAAAACAAAATTCATTTACAAAAGCCGTTAATTCAATTATAAAATTAATTATTTTTCAACCAATAACGAAACTTTGTTAAATTTGAAAAAAGACGTTAAGATAGTCACTTCTTTTTAAAAATTTCCTTTTATCACAATTAATATCCTAATTTTTTCATAAATTTTATTTCACAGTTCCACCGATAACACTGCCAACAGTGAAGATGTCACTACCACCAGTAACAATTCCACACAAACGCCCAGTGATCTTAGCCCACCGGGACCAAATGAAGAAATCCTACCGCAGGCCCACCATCAGAATCCAGGACATTGTGTGGCATCATTTGCGGCCATAAATCAAATGCGTACAAATTCGCAGGTGAATGAACAAAGTTATTTTTCCACAAAACACAAATCCACAAAACATTATGTGTTTTTTCTAAAACTCAAGCTGTGCTCACATTTCATTTTGGCACTAGAGAATCCCTACAAATGCTTAAAGACAAAAAGAGTCAAGTGAAGAAAAAAATATTGTATTTGTAATCTATAACAAAACGGTTTATAAAAATAAAAATTACTTAAACATTTAGTTTGAGACGTGCCAGACATAGTGACGACGCGTATGGTTGAAAACAAAAACTTTTTAGCTTTTTTTACAAATATTTTTTTTATAAGAACCTCTTCGTTGTTTTAGCACGTCACACATAAACGCCAGTAAGCAAAATTGTAGGGTTTATTGACTTGTATCACCTTTTAGCACTTGTTTGATGCATTGGAGCATTGGAACCCTCAGCCATGTCTGTGCATATAGAATATTGAAATTATGATACGAGTATGTAGAAGACAATTTATTTCTTTTTAAGATTGAATTGAAATCAGCACCTACGAAATGTACTCGTATGTATGAAGAGATGGAAGGAAGTAAACCATGATGTGTAACAGGAATAGAAGTGGTATTAAAATAA
This sequence comes from Panzeria rudis, assembly GCA_956483635.1. NCBI lineage: Eukaryota > Metazoa > Arthropoda > Insecta > Diptera > Tachinidae > Panzeria > Panzeria rudis. The sequence continues at coordinate 136,887,081 of OY101450.1, read as the reverse complement.
AACTAAAAGAAAAATGACATAATCCCATTAGAATAAGTAAGACTTTAGGTAGACAGATTATGAGAAAGAGGAGATTTGAAATTGCAACATACACCATAATAATATGTATGAACTGTATGTTTGTAACATGTTTAGAAGTGGTGTGCATTTCTTTTCGAGCGTACAAAAAGTCAACTACATTTTGAAGCCCCCAAGCAGGTTTTTTGTTCTTATTTCATACAAATGACATTTACAGGAATATTAACGTAAAAACGATTTTATGTTCTAAAACAAAAAATGTTTTATAAAGAATACTTTGAAATGCCCTTAAACTGGGAGGGGATGTGAAATTAGTTTTCTGTTATTTAAGTTTCTCTAAAACACACTAGGAAATGGTGTAGCATAATTACAGTTTATTCATTTTTCACACAACGGATGGATGTACAATAAGTCCAGAATGAAGTGTTTTAACGAGTCCTATCTAACAGTGTATACCAGCCATGTCAAACTCGCGGCCCTCGACATGATTTTTGCGGCCCTCGACACTTTTCCACAACTCCATGCTGTTTTCATTAAAAAATAAATTATTTAAGAAAAAAATACCAAAGTAAAATATAAGTAAAGAAAATGTATCAAACTTTTCTAGTTGTAACCCTACGTCTACACCTGATATATTTTTATCATGACAAATGTCAAATTCCATATCACAGCGTCTTCACGAGACATAATATCAAATATTTTTCTGTTAGCAAGCGTCAAATTCAATCGCAGAGAGAATTCTGTTACGTGTAGACTTCAAATTAGTGTTATCGCAATGTTATAATAATTATTATGAGAGCATTGTTATAATAAATATTATCACAACAATCTTATGATATGAAATGTGAAAAATATGAAAATAAATAAATTGTGTGTTTGTGTTTATTGAAATAAACTAAAATCAAACTTGTTAATAAAATTTCTGTGAATATGTGTATCTAAAATTGTTTAAGTGAGTTTTTAATTAAAATTTGTTTGAAAAATCATAAATAAAACTACTAATTACGCAAGAATATTGAATTTTAACCCAATGAGTATTTGTAGCAAATGAAATCTCTTAACAAAATTAAAAATGTATGACATGAAGAGAAATTTCGACATTTTTGTTTTCTTGTTCTACCGACGTTCTCTCTCATGTTATATCAAAGTTAATCCCCCCTATTGTGAAAGGCGACATCGACGTCACATCAACACGACATCAAAAAATTGTCACTTGTCTACTCTTTGTCGACAACAATTGATTAATATTAATATGCTGGACTAATTCATAAGCTTCAGAAAATAGTAAGAGACTGTCAATAGCAGTCAATTGTTGTCGACAATGAGTAGACAAGTGACAGTTGTTTACTGTCGTGTTGGTGTGACGTCGACTTTCATAATAGGGGGGAATGTCTCGTGAAGACGCGGTTTGTAGGAAAAACAGCTAACATAAAACAAATTATTTTTCAATATAAAGTTTGACTTTTGTCATGATAAAAATATATCAGGTATAGACGTAGGGTAAGACTCTTTTGCTTAAATATTGATAATTAAAATTTGACAAATATGAATAAAATGTTAAATTTAAAACAGCGTTGCCCAAGCCCTATGCGCTTGGTGCTCATTTGTTTTTGTAAAAGCACTTAGCTATAGGCTGTGTGTTTAATACACACACAGCACTCAGCACTACCCAACGGTAAAACTTACGAGGCATTCACTAAACAGGCCTTTTTACAGGCCTTCCAAGACCTGAATTTAAGACCCAAAAGTAATTCGTTTCTGCCTTCTCAGGCAGGCCTTCTAGAAGGCCTCTACACTGGCTTCTTTTGGAAGGAGTATTCTATTTTTAGATTTTTCGTTTTGTTTAATAAAAAATGTCCTTTAGAACTAACAGACATTCTCGTATTCTTTTTTCGCAAATAATTTGTATATAACACTGAAATTTACGTACAAGAGGCATCATACATGCTGCTATTATGCCGTTTATGTTGTATGTATGTTCAGTTCGTTCCAAATAAATACATGAAATTTAGCCTCCCTCATATGGTTAAAAAATTACTTTGGATGAAAAGGAGTTCGAAATAAATAAAAACATCACGATAATCAAAAATATAGAAGCAGCTATAGAAATACCCAGATTAAAAAATGTACCTCCATTTCATTTTTAACAGACCTAACCAGACCCATTACTCAGCAGGCCTTTTATCAGGCCTGCACTCAGCACTAGCAATACGAAATACACAAACAACTTTGCCTTATTAGTTTTTTTGTCGTTCTTCACTGGATACAGGCAAGTGCAAAGTAACAACAAATAAATATAGAAAATATTTTTTTCTTTGTATTTATTGGTTTTTACAACAAAAAAATATTGAATAAAAATTTGTTTTTCTTTAAATGTATTGGTGTTTGCTCTTCCATAAGAAACTTTTGGGCACCCCTGATTTAAAACATCAAAAAGCCCAATTGCGTAAAAAAACTAAAAGAAAACCAAACAAGTCCAGTGCGCGGAACATATTTATTTTCTTTTTAGTTTTCGTACACAGTTTGGTTTTAGATTCTTTAAATTTAGAATTCACTTTTTACGGAATTGTGTTTTTTGGTTGTTAACTATCTTTAAACTGTTAAAGATTCCAAATGGTCATTCGAAATGAAAAATGATAAGAGAAACCTAAAGATTATTTTCAAATACCTGTTCAATGATACCCATTTTAAAATTTTGCACCTATAGGAGTTACCTGTGGCAGTTATGGAATTTTTTTTTATTTTCTCCTATTTTTTTTGGAGTTTTAAATACGTTTGTAATTCATTGCTTAGCACTCCATAGTTCCATCTATAGCTATTATGTATTTAAGAAACAAATTGCATTATCTTAATAGCAAAGAAAACCATACAAAAGTTACAAATTAAACATGTTTGATCATGTCGCATATGGGCATACACCAAATTGTAATGATTTTAAGAAAAACAATTAGTCCGAATACGAAATCTGTTCAGTTAATGGCATAACTTTTAAAATCCATGACAAATTGATGCTTTTATTAGTTTAATAAACCACTTATGGATAGCAACGGAACTTTAGTCGGCTTTGTAGTCAGCAACTGAAAACTAGCGATTGGCAGAAAATCACTAAATAGCAATTGCAATCCACAACTCTCAATTGCCAACTATAATAAAGTTTTCAACAACTAGAAACCCATCTGAGTTTCGGTTGCTAACCATAATCTACATATCGTCAGAGAAAATGCAAAAAGCCCTATCTAACACTTTAAAAGCTTTACTGGAGAAGCATAAAACTTGTTTAAATGAAAAATATATTGACAATTAGTGAAAAATTTTACAATACAAGTAAAAAAGGGACAACAAGGGTGCTTTTGGGTGAATGGTTAGCGCATTTGACTACAAACCCTGAGGTCTTCGTTCAGAACCGTCGGCGAGGTAAAAGAAGTAATAAATGGCTACACAGCTTAAACAAATTAATGCTTCTACTTAACACCAGAGGGCTGCAACTATGTTCTACAAAAAAAACGAGCAATAGCAGAGTTGTAAATGAATTAAGCTTTCTATCTCTCTCCCACTTCACCACCTGTTATCTCTACACTATCTCTTTCCCAAACAAGGTAACACATTAATTAATTAACTGGTAGGCATTAGTTGCCTGATTGTGTTACTTCTCTTTAAAAAAAATATATTTATTGAAAAATTTTGCACTAATTGTCAAATATAATTTTTTTATTTAAACAACAAAAGGTCTGTTTTTTACGTATCCGAGGTTACCTAATCTTATCCGAAAGCTTTTTTCAATACAAATTTTAGGTATGTTTCTTTACGTGTCCGAAGTTACACAAACTTAACCGAAAGCTCTTTTCAATACAAAATTTAGGTATGTTTCCTTACGTGTCCGAAGTTACCCAATCTTAACCGAAAACTTTTTTCAATACCATTTTGTATTGAAAAGAGCTTTCGGTTAAGTTTGTGTTCCTTTGTGCACGTACGGGAACAGACAGTTTGTATTTGCACGTACGGGAACAGACAGTTTGTATTGAAAAGAGCTTTCGGTTAAGTTTGTGTAACTTTGTGCACGAACGGGAACAGACAGAAATTTTATGCTTCTCCTTTTCTAAACTTTTTGTTAAATGTTTTTTTTTGCATTTTTTGAGACGATTTAAAGCTTTTAAATCCTTTGATCACAGAACATAAATTTTCATCATAAAATTATACAGAACTCATTTGAATGGCTTATAAAAGAAACTAAATTTGTATGGTAGGGAGGTCTAACCAAAATCAACTCGTAGCAGTCGTCTGAAAAATGTAGTTTAAATAAATTGCATAACATTTATCAAGATTATATTTCACATACGAATATTAAATGTGTTATTGCCTTTTCGTTTTTCCATTTCTAGTTGTGTGATGTCACTTTGGAGGTGGGCGGTGAAACCCTACATGCCCACAAGGTAGTTTTAGCGTCTGTATCACCCTATTTCTATGCCATGTTCAATGGTAAGTACAATTATTATCCTTCAACTTAAGTTTTGTCTTACATTTAGCTAAACATTTGTCATGAGGAAGAGGACAACGACATGTATTTAAAATATTACTTCCTTTTCCTTTTTCTTGCTATAGATGACATGCTAGAACGTACCCAGGGTATTGTACGATTACATGACATTGATGTTATTGCCATTAGGGATTTAATTGACTACATTTATACGGGTGAAATAACTATAACCGAACAGAATGTCCAAGTACTGTTGCCGGCATCAAGTCTTTTGCAAATGCATTCGGTGCGAGAAGCTTGTTGTAAATTCTTATTACGGCAATTGCATCCGTCAAATTGTTTAGGCATAAGGAGTTTTGCGGGTAAGTTTAAATTTAAAAAGGTTTTTGTTAAAATTTGTATGCATTTAAAATAAATCTTTTTGATGTTGTTGTTTGTAGATGCTCATTCTTGCAAGGAGTTACATACTAGATCCCACAAATATGCTTTACAAAATTTCCAACAAGTTGTTGGTACCGAAGAGTTTTTGCTGTTGCCATTTGAAGAGGTAAGAATTTATTTTAAATAATTCTTGCAAAAAAAAAAATAATACAAAATAGGCCCATATATTTATCTTACAGTCGAACCTAAATCAGAGCGTTGAGCGTCGCGTAAGCAACAGGGTACGTATTTACAGTACATTTTACCATAAAATATTTACTGTGAATGTACTGGAAATACGTACCCTGTTGCTTACGCGACGCTTAACGCTCTGATTTAGGTTGTGCAGTTAATGTTGTATCTTCACGAGAAATAATTGCGGGAAGTTTCATAAGAATCAGTTTAGTAGAAGTTGTTGAAAAAGAATATTTAATTTTCATGGGCGTAGCACTGCCCACTTTTTTAATCATTTTGTAGTGGTCAAACAGAACGCACATAAAAAATAGATGACGAATTGGTAATGTTTCTCTTTTTTAAAGAGCTCTGATGAGAACAGGGGTGGTCTCGAAACGTAAGTTCAACCTTCGGTGAAGTAAAATTTTTCTTTGTGTACATGCTTTACAATATTCTCTCTATATAATAACCTCCTCCTTGTTTTGAAGTCTGCTAAAGAACTAAATTCGTTTTTTAATTTAATTTTTCAAGTTTGGCATACAAAACTTTTGGTTAAAGTCCACGTTAATTTTTAATCGTGAATTGTGAAATTGGCCGTAAATTATACTTTTAACCAACTTCAAAAAAGGAAGTTATTCCCCTTATTCCGTAACTATCTGTCGATGTCACGTCAAGACAATATCAAAAAATTGGCACTTTACTCGCTGCCGACAAAAATTTACTACTATTAACAGCCTCTTCCCATTTTCTATGCCTTATAGAATAGTAAGTGGCTGTCAGTAATAGTAAATTATTGTCGATGACGAGTAGAAATATGGCAATTTTTTTTGTATTGTCTTGACGTGACGTCGACAAATACGGAATAAGGGTGATTATTTAAGGGGGAAAATTGTAAAGCTTGCACATTTTTCGGGATCACCCAGTCTTCTTATCACAGTTCTTTCCCGCTTAGACCACACTACCAACGACTGAGCCATTCTTAGAGTTGTTTCTCAGCTCTTTATTAAGCTTTTTGTTGCTCTCTATTCTAGTATGTTTGCCGTCGGCATTACGAATACTAGTGTGTGAATGTTTGTTCGCTTTTTCTGTGAAAGACGCACTCACATTCACGAAAGTTTCACTTTTTTGGAAAGAGAACAAGTTAATAATACCCATTTTTTTCCTTTTCCAGGTCAAAGATTTAATATCAAATAATCTACTCAACATTTGTTCAGAGGAGAAAGTATTCCATGCCGTTTTGAATTGGATTAAACACGACTTGGCTGAAAGACAAAATCACATAGCCGAACTAATGAGTCATGTTCGATTGCCGCTAGTAAGTCGTGACTTTTTAATGACGATTGTCGAAACGGAAACTTTGATTAGAGATGATTCGCAATGCAAAGAACTTCTATTGGAAGCAATGAAATATCACTTACTACCCGAACAAAGAAGTTTGATGAGTAGCCAGCGGACTATGGAAAGGCGTCCGGATGGCATGAAATCTTATATATTCGCAGTGGGTGGCGGCAGTCTCTTTGCCATACACAATGAGTGTGAAGTTTACAATCCAAGATCAAATATTTGGTCGACCATAGCGCCCATGTTGTGGAGACGTTCAAGATCTGGGGTCACCGCTTTGCACAAGACACTGTATGTAGTGGGTGGTTATGACGGAGTGAATGACTTGGCAACGGCAGAATGTTACAATCCATCGAGTAACAAATGGTCCTATATAACACCCATGGGTACAAAGCGTTCCTGCTTGGGTATTTGTGCCTTTGATGGTTTGATTTATGTGTGTGGTGGTTATGATGGTGCGTCTTGTTTGAGTAGCACCGAACGTTACGATCCCCTGACATCAGTTTGGAGCTCGTGCCCGGCCATGAGCACTCGCAGGCGCTATTGCCGTTTAGCGGTGTTGGAAAATTGCATTTATTCTCTCGGTGGTTTTGACTCAACAAATTATCAATCGAGCGTGGAGCGCTTTGATCCCAGAGTGGGAAGATGGTACCCTGTGCCTAGTATGACAGCTAGGCGTAGCAGCTGTGGAGTAGCTTCTTGTGATGGTTACCTTTACTGTATTGGTGGCAACGATGGTACCATGTGCATGTCTAGTGGTGAACGTTTCAATATCAGACGAAACAGCTGGGAGCCCATAGCAGCAATGCACTCACGTAGATCTACTCACGAAGTTGTAGAAGTAGAGGGCGCTCTTTATGCTTTAGGAGGCAATGACGGTTCTTCTTCGCTTAATTCAGTGGAACGCTATGATATACGTCTTAACAAATGGACTATAGTTAACTCCATGGTAGCCAGACGTAGTTCAGTGGGCGCAGCTGTATTGGATTGCTTTAACTTGGAGCGGGGTTTGGTACAGACTACGAATTTATGACCTCCACTAACTGCCATTGCTGAATCATTAGTAAATGCAGCAAATGCTTCTACTTCTAAAAATTCTTCACCCACTGCCACAAATCATTTAGCAACTAATGGTGTGGCTGCTGCAACGACTTCAAATTCGACCTCTTCTTCATCAGTTTCATCAACGAGCTCATCGAATAATCCAGTTTTACCGGGTAGAGCTGTCAGTGGCCGAACTATGATGGCTGGTGATTTGCTAAATGTTGTCTTGCCTTCTAATTATACATTAAGCACATCGGCTCCATCATCATCAGCATCCACCTTAAGACGTTATCGTGATCGTATTCCAGCAGCAGAACAAAGTCCAAGGACTGATAGACCGTCGTCAAGTGATGATAGTAAACCTACCACTGCCTGATATTTTTATTACAAATAAAACAATTACAAAATAATATGTACGAAAATACTGCCTCCTTCCTCACCCTTTAAGAGAAAAGCTGTTGCATTAAATCTTGAATTTCTAAATCAAAAACTACTGATATTCAATTAGGGAAATTACGTTTTAAACAATTTAAATCACACTCACTATTTTTATGACATCAAAAAATTGCTCGTATAAAACCATACAACATAATAACTCCAGCATTCATAAATAATTGTTATATTTAAAGTATGCTTTTGACTGGCTTTTGTTAAAGTTAAAGTACACTTTAAATCAGTTTTTCATACAAAATTTATATGTTACTTCAAAACAAACTTTAGCGTTACGTAACAATTTTTTTATGAATATGGCTGTAATCTTTTAGTCTAGAATTACGCTAAAACGTTTTGACTTGACTTAAGTGAATGGAAAAATAGCCTTGGAAAAAGTCGTTTTGTAAACTATGACTTAATATGGTGAATATAATTTTCAATGACCAATTTGAGCTCCTTAAAATTATATACAAATAAATTAACTAAATAAACAAAAATTTATAATACATAAAATACCTTTAAAACTTTAACCAAAACAAATCTACCCACTTAATTATAGTATAAATTTATGCTCTTATGAACATTTTTACAGTATTTTTAAACTACACATCTAAATAAATACATATTTAATAATATGTGCAAGCAATATAAAATTGCATTTTATATTAAGAAAATCTTTAATCAGTAATTTATTCCACATTTGAATAAATATATATAAAAAAATAAAGTGTTTGAAATTAAAAAAAAGATGTTTTTTTATTTGTAAGTTTGTAAGACTGAGTCTTTTACATACAGTTCAAACGCCAATTAATAACTTGATTAGTTAATCTTAAAATAAATGTAATCGAACTTTAATCTACTTGAACGTTTTTCAGTTCTAGCTTAAACTTTTTAGCATTGCCATACGAAATGACAGTCACTTTTTGTATTAGTATGGCAATATAAGTAAATTTCACAAAATGTCATGAAAATAATTAATACATCATTAACAAGAAGAAGAAGAAACAGGTGCGTTTTTTTTTGTTGTGTGTGCGAAATTATAGTCAAGAAAAAATATTTATTTACTATTTTAAATTAAAAAATTATAAAATGAAAATGAAATAACGTTAAAATTGATGAAGAAAATTACATCAGAATCTAAGAACAATTTCAGTAGAATTAAACCGCCAATTATGGTAGTTTAAACTAGTAAACAAACTGAGATAATCGACTAGTGAAATACAACATTCAAAGATTACATTTAATTTAATCGCTAATCTCTATGTAAAAGACTCAGCCTAAAAGTTTTAGTTGTTACTCTCGAAATTCGAAAACAAAATTATCTTTAAGCCGTGCAAACATTTGACGCAGTTTTTTCAAGTCCAAATAAGTAAATGAGTCCTGAAAATTGATTTGACAAGAACTTTTGAAGTTATTAAAATAAAGTACTTTTTCGAAATTTTTCGTCAACGACACATCTCGAAGGAATCAATTGATTTTAATCAAATTTTCAGAGGTCTGGGTTGTTTATTGAGTTTAAGAGCTGATTAGGATTTGGATTCCATCGACTTAGTAGTTTAAAATTTATTTTAAAAAAATTTTTATGAAATTTATTTGACATACGGCCATGTTCTGAAAATCATTGCGTTTCGCAATCGACAACTTTCAGGAAAAAAAAATCAACTAAAAAGCTCACTTATTGCATCTTTTAAGTTAATTTTTTTGTTTCAGATATTTTATCCGAACTAAGCTACAAATACACAATATTGTCCGATTAAAAGAACACTGTTTTTCGTTTTTCAAATTTTGCGATTTCAAAAAGAAATGATTTTCAGAACATGGCCGATATTGTCATAATTTTGATTTAAATGAAATTTATTTGCTGGTGTATAATTTGTATAATTTTCAAAGCCTCTTTGCTTATTTTTTTTTAATTTTCGCAAATTCTTTCATTATCTCAGAAAATCTACGTGAGGTCAATGTCTTTAGAATATCGTAAAATTGTCGGGCCGGATCGTAAATGAATCACTGCGATGCAAATGAAACTTTAAGTGCCCTCAAATGCTTAGCTAAAGCAGATGACGCACAAACAATCCTCAAATAAGAAGTATTAAAATGGGTACTGCTATAAGAGCATTAGCATACTTGTATTAGCACTGCAAGGTAAAGTTTTCTTATATGATGCACTGCAGTGATGCATTTACCAACAGTCCCGTCATGAGAGGTTTTCATACATACACAGAAAAAATTATTCCTAAAAAATTTTCAATTAATACACTTGATAAGAAGTTAAAACTAGTTTCAATTAATTTCGTAATTGAATGTGATCAAAAACAAAATTTTCTAGCAAATTTTAAAAATGTAGAGTAATTGAAAATTGGATTTTCAGTGATTGAATATACAATTTGCGTCGTTGGTTGAACTTCAACAACACAATTAATTGAATCTGCAGTTTTCGTAATTGAAATCGTATTTTAGTTTTTTCTGTGTACATAGCCAGAGTAGTTCATGGAGCTCGTTCCGGAATTGGATTGGAAACGGAATTCAAATCCAACCCCAATCGTAAATGGGTTAATGAAAACGTCCCGAAATTGCTTTGTTCGAAAACTGTTTATTTTCGATCAAAAGTAAAAAATATCTGGGACCGAATCGTCGCATTCGATATCGAGCAAAATTGATCGAAATTTTTCCTTTTGGGATTACGGCATACGATAATCGAGTAGCTGCTGTTTAAATTCCACTCGATAGCACTAGAGCGATCGAATACAATATTTTCTTTTATTGTGTTTGTTTTGCAAAAAAGCATGGAACATTACCTATAAACCTTATTACAGTTGGCCAATCGACTTGGTTGTTGTACTAGCTGCTAGAAACACAAAAATTTTCTTTAATGTATTACAAATTTTTAGTCGATTCAACAACCGGTATAAAATAAACTTGATACACTTTTTAAACATTTTGATACAATTCTACCGAATGCGGTGATCCATCCATTCGATACGTGTCGAAATTTTATTCGATACGATATCGAAAGCGACGATTCGGCCCCAGTTGAATTTCCTTTAAGACATTTAACAGAATATTCTGCACATTTTCTGACCTACGTCTTACGACTTTTAGCAGTCACTTCTGCACACTGTCTGATTTTAGTTTTCGTAATAATTCTCATTTATTTCTTGAGAGTATGTGTACAAATATTTGAGTTTTTATACTTATAAAATATTGGTAAATGTTTTCTGTTGGGCTGCCATAAGTGGGAGAACAATGCAATTAGAATTTGAAACATTTCTGCTAAATTTCTATTTTTAGCTCCGACTTTTCTCAGACATTAATACGACAGGACGTACAAAGTATCAGACATTGTTGGGATATGTCGAAAATTCTTTTAGAATTTTCCTAGAAAATTCCTTTAGAATTTTCCTAGAAAATTCCTTTAGAATTTTCCTAGAAAATTCCTTTAGAATTTCCATAGAAAATTCGTCAAATTCGTACAGAATTCTCTTAGACATTTCATATGATTTTCGGTATGCTTTCTAATTGACTTCGGATACGAATTCGGCATCTTGTGCAGACCTCCTGACCGAAATCGGCAAAAAAATTTGCTGCGTATGTACTCACACATAAATTAATCCATACAGACATCACCGTAAAAATAGTCCGGAGATTCCCATAACCCCAAAACGTCGAGATCAGACGAAAACTCGATTTTATAAAATCGGTGTAATATCAGGCACTTCCTAATTTTAACAAAGGCAAGTTAAAAAACCTTTACAGTAAAATTCGGAGAAATATTTTCAAGTCGCTAGAGCTGCTTATATTGGCTAAAACTCAATTTCAGGCAAAGTGACGAAAATTCGGGAACATTTTTTTCGCAATTGTAAAAAATAGCTAAACTTGGGAAGATTTCTATAAAATCAAATACTAAAATTGTAAAAAGAGAAAAATATATTGGACAAATTTCTTGATTAAAGGTAAAAATCAAAGAAAATCAACTGCATCATGGAATTTATTACGAAACTGCATTGAAACAGAATTCGGACCTAATACCAATTATGAATATGATCATGAAAAAAGATCACCTTCTTTAAAAAATGTTCATCATTTCCCCTCGAAGTTTAGCAAATGGTTTACGAAGTTGTATTTTAAACAATTGCAGGATCCTGAAGGAAGTATTACAGCAGTTAAAAACATATGTAAACCCAGCAAAAATTCTGGCAGGAGTAAAACACGTTAATGCCTTTCAGTTGCGATCTTTTGTTTTGTTTTGTCTGCAGTTTAACGATGATAAAATGAGACATGATTTTAGAGCATTTTCGATGCTTTGAAAGAAGCGCTGTTTTATATCAAAAACAAGAGCTCTAAAGTGGGACATCGCGAACAAAAATCATGCACATTCGAAGCAGCAGAAACAACAAAACTAGCTTCTCTCGCTTATAAACCTGCTTCCGCCGAAGCTGCAGTTTTTGTTGGGTATGTCAAATGATAACAGCATCTTTTTAAAAATTCTTCGTTTATATATTGAGAACAAATATCAATTCCGTTCAAATAACAAGTTTATTTTTATGTATTAAATAAAAAAGAAAAATTAAATCCATCACTTACATTCGATGTATATTAATTGTACCTGTTAGGTTTTATTGCTTTTGACGAAATTGTAAATTTCCGCCTATGTATCGTTATATAAAAGTCTTGACTCTTGCAGAAATTTAAAGAAATGCTACTTTTCTTTAAAATTAGAAAGCAAAGGGCAGACAATCAATCCTCTTTGTCTGGCCAAATAAATTGACAACAATTAAGCCAAATGATTGACAGTTTCATGAGCAAGATCCCCTATTGATTTCTCCGAGGATTTCTTGCTAGTTGCCAAAGCTTTTGTGGGACCACCAAACCAACTCTCGCCGACTGTAAAATGTTGGAGAAATATAAAGATTTATGAGAAACAGAAAGTAAAACAATATTTTTTAAACAAAAAGTTGTTTTTATTTAGTTTGAACAACAAAAATAATATTTTGTTTGATTATGAGGATTTTTTAATTAGTTTTTGTTCAATTTTAACGAAATAGCTATTAAAGCTAAAACTTTTATGGAACACAAATCTATATGAATATAAAACAAAAACTATTCAATTAGTTATAAACTAGTGAGTCCATTTCATAAAAGGAATCTTTAAATTTCCAATCTTTCTTTCCAATTATATGCTTAAAATCTAAAACCCATAATGAAAAAGTATGTACTTAAGTATGCAGAAATGAATATTAAAGTAAAAAAGTAGGAAAATTAACAAAGAAAAAATCAAAAACTTAAGAAAATGAAATGATCTTAAAAAGCACTGAAAATATCTGAAAATTCTGTTTAATCATGTATTTCAAATTTATCCAAATCGGCAGCTAAATATTAGGATAATTATGAAAAGAGAAAAGGATTAGAGAAACAACAAAGAGAAGATAGGAAATTTGTTTCAAATCATCAATTGTTTTCTGCAAATATTTTACTTATAAAAAAACAGAATAGTTACTTTAAAAAAATGCAGATAAAAGCCAATTTTCAGTTATTAAATATTCGGGTATTTATCCCAATAAATTTTTTCTTTTGTTATATTTAAAACACATGGTGTTGTTATTATTGTTTGATTGGTAGTTTTTGTTTTTCTATCTTAAAGATGTTTTAATAAAAGTTTATTTACTTTTGTAGACTTTCTCAGTCATATCATCGAAGCCAGAATCTTGAATGTTCAACATCAAGCTATCGGCCGAGAGGTAAACCTTATTTTGTGAGGTGGCAATCTGGTTTTGATAAGAAAAGAAAATACAAATGAATTGATGCTGAAATAATATTAAGGGTAACGAAAACTTACTGTTCTAGCTATGCTTTGAGCAGCACGCAATTTACGCAATTTCAAATATGCTGGATTCTGTTTGACTGCCAGACCTAAGTAAACATATCAGTTATGGAAAAACCAATGATTTATTACATTTTCATTTTCAAGTGTAGAATTTTTCTGAAAATTTCTTATTTTTTAAAGTATATACAACAAAAAAAAAATCGGAATAGATCGATTAAAACGCGAAGACTACTATGTACCTTTAAATGTGTCCGTTTTGTTCGTTGGAAAGAATAATTCTGAGGAAACAAATATATGCAGAACAGAAAGTACATATATGTGACCTTCTCCGGGAAAAGGTACCTAGTGTGTGAAAATGAAGTTTTGAGAAAGCTCATTTCATCTTATTCTACACACTTTTAGGTACCAGAATCCACTCTTAAGTCCAAATCCGTCTTTTGACACACTAGGTCCCTTCTCTCGGAGAAGGTCACATATGTAAATATTTAAATTTTATTACAAAAAATTTGTATGTTAAGACTGTTATTCTTCATCCTATCCAAATGGTTGTATCAAGTTCAAAAAAGCGCCAAAATATTCTAAATCGACATGAAACACATAATCTAATCTATTCCATATTTAAAACATATTCGAAGAGGTACTAAGTGTCTTGAATACCGCCATAATCGATAGATTCATTTAAGAAATCAAAAACTCGTAAGACAAGCTTCATTAAAAATGGAAAATTATCAAAAATCGAAATTACTCCGCCAAATTTAGGCATCTTCGCGTCCGTTGGTTCTTTATTGTCCAGCTTTATTTATACGGAGACTTCCAATATTTTTACCAAAATTAAAGAGTTGCATCTGGTCCATATATGATTTAAGCCGAAATGCATAGTTTCACTAAAGAAATCAAAAACCCGTAAAAAGTTACTCCGAAAAATCGCATATGTAAAACCTATTCCAAAATGTACCAAAAGTGCTTAAGACCACCACGAACACATGATACTTCACTTAAGAAATCGGAAGATAGCCAAAAATCAAAGTTTCTCCGCAAAAAATTTCGTTCTTCGAAACACAAAGTTTAGCCTTAAAAATTCGAAGCACGTACACATCTTTCGTTTCTTTACTGTACGGTTTTATTTGTATGTTGACTTCAATATTTTTACCAAAATTTAAGAGCTATATATGATTTCAAACGATATCATAATTTCACTATAGAAATGGAAACCTCAAAAAAAAGTTACTCTCAAAATTTCGGAAAGTTCGAGATTCGACGATACTCTGCAAACTCTTAACACGCCCTTTATCGTACGGTTTTATTTGCACGGTAACTTCGAGAATATCAAAATTCAAGAGCTGAAACTGGGGCCCGTTTCTCAAAATAACAAGTTACGTCTACAAATAAAATACACACAAAACAACAATAAAAATTGTAAGTGTTGTTGTTTTGTGTGTATTTTACTCATAGATTTGTAACTTGTAGTTTTGTGAAACGGCCCCTGGGCTAAATATGATGACATCCGAAATCCAGTTTCACTGCAAAGATCGGCAACTTCCAAAAAAAAAAATTGGTCAGAAAAATCTAATTTTTCCGAAAATTCGGGATTTAAAGCATATTCTAAAATGCAGCAAGAACCCTTGATTCCAAAACTTGACTAGATTATTTTTATCACCTGAAGTCTATATTGATTACCGAATACTATTGAACTTCGCAAATATTAGAAATAAGTAGATTTGCTTAAAATATTTGTTGAAACATTCGTAGTTCTTCAGGGAATTGTTGCAACTTTGCGCTTTGTAGAACAACATCAATCGTAAGCGATCGGTTTTATAATCTCTTTTTCAACATATTTCATCTATAAAGATTATTTCCTATAAAACTTTGTTCAAAGGTATCTAACACATGAATAAACTTGTTTCCATTTAAAATTTTCATATAAAAAAATTACTCTTGCGATTTGTTTGAAAAAGGATATCATTTTAGCTGCTTCAGCTTCACCCTCAGCTTGGACAATTTTCTGTTGTTTCTCTTGCTTGGCGCGTTCAACAAAGAACACAGCACGTTGTGCTTCTTGTTGGGCAACTTGTTTGGCTTCAACAGCAGCTGTATACTCCTTGCCAAAACTCAATTCAGTTAAAGAAACATCATCCAAAATAATGTTAAAATCACGGGCACGTTCAACCAATTCTTTGCGAATCAATAAGGAAACCTTTACAAAAGATTACTTTGTTTATACATACCAACAAACGGAAATAATCGTAAACTTACTTGAGCACGTTGTGTAATCAATTGGGATGCATTGAATTTGGCAACAACACTTTTTAAAACTTCATTGCAAATGGAAGGCAAAACTTTTTCATCATAATCCAAACCCAAATTACGATGAACGGAAGGTAAACGCATGGAGTCAGGACGAGACAATACACGCAATGAAATGTTTATCATTTGTAAATCCTTAGAACCGGTGGGTGAAGAAATTTTCCTGGGGCGTGAACGAATATCATAGATGATAGGATATTGGAACCATGGAATGCGAAAATGTAAACCTTCGGAGTAAATATCACTTTGAATGCCACCTAGTCTGCTAAAGATAATAGCGCGATGACCACCATCAACTGAAAATATTTTAATCGAAGGGGGTAAAATATTAAGAAGAATAAAACGCACATACAAAAACAACAACAATGTTAGATGAGCGGCATGGATTAAGGCATGATACAAAGGTTATGCAACTTCACTGGGAATAAAAAATACCCGTGTTAACTCGATGGAAATATAATATATGTGAATGAAAAGTATGCAGAAGGTCATTTAACACCGTTTATTTTGTTTAATAAATAGTTGAAGAAAAGCAATATCACGTTTGTATTATGAAATTTTGCCGACAACGATGAAAATTACGAATTAATTTACAATTGAGGTTAGGATTGATCATTTTATGTTTTCATTTTAGACTGAAAATTTAATAGAAAATCTTACCGGTATATAAAGATTGATTTACACCATAGGCGAAAGCGCCTAGACCAGCCAAAAGCTTTAAGCCAGTGGTCAAACCGGGTGGACCACCTTTGCCAAATTTACCAGCCAAATCGTTCAATTTACTTTGAGCCATTGCTAAAACAAAATTTAATAAAAATAACTAATATAACACTCTATTTCTTTATGTAATTCTTTTACTTGTGAGTATAAATGCTTTAAAATTCCTTGTAAAATTATTATTTCACACGAACAAAACAAAAATTTTATTGAAATGCGATTTTATTGTCCAATAACCACCAGATGAAAAAAGAATATTTTCAATGGATAAGAACAAGAGCATGACATTGCCAGGTTAGAAAGCTAACATTTAACTCATTCACAGTAACTGAAAAAGGAAAATGGTTAGCATGAGCGTATTCACAATAGCTAAATTTGTGTGGCGAAAACAGGGTGGCATTCTGCTATTTACGTTATATTTGAATCATATATTTAAAATGTTTATTTTAGGAATGTTTGTTGTTAATTAAGTTTGGGCATTTTTAAGGCCACACCAATGAAGCTATCGGTATACACCTTCACCTATAAATACGGTTATTTTTATTTACTACATGCAGAATGCAACATAACTTTTTGATCATTCGCTGTATTGCCCCGACTGGGCACCGAACGACTATTTCTTAAGTATGTACATAAATATTTCATTTTTACGCTCCACAACACCTAGAAAGGTGTGCGCTAATGGTCTTCGCATTAGCTAGTTGACTACATATGTATGTATGTATATGCAGTCAGCAGAGACCATTTTACAATTTTGTTACATTTAAACATTGCACAAAGTAGATGGAGTTTTTATTACTAATAAAAATTCATAAAATAAGAAATAAAAAGGAATTATCATAAACATGTTTGTATTTAAGATTAAAAATGTTCAATTGTGGACTTGCAGTAAATGTTTAGTAACATAAACACTCACACAAACGCACACTCATTTAGTCATTATTAACAAAACAACAACAATAGTGGCGACAACAACATTGCCTGGACGCCATAGGTGACATACTACCCACATAATGCAAATTTATAAGTCGTATTAAATTAGGTGGTCACAATATGTAGTTACCCTGTAGTTCGTGTGCACTAATTAGTTTAGTAGTCATCTGGACTAGAAAACTTTTTACAAAACCAGTTACTTTACAAATGCCTAGAATGAAAATCAAAGAAAAAGAAAAATACAATTCGATTACTAAATGTCTTGCTTAAGTTCGGTCTAATTTTGAGCTCCTCATGGCAACGAATTACTTGGTATTACTTGGTATACGCATTTGTACTGATACCTTGATACATATTGAACACAAACATTTAAATAAATAATATAATTACACACAACATCACACTCAATACTTAAGTCCGCTGACAATGACTTGAAAAGAAAATTTTTGAAATTGTTTTATAAGATTCCGGTTCGATAGTATTTTTTTTTTATCACAACTGCAACTATAAATTTAACAAAAACTAAAATAAAACCGCAGACGCAACCACATAAACAGCTTGAAAAAAACAACAACAAATAACAGCTTAAGAAACAGATAATTAATGATTGGTTTCATAAAAATGCTCCATTAGGCGAAATAAAAAAACATACAAGAATAGTTATCCAGGATAAATTGAAACTTTATTAAAAGCTCTCCATAAAAACACATTTTAACGAGCTTTTAGTAGAATACTTTCCACAAGTTTTCATAAGAAAGATTGTTTTTCAAGAGCTGAAAACTATTTTATATTTTCTTTATACAATTTTTCGACCAGTTTTCTGTAGAAAGAAAGGCTTGGAAGAGCTTTCTTTTTAAAAACTTTCAACTAGTTTTTTTTATAAACTTTCGGCAACATTTTTTGTAGAAAAAAAATTGGCTAGTTTTCTGTAGAAAACTTTTTGACGAATTTTCTTTTGCAAATAGTTTAAACAGTTTTGCAAAGAAAAACTTTTTATTTTCGAGAATTTAGTTCTATGAAAAACTTTCGATAAAATCTCTATATATAGACCTTCTTTACCATTTTTTTTGTAGACAAGTTTTCTACAAAAACTTTAGAACAATATCCATATTAAAAAATTTTCAAAAGGTTTTCGTAGAAAAGCTTCTTAAATTTTCTTACAAAATTCGACCAGATTTGCAGGAAACTTATCGAGCAGTTTCTGTACTTTTTTTAACTTTTTCTTAAGAAAAATGGCAGTATGTATAAAAAACAGTTCTTAAAATTATTTCCACCAGTTCTCTATATGAAAAAGTTTTCTCTAGAAACATTTTGCGACTTCTTACTTACAGATACCTTTCCCCAACATATTTTGTACACCAGTTTTTGAGCAGATTTTTCTAACAGTTTTCCGTAAAAAACTGTTCTGCAGTTTTCTTTAGAAAATTTTCGACCAGCTATTATAAATAACGTTTCGTCTAGTTTGTTTCGACAAATTTTCGATTAATTTTGAAAGAGTACTTTTCGACAATTTTTTTTAGAAAAATAGTCCAGTCGGGTTTCTATAAAAAAGTACACGATTTTCTATAGTTGATTTTTTTTTTGCATAAAACTATTTTGGTTTCTATAGAAAAGTTTACGACGAGATTCCATATACATAGCTTTTTGTAATGGCTTGGTAGACCATTACACTATACACAATTTAGACCAATTTTTTAAAACACTTTTAGTCCACTTTTTATACACAAAGTTTTCGACCAACTTTTTAGAAAAACATTGAAACCAGTTTTTTGCGACATTCTTCTAAGAATTTTCAATAGAAACTTTTCGACCACTTTTCTGTGAAAAAATTCAATAAGAGGTTTCTAAGGATAAGTCGACTAGTTTTCTTTGTAAAAATCGACCAGTCTTCTATTAAAAACACCGGAACGCTTCAATTCTTTTTGAAATTTTTAAAAATCCAATTTTATGTAGAAGTTTTTTAAAAAAAATTTTCAATTGAAATTTTTCGACTAGATTTCTAAATCTTTTCTGTTAAAAAGCCGACAATTTTTCTCTGGAAAAATATATCAGTTTTCTATTTCGACTAGTTTGTTTTAAAAACTGTGTCGATCAGCTGTTTTTAGGAAAACACTTCGAACAGTCTTGTATGGAAAGTTTTTTTATGGGGCTGGTCGAACTCTCTGTGAAAGATTTTTCGACTAGTTTTCTTTAGAAAAATATTCCGACCAGCCTTTTATAAAAACTTGTTGAATAGTTTCTATAAATAAATTTTCGACGAGTTTTTTTATAGAATGTAATTTCTTTTTATTTCATACATACATAGCACGACCCATTTGTTCACAGTTGCAATCTTGTGTATTGAAAAAGTTTTCTATAAAAAACATATCGACCAGTTTATATAAAAAATATGTCGATCAGTTTTCTTTCGAAGAACACATTGACAAGTCTTGTATGAAGGGCATATGGAAGAGTTTTCAAAACAAATATATTTCGACTAACTTTCTGTAGAACATTTTTGACTAGACTTTTTCAGAAAAATAGCCCGATCAACTTTTTATAAAGAGCTTGTTGAGCAGTTTCAATAGATAAATTTTCGACGAGTTTTGTACAGAATTTAACTTTTTTTAATATTCTGTATTGAAAAAGTTTTCTATGGAAAACTATTCAATAGAAAACCATTTGAAACAAAGAAGTTATGAATTTTTAGTCAATTCAAATAAATTTATTTATTTTGGCTTGAGTTCGGTTTTAATTTAATTTTTCAATTAAACTATATTTTTTATCTAGAGAGAAATTTGATGCATGTAGACAAAGAAAATTTTGGCTGCACGTAGGGTTGAACTTACATGGATTAAAATTCATAACTTAATTGTTATAAACTCTAAAGGCACATATCCAAGAATGCACACTGTTCAAATAAATGAACAAAAGAAACATTCACACACTACTATTCGTAATTACCGATGGCAAAACATACTAGAATAGAGAGAAACAGAAGCTTCAAACAAGACATACAGAAAAATAATGAATATCAAACTACTATTAAGTGAAAAAGATAAAAAACAACTTTAAGAGTGCCAGCATGAATTGATTAAGTGTAAATAAAGTCAACTACTTAACTGGAAACTACCGACATTGGTCGAATCGTCTAAGCAGTAAATAGTTCTGATGAGTATACCGGGTGGTGTCGAAACATGCAAGTTCAACCCTCCGTGTAGCAAAATGTTTCTTTGTCTACATGCTTCATATTTTCGTCTAAATCAAAGTACTACATATAATTTCATTGAAAATTTAAAGTAAAACCGCACTCTAGCCAAAATAATTAAATTTCTTTTGAAAACAAATTTCTATAGAAAATTTTCTAGTCACAATCAGTTCTTTATAGAAAACTTTTTTCTTTATAGAAATTTTGAGCAGTATCTTAGTTGGTATATTTTCTTCAATGCATAAGATGACAATTGATTGGTTTTTCTTATGACTTTTTAAGAATCCCATAACCAAATGCTTAAAAATGTTCGATCATGAATAAATTATTTTAAGACTCTGTTTTCATTGGTACAAAATTCGTTCTAGTATTTACGTGCGGATGAATTAATTGGTTGCTTGTTTAAAATAATTAATAATAAATAAAAGCAAAAACTAAAAAAAAGTCCGTACAATGGCTCCACTGATTATCAAGCTGGATGTGCTGCTGCTGCTTGCTCTCTGGAGTGGTGTTAATTTTGACCTGATGTTATGATCAACATTAACTGTCGTCTTTCCCATTAGGGATGGGCAAAAAATATCGATATATCGATATTTTCAAAAAAAAAAAAATATCGATATATATCGTGGATATTTTTAATTGCAATATATCGATATTTTTTTTTCAAAATATATCGACAGTATGAAATTCGATATTTTTTAGATTGGGTTTTGTATTTCGTGCAGTTTTTAAAAAAATTTTCGACACAATTTTTATAAAATAGAATATTACTACTCTGAAATTAATCCATGCAACATCTTACGAAAAAAGCTTTAGTAGTTAGTTTTTTCGTAGAATATACGAAACTTTTATACATGTTACAAAAAAATGTTTGGCAATCTTTTTTTGAATTTAGGAAAGTAACGAAAACCTTTCGTAAATATTTTTCCTTTTAAAAAAATATATTTGAAATAAAGAAATAAACTAAAACTATTTTTTATAAATTGACATATTTTTCAGATGTGAGTAAATAAAACAAATTTTTAGCTCTTATAAAATAAGTACACTGAAAATAGTCCATGCAAAATTTTACGAAAAAAACTTTCGTAGTGACTATTTTCGTAGAACATACGAAACTTACGTATGTATTACGAAAAAACATTTAGGCAATATTTGTTTGAATTTACAAAAGTAACGAATACCTTTCGTAAACATTTTCCTTGTTAAAAAATATATTTGAAATAAAAAAATATAAAAAAATATTTTTTTAATAAATTGACGTATTTTTTAGATGTAAGTAAATAAAACAAATTTATAGCTCTTATTGAATAAGTAGAAACTGTCTCAGTGGGTAGAGTACATGACTTGAAATATAAAGATTGCGAGTTCGTGCACCGGTTGAGCCATACTTTTTTTTAATATTTATTTTTTTTATTATTTTCGTACATTTCGTATATTTTTCGAAAGAATTTCGTGGTGCGAAATTACGAAATATTTCGTAATATGTACGAGCGTTTTCGTGCATATGTTGCATGGAATTTTTTCAGTGAAGGAAAAATGTTTACGAAAGGTATTCGTTACTTTCGTAAATTCAAAAAAAAATATAATCAAAATTTTTTTCGTAATATATATGAAAGTTTCGTATATTCTACGAAAAAAGTCACTACGAAAGTTTTTTTCGTATAATGTTGCATGGATTATTTTCAGTGTACATAAAACAAATTTATTGCTCTTGTAAAATAAGTAGAAACTGGCTCAGTGCGTAGAGTACATGACTTGAAATATGAAGATTACGAGTTCGTGGCCCGGTTGAGCCGTACTTTTTTTACTTTTATTTTTTTATTATTTTCGTACATTTCATATGGTGCGAAATTACGAAATATTTCGTTATATGTACGATCGTGTTCGTGCATATGTTGCATGGAATGTTTTCAGTGTACCAAAATCTTTTGTTTTATTTAGAAAATTTTGTGTACTAAAAAATATATCTTTCTTTGAGTATAATTTTCGTGATTTACGTTCCATGAAATAAATATTGGTGAAACAGTAAATATGTTGGAAATTAACTTTTTGTTGGGATTATCGAAATATCGATATTTTTTATTCGATATATATCGATGCCGATCGATATTTAAAACATATCGATATCGATATATTTTTTTCACTTGCCCATCCCTAGTCCCCACTAATGAGCAGCAGAAAAAGTAATTGACCGTATGCAGGAGGCAATAGTTGGTTAAAACACTGTTGGAGACACAAACTTAAATTGACTTTTTGAACTTGAGCTTCTTCGTTTTTACAGTTTCTTCTGTTTCATGCTTCCTTTGTTTTTATTGCAATCTTGTTTTTTTGTTTTGTTTTTATTTAACTGTTTGTTGTTGCTTTGGCTTAAACAACAAGGATGTCTGTCGTCCAATGGCCTCATGATGTGTGGCCTAGAATATTGTATTACTTCCAGTTGCCTTTTTTCATAAGGATGTGAAAATTGATATTGTGCCAGCCAGTAAACATTTAATTCTTTTTTTTCGAATTTGTTTTCAATTTTGTCAATATGTTCGATCGAGTTCAGTTTATTGTAAAATGTTAACGCTACGAATAAGTGCATAAGTAACTAAGTGTGTGTTTTAAAAATCTACTCGTTCATAAATAAATAAATGAATGTTGATACTTTTTAAAATTCTTTTAACTACTGGCTATGGTGAAGGCTTAAGTATACACGTAGCAGTAGCAGGCAGCAGCATATGGCAGGCAAGTAGATATTTTTAAAGGAAAAATTCCACACAGTTTTTTTTCATTACTTTATGACATAAACAAAAAAAAAAAAAAAGGTTGTTGTACTAAAAAAATATGAGCGCAGTAGAATTTTTTCTGTTTTTTTCTGCAAGGAATTTTTTGAGGTTTAATTTAGTTCGTCAGTTCGGGGATAGTTTTTTGGATGTTTTACATTGAATTCTGGAAGAACTAATCCAATAGGAATATTATCAACCTAGAAT
Source organism: Panzeria rudis (assembly GCA_956483635.1). NCBI lineage: Eukaryota > Metazoa > Arthropoda > Insecta > Diptera > Tachinidae > Panzeria > Panzeria rudis. Next base: position 136,863,244 of record OY101450.1, on the reverse strand, counting down.
GCGCTTAGCTGCGCGAAACTCTGTAGGATATGCTATTACCGGCGATATTGGCGAAATAGAAAACAAAGTCAAGGCCAAAAATATTAAAGATATCTTAATGTATTCTCTGTACATTGTACATTGGCATAGCTAGGCCCTTCTTGAGGGTGCTAAGCCACCCACTGAAACGCTATAGCCCGCCTAGAAATGCAAAATATTATAGTAATTTTGATAATATAAGCGAAATTTAGGGACAAATATGGGGTTTAGCCCCCTCCCCCCAGAAAAATTGTCAGCTACACCAATGCTTTATTTGTTCATAAACTTTACACCAAGTTTAAACTTACTAAAATGGGAAAATATTTGTAAAAGTTATGAGGCCTGCAATGTCTTTTTTATGGAGGAGTTAGTCAACTTTGACACCCTGTAGCTCAAAGTGTGTTTTAACAAGGTGGTCCAAACAATCTTAAAGCTCAAATCCTACTCTAGCAATTTCACATACATCGTTTTGTAATCGGATCGCAAGTTTCAAACATATAGATTAATTTCTCTTTTTTTCCTATTGGAACCACTGTGCGCCGGATACACGTATGCTGAAAATAATCCATGCAACATTTTACGAAAAAAAAATTGTCGTAGTAACTTTTTTATTATACTTTTATTATTTTCGTACATATGTATTACGAAAAAATTTAGACAACATATTTTTGAATTTACGAAAGTAACGAAAACCTTTCGTAAACATTTTTCCTTGTTAAAAAATGTGCTTGAAATAAAAAAATAAATTGATAGTATTTTTTATAAAGAGACATATTTTTCAAATGTAATTAAATAAAATAAAATTTTAGTTCTTATAAAATAAGTAGAAAGTGAAAGATTGCAAGTTCGTGCCCTGGTGGAGCCAAACTTTTTTTAACTTTTATTTTTTAATTATTTTCGTACATTTCGTATATTTTTTACGAAAGAACTTCGTGCTATGAAATCACGAAATATTTCGTAATATGTACGAGCCTTTTCGTGCATATTTTGCGTGGGGTTTTATTTTTGGTGTACATATTTTTTTTGAGACCCTCTACCAGAATCAGTCGTTAGTGAATACGTATAAAATTAATCCTTAAACACATTCTAAGTTTTGAATGATTTCTGGCGTTCAAGTTGAATTGAGAGCTTTGGTGTCTTAAAATAGAATTTCATAACAAATATTTCTATAAACCCATACTGAGAGGCCTTAGAAGGTTTAAATTCAAGCAAAAACTTTTATCAATTTTGTACTAAGTAGTAATTTATTAATGGCTTACAAAGTAATGAGTGGTACTTATTTATCTTATTACTATGTATTAAATTAAAAGTACTACTTAGTTTTTAATACAATTAGTACGTATTTTTTCTCATTATCTGAGGATATTTATAATTTGTTATTATCCATATATAAAAATGAATCTGTGTTTGTATGTTTGTTAGTTTGTGTGTATGTTCGTTATAGGACGCCAAACGGTGCGACCGATCGTGTGAAATTTCGGAACTGTCGTACTGACGATAGGGAAATTCCAATAGAAAATTTTTTTTTGGAAAATTTTGGCAGGAAAGGGTACCTCCCATACGAGGTAATTCTTAATTTTCCTATAACTGTTCAACTATAAAAGTAAGGCTCTTTAAATTCGATATAACTTATCCTTAGGCTAAAATGCAAGTTCCAGCAAAATATTGGTGGTGTACGAGGGGTTAAACGGGTACCTCCCATACGAGGTAATTCTTAATTATCCTATAGCTTTACAACTATAAGAGTAAGCCTCTTTAAATTCGATATGCGTTATTCTTAGAATAACATGCAACTTCCAGGAGAGGTTAAGCGGATACCTCCCACACGAGGTAATTCTCAATTTTCCTATATCTGTTCAACTATAATAGTAAGGCTCTTTAAATTCGATATAACTTATCTTTAGGTGTGGGTACCTCCCACACCAGGTAGTTCTTAATTTTTCTATATCTGTACAACTATAAGAGTGAGGCTCTCTAAATTTGACGTTTATTATTCCTAAAACAATATAGAACTTCCAGCAAAATATTGGTGGTATACGAGAGAGGAAACAGCTAGCTCCCATACGAGGTAATTCTTAATTTTAAAATATCTTTAAAACTATAAGAGTAAGGCGCTTTAAATTCGATATGTGTTATTCCTAGAATAACATCCAAATTCTTGCAAAATATTGTTGTTAAACGAGGGGGATCACGGGTGCCGCCCACTTCAAAAGTAGAATATCAGAATCAATAATTTATACTTATAAATGTTACTTTTATTTTATGATAATGGGAGTAGCGAAGCATACCGGGTATGGCTAGTATATTAATAAAATAAGTAGACAACCATTTTTTAAGTCAACATGTGTTTGTTTATGAAACTAACTTTTGTCGCTTAAACTTTTAAGTCAACGATAGTTGAGTGAGTAGAGTACTTGTCTTCAAATCTGACAGAGCACAGGTTCGTATCCCAGCTGGATCAAAAAAGTAAAATATAATATATCTTAAATTTAATCTAATTTTTAAGTTTAATTTGTTTATTTGACTACTTGGAGCTTCAAGTAAGCCAAATAATAACTAGTTAATTGCTGTGATAATGTAAATACATTTGTACCCCTCATTTTTTGGACTTCTCAAGCAACAACAAATAGTTATCGATTCAAATTGTAAGTAGTTACGACATAAATCCTTATATACTTTTTTGCCTACCAGTAAGCAAAGTTTTTGCTGGGATTTTCCACAAAAATGTTCTTCGTAATGTTTTACATAAAAGTGTTAATCCCCTGATGTAAACTTTCAAACCGCCGACATTCGAGGCCCTCTACCAATATCAGTCGTTGGAGCCTGATTAATATTATTTGCATTCTGAATAAGTGCGAAATTAGTCCTTAAACACATTTAAAGTTTTGATTTATTCCTGGCGTTCGAGTTGAATTTTCTGCTTTAATGTCGTTGAAGTTTTATAGTTTGTTAAATTTTAAACAAATATTTTTGTCAAAGAAATATTTTTTAACAAAAAAATAAAATAAAATGTTTCTCAAAGAAATTGCAGAGACATTTTTGCTTGAATTTAAATATCTCTTTCTGAAAATGAAATTTAGTTCTTTCTGTGTAGGATTCCACAAAGGGATGACTGGAAGGAAAATTCTATGATTTGGTACAGTAAAGTTTCTGTTGTTGTTAGATGGCTACACAACAGACTCGAGTACTACTAGATCGTATATATGCTCTGAAGCTCTAGCCAAGGCTGGGAAAAGCATTGAGGGTATCATATCAAAGGACACTACTTATTATTAAAACTTTTTAGGGACTGTGTCCCTAACTGAAATATAAAACAATTTAATTTCAATTACAAAATAAATGATTATAAGTTTAAAATATAAAAATAAAAAAATAGTTTTGCGATTACTTGCAGTCCAACCCACTGTGTGTTACATATACATATTTTGAAAATTACTAAACAACTAATAACAATTTAAGAGGTGTAATGAAATGTTCATCTGGTATTTATGAGCATTAAAATTGGTGTTGTAACAGGTCACATACATATTTTCTAAATTTAAATTCATTAAATCTCTTATTTATTTATTTGTTGTGCATCACCTTTTATCGATATTATAAAAAAATTTTCCTGTTTTTTTCAATTCATAAATTCCCTTAAAACAAATTTTGGTTACTTTTTAATTAAAACAAATTACAATAATTTATTAAGATTCAGATCAAAGAGCATGTGTTTGTTTGAATACATTGCACCACTTTCGCTTACATGTGGTGAACATGTTTGAAGATAACAAAACATTATCTTTTGTAAAAACCGTAATTCAAATAAAAACGACCAAAACAACTTGCTCTTTAATTTTAAACTTAGATGGTGGCCAGAAAAGCTGATATTGGCTCATACCTACTAACTTGTTTATTTAAAACATAATTTACAAACGATGACAACAAATTACATTAAACCGTCATAAATTAAAATGAACGAACAAAAAAGAAAACTTCCCAAAAAAAATTGTAACAAAAATCCCAAAAAATACGGCTCCAGAAATGTGAAATAAAAGCGACACACATTTCTTGGAATTACAACGAAAACATTCAAACAACAAATTGCACTATGGCAATGAAAATATTTCAAAATTAATAGCTCTGTACAACAGAATCAAAATTTTAGAACATTTTAGGCCGCTATATCACCGCTGAAGGGGAGTTTTATTTTCTCCGCTTTCAAGAAAGACGCAAAAAGGCCCATACAACGAAGCGTTAAAAGGGTTAAAATGTTTCACAAAAATGTTCATCGTGGTGGTTTACATAAAAGTGCTGAACTTCTCGTATACGTTAAATGTAAGGCTTACACTAGCTCCTAAGCCAAGTCACTATAACTATTTGCAGAAAGTGGAGAACTTTAACTCCCTTCTAAAATTAGGACATCTGGGCATCTGGACATTTTCAAAACGCTGACACTCGTATCTATTCGGTCAAAATCAGTCGTAAGAATCATGATATTTTTGTGTGTGTTATTTTCCCCTGTGTTACGAAGGGTCGGAGGGGAAAGTTTTCGCTATCTTAATTTTTCCGTGGTTTGTATGAAATTGCTAGTCTACATACCGAATTTCATCAGTCTTCTACGTCTTCAACGCTCCCAACTGAAACGAAAATTATTCAGAAACTAGACAGTGAGGAAGAGCAACATCTTTTTGTTTCAGAGTTCGTTGTCGTCTACAGTGTATGCGGAAACGCACCTTTAGGTGATTTTTTCGTCTTAATGATTTTTTCTTTTTAGTGTTTTTTGCCGATTTTTTTTTTGCTTTGACAATTTTTTTAGTTTCTGTTTTTTTTCGTTGCAGCGATTTTTTTAAGTTTTGTGATTGTTTCAAGTTTGGCGATATTCTTTTATTTTGACCGTTTTTTCCGTTTTGGTCCGTTTTAGAAATTTTCTTTTCCTCTTGCTCGTTGTATTACTTAAATGATACCCTTCAACTACACTGTGTAACAATATAAATTTTTTTCAAATTACAAAATTTTAACGACTGATTCAGATAAAGAACACCAGAAAATTATCTGGGTGATTCTCATTCTAAATGTACATTTTCTTTTTTTTTACCAATGTAACTAATATAATTATATATTTCGGTTTTTTGGTGTTGATCATTACATTTAATTTCGCAGTTGTTCTGGAAATGATTTTTCCGAAAAAATAAACCACAAAAAGTGAATATAGGATTTGAAAGTACTATATATCTACTATCTAAAAACAAAAAATTATAATAAATGCAGGACGAAATCAAAAGTCATGACAACTTTTTTAACTTTGACTTTGGTTGCCATGAAGAAATAAAAATCTTTTAAAATATTTCTTTACAAAGATTTATACATGAGCAAAAATAAGTCTAAGCCTTCTTTGAAATAAGACCCTTCAGCTGCTGTTAACTTTTTTTGACGTCCAAAAACTTATAGATAAATTATAATTAAAATTTCTTTTACGTAACGTTCAATAGATTTTCTTATGAATTCAATATTTGTTTTCAGAACACACACTAAATTTTAAATTTAAAACCATTTAAATTTATAACACATGTTTACAAATTTCGAAAAACTTTTTCGTTCGCTAGAAATGAAAGTTGTTGCTTTAGTTATTTGGAACGCTGAACGCGAATCTGCTCTCCATTTCTTTTTTATCAGCTCTAGTTTTCGCGATATAGCGTAATGTACAATTTTAAGACACTTTCACCACATATAGTAGCATAACTTTAGAAGAGGGTTTTCTATTCAGTAAAAAACAAAAATCGAAATTCGACAACAAAATAATTTTGAAGCCCTGCAAACATTGGCTTTAAGTTTGCTCAGTATTTAACCCAAAAAAATAAAAATTTTATAAAAAATTTTGAATTCAAGTTTTTAAGAATGCATAAAAAATAAAAATACAACAATTAGCTTATTTTTAATATAGTTTCTTGTAGCTAAATGTATTCCAAAAGAATTGAGACCCTTTTTATTAAAGTTGGTGCTCGCTCAACTTTTGATTTTATTCATAATACAGAGAGAGAGAGAGAGAGAGAGAGGGAACTAAATTGATAAAGAATAAATTTTCATACAACAGTAATTTCTGACTTTGTGTTTGTGTTTGCTACTATTGTATAGAAATTAAAATTTTATCAATTCAGTTCTGTCACTAAGTTGTGAATAAAATCAAAAATTGTACACCGATTTCAATTAAAAAGTGCTCAATTCTACTGCTACTGGACAAAAAAATGGCCCGTTGTTGTATCTTTATTTTGTTATAAAGTTTTAAAAACAAAAATGTAAAAAAAATTATAAAAAATAATTTTTTTTTTTGGCTCAAACTTTTACGATATCGCCAAAACTGCTGCTGTGCAGATTTAGAAATAATGTTTGTACGGCTTAAAGATTATTTTGTTGACGAATTTTGAATTTTTACTTAATTGAATAGAGCATGGCCTGCTCATATATGTCCTGCAAGTGCCTTCATTTTTGACATAACGGAATATCTCGAAAACTACAGCTGATAAAAAATTCTAATTATATATTAAAAATTTGCATAACATATGTAGTCGGTAATAGGGATGGGTAAGTGAAAAAAATATATCGATATATTTTTAAATATCGATCGGCATCGATATATATCGAATAAAAAATATCGATATGTCGAAATATCGATACTTTTTCAACAATGATAGCTCATGCATAGTACCCATATTCTTTTAAAAATAAAACAAAAAAGTAACTTTCTTATAAACAATTAAGCTGGAAAGAGTTAATTTTCAAGATCCTTAATGTTCCACCAATATTTGATGGAACATACATCAACAAGATTATACTCAATGAATGATAATTTTTCGAATAGGCAAAATATTATAAATAAAACAAAAGATTTTGTTAGTAATATTCTATTTGATGAAGACTGTGCCGATTTTTTTTAAACTGCACGAAAAACAAAACCAAAGCTAAAAAAATATCGAATTTTGCATTAAAAATTCATCTTATGTCAAATTATATATATTTATAAAAAATTGATAGCAAAATAAAGTCATATTTTCAATAAATCACTAAAGCTCCGACCCACTGTGCACAACATCCAAATTAGGGACGTAACGATACGCCGTTTTGCCGATCCGATACCGATACCGATACCGATATTTAAAAATAAATATCGCCGATACCGATTCCGATACCGATACGAATATTGAAATTAAGTTCAAGTTTAGATTAGCAAAACTCAAGCGCAATTTTTTATTATACAAAACTACATTATAAGAGAGAATATTTAAAATTGATAAAACATTGGAAGTAATTTTTAAGGAGCTACATTTTCTTTGCTTCCAAAAAATCTATATTAAAAATATGCAGATAATTAGTACAAAAGCAAATAAACATTTTTAATTCCTTTATAATTTAAAAAAAATACCCGCCATGCTTTTTAAAAAATCGATTTTTTAAAGGGCATTTATCAACTAATATTCTTCTAAATAGCTTTATAGCTTAATTATTAAAAGACTTCTAAGTTTATATTTATTCATTTAAATTTACATGAAAATACAGTTCTGAGTTTAAATTCGCATAAAAAAATTGTGAAAATAGGTGATTTTGTATCCTTTTTCCTTGAGGAAAAATCATTATAGAATACCGAAAAAGAAATTTGTCCTAGCATCGCTTCCAATTCGGTGATTGGTAATCGAAAAACAGAACTTCTTGCAATGGCAAGGATATGTAAAACTAATTAGAAATTATCCAAATTTGCAATACTTTCAGATCGCGAATTCTACATTTTCATGACTTCTTTGGAGTATCTTTTTTTGCTGGAATAAGATTTAAAAAACAACGACTTGAATTTGAATTCATGGTAAAATTAACAAAAAAATAAATATTTTTTTTACAAAATAACAGCATAAAATATTATTAATTTTTAAAATTGATAATAATAAGATTTAAAAAATAACGAAGTGAATTTAAGTCACGGTAAAATCGAACAAAAATAAATTATTTCTTAAAAAAAACTCTGAAAATTTTTTTAAAATATCGGTGTATCGACAGCAAAATATCGGCGATACCGATGTATCGGAAAATCTGAAGTATCGCCGATATATCGGTATCGGTATTCGTTACATCCCTAATCCAAATACACTAATGAACCAAAAAACGACATAAAACAAAAATTAAAAATGTTTTAAATGGCCATTTGAAATGTGTGTGATGAACATAAACTTGTTAGAGAAATGACCAAATAAAAAAAACAGGCAACTGGGAAAAAATCTCCAAAATGACAAGAAGAAGTTGTTGTTAAAACATTTAATTTTTTTTTTTGTTTGGTATGTTTTGATTTGTAATGATGAGCGTTTTTAGCCAAGAAAAACACAAACTATAATTTTTTGTTGTTTTCCAATGAATTTAACGCACACGGAAGCTAAGATTTTTGATGTTAACGAATGTGAAGAAAAAAAAAACGAAAACCGAAAACCGAAAACCAAAAATAACAACATTTATATGCTCGCAATAACAATTTAATGTTCACACGCTACTCTTATGTCTAGTTTAATAAAAATATTTTCGGTTTCAAATATACTTCTAATGGCTTTTATGTTGTCAAATATTCACACACTCTTTCATACACGCTAAACAGATAATAAACGTTTTGGTTTTAAAAAATGAGATGTTGCCAATAAACAGATGGGTGATCACTGATCAGAGACCACAATTGGGCAATTTTTGGACGGTTACATAACAATAATTCGATACTTTAATACAAAGCTTTCGACATGTATGGGTTGTCAGCAAACAAGTGTTTGAGTTGTGAAACTTTTGGAAAAAACCTTTGGATTCTGAAAGGTACATATGTATCAACAATAAAGGCTCAGTTAGCCGACCGTAACGTTGATGTAGTTGGATGTTCTGATCATTTCTGTCACATTGAAAACTTATGAGAGAGAAACTATCAGCACGTGCAACTACATCAACGTTACGGTCGGTTAACTGAGCCTTAGGAGTTTCTTTTGAAGAACGAACCATCTTTCTGAGTAAGATGGTTGCTTTTATATTCATGATTGCAACCTGGATTTTGCTGCAGTGTTGTCAACGCCAGCAACCGGCTCGATGGACAAGTTGCATTATGAAATATTTGGTTCTATATGTTCGTACTAAAGCAGGGTCTGAGGACTATGACACTGTACAACACAAAAAAAATATCATGGTTTTATGACTGATCCATTCATTTTAGGTTGAGTTAAATTTTCCGCCCTTTTACACATAGTTATAATAACTCGGCATGAAAAATCTTATAAGCTTTATGTTTAAGTTATAAGATGTGCTCATCACTTTTATGTAAAACATCACTAGAAATATTTTTGTGAAATACTTTAACCCTCTAACTCTTCGTTGTATGAGTCTTTTTTCCCATAAAATTCCATTCTAGGTCTTCAGAGACATAAGAGTTCCAGACTCCACTTAAACCCCAGAAATCCTTCAAAGCTTAAAATGTGCTTACTGGCTAATTTCGTACTTAATAAGTACTACTTATTGAAAATTAGTACTCGGTATAGCAAATCTTGTAAGCCTTACGTTTAAGGTATAAGAGATGTTCAGAACTTTTATGTATAATACCACGGGGAACATTTTAGTAGAGCATTTCTGGCCGGAAATGACCACTGAAGGAGTTTTTTAAACCTTTTTTTTTTAAGAAAGGGATACAAAAACCCATACATCGAAGAGTTAAAGGGTAAAATGTTAAGACTCTTATGCCCCCTTTCAAAATGTACGATTATGAGTTACCTAGCAAAAATATCCGTCTACCGGAAGCAGGTTTGTAAGGGAGAGATTTCGGTACTCTCCCTTACCAACCTGCTTCGGTATTACATGATTTTTGTATGGAATGTCCCACTTGGTAGGTCTGGAGGCATGAGCTTCTTTCTGCACATCCTAGATGCATTAACCTCATGTCTTTTTTATATGTATATAATTAAAAAATATGTTGCTCCTTGTATCACACTTTTACCACACTTGGATTAGTTTTTTATTTGCCATTATTTTATGTTGGTTTTATATTTATTTATGTATTAAATGGTACAAATACAATTGGAAATTATATTACACTACAATTTACTTTAATTAAATACTTTTTGTTCGCGTATTGAATCAGGAATCGATCCCACGATCTCCGCATGGTAGACTAGAACACTAACCACTAAGCAATCGAGGCACATTTATTTTCACACACAATTCAATGGAAGAGTAAAAAAATTAAATTGCGAAGCAAAAATCACACTCGCATCCATATTTGTACCCACGTAAGCGAGAAATGATGCACTGTAAAAAAGTTTGAGTTGAATAAAAAACTTCGTGTTTAAAACACATGAAAAAACATAAATAGCCGACCAAATTCATCGTATGTGTGGTAAGTTTCTTCGCTCGCTTACGTTATTGCATCCTCGTAAGGCAGAGGGGATGCACTGTGTGCTTTTCCGCATCTCCGAAGCACTTCTAATTAATCTACCTGCTTCCTTGTACCAAATTTATTTTTGCTGGGTAACGTGGACTTTAACGGCAAGTTATGTATGCCGAACTTACCGCTAAAGTTCACGTTGACTTTTAATCTTATACTGCGAAAAGGGCCGAAAATGTATAATTACTTTTATAATTAACTACAAAATGTAATTGAGATCGCCAAAGTTTGTTAAATATTGAATTCAATTTTGGCTCTTTGGAATTTTCTTACGTTTTCTGTTCTTCATTTATAAGCGTTTAGCAACTTTTTTCTCAAAATTTATTCCAAACATAATAATCAAAGAAAACAAAAAGAATAATTTGCTTTAGAATTCTTTAAAACTTAAGAAAAAATTCAATACTTAATTTGAGTGCATGACTTGAAAAAGTGAAATAATAAAAACAAAAATATTAAAAATATATTGTGGTTTTTTTGGTTTTGGTTAAAAGAACAAAAACTGCTAGAAGTAAATTAAAAAAAAAATGAAATGGCTAAAATACTAAAGATACGTTAAAATGTGTTCCAAAGAAGCAGAAATTAAAAGAACAAAAAAAAATCATTCCCCTTTTTTAAGCATTTAAAACTACAAGTGTGTGTAATGAATGATACACATGATTTCGTTTATTTGTCTGTCGCGGCGATTGGTATAACTAACTGCCTGATAGGCAGACAGGCAAACGGCTAGTATGTCAGGCTGTGTTTCTTTGGGTCTGTAACAAAATCTTAAACAAAAAATTTAAAACTTCAAAAAAAAGGAAACCGGTTAGCTTTTTAGGCAAAATAGTTTTTTTTAAGCATATAGACCAGCCATGTCAAACTCGTGGCCCTCGGCATGATTTTTTGCGGCTCTCGACACTTTTCCATAGCTCCATACCGTTTTCATTAAATAATTAAAAAAATTACTTATTTAACAAAAAATACCAAAAACTAAAAAATAAGTAAAGAAAATTTATCAAACTTTTCTAGTTGTAAGACTCTTTTGTCTAAATATCGATAATTAAAATTTGACATATATGAAAAAAAATGTTAAATTTAAAACATCAAAAAGCCCAACTGCGTACAAAACTAAAAGAAAACAAGTCCAGTGCGCGGAACATCCGGGAACTATTATTGTGCAGATTTGAAGATTCGACTTTTAATGCTTCTCGACTGTAAAATTCGCTATGTTCAGCGCACTGGACTTGTGTTTTTCTTTTAGTTTTTTTACGCAGTCGGGTTTTTAAATTAAAATTTTTTTAAATTTAAATTTTTATTTATTTTCTTTTTAGTTTTCGTACACAGTTTGGTTTTAGAAGAGAAACCTAACAATTATTATCAAATGCCTGTTCAATGATACTCATTTTAAAACAGTTCGCTGACTTTTTACTTTTTTCATTTTCACAAAATGGCGTCTGTGGGCCGCCATAATGAATTTTGACTACTGGCATATCTTTAGTGACACTCTCAGGATTAAAGCAAATCGATATTTTGTAATGCGCATATTATCCATGTTTGGTAGCAGATATATTTGTGAAAAGCTTTTTTCAGAAATGAAGATTAATAAAATTGGACAGCGAGCCAGATTAACTGAAGAACATCGATATTAAAAATTACATCAAGCAATAATTTAACTCCAGACTTTGATGAATTAAAAAATGATAAGCAGTGCATTATATCGAGCAAAAAATAAGTTATATACTTTTTATTAATAAATATATTTCTATATATATTTTTTGCTTGTTTTCTTTGTGAATTATTTATATTAAATTTCCACTCAAAATTTAAATTTGTAATAAAAAAGTAAATGCGGCCCCACAAAAGGATTTGGACTATAATTTTCGAAGAATTTGGCCCTCACCCTGAAATGAGTTTGACATGCCTGATATAGACAGTTGCACGGACAGAGCGATACCGACTACTTGCTATTTGAAAGTCGTCATCGGTTTTGGCATACACACTACAGAAACACTTACTCTTTCTTATGCTCGTATGGGTCTCTAAATCGAATTAGACAAATAGCAAATTATATTGCACGGTGCTATAGAACAGTATTTTTGCTCTTAAACATTTCGAAATTTTAGAAAATTAAAATTTATACATAAGTGCTGCTGGTCGCGATATTCAAATTTTGTGTTCTGTGTGTACAAAATTATTCAACATTTTCTCATTCGAAATTTTCGCAAATACTTACGATGTTTCTTTAGTTTTTTAAGCAAATGAAATAAATGTTATATATAAACTATCATATTTTTATTTATAAAAATAACCTTTATGAAATCTATTTGATATTGTCATAATTTTATTTTAAATGAAATTTATTTGCTGGTGTTTAAGCATTGTCTATATGCAGCATTTCACTGGTGCTTTACCAACTCGTCAGTAGACTTCAAACACAATTTTAAACAGTTACAAACTCTTTATCTTATGTACAGACTTTCAAAAACCATTTGAGAATTCACAAATTTGTAAATGATTTTCAAAAATAAGCAAAGTAGGCTTTGAAAATTATACAAAACCCAGCAAATAATTTTTTATTCGACATGAATCTATTTAATTTTTCTACACCTTTATACAATTAGAAATCCATTGGATAACAATAAGAAAGGCAAAATAAAAAAAAAAATCTAAATTAAACCTTTATGAAATCTATTTGACATATTTTCATAATTTTTTTGAAGTCTACTGACGATTTGCTGAAGCACCAATGAAATGCTGCATATAGACAATGCTTAAACACCGGCAAATAAATTTAATTTAATATAAAAATAACTCTATAGAAGTAATTAAAAATTAGTTCCTTTGCATTTGCCAAAAAGAACATATAAAAATCATGACTTCGGATCCAATGAATAGGCCTCAAAAAAATACAACTTCTTGCAATGACATGCCTATGTAATAATCATTAGAAATTATACGGATTTGGGCCACTTCCCGATCACAAGTTCAAAATCTTATTGACTTCCTTGGAAGCAATTTTTTTACTGGGATATTGTAAGAGCCTGTAGGTTGTACACATCAGGGATGGGCAAGTGAAAAAATATATTGATATGTATCGATATTGATATATTTTTTAATATCGGTCGATATCAATATTTCGATATATATCGATATATCCTTTTTTAGCCCCCGACCGTTTGTAGTGTGTATCTGTGTGTCTGTCGGCGCCATCGCCCAAACGGTCGAACAGATTTTGATGTACATTTTGAAACTTGACTTGATCGAGAGTATTCTTAGCTTTGTTTGAAGAAAATCGGTCCAGGCGTTTAGAAGGTATCGGCTGATTTGATTTTAATTTAGTTTGTATGTGTGAAGTGTGACTTGATCTAAAATCTGTTAACCTATGTTTGAAGAAAATCCGTTTTGAAGATATCATCCATTTTCTTCGGGCGTTCTTGAAATGTTTAATTTAATCGTACTGCATGGCATTCTAATGTTAGTTCAGCTTTTTTCTAATTTAGATTTTCTGAAAAGGTTCTTGTGTAAAGAAGTAATTATTTGAAATTGTGCTTCTTGGAAAGGGACTTTTTTGAAAGGCACTTTTTTAAGTGGTATGTTTTAAATATATTTTCTCTTCGACTATAAAAAAATTTGAAAGTCTTAACAGCTTAATAAATAACACTATCCAACAAGAAAAATGCCAAAGAGGACCACTGTATCTTTTTGATGTGGTTTGATGTGGATTTTTGAAGAGCCTACTGATTTTTTCATAACTTGGGAAGGAGTTGTCCAATTTTATATCAAATGCCACTAAAGCACTTGAAATAAAATTCCCTTTTTTTCGCTCTAAACATTATTTACTTATATACTCAACGGTTTCTGAATTATTCAGACTGCAATGATGAAAAATATTTTTTAGGTAAAGTAGAACAAATTTTATTTATTCAAAATCGAAAATGGCAAAAGCTTAGCATTTTTTTTAGTAATCATAAAGCCACATATACTACCAATAAACTAAGATTATTTCATGAAAATCGATAGATAAATATCGATTTTATTCACAATAAAGTGAAATTAATTGATTTTTGCAACAAATTGAGTTTTGAAGAAGCTGTTCTACAGATTTTATTATAACTTGAGAAAGACTCGTTCAATTTTGCTAAAAATTATTTTAAATAACTTGAACTTTAGCCGTCTTTAAGATAATTCAACATTATTTTATATGCTTAAAGGTTTCGGAGTTATTCAGAACGAAATAATAAAAAAGTATTTATTTATTGTGAATAAAATCAATATTTATCCATCGATTTTAATGAAATAAAGCTTATTTTATTTATAATATTTGTTTGCTTTATGACCAATTAACAAAAAAGTAATTTTTTGCCATTCTCGATTTTTTATAAATTAAAAACAAACAAAAATAATAATAAAAATGTTTAAATTTTGCTTAAAAAAATGTTTCATCATAGAGGTCTAAATAACCATTGAGTATATAAAAAAAAATATTATTAAAACCGCTTAAAGGTAATTTTATTTTAAGTTTTTTATTTATTTTTTTTTATAATAAAATTAGACAGCCCGTTTCCAAGTTATGATAAAATTGCAAAAATTTTCGCACAAATTAAAAAAAAATATATATATCGAATGAATTTTCACTTTCGACAGTTTTTATAGTAACGGGATTATAACACCTGCAAAAAATATATAGTGATACTCCTTATCATTTTTCTTGTTGCATAGTGTAATAAATGCGCTTTAAAAAGTCAGACACTTGAACGTTGATAAAATGGTGTAGTGACCATTTAAACTTGTTACATTCTGCTATAACTATAACAACAAATTAAATTCATAGCACATTTTAAATGCTTTTACCAACGAGTTGTTAAGTTCCTGCAAAAAAAATTCTAAGCTCATACTAACTCCCTGCCAAGTATTTGACGTAATAATATATTTTAATATACATTGTTTGTTATCTCTCGCTTTAGTCCCACTGTATGTAAAATTTTTGGGTGTTTTTTTATAAAGTGCTTAAATCAAATTTTTAGACATTGTCATTTGAAACAACAAATACAATACAATTACATAAGTGTTTCTAAGTTAACACACACATTCACAATATGCCGGTGTTTCCAAAAAACAACCACAACAACCGAAAAAAATGTTAAATTCATAAACTTTTGAATTTCTGATTTTGAAATGTTACATTTTTTCCCGCTTTACAGACACGCACACACACGAAGCAAACCAATCACCGAAATAGACAGAAAATAAATAACGCCCACGTTTTTAAATCAAATTTTTTTCAATAAATAAATTTACCAAAAAAAAAAATTTGAAAAATGGAGCAGTAGTGCATAAAAATGCAAGTATTCAGAAATCAAATGAACCACCACCAACAAAAAAAAAAACGGAAAATGTTTGAATTTTTACAATTGCTAAATAAATAATGAAATAAAAGCAACAACAATACAATGAATACACTTTTTTCTAATTCCTAAAGCTGTCACTTGTACGTCTGAACACACTTCGGTCGCGTCGCACTCGTCCTATTCGCCGTTTACAAGATATTTGTAGATTTTTGTTTCACATGCGAATTACAAAGTTGTTGTATAATAAAACAAATAATAAAAGTGAACATGGAAATTTTAAATGTGGAACACGTTCCTTTCATGCTGTAGCGCAAGAAAACAAAAATCTAAAGGCAACATTTATTTTACATTTCGTAGTCCTCATGCGTCTGTCTACACCAACACAGCAGAGCGAGCAACTGAACGAGTCAGCAAACACTTTTTAAATTTTATGAATCATCATAAAATATCATCTGTTTTGCTAAAATAAGAGACGCAAAAAAAGTAAAATTAAAAACATAAAAAGTAAAATAAAGTGCAAAGATTTTTATGCTGGATTGCAGGCCAAACAAAAAAAAATCATACTTTATGACAATATCTGTACATCGCTAATATCATCTACGAATTCCTGGGAAATCAATAAAATCAAGCAGGATAAAATATTCACTAAAGTTCTAGATTTTACACCTCATAAATATTCTATTTATTGCCGAAGAACATACATATATTAAATCTCGAATTTTCGGAGTAACTTTGCTTTTTTGATTTTTGTAGTGCAATTATGGGCTTATGGTAGATTTTAGACACTTTTTGTGAATATTCAAAGATGCGCTAAATTTCGTACTTTCAGAGAATTTTCTGTTTTTCGGAGAACTTAAAATTTTTCGATAAATTAAGTGGAATTATGGTTTTCTGATGGATTTAGGGTACTGAGTATTTCTTCGGACTTGTATTACATTTTGAATTTTCTATTTTTTCGGAATAACTTTGCCGTTTGTTATGTGTTAACATTAAAAATTTCGCAGAATTTTGGATTTTTTCGGAGTAGACAAAAATTTTTTTTGCACTCATCTTTTTTTTTGTAAAATTATAAGTGTATTGAAGTTACTTTTGGTGAATATTAGAGTATGTGTTATGTATCAACGTCCTATTAACAATATTCCTTTTTTCGGAGTAGCCACGATTTTTTGTGGGCTTTCGATTTCTTTAGTGAAATAATTATTTTCTGGAAGATATGAGGCCCGTTTGGTGTATTTTGAAATATGTGTTATATAAAACATGTTTTACATTTTTAGAAAACTTTATTTTTTCGGAATAAATTTCAAATTTTGTGCAAACTATACTCTTCTTTAAGTAACTTTTCTGTCATTATCCATTATATATTAAATATAGAATTTTGGGAAAATTTTAAATTTTTTTCGGAGATACATATTTCAATGTTTTGCGTATTTTCGATTTTTTCTTTAGTGGAATTATGTATACAGTCGAATTCATTTTAGCAAAACTGGAAAATTATAGGAACTTTGTTGCGCTTATGCGAGATTTTCAATAATTTTCGTGAATTTTTTTTCGGAGTAGCTAATTTCTTTTGTCTTTTCTATTTTATTATTAAGTTTTCTTGAAAATTTCACGCACTATTGCATCATATTCAAATTTTCGGATATTTTTCGGAGATAATTTGCAGATAATTTTCATATATTTTTTTTAATAACCTCGTTTTGGGTTGCAGGATTTTTATATTCTTATGCTGAAATTATAAGTAGCTGATGGTTTGAAGGCACTTTTGCTGCATATTATAGTGTGTCGTCACAGAAAATGGAAAAAAATAACCTCATTTAACATTTTGAAAGTTTTACAGGAGAAGCACAAAACTTGCTTACATGAAAAATATATTGACAATTAGTGCAAAACTTTACAATAAATATATAAATTTGTTCGTTCTTTTTCAATTGTATTGTAAAATTTTGCCCTAATTGTCAATATATTTTTTATTCAAACAAGTTTTATGATTTTCCTGTAAAACTTTTAAAATGTTAGATAGGGCTGTTTGCATTTTCTGTGACGATGTGTATTTTTTCGGAGTAACAAAAACTTTTTGAATTTTAGATTTTTTTTTTTGTGAAATAACGGCTCTCTGGTTGATTTGAGGCAATTTTGTTGCAATTTCCAATAAGTGTTATGTATCGCATTTTCAAAATATTCTCACTTTTTTCGGAGTAAATTGAATTTCTCTAGTATTTTCGAAATCTTTAGTGAAATTAGGTAATTTGGGCACATTTAAATCGCTTTTTGTGCGTGTTCGAATATGTGTTGAATTTCGAATTTTCGGAGTAAATTCGATTTTTTTTCTTGAGTTATCGTGTTTTTTTCGGAGTTTTACGTTTCGTATTTTTAATTTTTCGGAGTAACTTCGAATTTTTTGTGTTAGATTTCGTTATAGGAACTTAGTATGTATTATCAGCTTTTTCGGAGTAACTTAGGTTTTTTGAAAGCTTTCGTGTTCTGTAGTGAAATGGTGGATTTCTAGCGAACTTGGGGCACTTTTGGTGCTTTTTATTATTACATATAATTTTTTTTTTTGAAAATTCTCGATTTTTTCGAAGAAGCTTCGAAAGATTTTGAAAAATTTTAGATTTCTTCGAGGTTAATTAAGTCTTTGGCTTAGGGTGGAGTTAGGTCAGTAACTTTTAAAATGTAAACGGTGTAAAATTAATTAAAGCATTCGTTAGCAATTGAAATTTCGGAGAGGTGGGTAGCGAGCCCGCCATTTCCTAGATTGGTATTAAGGCTGCTATCTGCGTGTCCAATCCCACGTTGCTGTCATGCTTCAGCAAGTATGATTAAATGCATACTTACCTGAGACGTCAAACATGGCCGACCATTCAGGCTACATGACTGTTCGCCTTCTCACTCTAGCTCATTTTCGGTGGTAACCAGTGATGCTAACCGTACAGTAATTACCATTTTGTAAGGTAATTGTAGGGCCCAAAAGTTGCTACCTTTAATTTCATTTAAAATACGCTAATTTCAAAAATTTTTAAGTTTGGCAACTCAATTAACAAAAATTAAGATTTCCAAACAGCACACACACACACAAATTGAATTTTCGCTGCTGCATGAAAATCGTGATTTTTATCAATTGAGTTTCCTCCTTTAATTATGAATAAAATCAGATCGATTTCGCTAAAACACGGCTTATTTTGTGGTACAATTTTAAGTATCTTAATGTTCACAAATATGGATGCAACATATCGTCAGTTGAAATAAAGTGTTTATGAATAATGCGGTTATTTTAATTAAAAAGCCTTTACGTACGGTAATTTCGTCTCAAAAACGGCAATTTTTCGAGGGCCGTACGGTAATGAAAAAATAAAAGATAACATCACTGTTGGGAACCGATGAAATCATTGGCCGAGACATACTTGGATAAAGATTGGAAGTAGTGAGCTGCTTGGACAGTCCTATAAAGGAATTGTTTCTCAACACTCCCAAGTGAATGATAATCAGAAACTTTCCGCACAAAGTGCACCTCTTAGGAAAGTCCCATGTCCCAATGGCGCCCTAAGCTCCGGTGGGAGTTAAAGGAACATATATATACAATTAAAACATGATCAACAAACGCATATACCGTAGAATTGTAAAAGCACTGAGTACTCAATACCAGCCAGTTTTCTGATTAATCGATACTCAAAAGAAGTTACTCATTACTTTTACAAATGTATTTTTCAATAAAATAAAATACAACGAAAATTTACCAACGGTTTTAAGGAGAAATTATTGTTCATCAAACTTTCTTCGAATAATTTTTTATTGCACAATGGAAAATTTTTGTCATTTGAATAAAAATTAAAAAAAATTATTCGAACATTTTTTATTGGATTGACAACTCTACAATTTACCCACTTGTAGCAAATCATCACTATGCGATTCATAGTTCTCATTTTATGGGTGTGTACATTATTGTTTCAACGTTTTGAGCTCTAAGAACTTTTATAGTTCGACCCTTTAGCGCCAAATTATTATATGAGCCGATTTATAATTTTTTCGGGAGAGGGATCTTTTTTACTATTTTTATATACGTTTTGTGTACATAAAATATTGCGTTGGATAGAATCGTATGGCATAATGTATTTTAAAATGTTTTGACAATTTTGAACTGTCTTTACATCCATAAAATTCTAATTTCTATAATCAAGCACGTCTTGAAGAAAATGTCACTTGCGATAGTTTAGCGCTAAGGGATCGATTTTTTAATTTTTTTTTATTCTGGAATATTAATCTTATTAAATAGTTGATTTTGCTAAGTTATTAGACATTCAAGATAATGAAAAATCAAATTAAATCTGGTAGTTAAAATGTTAAATCAGAAAGAAGTTAACATAAAAGAAATATAAAAATTAAACAACTCTAGTGGGTATGCAAATTTAAGATTTATAATTGACAATATTAAAATTTAAACTGTTTCAATTTTAAATTTTAAACTTAAACAATAGAAACAACTTAATAAACCATTAATGAAAGAATAACAAAATTTTAATTCAATAGATAATAGAGAATGCTGCAAGCTTTTTTGTTTAACTTTTGCACAAGATTAGAAAAAATTCCTTAAAAATTAGTTTTGCTTCTTAATATCAAAATATTTAACTTTATTGTTATTTCAAAACTATTGACATGAGAGTTTTTTTTTTATTTTGCTTAAGTAACAATAAATAAAAAAAACTTAATTTAAATTAAGCATATGGAATGAGATTTTTAACGGTCATTTATTTTAAGAGAATGTAAATTGACCAAAAATATAAAAAGCAAATACAAATAACTGATTGCTTGATGCTAAAGTTGAAAAAGATTGCAACATTTTATTTTAAAAGAAAAAAATTTCAATCAATACAGAAGTTTGTTTAAATACAGTGACTAACAAAAGAAAATGCAACTTTTGTGTTGTCTTGAAAGCTTTTTAAAATTTACAGTAGATTTAGTTTAATCCTTAAATATTCTGTAAGTAAAATTAACAGAAAATGTTATTCAAAATATGTACATGTGTATGTGCATGTAAAATGCATGACATCCCAGTTGGCCACGCCTTTAACCTCGACGACAGGTGACAGGGACAGCTGGGACAGGTGAGGGACAGCTGGAACAAATCGTCAACTATATTTTCGAACAAATGTGGCGAAAATCGTATACGACTCAATAACCCATTGTCGCTCAGCTTCGGGTTCACATAATACCAGTGTGAATACGAGGGCGATAATATCGCCGATTTTGCCGTCAACGAATACATAATTACGTTAGTAATTACGTGAGCGACAATGTCATAAAAAATATTTTTTAAGGTTTCGTACACCAAAAGTGTAAAGGACCCCTATTGTTTTTGCTACGCTGTCCGTCCATCCGTCTGTCTGTCACAGGCTGTTTTCTCGAGAACCGTACCAGCTACGGACCTGACATTTTCACAGAATATGTAAAACTTTGGTCGCTACAACAACAAACAGTTAAAAATTAAAGGTTGTTCTAAAGCGAGCAACGAAACATGTTGAAATACTAATGTAATATACTAACACTTACATAAAGACCCTTTAAACTTTCAAAGTTAGTGTTAATTGGTGTGGTCTGAATAATTGACACACTAACAAACACTGATATTTAAAACAATAAAAATGAAAGGGTGTTCTATCAATTAATGTAATTTTGCTATTTAATTTAGACAATTTACTATATCTTTGAGACCGTAAGAGGCAAACTCTTGAAACTTTAAAAAACGCTAGAGCTAATAAATTTAAAATATTAAAAAAAATGTCTAGATGAAAAAAAGCACCTAAAGGAAAAAAACACCACAAGTAAAAAAATCGATAAAACACAAAAAAGCACCAAAATTAAAAAGATCGCCAAAAAACTAAAAAAACCAAAAACCGGAAAAAGTTGTCAAAACGAAAAAATCACTAAAACTAAAAAAATCGATAAAACGATTTTTTACAAAAAAATGGAAATAAATCACCAAAACGAAAAAAGCTCCAAAACAAAAAAGCGTCAAAGCAAAAAAAGCGTAAAAAAACCAAAAATAAATCACCAAATCTGAAAAATTCGCCAAAACGAAAAAAATGCCAAACCAAAAAAAATCACCAAAAATCGAAAAGAGTCCCCAAACCGAAAAAGCGCCAAAACTGAAAAAGCGCAAAAACTAAAGTAAATCGCTAAAACTAAGAACATCGTCAAACCTAAAAAAAAGTTAAAACACAAAAAACGCTAAAACAAAAAAATCGCCAAAACTAAAAAAATCCGCGATAAATTAAAAAAAAAAAGAAAAAATCTCCAAAAAACCAAAAAAATCAATTTGATTGAAGACAAAATGTAAAATATTGTCGTTTTTCGCTACCAAACGTAATTGAAGACAACTTATAAGACATTGTCGGTCATCTTTTCCTTAACAGAATGTGATTGTAGACAAAATATTAGGCAATGCCGCCCATCTTGTTCTCAGTAGACTTTGATTGAAGACAAAATATAAGACAGAGCCACTCATTTTGTCTCAACAGAGTTTGATTGAAGACAAATCGTAAGGCAAAAACGTAGAGGACAGAACGTGAGATACTGTGGGTCATCTTGTCCTCAACAGAGTGCGATTGAAGACAAAAAGTAAGACACTGTCACTTATCTTGTCCTCTACAGAGTTTGATTGAAGGCAAAACGTAAGACAGTGTCGCTCATCCTGTCTCAACAGAGTTTTTTGAAGACAGTCATCTTGTCCTCATCAGAGTTTGATTGAAGACAACTCGTAAGGCAATATCGCTCATCTTGTCCTCAACCATCTTTGAAGGCAATATGTCAGACATTGTCAACAAAAGTAATTGAAGACAAATCTTAAAACACTATTGGTCATCTTGTCTTCAGCGTAGTGTGGTTGAAGACAACATGTAAGACGCTGCCGCTCATCTTGTTCTCAATAGAGTTTGATTAAAGACAATATTTAAGCCTGTGTTGCTCATTTTGTCCTCAATAGAGTTTGATAGAGAACAAAATGTAAGACATTGTCGTTCATCTTTTAGTGAACAAAAGTAATTGAAGACAAATCTGAAGACATCATCGATAATCTTCTTTTCCACAGAGCTTGATTGATGACAAAATGTAAAACATTGTCGGTTATCTTGTTCTCAACAAAGTTGTTTGAAGACAAATCCCAAGAGGCCTATTCAAATTTTACTTAACGCTCAAAGGGGGTTAACTATTTGTTGCGAATAACACAATTCATACTGAAAATTTTGTAAAAAAACATGGTGGAAGGGGGAGGAGCGGTATAAAACTCCAAATATAGCGTTACATAATATGTCAATAATCCCTAAGACTTTGTCGCTCCTCATATTATTATCCGAAGTGTTTATTAGAGGACAACATGGAAGACTTTGTTGCGCAGACTTTCACGCACGACGATTTTCTTTAAATTGCCGATTAGGAAAACTAAACGACAGAGTCGTGCAGGGATTGATCGAAGCCAATGCCGTTTACGACAATTTGGCCAACTGGAATACTAAAAACATTCACTGTATGCAGCATTTGTATTGTTTGCCTGTGCACTAAGATTTCACAGCAGTTGTTGTTATTTGTTAGAAATTTTAAGTCCTTATCACTTTAACTTCTTTTTCCATTCCAGTTGTTTTTCCTATTGTTTTCTTTAATTTTTTTTTTATATTTAGTTCATATTTTAGTTAAACGCTTAACTATGATCTTCACTGCAATTATAATTTTACAACCGAAAGGAATAATAAATAAAAAAGGCTATTTTTAAATACACATGAAAATAAAATGTTTTAACGAAAATCGTGTTTGGTGCAAGGAAGGTCCGTCCATTCATTCATTGTATCAATATTTTTTTGCATTTCAAAAATCAAAACAGGAAAAAACAGGTAAACTAGGTGACGAAATGGAAGTTGAGGATAAAACAGTGAAAAAGGACTACATTTAATATTTCACAGTGAGCGTACAAATCAATGATAACGAATTTCTTTGGTCCGAATAAAACGATTTGAAGGTGACTAACTAACATGTGGTTCCACCAGCAGAACTGTGCTGAGTGTCACTTAGCTAACGTCGCCACAATGGGCTCTTTCCATAAACGTTTTAAAGGTATGGTTATCACTCGAGGCAATTAAGACAAATAATTTATTGTCTACTTCTCAACCCTGACGAGCAGGATATTAGACAAATGGTTAGGAAAAATTCAACTTTTTTAAGAGAAGAGTAAAAAATAGCAAAAGAGATAGTGAGAACAAAACCACATAGCAACAGGTTGGCGCCGGTGAATACTAAAAAGTGCATTTTTACTTGAACAAAAAATTTAGAAAGAGCGTAAGAAATGCATAATACTGCACTAACAAATGAAAAGAGCAACCACAATGCAAAAAACTAAGAAAATTATTAAAGAGTTCTTTTTTGTACGTAAGAGAAGAACTTGTTCTGAAGCATTTTCTAATGTCAGAGTATTTGTATGGCAGAAATACCTGTTTTCCTTTCAAAAATTTTCAAATTTCAGTTAAATTTAATTTGAAGTGTTTTTTATTGCTTTTGTTTCTGTTTGTTGTTGGCTGGCTCGGCTCATGCCTTCTTTGGCCAAACTAACAATTCTTTTTTTTTTTTTGTATTTTTTTTATTCTGTATCTTTAAGTTACACAATTATGGCCATGGTGATGGTACGAGTAACAAACAAAACTGAAAAGGTACAAAAACAAATAAGATATATTATTCGAGTATATATTCCAAGATAAACAAAATTAAAGCAAAAAGATAAAAGGAAAATTAAGCAAAACTAAATTAAATAACAAAGCAAAATAATATTTGCTACAGCCTTAAATGAGTTATTATAACACAGCTATAAAAATGTAAAAATAAATAAGTGTAAATGAAGAACAACTGCTTGTATGCTATACAAATTTTTCGTTTTCTAAAAGAAGCAATAAAATATTTTAATGAAAGGAAAAACAAACGTTCCAGCAAATTTTTCAGCAGCATATGGCAATGCAATTTTTAAAATCTATATAATTAATAGGCGAGACGGGTTTTTTGTTCTGCAATTAACGCTCACATTATACAGCAGATTTTTACTAAACTTATATAATTTTGAAGGTATTTCTGAGCAGTTGTGCACAATCTAGATTTTTATGAAAATTAGTTCAGGATTTTGGAAGCTATAAGCGTTTAAAACTGCTACTAATACATCCTCATATAGTACACATGCATGGAGTAGGTAAAGTAAATACATAAACAAAGCATGTCTTTTTATAGAATTTTCTGTTGCAAAGACAATAACAATATAACATTCTTACTCCATTTTGAATTGGTGTTGTTGTATGAAAGGCATAAGGCGTCACGAGATATCACAGTTCCAAGATCACAAAATCAAGACTTTGTGAACACATATCTTCCTGCCTTGCATATGAATTTTTATGACAATTTCCTATAAATTTTGTATACAGCGACGTTTCGCACGAGCAACCAATTTTGAGATAGAGCGTAATATCCCATATTTGTACTGAGCTAGGACTCTTTTTTGATGACACCATAGCAAATCGTAACATCAATTAATATATATGTACATTTTTTCTATCGTCTAACGGTTCATTCTGGAGTATGAAGTTCTTTTGAAGCTTTACAAATTTTTTTGCTTTTAGATCAGCATTGTTGATTGTTACTGCATCATGGGATACTTATTTTTGTTTTTCGAAGCAAAAATAATTAGAAAAAAGACTTGAAACAATAAATTAAAAAGATAGAAATCAAAATCAATATTAGCAGAAAACAAATAATAGAAAAATTGAAACAAATTCAGTAAACTGCCTTTTTGGCGCTTTTTTTGTTCTTGTAATTTTTCGGTTTTTGGCGATTTTTTTTAGTTTTGGTGATTCTTTTCGTTTTTGGCGATTTTGTTATTTATTCCGATTTTGCTTATTTTATTTCGATGTTTTAGTTTTGACGATATTATTAGTTTTAGCGATTTTTTTCCTTTTAGCGACTTTCTTCGGTTTTTGGCGAATTTTTTTTTTTGATTTTTTTCGTCCTTAGCGATTTTTCTTTTTATTTTTTTACCGAGTTTTTTTGACGATTTTTTTTGCTCTGGCGATTTTTTTCGTTTTTGCCGATTATTTCTTTTGTTTTTTTTGCAATTTTTTAGTTTTGATGAGTTTTTAATTTTTTGACGATATTTTTAGTTTGGTTTGAGAAGATACAGATTAATTTCAAAATTACACAACCTGTTAGAATACCCTTCAATTTTTAGTTAGCTTGTTATATTAGCATTCGCTAGTGTTGCCTCTAAAACGCTGCACGAACTGTGAAAATTTCAAGAGTTTAGCTCTTACGGCTTAGCAGATACAGCTAATTTTCAAAATTACATCAAGTGAAAGAACACCCTTTAATTTGTATTTTGTTTAGATTTCAGTATGAATTGCTGTAGTCTTTATAATAATACACTAACATTGAAGATTTCAAAGTTGCAATACCCGTTAACTTTTATATTGTTTCTAAAATATTGCAAGAGTTTGCCTCTTACGATTTCCAAGATAAATCTAATTGTCAAAATTGCATTAACTGATAGAATACCCTTTAATTTTTATTTTGTTTTAATTTACACTTTTGGTGTATCGGAACCCTAAAAAGGAAATAAAAATTATTGAAGTTTTTAAGTTCACAGTCAACAACAACAACAGCATATTACTAATTATTCAGTGCACAACAATATGATAAGGTCACTGTTGTGTTTATGCTAATGAGCTAACTCTCATTCATTTCATGGTGACGTTTTCTTTAGCAAAAAACTTGTTGCTCTTTTATTTTATGCAAAAATCAAAATATCAAGCAAGTACAATTCGAAATGCATGAAACTGATAATAAGGTCAGTTCGGCTGCACAATTTCAAAACACAGTAACAGCCAAAAATAAATTGTTAAAAAAAAAAATTAAGGAAACATAAGTATTAATTTATAGGAGCAGTATATATGGTAATTATAAGTAGGGATAAGGCAAATATTGTATGAAAAAAGTTCAATTAATATTTAAGCGTAATTTATTTAAACTGAATAGGTTTAAGTTGAAACTTATTATATCGGCTTAAGTTCAATACTTGAATTAATGTAAATTTAATTTATTATTAAAAGTGGAAAATTATAATATCTAATTGGACTAGCCGAACGGATCAGTACTGATTTCGAAGTAGCTACATTATTTCATCAGCGTTCTTTGTTAAGTTTTTTACAATGAAAATTAATATCGTTTGACAATATTAGCAATTCGCATGAATGAAATAAATAGTAAATGTCCTTATTATTTTTACGCTCGCTTAACAATCAAAAAACGACAAAAAATAGGCTACTAACTACTAATTACCCAGTAAACACATTGGTGTGATCTAAAATTGAGAATGATTTGCCACCAAATCCATTCTCATACACTAAAAGAATTTCGCTTCATAAATCCAATGAAACAATTTCGTTAGATTTTTTCACAAATCTAATGAAATATTTGACAATTCTAATTAAATTTCACGAATATTGTGAAGAAATTTCATTGAAATTGCTTAATAGTTTCGTTAGAAAATGTCATTAGATTTACGACAACAACATTTTGTCATTTTATGGAAACCCCTTTAAGTTTGGGCAAAATATTTTAATTAATACTTAAAATTCTTGAAAAAATAAAAAAAAATTATAAATTTTATTGCCTTGAATGTCATAATTATAATGAAATATATTTCATTGTTTTGATGAAAAGTTTCATTGAATTTATGAAACAAATATATCACATCTTTTGTTTTTTAGAAAACATATCCTTATTTATTTCAATAGTTGGCAACCAAAAGCGAACAACAAAAATAGTTTTATATGTTTTTGTATTTGTATTCTTTCTTATTATTATTCACTCATAGAGGCATGAGTTTGAGTCAAACAGGAAGAACGTTGCCTATAAAGAAAATGATGAGAATCAAGAATTTGGGTTCGATACTGTAAGCGGTAATCAAAATTAAAAATTTTTCTGATGTGCATTGGTGTCTATCGTGCGTGTGTATTTCAAACATGGAATTGTCAATAAATTAAATTTTTCAATATAAAGAAAAGTTAGAGAGGCTACTATGTAATGTTATAATTTCATTAAAATAATGACAGAATATCATTAAAATAATGACAGAATTTCATTAAAATAATTAAATTATTTCATTAAAATGACGAAACAGTTTCATTAAAACGACGAAATAATTTATATATTGAAATATGTTCATTACCTTAGTGAAATAATTACAATGGAGTAATGGAATTATTGCACATATTTAATGAAATTTTCATTAATATGATTTTAACGACACTTGTTTTATTAATCCAACGAAGTGTGACGTTGATTGAATTTTAATGAAATTTTTCATTGGATTAATATCAAAATTCACAGAATTTATGAAATAAGTTCACAGAATTTATGAACAAAATTCCTAAAGGAAAAAAAATACATTTCCTACGTAAAGAGTTTTTCTCAATTGGAAAAATATATATTTTCAAAATTTATTATCACATGGGCTCCGTCAATCGTAAATTACGAACTACGTTTGGGGTATTGGTTTAACGAAGACATCTTCAGAAATCATCGCTAAATGAAATGATAGTGTTCTGAGAGACCGAAGAGTTAAAAACCGTATAACAGTTGAGCTCACATTCGATAACAACTGGAGAATAAAATTTGGTATCAAGTTTGAAAATCCGAATTTTCCAATACTTTTTTCTCTAATGAACACTTCAATTTTTATAAAAGTATGTATTGAGCATTTGGTATAAAAATTTTAGAATAATATCATTCTATTTTCAAGCGCTTGACTTTGTGTTTGCTGGGTATATTCAAATCAATTCATGCTCGTACAATTATGATGGTGGTTAGAAATCAGATAGAGATGAAGATGATGTTACTGACTTGAAGATCAATTCTTTGTTCTTGTTTTTATTGTTTGATTTTTATTGTTGTAACACGGAGTGTAAATGTTTCTGTATGCAAAGTGGGATATTAATTAAGCTGCCTACAATAATGAACGTACATAGTTGATGTAGTTAGTTCCCTTGTTAGAGATTTTTGCAATAATTATATAAAACACAAAAAGAATGTTCGTTAATTGAATGCACATTAGAAACCAAAATAACAAAAACAAAACAAATATTAGTATTTTATTTGTTGTTTCTTATATTGTTGTTCTGTGCTCAGCACAGGGCTGCCAAAAGTCGAAATTTTATTAAAGAAAACATTGCGGTTTTTTCATTTCATCATTCGACTTTATTTTCTTTTAATTAGTTTAGGCAAAATTAATCTGGCATGATAAATATCCAAATATTATTTACCTGGAACCACACATGACCTTTAAAAAAAACCCTTTGTTTATTTTTGCAAGAAACCTGAATGAAATATCCCCGAAATTTCCCAAAAACATGATAAACATATTCTAACAATTTTCTTACCTGATTGGTATTGTTCTTCTAAAAGTCGATAACAACAAAAAGCCTACAGTCTTATTTTATATAAATTAAACTGAAAAAACCCAAGACAACAAAAACGAAAAAGAGATTTACTTCTGTTTACACCAAACTCTTTCGGGAATTCTGAAAGTCATGGAAATAAGAGAGCAAAAAATTTCAGGTAAGAATTAAAAGCAAATTAAAAATAAAAAAAATATTGACTTGCACTGGTTTCATCTTTCAGAGATAGTACGTGTTAATAATTTACATTATGCTGCCAGATTATGCGATTGAAGAAAATCGCCGATTTTTCTTTAGGAGTAAATTAAATGAAATAACATAATAAATAAAATATAAAATGCGACCTGCTTTCTATTAAAATTAGCGAAAAAAATTTTTTGCTTTAAAGTGGATTTATAATACTTTCAAAATAATAGCTCATTTATAACCCTCGATATCTGGCGAGTATACAAAAATACTATGAGAACCAATCGTTATAAAATTAAAATTTTGGCACCCGATTTTCGAACATTTTAAAGATCTAATTTCTAAGCTAAGTATATTTAAATTCAAGATAAAGTTAAAAGACAAATGTATTCTCAAAATTTGCGAAATAGTTTGCTAGGCTGTCTCAAGAAGAAATGCGACAAAACTCGTTTGAAAACTAAAGTACTGATGGGCGATTTTTCGCCATTTGTGTTATATCATATTAGGTGATCTTCGACGTTTATCGACTTCTTTCTTAGGAGAATTACAGCTTAGAATGGACAGTGGCTCATCTTCTACGAATTCTATATTTTGCTATAATTTCGGAATACAGACGATTTTTTCATATAGAACTAATAGACTGTAATTGAAATATTCGTGCTTTTTATCGAGGACCAAGCATATGTTTCAGTATATTCCAAATCATCAAATCATTCACTATGAACCATTATTATTGTATATGTATGTATGAGCAATAAGCAGCGCGACCCAAATGTTCTTTGGTATAGGCCAGATATTCATCGAAGCAGATTAAGGCTTCGCATAAAGCCAATTAATCCGCTCAGTCAGAGACTATATACCTCACTTGGAGTTATTAGGATTCCTACAGGAACCTTCATTATGTGCGCGAAAAACCCAGAGAATGTGTTTCGATGTCACTTCTTGCGTTTCACTGAGCCTACACCCACCTTAGTACCCTGAATATATTTTTGTCCATTAGCAATAGCTTTTGAGATCATAATAAACGATTTTGCAAACAAACTTTATTAGAGACCAGATGCTATTCTTCTCCTTGAAGTATCTAAGTGAGATGCCAAATAGTGGCTCCTGTAGTATAAACCTACGTTGGGCTACTCTGTTAGCTAAACAATCGTTTCCAACATGCCCTGTCTAGCCAGGCACTCAGTAAAAACGTGAGTTTATTGTGGGAGCCAGGTTAATTTTTTTTATACAAACACAACCCGCGAAGCGATTAGCTTGTCTGCGGAAAATACCCATGGTATATGGCGGGAATCGAACCCGTGACCTCTGAACTGAAAGGCTAGCATCGCTATCACTCAGCCACAGAGGAACCAAGAGATTTATAGATTTAACACAGTCTATGACAACTGCTCGTCGCAGTAGTGATCAGATCAGATATTGAGTGTTGTGTTTTTCTTCCGACGGTGTTTGTTTGATTTTGGACCGATTTTCCGTCATCCCACATCAAATTTGACGGAAATCGTTCGAAGTGATCAGAGATTGGTCCAGTCGACCTCATTTGATTTCTGAATGCGACACTCACTTGGAATCAACATGTTTCCTTTACGGCCAACAAATCCATTACGGCACTTCATGCCTGCCAGTGGCTATATGGTAAAACATGGGGACTCAAACCAAAAAAAATTTATTGGTCATTTACCACCATAATAAAACTAATACTAACATACGCTGCCCTAGTTTGGTGGCCAAAAACTAAAAAGTCACTACTAGGGCACTACTCAACAAGATATACCGTCTAGTGTGTATTTCGACCACCGGGGCAAGGAGAGAACCTGTCCTTCATATGCCCTGGGTGCCATTGTAAACATTCCCCCTTTGGCCAATATAATGAAGGAAAAAGCCCGCAGAAGTGCACTTCGACTTCCAGAAATCTCCACTATTGGGCACATGATTATGTTAGGACCGTTTTTAAACGACCCATATATTAGGATAAGTGTTCAAATACAACCAACATTAGTCTTGAACAAAAACTTTGATGTTATAATTAGTGATAGAAGGCAATGGGTGAAGAACAATACATGTCACGAAGATGCTGACCAGAAGTGACGCCTCCAAACAGCAATATGGAAATACGGTGCAGGGATATACGACTCTAACTTCCAAAGGTACATTCCCATGGGTAAATATCCCACGATTCTCCAGGCGGAAGTCTACTTGAGGCCAGATAGCCAAGCAGCACTTAAGGCCTTAATCTCTTATAAGATAAGGCCAGGTATACGGTTATGTTCTGTATTTCATGTGGAATTAAAATGTGCGGAATTATCAAAGCATTGTTGTTATAAGCATTAATTTACAACAACAATGCTTTGATAATTCCGCAGATTTTAATTACACATGAAATACAGAACATGCCCGATTTTCATGGATTGTGTTACATCTTTAAATGAACTAGTCGCTCGAAATAAACTGACGTTATAATGGGTGCTTGGCCACAAAGTCCATGCTGGAAACGAACGGGCTGACTGTCTAGCTAACAGAGGAGCCAAACGTAAGTTTATAGGACCGGAGCCCTTCTTTGGCTTCTCACGAGGATATCTCAAAGAATAGACTAATTCCTAGGCTCGTATGGAAATTTCTTGCCATTGGGTGTCATTTCACTGTTTACGACAACCAAACCATTTACTACGTTATCCCAAAACATATTCGAAAAGTTGCTACTATTGGACAAAAATTACCTTCGATTACTGACGGGGTGATTTGCCGGACACTGCAGTCTCACACGACTACAATTTATCATTGGCAACTCTGAGGCTAATCTATGTAGACTCTGCGAAACTGAAGAAGAGACGTCGAAGCATATTCACTGTGACTTTCCGGCGATAGTGGTGTGCAGAATGAAGTTCCTTAGAGGTATCTTAATGACTCCAGGTGAAGTAGAATAATTGGCTTTATTCGTAGCCTTAATCTACTTTAGGAAGCACTTGGGCTGCACGAACGATCTTTTTGGTCGCGGTGCTTATAGTCTTTACATAATAATATATCAGTGCGACGGAATGGATTTTGTACCGATTATCGGATACGAGAACTTGGATTCGAACATACATAAACAGGTTTACACTAACTAGTAGAGTGTGGTCTGTCAAAACGGAATCATGGTGATAAAACAGCCAACCAAAAAAGATGGCACATAGCCGAAACCAAACCAAACCTTGCTGGAGGAAAAATAAAACACTTTATTTCCAATTCTCTACACTATCCCAAAGAATGTTACACATTGATTAGTAGCCAGCCATTAATTGCCACTTCTCGTTAAAAAAAGTAGTATCGCTATCAGGCGCGGTTACAGGGGGGTGGAAGCGGGATATCCCCCCCGAACGAGTAGAGTTTCTAAAAGAAGTTTGGAAAAATAGTATATTTTACTTAGAAGTTCTCCCCTCCCCCCAAAAGGTCAAGCTGGATGCGCGCCTGTTCGCTATCGTATACATCCGTACTCAAAACGTCGAGATATGACTAAAACTTGATTTTCCAAAATCGGAGTGAAATCGGTAACATCCCACTTTTTGCTGGCGGGAAGTTAAAAATTGTATAATGTGGCAGCACTGCTACTCCCAAGTTTATGTGTCTGTTGGGCTTTAGTATCTGTGTGTGCATGTTAGTGGTTCCAAAAGATTTGCAAAAGTCTTCCATTGTATCGATTCGTAGGAAATTATGAGTTAAAAAGATAGAAAAACTGAAACACATGGTTTTTATGCGGGCTGTCTGTCTGCTAAGGTGAGCGTGCATTTATTTATTTATTACCTTAACAATTTTAAGAGCAAATAAGAAGAGTGAAAGAGAGCTCAGTCACTCACTTTTGTTTAAAGACAACAAAGCCAAGTGCTCTTTCATGCTTTTTATTATGAACACGTTAAGAAAGCAAAAAGGTATTTTCCACACTGTCTGATATCTGTTCGTTTAGTCTTAATAATGATCTTATGCAGTTTGGTTTGAAAAGCGTAAGAAGCTCGCGTTTTGAACGGAAATCAAAAATATTAAACAGCAACAAAAACAACAAGAAAACAACGTTGATTTTAATAATAATACAGTGCAGTGCGCGCGTGTGAATGTATGTGTTTGTGTTTAAAATTCAACCAGTCTTATTATCATCTGCATTTTTGTTCATATTAATTAAATTTATTTTTTTATTGTTATTATTTATCTTGACTGTTGGGTATTTTTTATTTTGCGATAACACTGCAAAACACATGTGCAATTTGAAATTCTTCTTCAATAAAGGAAAAAATATTCGAACGATTTTTTTTAAAGCGCGGAAATTCGGTTTTAAATTGAATTAATTTTTTTTCGAAAATCGCGTGTGTTAATTTAAAAGCAAGAAAAAAGAAGCAACAAGCTTAAGAATTGTGAAAGAAAAATTTACAACAGCAGCAGCAGCAGCAACGATAATAATAAAAAGCAGAAAAAAAACTTGAAATAAAACTGCAAAAAATATTTATTACAATTTTTATGAATTAATCAGAGTTTTTTTTTAAGAAAGAGTTTTTGAGTTAAAATTGTAACAGCCACGATCATAACGATAATAATTATTACAATGATGATGTAAAGATAAAGGAAAAATGAATTGAAAATTTAAAAATAAATTTCATGATGGCACCTCCTTCATATTCATATCAATAAAAATTTTTAAACAACACATATTTTAAAATTAATTTAATATGAAAAGAAATTCATAAAACGAAAAATTGGAAGTGTGAATAATTCAAAAAAGTGAATTATATTTTGTAATCTTTAAACAAAATTCATGCATGTAGTATACAAATGTCTATTTAAATACAAACAAATATAACTCACTCATATTCAGTGAATTAATAAAAAACAGTTCATTATCATGCAAACGTGTTGCATACAAGATTGAAGGTGTTTTTTTTGCAAGTGCTTTTTTAATTTTTCATTTTGTAAATCAAAATACTCAAATATGTACAGTGTTTTGCTATCCAAGTTTTAATAGCACTTAAGCTGCATGCAAATTGGATAATTTTTACGTACTTTAATGCCGGTAAGTTTTAACGATATTTTTTGTTTGTTTTATTTTCAACTAAAATAAAAAAAAAACTATTAAATGTTTAGCTAGCTAACTTCCCCCGTTCGGTTTTTATTTATGTTAATTAAAAAGGGCCAGTTTTATAGTTAAAGCTAAATGTCATGCTTCACTTAGTATGAACTTGAAAACATCTACATATTTAACATTTTTATGAATACCAAGAATTGAATAAAGATTAAAATAACAAAGAAATAATTTTAATAAATTTTATTACATTTAACACTGTACAATAAAATAACATTTCAGCCCGCCGCTATGTTTAAAGGGAGTTTGTTGCCCCCTTTTTCTAGAAAGGGACAAAAAGACCCATTCTGCGAAAAGATAGAGGGTTAAATGTTGCACAAAAAATTCCTTTCTTCACATAAAACTGATGAATGCACAAACGTAAGCATAAAAAGTATTACAAGATTTCTAAAGCCGATTCACCATAGCAATGTTCGAAAAGGAGGAGGGAACTTTAACGCCCTCTACAATAAAGGCCAGATGTAAGGCCGATATATGTACATATATTTTTTATAGTCACTTCTGATGGAATACATTGTCAGAACCTTGTTATTTTTTGTGTTGTACAATGAATCAAATTAATAAAAAGTAAAACTAAACTTGTCTTAAAATTTGTTTAAATAATAAAATGTTTCTGGATACATTAAGCCAGCAACATGCTGGCTATAAAGCTTACACAGAAACAAAAAGCTTTTTGTAATCATATTGAATTATAAGGTGTGCCTTAGTTCTTTTTCAGTAATGTTTATCCAGTAACACAATGATAGAGAGTAAAGTCAGATTTACTCTCTATACAAAAAATATTAAAAAAAGTTTTATCGAACAACATTTTGTAAAAACTTGCAAGTAATAACAATGAACAATACACAACGCAATAAAATTCAACTTTTTAAATAAAAATATTAAAAAAAAATTTTACTAAAAAAATTTCAAATAATAATTCTTGCAAAAAAACCGACTACAAAATAGGTATGACACCGCCTCCATATTGTATCATCATGTACTCTTACGAGAACTAATTGTATGTGCGAAGTCTCATAAGAATCGGATAAGTAGAAGTAGTTAAAATGAATATTTACTTTTCGTGGGCGTGGCACTGCCCACTTTTCTAATCTTAATGTTGTATTGTAACGATAACTAAATGTGCATGCAAAGTTTCATAAGAATCGGCTAAGTAGAAGTAGTTAAAATGCTTATTTACTTTTCATGGGCGTGGCACTGCCCACTTTTCTAATCTTAATGTTGTATTGTAACGATAACTAAATGTGCATGCAAAGTTTCATAAGAATCGCCTAAGTAGAAGTAGTTAAAATGCTTATTTACTTTTCATGGGCGTGGCACTGCCCACTTTTCAAAACATCATGTTGTATTGTAACGATAACTAAATGTGTATGCCATGTTTCATAAGAATCGGTTTAGTAGAAGTTGTTGAAAAATAATATTTACTTTGCATGGGCGTGGCATAGCCCACTTTTTTGATCCAGATGTAGTATTTAAACAGAAGCTTAGTGTGTGTGTAAAGTTTCATAAGAATCATTTCTTAGGAAATATCTGACATGAAACCTGCCCTTAAACCTGCTACAATTTCATATGTTTATAAAAAACTCCACGTGTTTGTTGTAAATTCAATCCGAAACTAGTGCCACTCATATTATTTCCCATTAAAGCCTGATACTGTGTTTAAATTTCATACGAAAAATTTTACATGTACTCATTATTAACTAACCCTTTAACTATGCTACAATTTCTTACGTTTGCAAAAATACTCCATGAGTTTGTTGTAGATTCCATGCGAAACAAATCGTTGCCTTTCTTCTTAAACCACG
The DNA here is from genome assembly GCA_956483635.1 of Panzeria rudis. Taxonomy (NCBI): domain Eukaryota; kingdom Metazoa; phylum Arthropoda; class Insecta; order Diptera; family Tachinidae; genus Panzeria; species Panzeria rudis. Next base: position 136,826,909 of record OY101450.1, on the reverse strand, counting down.
TAAGCGCCAACAACTAATTTTTCAGAAAACGAAAAAACTTAACTTTATAAATATGTGTTTTATAACAAAAATTTTTTTTTACAAAACATGGCTTTACGACTTTCTGAAGGGTTTAGCATCATTTTTTAAAAAAAATTTATTGCTAACAAGTAACTGTATCCAAAATTGTCGCTTACGTGTTTTTGGCGCAAACAGCAATTCGCAAATTTTGTCGCTTGGGAGGTTTTGTAAAATTAAAAAGCATACATTTCTGTGTTTAAATTAACATTTATTCTTATATTTTTTTAAAGAAAATGTTTATTCTCTTCAAAAAAAGTAGCGAAAGATGTTATATAAAATGTATACAAAGAAACTTATTACATATTAGTTATTTCACTCTTAAGCTCACGTTAAAAATTCATAATATTGTGACGTACATTCTGAAAAGGGCCGATAACTAATTAAACTTAAAAAACACTTAAAAAATCTTACTATTTAGTAGTAATAACGAGTTGTTAAAAAAAATGGTCAACTATTTGCCGGCATTACTTTTTTCAAACTTATCAAATCTTCATATTTTCCTTTTTAATGCCAATGGAGCTTTTGTAAAGTGCAGGCAACGTTAAATTGAGACCAACATAATTTTTGTTATGGGAAGACAAAAGACATTTATTTTCAAAATTCAATTTGTAGAATATGCCATGTTCATTATATTGCGTAAAAATGTAATAGCTCAAATTCGATCAATTTCATGTTTTTCCGTACATTTTACGGTTTGTATGGGAGCTACTGTAAGGAGTACAGATAGCGCTTTGAATCCTTTGAAATAAATATTGGTTATATTAAAATAATTGGGGTCGGTCTTAGAAATTAACCCTCTATGGGCACGCGTTAACTCCTTAGGGTCCGAAAACGAACTTCAGCTCAAAACGGCTTTTTGTACGGCATCCATGTTTACATATCGAGATAAAGCTTTCGCATACAGAAAAAAGCTGAATTTTATTAAAATAATGGGGGTTCGAGGAAGATTTGTGCTGTTTAGGATATATAGTTTTTGAGTTACTCGACGAGAAGTATCGTTTTTACCAAAGTTACTGACTTTCAGAGCCTGACGCCGCAAAAAGAATGCTCCGATTGGCCAGAAACTTTCCAGATTTTTTTTAATCTCAAAAACAAAGAATTTGGTGGATGAGACTTAAACATTTCCAGCTTTAAATATAAAAAGAGTTATATTTTGCATGCAAATGTCTTTTAGTATGGCGCTTACGAGGTTTTTGAAATGGCTTTAATTTCTTTTTCTTTTTTTCATACAAACTTTTCAAGATAAGGATGCAATCGGGTGGCAAATGTTATTTTCTACCATAAAAACCAAAAAAGTCAATTTCGAAAAAATGGCGCTTACGTGGTTTAAGAACAAACGCGACGAAATGCCACTCATATTTGGCCAATTCACAATCTGTTGTATGGGTTATAGGTCGTATAATGTTGTTGGTAATTTCCAAATAAACATTTGCTTATAAACATGCTTATGTGGAAATTACTAACAACATTTGTACGATCTATAACACATACAACAAGTTGTGAATTGAGCAATTGTTTCGCATGAAAATTTAAAATGTTGTATGTATATACATTTCATATGTTTTCATTAAGAAAAACAAATACTACTTCCGCAACATTTTTCCATGAACAATTAATGCCAATTTTTTAATATGTATTTTGACAGCATTTCACGTGAAATGTTGAACACAATACCAGGCTTAAAGCTTAAAATGCTTCTAACACATTTCATACGTTTTTCACAAGATGAAGATAGTACTACTTATGCAACATTTTCCATTAACAATTCAAAAAATTTTTTTATATATGTATTTTGACAGCATTTCACATGAAATATTAAACAGAGTGCCAGGCTTTAACTAACATTTTGTAGTTAGAAAAAAATATAAACAAATTAAAACTTTAAAGCCAGGCTATTAATTAAACGATTGTATCTTAAAATAGTAATCCCTTTAAATTTGTATAAAATGTTGTAAGCAATATATTAATAAATGTAAAGGAAAAGTATATGAAATACATATTTCCAGCATAAAAAAAACTAATTTATTTCATTTTTTTAGAGTTGTCGTCGTCAGTTAGCTAGTGACTGCAAAACAATAGGATTTATGAAATAAATCACAATTATTTCAATTCTGCTTTCTTTTAATTAATTGTTAAAAATTATAGCTTACAAACAAAACATAATAATTTATTAAAATCTACTAATTAATTAAACAAAAGAATTATATATAAAATTTTTAAAAGAATTTTCGAATGATTATTGCCATTACAATATGAATGGCCACAGTTATACCTATACATATATACATAGAAACCAGTGTTGCCACCAAAGAAACTGAAAATAGTACAGAAGTTAAAAGTCTTGTCGTTTTGTGTGTATTTTACTTGTAGCTGTGTAACTTGTAATTTTGAGAAACGGGCTCCTGGTTGCGAACTGAGCAATTATTTCGCAAGAGAATTTAAAATGTTGCAGTTACTTTTCATATGTTTTCCTCAAGAAGAATAAAGTACTACTTATGCAACATTTTTCCATGAACAATTTATGCCAATTTTTAATGTATTTTGACAGCATATCACGTAAAATGTTGAACAGAGTACCAGGCTTAAGTTAAAATAATTAAAAACTTTCGAAACATCTTAAATGCTTTAGCAACGGCAATGTTGAGCCAGCAAGTCATTCGTTGAGCTTGTCGAATGTGCAGAAAACTTTTTAGCGTCTTACAAAATCATTGAAAATGTTCAGAAAACTTTTTAGCGTCCTACAAAACCATTAAAAATACTTATTTAGTAGTGCTTTCCAGCATGTAAATATCTGTTGCAACATTAGTGTTGCGAGAGTATTTAAAAATAAACAAACGTTTGAAACATGCTATAGAGGTCTTTTGCACGGCTCTATTCAACAACTCATTGAAAAATGTTATCTGCAGAAATATTTTAAACTCTAATAGCAACATGTAGACAAACAACAATTTGGTATACAGCATGTTGATAAGCTCCAAACTGTTGCCAATATATTTGGCCAATCCACAAGCTGTTGTATTTGTTGTAGATCGCACAAATGTTGTTGGTAATTTCCAAATAAACATTTGCTTAGAAACATGTTTAAATAGAAATTACCAACAACATTTATACGATCTACAACATATACAACAGATTGTGAATTGAGCAATTATTTTGTTATAAAGACACTTCAGCTGAAATAGATTTAATAATCTTTAAATAGTTTGAACTTTAAAAAATATATTTGAGTAAAATGTTGTAACAATTTTATTGGATTTTTTGTAACAAGATGATAAGTACGCTCTCCAAGGTTTCTGATAAAAACAATTGCGTATATTTAGGTATAAGTAATATATTTGTTATAGAATAAAACTATCTTGACAAGAATTAAGACAAGACAAAATATGAGATATAAAAATTAAGGAAATGTCCACATTTTTTAATGTTTTTTTAAATTTTTTTTATCAGCACTTTTTTAGTTTTCTTGCTACTTTAAAACGTATAATAAAGTAAAAAAAACAATTCAGAAGCCATCTGTTTACTGTTTGCCTCAAGATTTCACTTTTAAAGATGCTTAAAGGCTTTACATGCCTGCAGTTTTAAATGAAAATCGAATAGAAAAGTTTTCAATATAAAAATCAACAAATTATTTCGTCAATCATCTCTAAAAATAAAATGTACAATTTGCATTGTGCTGCAGTTATTTTATTTATACATTTTGCTAGACATGAATTTTGCCAAAAACATGTATAAGTATTAGAGGGTTGCACAAGATGCCTTGAAGGTGTGTTTAAGACATTTGTTTTGTTTCAAATACTTTCACTACAGTGATGTTGTGGCGATCATATGTTGCAATGGAAACATTTTTAATGCATTTTTATGGTCCAAAGATGGTTTCCACATATTGTACAAATTCAAAAAATTATTTTCTTATTGCGCTTTGTAGTACATATTCAACGCAACATTATTGTTGCGAAAGTGTTTGAACCAAAACAAATGTCTTAAACACACATTCAAGACATCAACTTGTGCAACCCTCTAGTAAAAGTGTGTGTGTGTATTTGTGCATCAAACAGTAGCAACTAAATGTATGACCACACGGACAGATCGTTAAAGGGGCATAGATAGAGACATGTGTCAATAAACAGATGTTGCAAAGGCATATATTTAAGGCAGCATATTTTTTCATAGATGTCTCTGCAAGCAAATAGCTGGCATTAAAAATTTTATTTACAGCATCTTTTTATTATTTCATTCAAATCACTTACAGTCAGTTTGTTTATCTGAATTAGATTTTCGTTTGTTTGTTTATTTGTTTGTTTATTCACTCAAATTCTTTTTAATTCAAACCATTTAAGGCTTTTCTTTTTCATTACTGAAACATCTGAATTGTCACGTCTTTTTGTAATCGCCGTCATTGCAGTGTCATTAAATGTTATTTTTCTTCGTTTCTTTCTACTAATTACTTTCTTATAAGGTGTTTGTGACTTTTCTGGTTCATCTGGTCATTTGAATGCATGACGTTTTTAGCCGCTTGATATCTTCATCTGTCTATATGATTTGTGTTTTTGTAAATTATATAACAACAACCGCTAAATAAATGTCTGATGGACATTTGGAATAACTTATTTAAGATAAATGTTTTCCGTAATCCGTATCTTTAGAGCTGCAAGTTGAAAGCAAAAAAAAAATAATAATCAACCAGCCACAATTTCTCTATTGTTCGTACAAAGAGTTGCAATTTGTTTTAATTAAAAGCAAAAAGCAAAAAAAAAAACAAATCAGGAAATAACAGCAATTTGATTAGATTTTAAATAAACTAATTAACAATGAAAAAGTAGCCACTTCAATTTAATTGAAGCTTTAAGGTTGATAACATTGTTAAAAAAAGTGGGTGGCTATTAATTGTCAAAGAAAATAGTATCAGATTAATGGTTTCTTGTTATTAATTTTTTTTCAAATAATTGAAATAAAATTCCAATGTTTCAAAAACAAGTTGCAGGGTCGCAAACTGGAATTGCAATTTTGGATCAATACATGTTGGTGCAGGAAAAATGTCAAGGAGTAGCACCATATTTCTTTGATATGTTATGATTCCTTAATTACAAAAACAGTCAAAATAAATTTTTTTTCTAAAATAAGGGTGTTTTGAAGAGGCTGCTCTGCTCTCTTCTGAAAACCCCGAAATTCCCAAAGAAAATACAGAAAATCCCAAAAATGGGATTTTTAGTATTTTTGCTGTATTTATCTTATTTTTCGCCGAGCGCAAGTAATTTTTTAGAAAATGTTTAAAGGCACATTAGGCCTCAAAATTAGTTAATAGCCTTTTTGATTACAGCTTTGCGATTTGTGAAAACGTGTCTTGAAACTGATATTTGTTTTTACAAAATGTTGCTCGATAACATTTTTGAATATTTTTTTTTTGTATAGAGAGTAAATTTGATTTTAGTGGATTATTATTACTGGAAAAGTACTCAAACAAACACACCTAATATGAGCGGCATTTGTTTCGCATAGAATTTATAAAAATATGTGAGTTTCTTTAAGCCCTTATGACACTACATTTTTTCTTAATTTTTCAAATTTTTGGAGAACAGTGCAAATATAATATAATGGGAAATTTTACCAGGTGCAAAGAGTTCGGCTATATTAAGATAAATACCATATTGTCAAAGCTTTTACTAATGTTATCGATAAAAAATGGGGGCCTGTCAAAAAAAATGTAAAAATGTTCAACTTAAAATTGACATTTCAAGCTTGAAATATTAAAGTGTTGCCAAGTTAGCGGCTTATTCACGAATTCAGCGATTTACTGCCTCTTTTTTCAACTTTTTTTTCTTTTGTCGTTTTATTATAAATAAAAAGTAGGCAGCACTTAAAAAAGCCATTCCGTTTTGTTTACATTTTGTATAGTTGTTTCTCTCTATCATTTGCTATTTCTTTCTTTCAATCCTATAGCAAAACAATGCAAGAAAAATGTAGTGTCATAAGGGCTTTACACACGTATAACAGTGTAGCATACTTTTATGGTTAGTTAGTATTGATTACGTGTCAAATTTTTCGTATGAAAAACAATGTTGCTAGGCTTTAAGCTAAGATATAAAAAAAATTGACACGAATTGCTCACGAAATTTTTGCTCAATTCACAACCTGTTGTAAGTGTTGTAGATCGTAAAAATGTTGATGGTAATTTGCACATAAACATGTTTCTAAGCAAATGTTTATTTGGAAATTACCAACAACATATATACGATCTATAACACATACAACAGGTTGTGAATTGGCGAATTGTTGCAGAAATAGTACTCGGTTTATTTTGTGAAAAACATATGAAATGTATCTACAACATTTTGAGTCTTCATGCGAACTAATATGAGCCCCACTTTTTTCGTGCGGAATTTACAACAAACACATTGGGTTTCTTAAAAACGTGCACAATTGCAGCATACTTTTAAGGGCTAGTTATGATTGGTTACTTGTCATATTTTCGTATGAAAAAACTAATTTTAATCAAAATTTTTCGCAAATTTGAGCCGATTTCCTTGCTTTAAGCATGGTATTGTTTTCAACATTTCACGTGAAATGCTGTGAAAACAAATAAAAAAAATTGGCATGAATTATTCATGAAAAAATGTTGCTTAAGTAGTAATCTGTTTTTCTTAAGGAAAACATATGAAATTTATTGGCAACATTTTAAGTTTTCATGCGAAATAATATGAGTGCCACTTTTTCCGCATGGAATTTACAACAAACACATGAAGATTATAACAAACGTACATGTAAAGTTTTTCTTGTGAAATAATCAATGTTGCCCAACATTTTTCACAATTTGGCTTTAAGCTAGAAAGGTTCCTCAATAAATTGCTCGAGTTAAATTTTTTTAAATCTACATATTATGTTGCTCGCAACATTACTGTTGCGCAAGTGTTTGCAAAAGAACAAATGTCTTTAAAATGCCATTAAAACATCTATTTCTAACCAGTGCTATTAACAATACAGTTTCTTTTACCTATTTGCATCAATTGATAAAAAAAAAACTAGCCAAAAACTATTTTAAAAATTTGTTTCATATTATGAAAACAAATTACTATCGAGCTATGCAACATCTTGTGAAGTAACAACATCTTGTTCTTCCACAAAATAAAATATACAATTTTGTTGATAAAAGCAACAAACAAATTAACTTAAAAGATTATAGGTTTAGCTTTTTAACGTTTATAGATTTTTCATTTAAAGTAAAACTTATAGCAAAATAATATGTGAGTCTTCTTCTCTACTCTTTCAAGATTTATTGACTTGTCTTGATAGATAAAACTATTCGTAAACCAGAATATTATAATCTCACATTTTTGCAAATAAGAAGACAAAAAAAGAAACAAGAAACTGAAAGAAAAACTCTTTTAAATTCTTCAGGCTTACAAGAAATTAACATACGTAGTGGCTTTTTAGTATAAATTCTTTAGCTCATTAGGGTTCAATGATTACAACTCTGTTTATCTATTTACATATTCATGCAACATTTAAAGATGTATGTATGGATGTATGTATGTATAGGCAACATTTCCTCTACTACAGCTTTTTGCCTATTCAACCACTCTAGTTGCTGCCAAGTCATGATCACCATCACCATCATCATCATCATGATCATTGTCGGTCGTCGTTGTCCTCATCTTTTACTCCATTAACATCTGCTCTGTACGTTTGCTAAATATTGTTGCAGTTGCCATTGCTGTTGCTGCTGCTGCTGCTCGATATTGCTATTTTCTACTCCTCCAATTTCTCAAGACTTAAATTATACAACTTTGTTGTTATTGCTGTTTCTGTTGCTGCTTTTAGTATCTATTTTCGACTCTAACAATGGGATGATGTTGTAGGAAAAATAACTTACAAAAAAATGCCAGCTTTAGAAAGAAAAAAAATTTGTATCTTACCACAACAACAAAAAGTCATGCGAATCTATCTTTTAAGAAAAGAAATCAACAAAAACAACGACAAATAAAATTTACATTGAGTTCTTTTTCTTTATAACGAATAAAAGAAAGACAAAATTAAAATAATAAGAAGAAAAAAAAAAATACGCCACAACAATGACTAGATACATGTTTATAAACTTAAAAACCGGATTATTTCTACCAATAGACAAACTCACGGACAGAAGTACGGACGGACTTACGATCAGAGAAGCAGACAGACAGACAAGCTACTCGTATCTGAAAACAACTTCAACTTGACAATCCCTGGGTAAACAAGTTTGCCTCAAGCTGCTTTTTAAATATTTTTATTTCATCATGTTACTGCAGGAGCGGAGTAGTGCAGTACGGTACGGTACTGTGCTGTGCTGCGCTGTGCGATGTTGGTGAAGTTGGTGGTTGTGTTTTAGTGTACTCGAGCAATATTGTGTCTGTTTGTTGCATTAATAGACCAGTCAGTCGGTCCGTCTGTCCGTCCGTCCGTCCACCACAGTGCCAATATCCAGAGGCAAGATGCAACTCATACTTAAACAAAACTTCTTTATACGTTTAAAGACAAATAATGTACGAGTATATTGTAGATAATTTTATTGGTAAAATAAACTGAAACAAAACAACAACAAAAAACTGCATACACTCTACAATCTTATGAATTTCTACAAAAATAAAACAAACTGAAAGAACTTTTTTTTGTGTGTTAAGTTTTTGAGAAAAATAAAGACACCTATTTCTAGTTTTCTTCGTGAAAATGTTTCTTTTCTTTACACTTTTTTGTTGTTGTTTTGGTATGAGTGATTTTGTATGTGTTGGTTGGTTTGTTGCGCGGAGAACTGATTGCAGCAGTCTATTTTTATGTTTGGAAACTTCTATTTTTTTTTCATTTTTTTCCTGTTAAGATGAGGTTGTCTTTAAGGTTTGGGTTAGAGTACAATGACATATTCATGCTGGCCATATTGTATCTATCTAAAATTTATGGAAAAGAAAGAAATTTGTTTTGGGTTACATGGGATTTTCGCAGGGAGTTCTGTGAACCTGAAAATCATTAGTGCTTAGTTCAGTATAAAATAATTAATACAGCTTCAAATATATATTAATGAGAAAAATTGAAGAGGAAATTTTCTAACTGAAGTATGATTTTACGTTAGATTTGTCATACTTAACATTCGCAGCATGTTGCGAAAGAAGGACCATTTAAATCAACATTTATTAAAAGCCGAAAAATAACGCTGTAAAACACAAACAAAAATTACATGGTTCTAACAAATAATTCTGCTAGAGGGCAACAAAAAAATTTATACATATACCGGCGTTTTAAAAGTTTACACCTGGAACTCAGTTAAGAGGGAGTTAAAATCCCTCCTCCCACTTTTGCGCATAGTTATAGGGAGTCGGCATAGGAAATCTTGGTAGTCTTGAGTTTAATGTGAGCACATCAGCACTTTTATGTAAAACTCCACGGGGCACAATTTTGTAGAACATTTTAACCCACTAGTTCATCTTTGTATGGCTCGTTTTATCTCTTTCTTAAAAAAGGGGGCTGTAAAGTTCCCTTCAGCAGCTGATATAGCGGGCTGAAATGTTCTATAAAAATATTTACCATACATTCAACTAAAGTTCTTTAAATACACCTAAGCTAGAGACTCAACTGGAATGCCAGAATTCATTCAGAGCTTAAAATGTGTTTAAGGGATAATTTCGTACTTATTTGCAATTAGTACTCGGCATAGATCTTATAAGCCTTACGTTTAAGGCATTATTTGTGTTCACAATATTTATGTAGAAACCCACAAGGAACATTTATGTGGAATATTTCAGCCGGATATATTGACGTTGCAGGGGAACTTTTTGCCACTTGGGACAAAAAGAGTCATATTACGAACAGTTAGTTAACCTTCTAAAACTCCTCTTCAGGGGCACTAAAGCGGTCTTGATTGTTCCACAAAAATGTTCCACTTGGTGTTTTACATAAAAGTGTTGACCACACTTTAAACGTAAGTCCTACAATATATTCTATGCCGAGTCTATGTGCAAAGAAAGAATTTAACTTCCCCTGAAAGAAATCCCAGATGTAAGCTTTCAAAATGCCGATACACGTATGTATTCTTTTTTTGGTAGCTTCTACCAGAATCAGTTATTAGAACATTGTTAAAAAAAATATTTTAATGTACAATTTTTATAAAAATTAGGTGACTATTTTATTCCAAATTTAAAAAAAAAATTAAAACAACCTATTCATAGAAATAACGTAAAAAAAATACAGTGGTGCTCAAAGTTCGTGACAAATTTTTCATTTTGCTACATAAGGTGTGTTTGAGAACTTTTCAAGTAATGTTTATCCAGTAATACAATGATAGAGAGTAAAATCAAATGTACTCTCTATCCAAAAAATATTCAAAAAAGTTGTGGAGCAACATTTTTTAAAAACTTGCAAGTAATAATAATGAACTTAAATAACGCAATAAACTTCAACTTTTGTCAACAATTTATATTAAAAAATTGTCACATAAAACTAGAAAAGGTTAAATTCAATGTTTTTTTATTTTATTTACATTTCAAAATAAACTTTATTTATTTATAAACATGTTTTTATGTTGCTAGTTGTTACTGGAAAAATTTTCACCGGTAAAATCCAGCAAGTTCTTAGCAACAAACATGTTTCATTTACTCTCTCATTACAAATGTTTAAAAGTAAACGAACTCAAACACACCTATAGTGTTATTTCACATGTTGTATTAAAATGTTGCAGATACATTTTATATGTTCTTCACACAATGAACAAAGTACTACTACTGCAACATTTTTTCATGAACAAATTATGCCAATATAATGTTGAACACAGTAGCAAATTTTAGCATGAAAAAATTATTTTGAAATATTTGAAAAATTCACAAACCTATTACACTGTGCAACTAAATGAAACTTTTTTCATGAACTTTGATTACTAATATATTTTTTTGATGTGTTATGGTCCGTCCCCTAACTACAAAAACAATCGAAATTTAAAATTCTACGGATACTGTTTTTATTTCTAAAATTGGGGATTTTACAAGAGGCTAGCTGCTACACTAATTTCATCATAACTTCAAAACGTGTTATCCAATTTCCTCACAAAAACACCAAAAAACTTGGAATAAAATTACCTTTAAGCCGTTCTAACATTATTTTTTTATTTACTAAATGGCTTCGGAATTATTCAGACCGCAATGATGGAAAATATGTTTTTTATGCGAAATTGGAAAATTTTTATTATTAAAAAATTTACAAAAAATTTAAAATGGCAAAAGCTTACCAATTTTATTAACTGATCTTAAAGCCACATATATTACAAATCAAACAACCCTTATTTCATGAAAATCAATGGATAAATATTGATTTTATTCATAATAAAGTGAAATCATCTGATTTTTGCTAGAATTGCGAATATGTATTTACACTGTACAACAAATATATTTTTTTTTAAACAAGATTTTTACAACTGATTCTGGTAGAAGTCACCGAAATAATAAATACGTGTATCGACATTTTTAAAAATTTACATCTGGTATTTATTTTGGGGGGAGTTTAATTGCCCCTCCCCGCCCTTTTGCAAATAGTTATACTGACTCAACATAGAATATCTTGTAAGGCTTACGTTTAAGATGTATGATAAGTTCAAGAATTTTATGTAAAACACCACGAGGAAAATTTTCGTGGAACAATTAAGCCCGCTATTGCACCTCTGAAGGGGAGTTGTTTGCCCTTTATCTATTTATGGGGCAAAAAGACCCATAGCCTGAAGATCTAGAGGGTTAAAATGTTCTACAAAAATGGTAATCGAGTTATTTTACATAGAAATGCCCAACACACCTATATGTTAAAAGTAAGGCCTACAAGATATACTATGCCGAATCAGTATAACTATGTGCAAAAGGGGGATAAATAAAATAAATCCCAGATGTAAACTTTCAGAAGGCCGATACACGTATGTATTTTTTTTTTTTGGTGACTCCTACCACAATCAGTTGTAAAAACCTTATTATTTGAAGAAACAAAATGATTTTGTTGTGTAACATAAATATTCGCAATTTTAACAATAATCAGGCTATTTCACAATATTATGAATAAAATCTATATTTATCCATCGATTTTCATAAAATAAAGCTTATTTTATTTGCAATAAATGTGGCTTTATTATCAGTTAATAAAATTGGTGACTTTTTGCCCTTTTCGATTTCTTATAAAATTTTTAATAAGAAAATTTTACCAATTTTGCACAAAAAATATATTTTGCATCATTCCGAAAGCCTTTAGAATATAAAAAATAATATTAGAATGGCTAAAAGGTAATTTTATTTCAAGTTTTTTTAGTATTTTTTTGTAAGGGAATTGTGTAGCCTTTTTCCAACTTATGATAAAATCGGTGGAGCAACGTCTCAAAAACTCGATTGTTTGCAAAAATCGGATAATTTCACTTTATTGTGAATAAAATCAATCGATTTTCGTTAAATAAAGCTTATTTTATTTGTGATATATGTGGCTTTGCGGCGAGTGAATAAAAACAGTATCATTGCAGTTTTCGATTTTTTATAATTTTTTAATAAATAAAAATATTTAGATTTTGCATAAAAAATATATTTTTCATCATTGCGTTCTGAATAATTCTGAAATCATAGAGTATATAAAAATAATAATAATAATGTTACAACAGATTAAAGGTAATTTGTTTTAATAGTTTTTAATAGTTTTTGTAATAAAATTGAACAAACCCTTCAGAAGTTATGATAAAATCAGTGGAGCAGCCTCTTCAAAAATCCCAAATTAAAAAAAAAAATTCCCATAGAATTTAAAATTTCAACAGTTTTTGTATTTAGGGGACGACTATAAATAACACTTCAAAAAAATATAGTGGTTTTCCCCGGCATTTTTCTTGTTGCATAGTGTTATATGAGTTGTATATTGTACAAATAATTTATAAACATCTGCAACATTATTTCATAAATATTTAATATTACATAAGTTTTTCATAACGAATTTGACATTTTTTCTCATGAAATGGTGAGGCTTTAAGCTTAGAATTCTGAAAAATAACTGCCCAATTCAAAACCTATTTTATGACATTTATGTTGTAAAAATCTTGTTCTTAATTGCCATAAAAATCATTTGGTTAGCAACATGTTTATGTAGAAATCATCAACAACATTTATACGAAAAAAGAGTCATATTTGGCCAATTCATAATCTGTTGTATGTGTTGTACATCGTATAAATGTTGTTGGTAACTTCCAAATAAACATTTGCTTAGCAACATGTTTATATGGAAATTAACAAAACATTTTTACGATCTATACCACTTAAAACAGTTTATGAATTGAGCAATTCCTTTACACATTGAAGACAAAATGTTGCTTAAATGTTATCAGATACATTTCACACGTACAGATTATAACTTTGCAACATTATTTCATAAGAATTTTTTTACTAATTTTTTCATATGGAATTTTAATGTCTTTTTAAAACAATTATGACCCCGCAACTGAATAATTTATATTAATTTATCTTGTTGTTCAATGTTTATTGTTTCTCTACATTAGGCCAAATTTAATTAAATTCAAAACTCTACCGATTTTGATTTCAAGAAAAAAGACACTTATCATTCATTCACAGAGCACGTCATGGCCGAATTATCTATTTCTTAAAAAAAAATATTTTATTGAAACCATATTTTTAGATTATGAACTATATTTTTGTTAACAATTATTCATACATATTTGTTTTTAAAAATAATTCAATAAATCACTGCCTTAAAGTTAACTGGATGACCAAATAATCCGCACAAAAGGGGTATGACAAAAGAAAAAAAAATCACAAGCAAATAAATTTTCGAACTGGCATAAAGAGATAACATTTTTTTCTTGCGTTACAAAGTAAATTATTTTATTTTAATTTTATTTCTATTATTATGATTATTGTTGCTAAAATATTGTATTTATTATTCAAAGCAAAAGTATGCGTCATTTTTAAGTTGGTCGGTCGGTTGGTCGGTCTTAAATCATTTTTTTGCAGTTTTTTTGTTGTTGTTGCGTTTTGCTTTAAATTACGGTTTTTGAACAATTTCTCAACATGTTTTCTTCATTATGTTTTTAATTTGTTAACGATCAATATATTTTTTTGTAGTTGTTAATTCTTTTTTTAGTTTGGTTCGAATGGTATTGAACTAAATTAATGGTTGGATATCAGGCCAGTCAAACCATGCGGCAGCCAAAGCGCTTGTCTGTCCATCAGTCAGTCACCACACAAGTTCCATGTCTTGTTGCGCATAAATACGAAATCAAAAGAAAAATTAAACAAAAAATAATAATAAAAATGATATTTATTTATGTTTCTTTAAGCTTAACAAAAATTACGCTACCAAAGTCCAAAAGCTATAGAAATATGACAAAAAAATAAATATTACGATTTAATGCATTGATCGAATCATGTAGTATGTAACTATGACTGACGACAGACTTTTTTCTGGCATTTGTCGTCATTGAGTGACTTGAATCATACGGCAAAATAAGCAAAATTTTATGTTTAGACGAGTGCAAAAGCAAAGCAAATGTGTTAAAATATACAATATATGTGCAATGCATACATACATGCACTGAAAAAATTATTTTATATAAATTCAACAAATGCCATTCATTGAGCTAGATTCATTAATTTGTTGCAAAAATACGTTTATTCAATGTACGCATGCATTGCTTTAATGAAACTATTCATTAAAGCTCAATGTAAAACGTTTCATTGAATACATTCATTGTTGTTATTCCTTAACAAAATTAATTAACCAGTTCATTGATTTAGCGTACTAGAGGCTCAGGTAAAAATTAATGAACAGATCGTTGAAACAATGAACTTTTTCCTTGAACTTTTGGCTCAGTGCATGAACACACAAAGTATGTATTTAAAAAGTTACATACAAAGTTACATGCTTGTTCATCTGTTAAGGAACAGAGTCTTAAAATAGTGTTATCTTTAAATTTTAATATAAATATATTTAAAAATGTATTAAAATATTCGAGATATTCTCAAGAATCTATATTTCAAAAACATATATATTTTTAAATACAAGTAAGAAAATAAAAAACATGATTGATTATGAAGCTCATGTTTTTACTTTGATATTATAAACTTCTTAATCGTATGATTAGTTTTTCTATGAGATTTTTAGGTAAAGGTTTCCTGACGATTTCCATTAAGGCATGGAGTTACGGGGTAGCTGTGT
Organism: Panzeria rudis; assembly: GCA_956483635.1. Taxonomy (NCBI): domain Eukaryota; kingdom Metazoa; phylum Arthropoda; class Insecta; order Diptera; family Tachinidae; genus Panzeria; species Panzeria rudis. Next base: position 136,811,654 of record OY101450.1, on the reverse strand, counting down.
TCTAAAAAATTGTTGCCGCCGAAAACCTAATTGGAGTTGATCATACATTTGACTCATCTAGGAGTATGCTAGGCGCTGCTGGGGCCGAATTCTGTAATTTCAATAAGCCACAATATTTGTAAGGGATTCCAACTAAGGGTTAGAGATAGGGGACAAGTATGTTTTGAGAAAATGCTAGGAACGAAAAACTAATGGACGTCGTTCAGACATATAAGCCCCCCCCCCCCCCCCCTATTAGGACTCCTAGGCGGTTATGCAACTTTTTCGTCTATATACTTCTAGTATCCATTGTAAATTTTGTATAGGAGGAGCCCACTTAAGGAGCCCACTGGATATAGGGGATAAGTATGTTCAGATAAAATGTTGGGAAGGAAAAATTATGGGGCAGTTATTACATTTTATCACTCTAGGAGTAACTCTGTGACAGTTATGAAGTCTTTTATCCTGTTCAAATAGTGCTATCAGCTTATTTCAATGTTCGAATCGATGAAACTCAATTTGTAAAAACTGCTATCAAACATATATGATCGCGAATATCAGGAATTGACGAAAAATTAATATGCATAGGATTTAGACGTCATGAATAGTGCAGATAGCACTATTTGAATATAGGCCCTCGATATACTTTTCTATATTTTAATGAAAAAATAATAAAATTTGTTTCTTAATTTTTTTTCTAAATGGTTGAAAAATAAAAATTTTGATAGAAAATTTTTTTTGGGACATCTCCGAAATTACTAACCTAATTAAAAAACAATATTGGTGTGATTTAAAAATAATATCAGGGACCGTAACTGTTATGACTTTTTTCGAAAAACTCAAATAATAATAGTTATTTTTTGACCAATATGTTTTTGGTCAAAAATAGTGGTTATTTTTTGACTACATATTATTTTTTAGGTCAAAAATAAAATTTAAAATGTGACTGATATTATTTTAAGTCAAAAATAAAACTTAAAATTTGACCGATATTTTTTTTGTCAAAAATAAAAGTTAAAATGTGACTGATATTTTTTTGGTCAAAAATAAAAGTTAAAATTTAAAAAAAGAGCAAGTAATAGTTGGAACTAATAATCTCCCATGGTGAATATCCTAACGGGTGTTTTTTTAGAGGTATAGAACTTCGAATTGAAATAAAACACAAGAAAATCGTTTTAATGTCCATCAATTTGGCTTTATTGGAAGGATAATTTTATGCCATTAATGTTTAAATATGATTTCGGGCATGTGGCGGCCGCGGCTGGCTCGAATAAAGCCAATTCTACAGGTCCAATTTTCAATCACTTTTTTGGAGCATATGGGGCCGTATGTTGGCAATAACGCCACGAATGTTGGCTTCCAAGTCCCCTAACGTTTCTGGTTTGTTGGCGTAGACGAGCGACTTCACATATCCCCAAAGAAATAATCCAATGGTGTCAAATCCCACGATCTTGGTGGCCAATTGACAGGTCCATTCCGCGAAATTATGCGCTCATCGAATGTTTCCTTCAATAAATCGATTGTGACGTGCGCTGTGTGGCATGTAGCGCCGTCTTGTTGGAACCACAACTCATCCACATTCATGCCATCCAATTCGGGAACAAAATAGTCGGTTATCATGGCTCTATACCGGTCTCCATTAACGGTAACTGACTCTCCAGCATTATTTCGGGTCCTCTTCAACACTTTGCTCTACAGCGGCAATTGTTTCTTCGGTGCGCACTGTTCGACGTCTCTGCGGATGCGTATTATCACATAGAGTAAACGTAGTGCGAAAACGATCCATAGTTAACCGAATTAATTGCTCTGATGGACGATTATGTCGACCATAAAATGGACGGAGCTTGCGGTAAACTTCGCGAACTGAACCATTATTTTCGAAATAAATTTGCACGATTTGCAAGCGTTGTTCTTTTGTCAACCTGTTCATGATGAAATGGCAAACCAAACTAAATATTAATCACTTGACAGCTGACAAAATGGCCGCCAGTTAAAAAAGTGATGCCAACTTAAAGTTCTATACCTCAATAAAAAACACCCATTACAAATCAACATCGATTTAACTTGTAAGTGAATATAAGGAGCATCAATAGCTCCTATATACAATTTCGTTAAATAAATTGGTTCAATATCACTAATATCAAGCATGACAATAGGTTAAAATTAGGGATGTAACGATACGCCGTTTTGCCGATCCGATACCGATTCCGATACTTAAAAATAAATATCGCCGATACCGATACGAATATTTAAATTGAGTTCAAATTTAGATTAACAAAACTCAAAAAGGGACATTTTTTTATTAAACAAAATTACATTGTAAGAGATTATTAATATTTAAAATTGATATTAACCCAGTATATAAAATTGGAAGTAATTTTTAAGGAACAACATTTTTATTGCTTCCAAAGAATCTATATTAAAAATATGCAGATAATTAGTAGAAATGCAAGTACAAATTTGTAATTCCTTTATAATTAAAAAAAACTCGCCATGCTTTTTAAAAAATCGATTTTTAAAGGATATTTGTCAACTATTATTCTTCTAAATAACTTAATAGTTTATATTTATTCACTTAAATTTACATGAAAACAGTTTTATGTTTAAATTCGCATAAAAAGAAACAAGTTCTAAAAATGGGTAATTTTTCATCCTTTTTTTAAGGAATCATTATAGAGCACCGAAAAAGATATTTGTCCTAACATCGCTTCAAATTCGGTATTGGTAATCGAAAAAGAGAACTTCTTGCAATGACAAGCAAATGTGAAACTAATTAGAAATTATCCAAATTTGCAATATTTCCAGATCGCGAATTCTACATTTTTATTACTTCTTTGGAGTGTTTTTTTTTGGCAATAAGATTTAAAAAACAACGAATTGAATTTGAAAATAACAGCGTAAAATATTATTAATTTTTAAAATTGATATTAATAAGATTTAAAAAATAACGAAATGAATTAAGGCCCTAATTGTGTAAATCACGTCACCAAAGTGAAATTTGTATACAGAACAAAAACAAAATTTCAAATATTTTATCAATTTATTTTATTTTTCATACAAATTTTAAAATATTTGATAGGTAAAGCAACGCTTTAATTTCTATACGTTTGTTTGGTGAAAAATTTGTATGAAAAGCAAAAACAAATATTTGAAATTTTTTCAAATTTATTGTTGCTTTAACATAAACTTCACTTCGGTGATGTGATTTACACAATTAAGGCCTTAGTTCTTGGTAAAATTAACAAAGAGAAATAATTTGTCAAAAAAAAATTAAAAAAAAATTTTTAAAGTATCGTCGTATCGACAGAAAAATATCACCGATACCGATGTATCGGAAAATCTGAAGTATCGCCGATATATCGGTATCGGTATTCGTTACATCCCTAGTTAAAATAAACAAAGAATGCTGGGGTATTGACTTCCAAATTCATTTAAATTTTAACTTTTATTTTGACCAAAAATATATCGGTCAAATTTTAACTTTTATTTTTAACTAAAAAAATATCAGTCGCATTTAAACTTTTATTTTTTACCAAAAAAATATCGGTCAATTTTTAACTTTTATTTTTGATAAAAAAAAATTTCGGCCACTTTTTAACTTTTATTTTTGACCAAAAAAATATCGGTCAAATTTAACTTCTATTTTTGACCGAAAAAGTATGAGTCAAAAAATAACAGTTATATTTTGACTTTTTTAGTAACAAAATACAAGTATTTTTAGATTTGTATTCCTTACCTCACGACTATCGTATAGACAAATTATTTCTGTCTGACTTTTTTAACTGAAATTTTGATAATAACTGTTATTTTCGGTCCCTGCACACAGAAAAAAAGGAATGTAAAATCCACATGCCGCAATTTTGATTGCAAATCATATTAAATTTACAAGAAATAATTTGTGTGTTAGTGTTTACTTGCTTTGTTCATTGCTACAATTCACTGCTCTGCTTAGTTGTGTGACTTGTTGTTGTTTATTCTTACATGTGTCGTCTATGTATACGACAATAAACGAATTACCAGCGAATATGTGCTGCTGCTGGTTTAAAATTACTATTGCTTCATATTAATTTTAAACGGAAAATAATTAATCTAACCTTAAATCATCGTTAAAACAATTTTGTTATAAACGTTAAGTTTCATTTTCAGTCGACATGACTATAACTTTAATTTCAAATAAGTTTTATGTTAAATAATCATTTAAATCATGTTGAATTAAAATGAAATGCATTTTACATACGATGGTATTTATTTAGTGTATAAGTAAAGAAAAGTTTGAAGCTGTTGTGGCTGCAGTGGTTAGCGCGTGGACTATCATGCAGGTGGCACGAGTTCAAATCTTGGCTGGGGCAGTCAGCTACAACGAAAAGTTTTCTGATGACAATCACGTAAGTAAAATAATTAATAAAATAGCTACATTAAAGTCATGTTGTTTCAGCTTGATATAACTTTAATTCAACATGATTCTTTGTGTTGTTCCAATATCAAATTCACGTTGTTTCAACTTGAAATAACTTTGATTCAACATGATTCTTCGTGTTGTTCCAATATCAAAATCACGTTGTTTCAACTTGAAATAACTTTGATTCAACATGATTCTTCGTGTTGTTCCAATATAAATTTTACGTTGTTTCAACTTGAAATAACTTTGATTCAACATGATTCTTCGTGTTGTTCCAATATCAAATTCACGTTGTTTCAACTCGAAATTACTTTGATTCAATATGATTTTTCGTATTATTTCAGTATCAACTTCATTTTGATTTAACTGTACTGGAATATTAAATCAACATGAAATATATTTAATGCAAAAGGAAAAATATTCTTTCAAGATTATTGTAAATCATGTTGATTTAACATGAAACACCTATGAAGCAAAATCACTACCGAAAGATGTTAAGTTAACCTGGTTTTCGACGATTTTACATGGAAATTTTTCAGTGTGTGGATAATATTGCTACCGAATTTTGGTTTTTTTCTGTTGTAATTGAATAGACCAACCCGTCATCCAGTTATGTTAACATTTGATATGCAACTGCTTAATTTTTTAAAAAAGTGTATATCTCCAAAACTAGAGCCAAAAAAATAAACCAACTGTAGATTCGGACCGACTGCAGATTCGGAGATGTTGAAAACTTCACAAGCATCATTTACTTCCTACAAAACTTTTTTATGGTTTTTCCTAAATTTGAGCGAATGGCGGGCGGTACGTCTTATCCCCAGCCGATTGACCTGAACATTTGGGCTGGTTCATTTTTTTAATCTTTTCTCATCATAGATACTGGGGGGTGAGACTGGGAAAATTGAATAAAGGTCACCCTTATATAAATATGTTTTGCTTGAAAATGATTGCATTCTTTTTAGCAAACTGCCTGTAATATTGTTTGTTTGATTTGTCTGTCTTGGCATTAATGTGGGCATATTGGGCGTGCTTTTTGATTACTTGACGGTTGTATATGTTGTGGTTTGTATTGTTGTTTTTGTTGTTGCTGTTGTTGTTGTTGTATCTTTCATTATCGCTGTTTTTAAATCTATGGAATGCAGAAAGGTGGTAATTAATGCAGAGCTGTTGCCAGTTCCAGCCAAGTTACAGAAACATAGAAAAAACATAACAAATCTATATTGTGGTTTGATTTTTTTATTTTTTTATATTAATTTTGTTTTTGATTTGTGGTATTTTGATTTTTCTTCTTTCTACCAACCAGCCAGCAACAATCTGGTTTAGGAATTTTACACACTAACAACATTTCAGATTTTCAAATCAACTTATTAGAGTGCGTAATGTTAACAAACTGTCAAGAGTTGGTAAATATTTTTTATTTATTTATTTATATTTTTAAGCACTTTAAAAAATTGTGTTTTATATGTTCGCATAACATTCTTCAACACCTTGTTTAATGGTAACAGCTGGAAAAATGCGAACAAAGCCAAAGTGGCCATAAACTTGGTTGTATATGGAGAAGTGATGTTTGCTGGTTGGTTGGTGTCTCCTTAAAAAAAAGAAAAAAATCTGTAATTTTTGTTTAATAAATTACGTTATTTACATAACATTGACCCTTTACAATGAACGCACAGTGCAGCACAGCGTATATGGAAGTAATTAAGTTGATAACAAAAAAATTACATTTACATTTAAAAGAAAATCACGACTTAACAGCGAGAAATTGTAACAGGTTTTTTTTCTTTGTGAAAAATGAATTATTTATTTTCAAAACATTTTCAGTTTAGAAAAATGTGAAGCTAAAGAAAAGCAATAAGAGCACAACAACGGACATTTTTTTCTGGTCTTTTTTTTGTTGTTATTGAGATTTATTACTTTAAGTATCAAGTTCTGGTTTAAGAAATACAAATTCTAACGACAACTCTACGAAACGTATAGCCAGACTACTAAATAACTCACATGCTATTTGCATTGTAGTGAAATTAATGTGTCTGTGATTCATTTTACTAATTTGAATAAATGGTATACACACTTTTGAGATCTATACGAGGGTGGCTTCACTTAGATCGCGGACTTTAGGGATAGAAAATAATGGGTGAATAATTAAACTAAAAGGGAAGAATTGTGTCCAAAAATATTTCTAGCAAAAAAACCGACTAAGAAAGAGACCCATACAGCGAAGAGTTAGAAGGTTAAGATGTTCCACATAAAATCTTTTCGGGCCATAAAAAGTTCGTTATCAGCTCACGATAGCGAACACCATTCACAGTAACTTCCTGACCGGCCTCATTTTGGACAAAAATACGGCCCGATGATGCCGCCAGCCCATAGACGGCACCAAACAGTCACTCTTTGTGGGTACATTGGTTTTTCGACATCTCCTACATAACCGGTTTGCTCAAATTTTTGCACGATTTTTTCGATTGTACGCACATTTGGACGATTAAATTGACCGAAAAAATCACGAAGTGCACGATATGCATTTTGATTTGAACGCCCATTTTCATAATAAGCCTGAATAACTTTAACGCATTGCTCGATTGTGTATCTTTTCATGGTTCAAATTGAGTTAGTCTGAAATTGAGAAATGTCAAATGAAATGCTGAAAAAAACTTGACGTTTAGGTGTGGTTCACATTTAACAGCGGCCCTTAAAATTTAACCACCCTTTATATTTTTTTTGTGCCCAGTGTCAGAATCAGTCGTTAAAATCATATTCTTGTTGTTGTTGCATATGAATTCATAGCGAGTTTGCATTACATATCTATATTATATGAAGCTGGAAATGTTTACTACCCCCGTTTATAATTGTTTTCTCTTTCTTGGATTTAAAAAATATAACTCGATGTTTAAAGGGTTTTCATCAATAAAAAGTTGAAATCTTTAGTTGATGACTATTTTAGCCACCTAGGAGATTTTTGCTATAAAAATATTTTGAAAGATATCAAATATCACTGAAAAAGTTCTTTCAAGCTAAAAACAGTCTGTCATGCCAAAATAGCAAATTTAAGGATCGAAGAATTCCCTAACCGACCTCGTATGCGCTCTTTAAAGGTGGTTATAATTGAATTAAAAGTCGTTTTTTGCAACATCAATAAATATTTTATTCATTTGACTATTAACAAAATGAATAAAAATAAATTGTGCAAAAAAAAACTGAAAATTAAAGCTCTAAATAAAAAGTAGTTTTTTTCATTATTTCTTCACTAAAAGCATAATATGAGAGTGTCAGTTAGAGAAATAGAAGAAGTGAATGCAAAACAAAAAGGAAGTTAGAGAGTGGTCGGCTGTACCGAATCTTTTATAGCTTTCAGTTAAATGTTAAAGAAAAAAATATGTACTGAAAACCTATGCTTATCGCATTTTTATGAGACATTGAAGCTTTTTAGTAAAAGTTTTCCAATATTTGCAGCCTGTTCCACGATGTCAAACGAATGAAAGTGTTGGACCTTTAATCGAAAAACAACTGATTTGTGTTCCACTGTAACCAATTTTATTTATTTATTTGTGATGGAACGCATATCATATTTATTTCGTATAGAAACAAACCTTTTGAGATATTTCCGTTTTAGAAGCTTTTTAAAGGTTTTGAAGTGAAGGCCAAATAATTTTTTCTTAGTTCTTAGAAATATTTCTCGCAAAAACAAAAAAAAAACGATTAAACTAAAAAAGTCCCATAAAAATGCCAAAATGAAAAAATTGCCAAAACGGAAAAGGCGCTTAAAGGGGGAAAGCACAAAAAATCGCCAAAACTAAAATAATCGTCAAAACAAACAAAAAAAAAAGCGCAAAAACTCAAAAACCACCGAAACTAAAAATATTGTAAATGATTTCAGTAAAGTGCGACTTTGGCTTGTACACGAAGGTTTCCCTTTTCGTTTTTGCTGCTTTTTTTACTTTGGCAATATTTTCGTTTTAATTTTTGCAAGTTTTTTTTTATTGATTTGGTGTTTTTTTAGTTTTGGCGCTTTTTTTCATTTTGGCGATATTTTCGTTTTTTGGCGATTTTTCTGTTTTTAATTTTTTTCTTGTTTTTTGGCGATTTTTTTAATATTGTCTTTTTTTTTTTTGCTTTTCGACGATGGTTTTAGTTTTAGCGATTTAATTTAGTTTTTTTTCAGTTTTGGCGCATTTTTTGGTTTTGGTGATTTTTTTCTGTATTGGCGCTCTTTTTTCATTGTGGTGATATTATTCTATTTTTGCAGATTTTTTTCGTTTTTTGATAATATTTTTAGTTTTAGCGATTTTTTACGATTCAGTGCTTTTTTCGTTTTGACGACTTTTTTCGGTTTTTGGCGTTTATTTTTTAATTTTTTGGCTATCTTTTTAGTTTTTGTGATTTTTTGCCTTTTAGAGATTTTTTATTTTGGTGCTTTTTTTTCTTTAAGCACTTTTTTTCTTTAAGCGCTTTTTCATTTTGGCGATTTTTCGTTTGGTAATTTTTTAAAATTTTTTAGTTTTAGGGTTTTTTAAAATTTCAAGAGTACATACATACATACATACATACATACATACATACATACATACATACATACATACATACATACATACATACATACATACATACATACATACATACATACATACATACATACATACATACATACATACATACATACATACATACATACATACATACATACATACATACATACATACATATATACATACATACATACATACATACATACATACATACATACATACATACATACATACATACATACATACATACATACATACATACATACATACATACATACATACATACATACATACATACATACATACATACATACATACATACATACATACATACATACATACATACATACATACATACATACATACATACATACATACATACATACATACATACATACATACATACATACATACATACATACATACATACATACATACATACATACATACATACATACATACATACATACATACATACATACATACATACATACATACATACATACATACATACATACATACATACATACATACATACATACATACATACATACATACATACATACATACATACATACATACATACATACATACATACATACATACATACATACATACATACATACATACATACATACATACATACATACATACATACATACATACATACATACATACATACATACATACATACATACATACATACATACATACATACATACATACATACATACATACATACATACATACATACATACATACATACATACATACATACATACATACATACATACATACATACATACATACATACATACATACATACATACATACATACATACATACATACATACATACATACATACATACATACATACATACATACATACATACATACATACATACATACATACATACATACATACATACATACATACATACATACATACATACATACATACATACATACATACATACATACATACATACATACATACATACATACATACATACATACATACATACATACGGGTTCCAAGATACAGCAAATTGTCTAAATTGCATAGTCAAAATTACATTAACTGATAGAACACCCTTGAATTTTTATTGTTTTAATTGTGTGGTCTGTTCTACAGACTAAACCAATTAACACTAACTTTGAAAACTTAAGTGTCTGTGAATTACATTAGTATTTCAATATGTTTCGTTGCTCGCTTTAGAGCACCCTTTAATTTTTAACTGTCATATATTTAGCGGCCAAAGTTCTACATATTCTGTGAAAATTTCGGGTCCATAGCTCTTACGATTCCCGAGAAAACAGGCTGTGATAGACAGACGGACGGACAGACAGCCAGCGCAGCGAAAACAATGGGGTTACTTTACATTTTTGGTGTACGGAACCCTAAAAACCGAAAAAAATCGTCAAAACGCAAAAAATCGACGAAAACCGAAAAAATCGCCAAAACCCGAAAAAATCGCTAAAACGCAAAAAGTCGTCAAAACTAACAAAAATGCAAAAAAACGGAAAAATCGTTAAAACGAAACAAACGCCAAGAATAAGAAAACCGCCAAAACGAAAAATAGCCCCAAAACAAACAAAAGATCGCCAAAACTAAAAATATCGTCAAAAAAGAAAAAATGGCAAAACGAAAAAAAAATCGCCAACGCTAAGAAAAATCGACAAAAATTAAAAAAAAATTCAAAACAAACCAAAAATCACGCTAAAATTAAAAAGTCGCAAAAAATTAAACTAATTCCGATCAGAAACCGAAAAAACGCAAAAAAACGCCAAAACGAAAAATAGCCCCAAAAAAAATCGCCAAAACTAAAAATATCGCCAAAAACGAAAAAAATGGCTAAACGAGAAAAGTCGCCAACACTAAGAAAAATCGACAAATATTAAAGAAAACTTTTAAAATAATAAAAATCACGCTAAAATTAAAAAGTCCCCAAAAAAATAAACAAATTCCGATCAGAAACCAAAAAAAAAAACGCCAAAAATAAGAAAACCGCCAAAACGAAAAATAGCCCCAAAACGAAAAATAGCCAACAAAAACAAAAAATCGCCAAAACTAAAAATATCGTCAAATACGAAAAAATGGCAAAACGAAACAAATCGCCAACACTAAGAAAAATCTACAAAAACTAAAAAAATTAAAAAAAAAATCATGCTAAAATTAAAAAGCCCAAAAAAAAATGAAATCCCTAAAACGGAAAAAGGGATATGCGTATGTATATGGTATTCGTACGGAACCCTTTGTGTGCGATTCGAAGTCTCACTTTACTGAATATATTACCTTTTCGATTACACTGTACAACACGAAACAAAATTACGGGGTTCTGACAACCGATTTTGATAAAGACAAAAAAATATATGTACGTGTGTGACCGTCGGAATTTTATTTTAGAGGGGGTTAAAGTTTCCCCCTTTTGGTCTGTTCGTGCAGCATATCGGTACATGAAACTATGTGTTCTTTACATCTGAGGTATAGAGTCACACTTTACTGAATTTATTTTGTATTTTTTGTGTTAACAAACTCCTATAATCCATGCGCTTCTTAGACATAAGTATGTACATAAATATATTTCTCATGTCAATCATTAAATCCTAGTCATTTTCAAACATACTTGTTTGTATAATATAAGCCAACACGTAGCCAACTTAACATAAACATTGATCATAAATAATGTCATGTCATTCTAATAAATATATTCTTAAACATAATTGAATTTTTAATCATGGCCATAATAAAGACAAAAATTTTCCTAAGCATGTGATTAGTTTGTAAATCAATTATCATGATGGAGACAAGACATTCATTATTAGAGTCAAAATGTATAAATTAAAGAATATTCAACATGAACTTGCCAAATTTGGGAAACGCTGCTTCTTTACTTTTCCACTCTACATAATCATTTTGTTTCAAACTAATGTGCCATTTTTTTTTTAAATTTTATTTCATGTTTTGTTTTAAACGGATGACGACGACCTTGCCATTTTATTTAAACAGTTGTATTGTATTTTGCTTTTTCTACTTTTCTACTATTCTTTGACGTGTAATGATGTTTCATCTTGAAAAGATAGAAAAATTCCTTAACAAAGTCAAACAAAACAAAAAAAGTAACATTAAATGTTCGTCAAATATATATGAATTAAATAAGAAAAAAAAAACAATGATAGTACAAGTACTAGAGTACTCTTTTATCTCGTATCTTATCAATTTAACTGATTTAATTTTATACTCCAAAACAAATAAATCTATCGTTTAAGCAAAAAACTAATAATAAGAATGTTCAGAAGCACAAAATGTTTTTGTTAACACATTTTTCCTTATATAAACTTTCTTTTTTTTAAATAAAAACAAAAACAAGTTTAATCAAATTCATTTGGAAATGCCTGTTTTTGATTTTTAAAATTCCAAAATTTGGTATTGAAAAATGCTAAATTTGATTTGTAAAATACTGAATTTGAATTGGAAAATTCTGAATTTATTTCTTAAAAATCAAAATTTGTTTTGGAAGAGGCCGAATTTGAAGTTTAAAACCTTTATTCGAGAAATTATTCCTATATTAAGGTTCAAGTAGAGTAATTCCATTTAGCCGGGTGTGACCATTTCACACACATTTTTTGATCCATATCAAGAATATAAAACTTTTTACTAAAAAAAAAAACGTTGCTGCTCGCAAGGACATTAAGCTTAAAGGCGTTGAATAACGGGTAGACACTGATAGAACACGATTTCTGCTCAGAATGGTCGTCAGAAAGATGCGACGGGTGTGACCTTACAAATCTTAGTTTTAAAGAATTATGACTTTCAGTATAAATTCTGTAAAAATTTGTTTATAAGGTACGCAATAATGTTGGTATCTGTTGGATATCTGTTCAAAGTGTTTTTAATTGTATTAAGTATTTACTGTTTGACAAAAATTTATTTTTCTTATAAAAAAAACTATTTTTAAAATGAGACGGGTTTGACCGACGGGTGTGACATAGTACGAAAACTTGAAAAATTCGAAGATATAAAACTTTTTATTGATTTCATTAATATACATAATATAAAAATAACTCATGAGAAAATAATAAGTAGAGTACGACCGAATATACGGTTTCGGGTTCGGACTCGGCCAAAATTGTGGTTTCGGCTGATATTCGGCTTAGGCCAACTTTTTGGCCGAATACCGAAACCGAAACTTTTTTTTCTGTATAAATAAGATAGTTAATCGTTAACGTATAATTTAACGGGAAGTTTTGTATACCGAATTTACCGTTAAATTGGGAAAGGGACCGTTAATAAAATAAATGACTTTTTAATTCTTGTAAGTCTTAAAAATGTATTAGTTAATGCTAAAAAGTTTCGGTAAGTTTCGGATTCGGCCGAATATTCGTCCTTTGGCCCGAATGTTAGGTTCGGTTCGGGTTCGACCTCAAAAAACTGGTTTCGGTCGGACTCTAATAATAAGACATTCAATTATTTGATATCAATTCTATTATAGACAGCAGAATACTATAGCTGAATATTTTTTTAAATTCAATAAAAAGCAAAGAGAGTATATTCTTTTCAGAGATAACGGTTTTTATTAACAATGAGAAAGGGAATAAAAGAAAATCTGAAATAAATATAAAACATACAAAAAGGAAGAGCAAAATGTTTCTTGCATGATCATTTAAAAGTGCCTCAAATTGATAAAAAAAAGAAGTATTAACCAGTGTATTTTTTATATTTTCTATAATTGTCATTCTCTAAAAAACATCAATTGAGAGATTTTTATTAAAAATGAGAAAATTATTTTTTCCTTGCATAGGGCCGTTTTACGTGCAATCAATCAGTATTAAAATATATATTTTTTTGCTATTCAGCCCATTGTGCGCTGGCTCTTAAAGAAAGCACTGCATTTATCTTTAAACTATTACACAAATTTCCTAAATAGCTGAAGTTAATTTAATAACAACCCAAAATTCTTTCTTTTGTTGTAAATAAAATTCATTAATTATTTCTTAAAACAAAAAAAAACTCTAATAAATTATTTTTATGGCTCTAGTGAATTCCAATAAAAGTGTTTAAAATGAAACACACAAGACAGGTAGTCAGTCAGTCAGACACTCAAAATGCCATGGCATTTATAAAATTAAATGCAGTCAGTCTTTTGTTTCAAAGAAATGAAAAAAAACTCCAATGACAGTATTATGACACTTAATAATTTTGAACAAGAATTTTTAAAACGAAAAAAATACACTTAAAAAAAGTTTCAACTTGAAACGGAAAAGAAGAAGAAGACCCTCTGAAGACACACAAGCGGAAATTTGCTTGATATCTAAACACTGCTGAGGTCTTCAAAATGAACCAAGTTCAAGTACTCGTGTACATTAAAATTTTATTTATTTGTAACTCCCAAACAACAACAAAAACAATTGTTAGAAATTCATAATAAATTGTAAAAACAAAAGAAGAGACTAAAAAAAAATTAATAACATTTCCTTAGAACTAATTGTTTGTGCTGATTTGTAAGAAACAAAAATTTGTAAAAACGAAGTTTGTAGCAAATGCGGATGCAAACAAGTGTTTTTTGTTTCTTCCTTCAACCATTTATTTCTTAAGCTGTTTTTTGTTTGTTTTATTAGTTTATTGTCAAATGAATTCGCATAATTCTCACGTGACAGTGGAGTGAAGCACAACTGAAAAATAAATAATGAATCTTCAAGACATGTTGTACTCGTTAGTGGCTCTTTTACAATGTGGGCTGCGGAAATTTGAAAAAAATTAAAACTTCAAAAAAAAAAAACATGTTAAATTAAATATCAAATAACAATGTTATGAAGTTTTACAACGACCTACCTATCAAAGTCTAAAGAAAAATTACCTGGTAACTTGTATAGGATACAAGTGTATGTATGTGTGGGCAACATGTTGAGGCAAGTGTTGAAGTATAAATATTCACACAAAAAAAAAAAAAAAAAAAAAAAATACACACACAACTTTAATCAAATTGAGTTACTAAAAACATGAAAAAACTAAATTATGCACTTGTAACTAAAAAATGACAAAAACAATAATTCAGTTTGTTTTAAAAAGTGTAACGAACAAAAAAAACCAAACGAATACTTAAACACGCTGAATAATCAATCCCACTTGACCTGAGATTCGATATAAACGAATGTTCGCTAAAGCGAAGAAATTTCGAACCAAAACTCTTTGATGTTTCTTCACGAACCTACTCTCGATAATTTTTCGAATGTGTGACGATAGCCTAGTGGATGTGCGTTAGTCTGTTAGCCAAGAGGTACCGTGTTCGAGTCCTTCTGACTGAATCGTAAGTTAAAGATTTTAAATAACACACACATACATATGTGCAATAATTGAACAGAAAAAAATTTGCCACGATATCCTAGTGGATGTGTGTTAGTCTGTTAGCTTGGAGATGGCGTGTACAAATCGGATTGACTGCAGCGTAAGTTAAAGAATTAAAAAATAAATAAAATAAATAATTAAGTTATGAGTTTATTCGAACTGTATGGATTTATATCCAAAGAACTTTTTTAATTATTTTGGCTTAAGTTCGGTTTTAATTTAATTTTTCAATTAAATTATATTTTTATTTAAAGATAAATGTGAAGCATGTATAAATAAAAAATAAATTAAAAAATAAAGATAATAATCTTAAAAAATTATATTTACTCCTGCCTTTTTGCGATATCGAAATTTGTTCGATATTGACTCACTTTTGCTAATGCTAACGAGCCTTCGAAATCTAAATGTTTTTTGAAACAAAACTGAGCGACAGGTAAACTTTTTTCGATTCATTTTTGAGTGTCATTCTCGATAGTTTTACACGATAAATGTTCGAGATATATTCGAAATCGATATCATTAGCGAAAGTCTTGGTCAAGTGGGATATTGTAGTTCATTTCGACCGAATTCCGTTTGTGAAAAAGTTAAAATAACGATATTAATGATATATGGGATGCAATCAGATGATTACACTATGCATCAAGAAAAATGTCATGGAGTACCACTATATATGTTTGCTGTGTTATGGTCCCTTAACTACAAAAACAGGCGAAATTTTAAATTCTATAGATAGTTATTTTTAATATGGGATTTTTGACGAGGCTGCTCCAGTGATTTTAGCATAACTTGCAAAAAATTGTTCCCATTTTAATACAAAACCACTAAGAAACTTGAAATAAAATTACCTTTAAGACGTTCTAACATATTAGTTTTTTAAATGAAGTATATTTTCTGATAGTCAAGGATTGCCTATATGCATTTCATTGGCGCTTTACCAAATCGTCAATAGACTTCAACCACAATTTTGAAAAGTTACCAACCTCTTATCTTATGCACAGACTTCCAAAAACCATTTGAGAATTTACAAATGATAACATTTTCGAAAATCACAAGAGAATAAGAAAAGCGTAGTAGGCTTAGAAACTTATACAAAACCCAGCAAATAATTTCCCAGTAAAAAAATTGCTTCCAATAAAACAGGTTTCTACTATTATGGAATAAAAGTAGTGCTGACAAACCTGCTGATATCGCTGCTGATTTTTGTATGGCGAGTTCCCGGTTTGGAGTACTACATTTTCGCTCACAAAAGTGCTTTTGAAGCGCTGAAAATCATCAACATTTTCAGCACTAAAACTGAAAATATGTGAAAAAAATGTTTCGATGTGGATTGGCGTCGTTAACGCCATTTTGAATTTTTCTTATTTCGTTACTTTATTTATTTTTATTAATTTCATATTTTTACTCACTGTTTGTTTTTTTAACTTTAACTAGTATCGAACTAAGAACCTTCAGGTTTGAAGTCCAACGTACCAACCACTCGACCAAAAACACTGTTGCAAAATGCCACCAAGAAACTCGAATAAACTTCCTCTTGATTCTCGCTTGAAAATCTGCTTTGGATCAGCACTATAAACTCAGTTTTTTGTGTAGCTTGTGTACGAAGCTTTTGTATAAGTAAAAAAGCAAATACTTTTCTCGCTTCAATGTTGTGAGTGACGCTATGAAATCAGCTTCAGAACAAGCTCATACTTTAAAGCGAATTATGAAGTGCTTTATTTCTTTAGTGCTTCAAAAAACATGAAAATTTTTTACTGGGTTGTATTCGATATGAATCTATTTTATTTTTCTACTTTTCTATTTTTTTATATACTCAATAGTTTCGGAATTATTCAGACCGCAGTGATGAAAAATGTATTTTTTATGCAAAATTTAAAAATTTTTATTTTTTAAAATTTATAAAAAATCGCAAATGGCAAAATGTTAACTTTTTTTATTCTTTAAGTTATATATACTAGAAATAAACTAAGCTTTATTTCATGAAAATCGACCGATAAATATTGATTTTATTCACAATAAAGTGAAATTAGCCGATTTTTGCAAAAAATCGAAGGATTGACTAAAAAATCACTTTCACCGCGATAATACCGAAAATGTGGGAAAAGTTACAAAACTGCAAACAAGACTTAAAATTGTTTAAAAATAGCTAAAATTGTAAGGAATGCAAACAATTCAGAACAAATCGCGAAAATAGCCCAAATTCGCAATATTCGCGTTAAAACTGATTTGTTGTCAGTTTTTGGTTTTTTTTTAGGTTTTACCGATCTTTAATCAATATCAGAGATTATTATATTTTTAATCTTATCAGATTTTTGCGAATTTTCTTCATTTTCGCGATTTTTTCCGAGTTTTTTGCATTCCTTACAATTTTAGGTATTTAAAGCAATTTTAAGACTTGTTTGCAATTTTGCAGTTTTTCGCGAATTTTCGCTATTTTCGCACAAAAGTAATTTTTTAGCCAGTCCTTGGATTTATTATAGCTTCACCGATTTTTAATCACTTTCAGACTTTTCTAGGTTTTTAATGTTAACAAGTTTTTTGCGAATTTTCTTGATTTTTTCTGCGATTTTGGCATTCCTTACAGTTTTAGCGATGGTTAATAAATCTTACGACTTGTTTGTAATTTGGCAATTTTTCGCGTATTTTCACGGTAAATGTGATGCTTTGCGATTTGTAGATGCTCGTCAAAGTTGTGGGTATCAAAAAAATTTAAGACTTTGTTTCTTATTTGTACAACCTTTTGAAATTTTTCGTCATAATATTTGGTAGCACTGTTCTTATACTCATACTCGTCGATACATGCTTGTGCACATGCTCCTTTATACCAACACCAGGGATGGCAAAGTTGGTACAATTGTACCATTTTTGGTACAATTCGGATTTTAAAAGTACAATGGTACACCAATGGCTTATTTAGTACAATTAATAATTTTTCTTTTTTTAGAAATCCTACTTATTGCAGTTCATTTATTGTGATAAAATATTTTATCCTTTTCTTCCGTTCGTACATATGCCACTTTTATCGAAATTAAATTTAAATTTTGCGAAGTATTGAAAACGAAATTTGACTTAAAAGTGGTCAAATAAGGCTAGCTCACAATATGTCTCTATAATTTCAAGCTCTTACTGATCATGAAACATATTAGAGTCTGAGAAAAACAAAATTTTATAAGTTTATTTGCATTATAGTAAAGGTAAATTTTTAGGAACTTTATTAAAACTATGCATGTCGTTCTACCTTCCAATAGCTAATTTGTGAGCTATTTTAGACTAGAAATTGCAATACCCAAATCCGACTTAAGCACAGTTTCCCTTTTGCCACAGATATATGTACAGAAAAGTGATGTATATTCTGTACTTAAAAAAATTTTTCTGGTTTTAAAAATCTGTTTTGGTACAATTATGCCCAAAAAAGTACAATTTTAGAGAACGAATGGTACAATTTTAAAATCTCATTTGCCATCCCTGACCAACACCTTCCGCACATTTGTTTGATCGAACTAACACCTATCGATATGCCCACTTATTTGTGCCGATGCTGATAGGTATACATGCCTGTTAGGGTGATCGACTCGGTTTTTTAACCGGTTTTTAAACCGGTTTTTCGGCAATACGGTTGTCGGTTTTTCCAGTCGAATACTTTTCCATTCGTATATATTGATAGTTTTTACTACATTAAAACTTGACGAACTTTTACTGTTGATTTTCCTAAGTATTTTTGTTCAAGAGCATTTGCTGAAGCATGCAACTAAGGTGAACTAGTTTTATAAGATGGTAGCAGGGGCGAATTAAATTGGGCTTGTGATGTAGAATTTATATCAAGCTTCATATTTTATATGGAGTTCGACATCCGTCATAGCCAAAAATGCTTGTTGCGTGAATGTCAAGAACTAAACAAGAAAAAGAAAAAAAAATGTAAATCTGTGCACTAGGGTTCCCCATATATGTGTGGAACAAATTTTTTTCGGATTTTGATTGTAAATCCTCCTAGAAAGGTCTTTTAGTAAAAAAACTGTGCTGATCACGTAATGGGAACGCGTGCCGCATATAAGGGGCACTATAATGCGCAATTAAGAAATTATGGGAAATTATAGGGATGGCAATTATAGTGTTGTACCAAACAAAAAATTTGAAAACTGAAGTCAGATCCACAAAAAAAAATAAATGAGAAATAAGGCCAAGTTTCTGTCCAAAAGTTTTGCCCGTTAAAATTACTGAGATCAAAATGAAGACCAAGTTCTTGATAGGTATAATACCATCTCATTTTTAGGCAACCTGTTATTTGGCAATATTTTTTTACATTTCTAATATTGGGAAGAATTATGGGGAAATTGTTTCCAAGTTAGCTTAAAAATTAGATGGTACCATACTTATTAAGAACTTGACCCTCATTGTGATCTCAGTATTTTTAACGGACGTCATTTTTGGATAGGAACTTGGCCTTATTTTCAAAGATATGTTTTTATGCGATAGTATTTACATGAACAGTTTTCTTTTTTTATATCAAATTAAAATCAAAACTTTTGCATTATAATTTTCTCACAAAAAAAAGACCGGTCAACCGGTTTTTTCTGAATTTTAAAAACCGTAACCGGTTTTTCTAAAAATTAAAAAAGTCGAACTATTCGAAAACCGGTTTCTGGAAAATGTCGAAATTTCGATCACCCTAAGCCCTGTATATACTCATGCTTGTTGGTGCGCATATGCTTTAATAATACTCATACTCGTATGTGTATGGATAAGATACGAGTATTAAAAAATTAAGTTTTTGGCTTTATCTGGTCCATGGACGTTAGTTCCACGTTGAAAAGGAAATAATGACCATAAAAATTGCAAATAGTACTGCAGAATGAAGATTGACTGCATAGCCGGGCTTTGGATGGGAGTGAACAATTTTTATGAAAAACACTCAGTTTATGAGTGGTTTCTATACAAATTTTCTACTCAAGTCGATTGCTTGGGCTCTAGAAACAGCACATAATTGTTTTCTTCTCTGGGTATGACGAATAGTGGCTTCGCAGATTTTTCAGACTTTGACTAGGCGGACAACCTTTACTCTCCGCAGCCACTATTTGACATTCCCATGGAAATTTTTTCCTTTTTGAAGTGGAAATAATGTCCGTGAACATTATCTTCTTGGATATTATTGCATGCCACCAAAAATGTACATTGTTCATAGTTCGTAATGTCAGAAATGAATATTATATAATTTATGATAAAGTTTTAAGAGAATATTTTTTACATTTTGGGAGCATGTTTTTTAGTTTTTAGTACATATTTAATGCGCATAACACACATTTCTTAGGGCATATTTCCGGCTTCCTTGCTTATTACTCTTTCTTTTCTAATTGGAACCACTGTGCGTTATTGCATGCAACTTAAAGGAAACTTATATTTTCTATCAAAATTCATTAAATTCACTTGTATTAATTTTGAAATTTTCCGGATATTAAAATTTTGAATTTTAATGCATTATTTTACAACTTCCTTCATATAATTTCACGAATTCAATGATTTCATTGCCAAAAAATTCAATCGAATTTTTTCGTGATTTACTTGTGTGGCTTTTAACTTAAATCAGAAACTTTAATTCTCATAATTCACATGCAAGTTGTTCACGGCAATTTTTATTAGCAAATTTATGCGAAAGTTTTTATTTTTTATTTGGATCGGCAAAAGGTGTGTTCAAGTGAGAACAATTTTTAAATTAAAATTTTTAAGTTTAATTTTTTTGTACAAGCATTTTATTTTTTAGGCATTCGTCTTCTTCTTGTCTCGCCGTATCGCAAGATTTAAATGATATAAAAGAAAAAAAAGAAACGTTGTAAAATTTTACATTTTGTGTACAAACAGTATTTAGGCGTATTTCACAAAAAAAAACAGGTACTTTATGATTTGTTGTACAAAAAATAAAACAGAAGTCAATGTGTAAAACCCTCATAGTTACAAGAAATATTAAATTATAATAAGTTATAAGCGTCATATGAAAATTATGTGGAACTTGTTGCAACAACTTGTTGCTTGTTAGCTGCACTCACACATAAAATTATTGCAAGAAATTGTGACAGGTTTGTTAATTTTTTGAGGGTATTTCCTGTTGTAATTTTTTTTTTTCCTTTTTCTTTAAAAAATTTAACCTGTCTGATAATTTAGAATAGTGTGTCAGAGCTGCGCAAGCACAAGTAGTTGGAAGGTATTTATGTTTCCGGATATGTAACCTGATGTTTTTTCAAGGGTTTCAGTCATATAGTTTTATTTTCTGTTAACTGCCTATTTTACAATGTCGAAAGAGTTCTTTATTTCGTATAATTACATTTGAAAAGATATTATTAGATTTCTTCGGACTTTTCTTTTTTTTTATAAAAATATTGACCGTTTTGCTTGAATAAATAAAATTACATTTGAAACAAAATTTTGAAATTGGTTTCTGTTTTAAATTAATTATACGAAAGAAAGAAGTCTTTCGACATCGTGAAATAGACAGTAAGAATTTTGAAAATGACTTCGACAGAGAAGATAACGCAAATAAGTATAGTTAAGTGCGACTGTGACTTGCACACAAAGGTTTCCGTACAAATACCATAGTGGAAATTCGATATAAAGAATGCCAAGGGGATCCGAAAATAGTTCGTTATAGCTACTGCTTCGCTATAAATATAATCAGCAAAGCCTTGATTGATATAACGAAATTTGAAGAAATACGAAAAATATATAACTATAGTTTTCTTTGCTTTAAATGTTATTCTTACTACGTTGTATAGAGGGTTTTGTACGAATACTTCGTTGTATGGAGACTTTACAAATGCGCTTATAAATACATTTAGACTTTGCTGTTTTTATAACGGGACTTTACCATTTACCATTTATGATTTATTCTGATTTCGTTATATGGAGTCATTTGAATGAGGCTTTTTTGCTCAGAGTTTGTTCGTTATAGCTACAGCGAAATTTTGTACGAAAAACTTTGCAATAAAGAGGTTTTCTAAAGGGACTCAGTAAAACATACGTTATATTGAGTTTTTCGTTATAACGAAGTTCGTTATATCGAAGTTTCACTGTATAGATGTATACCCCTTTTTCCTTTTCTGCGATTTTATTTCTAATTTTTTACTTTTTCCCGCTTTTTCGAACTTTTTCGTTTTTGGCGATTTTTGTTAGTCGTACCGATTTTTCGTTTTTTTACGAAATTTTTAATTTTGTAAATTTTTTAGTCTTAGCGTGTTTTTAGTTTTGGCGATTTTTTTCCTTTTGGCGATTTTTTTCGTTTTTGGCGATTTCTATTTTTTGCGATTTCCTGTTACTTCTGGGGATTTTTTTGTTTTAGAATTTTCTCGGTTTTTGACGATATTTTTTAGTTTCTGCTATTTTACTCGGTTTTTGGCGATTTTCTTAGTTTTGACGACTTTTGCTCGTTTTGGCAAACTTTTTCGTTTTTGGCGATTTTTGTTAGTTTTAACGTTTTTTAATTTTTTTAAAATTTTTTTTACGAAATTTTTGATTTTGTAAATTTTTTTAGTTTTAGCGTTTCTTAGTTTTGGCGATTTTTTTCGTTTTGGCGACTTTTTTCGTTTTTGGCGATTTTTATTTTTTACGATTTCCTGTTAGTTCTGGGGATTTTTTTTGTTTTTGGCGATATTTTTGCAGTTTTTGCTATTTTAATCGGTTTTTGGCGATTTTCTTAGCTTTGACGACTTTTGCTCGTTTTGGCGAAGTTTTTTCTTCTTGGCGATTTTTTCGGTTTTTAACGTTATTTAATTTTTTTTTAACAATTTTTTAGTTTTTGTGTTTTTTTCGCTTGACGACTCTTTTCGCTTTGAAGTTTTTTTAGTTTTGGTGACTTTTTGATTTTTCCATTTTTGACGATTTTTTTGTTTTTCTGCGCTTTTTTTATCCACATGTTTTTAATTTTTTAGTTTTGGCGATTTTTTTTCGTTTTGGCGATTTTTTTCGTTTTTGGCGATTTTTATTTTTTACGATTTCTTGTTGGTTCTGGGGATTTTTTGTTTTAGAATTTTCTCGGTATTTCACTTGGTTTTTGGCGATTTTGTTAGTTTTGACGACTTTTGCTCGTTTCGGCGAATTTTTTTCTTCTTGGCGATTTTTTCGGTTTTTAGCGTTATTTTTATTTTTAGCGATTTTTTAGTTTTTGGGTTTTTTTTCACTTTGACGACTCTTTTCGCTTTGAAAATTTTTTTAGTTTTGGCGACTTTTTAATTTTTTCATTTGTGGCGATTTTTACGATTTTTTCTGCGCTTTTTTTAGCGATATGTTTTTATGTTTTGGCGATTTTTTTCATTGCAGCGATTTAGTTTTTGCTGCTTTTTTTCCTTCAATCGCTTTTTCTATTTTGGCGATTTTTTCCTTTTTATCATTTTGTAATTTTGGATTTTTTTTAGTTTTAGCGTTTTTTGTTTTGTTTTTGGCGATTTGTTTATTTTTCTTGCATTACTTATTGGGATACCCTTTAATAATTAATTTACCTATTATATTATTATTAATTTTGTTTGTTCCTAGTGTTCCTAATGGTTGAGAAGATCGAGCTAAATTTCAAAATTTGAGGGTGCTGTTGGCTGAGTAGTTTTTGACTACAAACCCTGAGCTCTTGAGTTCAAGACTAGTTTCAGGCAAGCCAACAACATCATGCATTTTTCTCATTTGCATTGGTGTGTTATTGTGCTGGTTATTGTTGGACTGTTAAAGTGATTAAGGCATAGCACTGATCACTTTGGCAATACCGGCAGCGATTAATACTAGCATATCCTAATACATCTCACAGCACTCTCCTTCGTCGGTATTGTAGCAGAACCGTCGGCGAACTAAAAGAACTAATAAAAATGGCTACACAGCTTAAACAGCTCCCTGCCTCTACTTGACACCAGAGGCGCTTGTAACACTGGTCTACATAAAAACCACCTATTCTCTCTACACTATCCCTTTCCCAAAGAAGGTAACACATTAATTAATTAACTGGTAGGCATTAATTGCCTGATTGTGTTACTTATCTTAAAAAAATTAAATTACACAATCTGATACAATACCCTTTCATTTTTGCATCAGCTGTGAAAATTTCTAGAATTTCTAGAACGGTTTCCAAGATACAACTAATTGTCAAAATTACATAAACTGATAGAATGCCCTTCAATTTTTATTTTGTTCAGATGTCATTCTTAATTGGTGTATATACTAACTTTAAATATTTGAGATATAGTTAAATTTCAAAATTACATAACTTGATAGAACATCCTTTAATTTTTAAATTGTTTTGTTAGTGATCGCTACTGTTGCATTTAACATTCTGCAGTAATTGTGAAAATTTCAAAAGTGTGTCTCTTACTGTTTACAAGATACAGCTAATTGTTAAAATTACATTAACTGATAGAATACCCTTTAATTTTTATTGTGTTAAAATTTCAGTATTTATTGGTATAGTCTGTATAATCATACACTAAGTGTTCAGGGTTCCTTTTCACTTTTGCTGTACGGAACCTTAAAAATTCTACCGCAGTGAGTAGCGGCAAAGACAATTCACTACATTCTGCTGGTGTCTTTACTAGAGTGGTCGTACTA
Organism: Panzeria rudis; assembly: GCA_956483635.1. Classification (NCBI taxonomy): domain Eukaryota; kingdom Metazoa; phylum Arthropoda; class Insecta; order Diptera; family Tachinidae; genus Panzeria; species Panzeria rudis. Next base: position 136,786,842 of record OY101450.1, on the reverse strand, counting down.
CTAGAGTGGATGTATTCAAGTCTCATACACCAAATCGATATGTATTTATGAAAAACTATATTATACATATATTTAACAATATAAAAAGCAATATAAAAAAGCCCATAACAATTTAAATTTCAAAATGTTTACACTAACTTAAAAAGTTTTTAAAATTGTTTCTTTCCCTAGAACTGTTTTCGAGATATACCATTATGTCAAAATTAATGGCACTTGCACGATACATATATATTCGCACAACTGGAGAAGTGTTCGACCTATTCAGTAAAGCAGAAAAACCAAAATTCGGCAACAAAATTATTTTTAAGCCGATCGCACACATTGTTTCTTTAAAACAATTAAAGAACCCCTGCCTGCGTTTTTTATCTTTTCGAGAAAGCACTTTTATAATTTATTTACTATCTAAACAGAAACACAATTACAATTACACAGAGAGCGCAACGTTCGCAGGTACTTGCCCCATTAACGTACTTTCAATTGAATTTTTGTTGTTTCATTTCAAAACAGAACAAATTTCTTGCCATCTAGTACAAAAGTTAAAACAATTGTTCAATTCACAAGCTCGTATTAACGTCGTATGTGTTGTATAATCGTCTAATTATACAATATTGTATTTTTGTTGTTGGTAATTTTCATACAAAAGTGCATTATAATTATACGATTGAATTTTATATGTTCTTCAAATAGTTGTATTGAGGCCAGGTCTGGGAATATTCTATTTGTTAGATTAATTTGTAAAAATCTTTTATATATGTGATAAGTAACACCAGAAAATACATTCTTCTTAATGATAAATATATAATTGATTCATTTCAATTTAATTTTCAAAATATTTTAATCAAAATTGCTTGTCGCGAAAAAATTTATTCTATTTGGCGAAAAATTAAAACTCCCATGCCTGATTTCATTTCATGGTATCAAATCAAGGTGAATTAATACCTGGTGGGTTCGAGAGATCAGGCGACTACGAATTGTCTAACATATTTGAACTGCCAACTGCGTTAATCTGTCAGCTTTTTTCACATCCCAAATATAAATTCTGCACGGTGAATTTATATTTGGGCTATCAAAAACCTGATATATTAACACAATTGACAGTGCATATATGGAAACATTTTCTTAGTCACCTGATCTCTCGAGGCCACCTGGTATTAATTCGCCTTGCCTTGGTTTTAATTAAATTGACATTTAAGATACGACAAAATAACGATACAACAAATTTGTCTGTTCACAAGCACATAAACAAGTGTCGTCTTTTTTTAAACGATAAGAAATACGACTGAGCTTGTGAATTGAACAAATATTTTTGTTATAAAATACGTACAATAACATTTTGCAAAAGTAAAAATAAGAAATATTTTAAGAACAAAAAAGTATAATGAGCAAAAACAAAATATAGATCAACATTTATCAAACATATTTAATAGATACAAAATTTATTTTTCTATTGTTCAACTTGTTGTCACTTACTTGGCTTCTTTGTTTTAGTAAAATACTTCTAAAAATTTAGAAGGTGCTGAAAGAAAAAAAGAAAAATATGTATTTGTAAATGTGGTTTCAATTATAAAAAATTACAAAAAATTTCAATAATTCCGAATAAAGGAGACGTGTGACGTAAATTCTTTGGTAAATTGAATGCTTAGACAAATAAAAAAAAAAAAACAAATTAAATATAAAGAAATTTCTGAGAATCATAACGCTCGCTGTCTAACTTAATAAAAATATTTTAGTTTATTATCATACATATGTATGAAGATAAATTCCTAATTAACAGAACATTATAACCCAGTTAACAGTTGACGCAAATTTTATTAAAGCGCACCATACATTATACAATATTATTGAATATATTATTGTTTGATCTAAACTATGCAATAAGTGACACAATACTTTCAATTAAACTATGGCCCAATTTGTCTCACAATGAAAAAGTAAACAAAGCCACTGAACAATGTTGCCAACACATTACACACTTTTCTTGGTTGTGCAATAAAAATCAAAAGCGTTCTTATATTTTTAACCGACTTCAAAAAAGGAGGAGGCTATCAATTCGTGTGTATTTTTACGTTTTTTATGTTTGTGCGCGTATAACTCTGCCATTTGTGAGCCAATTTCCACAAATATTTTTTTGTATGAAAGTGTTTGGCCTGCAGTTGTATTTTATAATTTTTTTTCGAAAATAGGGGGCGAAATTTGCTCTAGCACGCATAACTCTGTCATTTGTCAACCGATTTTCAAAATTCTTTTTTTCTTTTTGAAGGGGTTTACTTGCAGTTTGGACCCATAATTTTTTTTTCGAGAACGCAAAATTTTCTCCCCAACGCATAGCTCTGTCATTTGTGGGTCGGTTTTCAAAATTCTTTTTTGTTTAAAAGGAATTGTCTGCAGTGGGGTCCCATAATTTTTTTTCGAAAATTGGTGTCAACCGATTTTCAAAATTCTTTTTTCTTTTTGAAAGGGTTTACTTACAGGTTGGACCCATTACTTTTATCCGAATCGGTAGAGAAGTTTGCTTCCCCCGCGCATAACTCTGTCATTTGTGGATTGATTTTAGAAATTGTTTTTGTGTTTAAAAGGGTTTGTCTGTATAGTTGTGTTCCATAATTTCTTTTTCGAAAATCAGTGGCGAAATTTGTTACCCCCCCCTCCCCTCCTCCAAACATAACACCACTCGAAAGTTTACAACTGGGACTCATTTTATGGGGAGTTAAAGTTCCCCTCTCTTTTTCCACATTACTATAGTGAATCAGCATAGCAAACTTTGCCAGCACTTTTATGTAAAACACCGCGATAAAAATTTTTGTGAAACATTTTAACCCTCTAATAAGGGATTTAAGCGCTGAGGGGTTACGCAGTAAAAAACTTGCTTCCAATAAAGCAGGTTTCTACTATTATGGAATAAAAGTAGCGCTGACAAATCTGCTGATATCGCTGCTGATTTTTATATGGCGAGTTCCCGGATTGGAGTACTACATTTTTGAAGCGCTGACAATCATCAACATTTTCAGCACTAGAACTGAAAATATATGAAAAAATAAATGATTCGATGTGGATTGGCGTCGTTAACGCCATTTTGAATTTTTCTTATTTCGTTACTTTATTTTATTTTTATTAATGTCATATTTTTACTCACTGTTTGTTATTTTACCTTCAACTAGTATCGAACTAAGAACCTTCAGATTTGAAGTCCAACGTACCAATCACTCGACCAAAAACACTGTTGCAAAACGGCATCAAGAAACGCAAATAAACTTACTCTTCATTCTCGCTTATAAACCTGCTTTGGATCAGCACTATAAAATCAGCTTTTTGTATAGCTTGTTTACGAAGCTTTTGTATAAGTAAAAAGCAAATACTTTTCTCGCTTCAAAACTTGCATTGTTGTGACGCTATGAAATCAGCTTCTGAGCAAGCTCATATTTTAAAGCGAATTATGAAGCGCTTTATTTCTTTAGTGCTTCAAAAAACATTAAAATTTTTTACTGGGTATTCACATATTACGTATCGCCCTAAGGCGGAGGGGCGGGTTAGAGATTTGTTACGGATTAGATAATTTATACTAAAAATTTTGTAAAAAGCGTTATAGAAGGAGGGGTGGGTTAAAAACTTCAAAAATAGCGTTACGTAATATGTGAATATCGCCTGAGTTTTTCACATATTTGTTCAGTCTTGAGTTTTTAGTTTATATGTGAAGGGTGTAGAAAAGCGAACGGGGTAGGAAAAAAATATTGTTTTGTGTTTTCATGTTTGTTCCTGTTTATTTTAAAACTCATTTGTATTTTTATTTTTTTACTAAAAGTTAGAATTTATTTCAAAGAATCTTTTACAATTATATTTAAAAAAAATCAAGGTAGAAAATCATCGTATAAATGTTTATGATTTGCAGTAGCAACTTTAAAAGGAAATTTAAAAAAAGTCTTGTCTGAAAACTCAGCGTCTAAATCCCCTATAACTCTTCGTTGTATGGGCTGTTTGGTCCCTTTCTTAAAGAAGAGATAAGAAACTCCTTTTCGGCAGGAATATAACGGGCTGAAATGTTCCACAAAAATACTTCCACAAAAATACTCCACTATAAATCTTCAAAAACACCCAAGCTCCAGACTTAACTTGAACGCCAGAAGTCATTCAAAACTCAAAATGTGTTGAAGTGAAAATTTCGTACTTATTCTTAATTAGTACTCGACACAGGAAGGTTTTTGTTTAAAGTATAAGATGTATTTAGCTTTTTTAAGTAAAACACCAAGAGGAACGAACATTATTGTAGAGCATTTTTAATTGAAATTTTTAATTTTTATGCTCAAATTTTTGCGGTATCTGTGAAAATAATGGGCAGATATAGAATGTTGTCACAACGGCTTAAAAATAATTTTGTTGTCGAACTTTGGTTTTTTATTATTTTTTTTAATTGGGAGAACATTATTGCTTCAGTTGTACTAATATATCGCTCCTTTATTGCAACGTAGTTATATCTCAAAAAAAATTTAACTTGGCAAAACGCGTTTAAGGTTTTAAAAATATTAGCAAATATATGGGCGGTATTACCTTTATAGTGGTTATAACTTCCGTTTAGATTAAGATTTGTTTCTGAAAATTATTTTACATATAAAGAAGGTAGGTAGTAAGGAACACTTTTTCATCAGTAACTTAAAAATTTTGGTTTTTTGAGATATGACTACGTTGCATTAAAGGAGCGATATGTTCTATAAGTGCCTTCAATTTTGACATAATGGTATATCTCGAGTAGTAGAGCTGATTAAAAGCAATGGAGTGCAGATTCGCGTTCACCGTCCCAAATAAGTAACTCGGGAAACAACTTCAAGTTCTAGGGAATGAAAAAGTTTACCGAAATTTGTAAACTTATCGGCTTTTTTGAAATGTTAGTATTTATGGGCATTTTTTGCGATATTTTGCTGTTTATTTAGTTAATTATGCGATTTAGATAAAAGTCGTTAAGACAAAAGCTGTTGAAAACTTCACAGGCAACAGCTGTTTAGAAGAAAAGTTTTTTTTTTTATAAATAATATATTTATTAAGTTATGAGACTTAAAAGATAGAAAAAGAGCATTTGTTGAAACTTAGGTGGGCGTACGGCACGGCACGGGCACGCCTCAATCTTAACTGATTGACTTGAAAATTTTTCAGGGTAGTTTTTTATAAATACCCATCGATTTGTTGTATGAGACTTGAAAAAATCCAACTTTAAATGTTTTGCGACCACTCTAGCCGATGCACGTATGTGCCCTCCACCAGAATCAGTCTGTAACGAGTTGTAACCTTGTAATTAAAGAAAATTTTTATATGCTATACAGTGGTGTTATTTGCAATTTAAAACTTAATATTCCCGACAAAAAACTTAAATTAAATCATTCATAAATTAAACTAATTTCCAAAAAACTACTTTTTTCTCTCATTGCAGGCATTTCGTTACAACGATTCACCATCAGTGAAGTGAAAACAAATTATGTAGAACACGTACAAATTATGAACATAAAAAACCGCATTAAATTGAATGGAATATAAATTAATTCAAAAATATTTGCAAAATTAAAGAAAAAAATAATTCACGTAATTTTAAGGTTTAGAGAAGAAACGAGGTAAAAGTTAATAAAAATTAAGAAAAAAAAAACAAAAAACTTTAAAATGTCATTACATTTTATTAATCTCAACATAAACAAATTTTAAGAAAAAAAAAAAAAACGACAAGAGAAAAAAATTCGAAGAAACGTGAAAATTTTAAATAATTATCTTGTTGTGGAGACAAATGGGGAAGAAATACTAAACAACAAACAAAAATCACACAAAAAACCACAATAATAACAAACATGCGAAATCATCAGCAGCATAAAGAAGATAATATTAACAGCAACAATAATACCACCAACAACAATAATAACAACGGCAACTCAAACTCTACTAATCGTTATCAATTTTGCCTACATCCGGTCATGTCAGACACTGTCGTCACAGCCCAACAACACAGTGGTAGTGCAACGCCAACAATTATGAACAATCATACCTCGACTTCTTCAACTGCCACAACGACAAATGCAACATCATTAAATATAAATACTAATACTAATACGACGACTAGTGTACCCAACAATAACAACAATAACAATAATAATACATCTTTGTCGCCGTCTGCCACAACAGTCAACACAAATGACACTTTAAATTCCCAACAAAAGCAAATCATAACAACAACAGCAACAAAAATATCAACAACTTTGTTTAACGCCACAAAAACAAATTTGTCAACATCATCATCAGCATCATTATCAACATCAGTATTGTCAGCGTCATCGACATCCCCAACAATAGCATCAGCATTATCATCGTCATCTGTAGCACTATCGGGAACAACAATTGCAGCATCATCTTCATCAGTTGCAGTATCATTAATGCCACCATCACCCAGGGCATCATCATCAACATCATCATCATCAATAACAGCAACAACAGCAGCATTATCAGAATTGCCAGCCATGCCACAAACGGTTGCACAACAATTAACAAAACTTAATAATAATAATAATACAGATAATGATGATGATCACCATCAGCATCATCATCAGCATCATCACGAACCAATAATTAATAATAATAATAATCAAACAAAATGTTTAAATGATTCTAGAAAATCTATAAATTCTACAACAAAATCATTTAAGGAAATTCATCACAACAACTTGAACAATAACAAAACGAATAACAACAATTGTAATAATAATCATTTTACAGAATTAATGCAACGCAACAACAACAAACGTTTGTCGCCAACTCAAGAATCCAGCAACATGAGTTTTTCTTCAGCCTCTGTGGCTGGTTCAATACAGGTGAGTGAGTTTAAAGCAATAAAAAAGAAACAATGATATTTCTTTAATTACAAAAGAAATAAGCAATTAAAAGCTGGTATGTACAGAATAAAGACGTGACGTTTTTTATGTAAAAAAATCTTTGGATCAAATTCCAAGAAATAGAATTCATTGTTAGTTTTGGTTTTATGATAGAAACGAGTAGGCAGACACAATTTAAAAAATACAAGATCTATGCGATACAATAAATCAAATTTCGTGGGTCAGTTGAATTTGTGTAATCAGAATGTGAGCGGAGCGATTTCGGAACAATTTTTAAGGAGAATGTAAGAATTTTGTTCATAAATTCTGTTAATTTTTACATTAATCCAATGAAAAACTCAACCAACGTCACGTTTCGTTGGATTAATGAAACAAGTTTCATTAAAGTTATTTTAATTAACATTTAATTAAATATATGAAATAATTTCATTAATCCAATGTAATAATTTCGCTAAGCCAATATGAACATATTTCATTATTATTTTGGTGAAATTATTTCCTCGTTTTAATGAAATTGTTGCATTACTTTAATGAAATTAATTTAAGAATTTTGAGTATCGATTAAAACATTTTGTGAAAACTTAAAGTTGTTTCCATAAAATGACAAAATGTTGCGGTGACATCAATCCAATGAATTTTTCTAACGAAACTATGAAAGATAATGAAGAATATTTCCAATGAAACTCTATCACAATATTGGTGAAATTTCATTAGAATTGTGAATTATTTCATTCGAATTGTCAAAAAAATTTTGTATCGAAATTGTTTCATTGGATTTAAGAAGCGAAAAGTTTTCGATGTTACCAGGAGTGTAAAAAAACTAAAAGCGTTCAATATATAAAAAATCACCGAAATAGAAAAAATCGCTTAAACGAAAAAAATCGCTAAAACGAAGAAAAATCAGCATAACGAGAAAATATTGCTAAAACAAAACAAAAAATCGTCAGAACTAAAAATACCTAAAAAGGAAAATAAATTGGAAACCAAAAAACCAAACAAAAATAAAACGGGAAAAGATCGCTAAACGAAAAAAATTCCAAAAACGAAGAAAAAAGAAAAGCTAAAAGGAAAAAATTTAATAACTTGGCAAAAAAGCTAAAACGCAAAAAAAAATCCCTAAACGGGGAAAATCTCTAGATCTGTAGATCAAGCTTGTAAAAACCGGTTAAATGAAAATAAATCACCAAAACAGGAAAAAAATCGCTTAAACGAAAATATTACCAAAACGTTAACAAGTCAACAAAACGAAAAAAATTTCCAACGAAAATGCTAAAAAATCGCTTAAACGAAGAGAATAAAAAAACGCAAAAAGGAAAAATCGCTTGAATGGAAAAAATATTTCTAAATCAAACAAAAAATCACTGAAACGGGAAAAATATTACTACAATCACCAAAATTGGAAGCATTTGCTTTTTTTAACTTTAAAATTTTTTTATTGAATCTTCAAATCTTAAAACTCAAATTGTTGATAATTAGTCCAGCCAGTGCTAGACAAACTATTTGGATGCTTCTTTCGATGTCTTACGTCTTTCGTGTTCGGCTGAGAGCAAGAGTGACAACTACTTCTCAGCCGAGAGTGCCCTCTAAAGTTAATGATGTTGCGAGCTAGGGGACTTGGATGTGATTCGAGCTTTTTTTTTATATATGTTGTCACTTGTTTTGAAAACACAGTATTTACTAATGGAACATCCAGATCTTTATGAATACGCTGGTTTCTGACATACCAAGGTGCCACTGTAATCAAACGAAGAATTTTTGTTTGTCGCCTTTGCATTTTCTCTATATTTGATGCAGAGGCGGTACACACACAAAATTAAAAATTTTACTCACCATAGTCACCAAAGATGAATTGACAAAAATGAATATAAGAAGTTACATTGCCTCTCGTATTCTATTTCGTTAAACAAATTGGTTAAGTAGTTGCTGTTCCTTGATATACAAGGATCCACCGTTGAAAGTGGTTAAAGGGAAGAGAGTTCAATAAATAGATATAGCTTATTTTACTGCTGTTGTCTTAGTTTTTTAATAAAACTATTTACATCTAGAATACGGACGATTTTGCGCGCGTTTGCTATATGTAATAGTGTAATTATATATGATAAAAGTTGTGAAATATCTCGATCTATGCTAACAGCTGAATGAGATAAGCATAAAATTTATCCAAAGAGTACTGGGGGAAGCAGCGTAGCGTAATTTTTTTTCCTTTTTGGTTAAGCGTTAGAAACTACCGAAAATTTAATGACTGGGTGTTACGAAAGCCACAATTTTAATTCACTTTCTCAGATAGCTTATACATATTTTAAAATCGGTAATTTAAAAAGAAATCGAAATATAGACACTCAATATGAAAATCACCCAAAAACAAGTTGGTTATAATTTCATGTTTTCTAAAATTCTTATTTATTGGAAACCAATTAAAAAAAATTTCAAATTAAAATTCATTAATATAAAAAGAAGCGTATAAACTAAAAGTAAAAGTGTAACTGCCCTACAGTTAGTTAGCTGATAAAAATTAGTGAAAAGATTAAACAAATTTTAAAATTATGTATTTTCTTGTCTTTTCTTTCATTTGCTCGTTTGTTTGTTTGTTTGTTTTTAAGTTTTTCTTTTTCTGTTTAAAAAAAGGGTAAAGGCCAAATCAAAATTTCTTTCTTCTACAACTTAAAATATTTTTTTGTTTGTTAAAAACCTGAATTGAATTTTATTTTGCTGTTATTTTTTTTCGGTAAAGAATGCAACAAATATTTTTCATTTATAGTTAAGATGAATAAAATTTCAACTTACAAATAAAAATAAAGAAAAGGGAATGAAAGGGGACATAGTAACCTTTTCAGTTACATATTTAGAATGACTTAATTTATTGAATTAATTTTTATTGAAAGTTTTCTTAATTTAAATAAAACTGAAAATTTCTTAAACGTACTAGTATAGCTTACGGACAAGACGACACAATCGTCCGTATTCTGGATGTAAATATTTTTTACGCCCATTGAATCGGCGGCTGATAATACATAGAAACTGGGCTATACTAAAATGAAAAAAAAAAAACAATGGTGAAATACAAATAAATTAATTAAAGTGCGACTTTCCGTACGAATACACATATGTATATCCTTTTCGTTTTGGCCCCTTTTTTCATTTTGGCAGTTTTTTCGTTGTGCTTTTTTGTTTAATTTTATTTTTTTATTTTTTAAGTATTTTTCGTTGTTTTTGGAAATTTTTTCGGTTTTGGCGCTTTTTTAATTTTTGTGATTTTTTGTTTGTTTTTCTGGTTTTTTTTCGTTTTTTGCAATTTTTTTGTTTTTTCCGATTTTTTTAGTTTTGGCGATTTTTTTGATTTTGGCGTTTTTAACGTTTTTTTCAATTTTTGGCGATATTTTAGTGGTTTATTTTAGTTGTGGCGATTTTTTTCAGTTTTGGCGCTTTTTTCGGTCTTGCGGATTTTTTTCGGTTTTTTTGTGATTTCTTTTGGTTATGACACTTTTTCGTTCTGGCGATTTTTTTTTCGTTTTTTGAAGATTTTTGATTTTTTGAAATTTTTAATTTTTTTTCATATTTATTAGTTTTGGGCTTTTTTTTGGTTCTGGCTTTTTCGTTTTAACGTTCTTTCGCTTTTTGACGATATTTTTAGTTTAAGCGATTTATTTTAGTCTTGCCGCTATTTTCAGTTTTACCCTTTTTTCGGTTTTGGGGATTTTCGTCGGTTTTTTTGTGATTTTTTTAGTTTTAGCGATTTTTTTTTGTTTCGACATTTGTTTTCGTTTTGGCGAATTTTTGGTTTTTGCGATTTTTTTATTTTTGGCGCTTTTTTGATCTATGGGCTTTTTTCGTTTTAGTGATTTTTTTGATATTTGTGATTTTTCGTTTTTTTATGATATATTTAGTAGGGATGTAACGATACGCTGTTTTGCCGATCCGATACCGATTCCGATACTTAAAAATAAATATCGCCGATACCGATTCCGATACCGATACGAATATTTAAATTGAGTTCAAATTTAGATTAACAAAACTCAAAAAGGGATATTTTTTTATTAAACAAAATTACAGTGTAAGAGATTATTAATATTTAAAATTGATATTAACCCAGTATATAAAATTGGAAGTAATTTTTAAGGAACTACATTTTTATTGCTTCCAAAGAATCTATATTAAAAATATGCAGATAATTAGTAGAAATGCAAGTACAAATTTGTAATTCCTTTATAATTAAAAAAAAAAACTCGCCATGCTTTTTAAAAAATCGATTTTTAAAGGACATTTGTCAACTATTATTCTTCTAAATAACTTAATAGCTTAATTATTAAAAGTCTTCTAAAAGTTTATATTTATTCACTTAAATTTACATGAAAACAGTTTTGTGTTTAAATTCGCATAAAAAAAACAAGTTCTAAAAATGGGTAATTTTTCATCCTTTTTTTGAGGAATCATTATAGAACACCGAACATCGCTTCAAATTCGGTATTGGTAATCGAAAAAGAGAACTTCTTGCAATGACAAGCAAATGTGAAACTAATTAGAAATTATCCAAATTTTAAATATTTCCGGATTCGCGAATTCTACATTTTTATTACTTCTTTGGAGTCTTTTTTTGCTGGGAATAAGATTTAAAAAACAATGAATTGAGTTTGAAAATAACAGCGTAAAATATTATTAATTTTTAAAATTGATATTAATAAGATTTAAAAAATAACGAAATGAATTAAGGCCCTAATTGTGTAAACCACGTCACCAAAGTGAAATTTGTATACAGAACAAAACAAAATTTCAAATATTTTATCAATTTATTTTATTTTTCATACAAATTTTAAAATATTTGATAGGTAAAGCAACGCTTTAATTTCTATACGTTTGTTTGGTGAAAAATTTTTATGAAAAACAAAAGCAAATATTTTCAAATTTATTGTTGCTTTAACATAAACTTCACTTCGGTGATGTGATTTACACAATTAAGGCCTTAGTTCTTGGTAAAATTAACAAAAAAGAAATAATTTGTCAACAAAAAATTTAAAAAAATTTTTTAAGTATCGTCGTATCGACAGTAAAATATCGCCGATAGCGATGTATCGGAAAATCTGAAGTATCGCCGATATATCGGTATCGGTATTCGTTACTTCCCTAATATTTAGTGTCAGCGATTTTTTTATGTTGTAGTGTTTTTTTTCGTTTTGACGACTTTTTCGGTTTTTGGCATATTTTTAGTTTTTTGGCGAATTTTTAGTTTTGGTGATATTTTGCGTTTTAGCGATTTTTTTTTAATTTTGGTGCTTTTTTCCTTTAAGCACCTTTTTCATTTTAGCGATTTTTTTCGTTTAAACATTTTTTTAATTTTGGATTTTTTTAGTTTTAGCGTTTTTTAAAATTTCATTTTCCAAGATACAGCAAATTGTCTAAATTACATAGTCAAAATTACATATACATATTATGTGAAAATTTCAGGTCCGTAGCTCTTACGGTTCCCAAGATACAGCAGGTTGTCTAAATTACATGGTAAAATTACATTAACTGATAGAACCCCCTTTAATTTTTATTGTTTTAAATATCGGTGTTAATTGGTGTAGTCTATTCTACGCACTACATCAATTAACACGAACTTTGAAAATTTAAAGTGTCTATACCTATATATGGTGGCTGCATATTACATAAGTATTCAAACATTTTTCGTTGCTCGCTTTAGAACACCCTTTAATTTTTAACTGTCATATATTTTTCGCTGTAGCGGGCAAGGTTCTACATATTCTGTGAAAATTTCAGGTCAGTAGCTCTTACGGTTCCCGAGAAGACAGCCTGTGATAGACAGACAGACAGACAGACAGACAGAGAGACAGACGGACAGCGTAGCGAAAACAATAGGGTTCCTTTGCACTTTTGGTGTACGGAACCCTAAATGAGGAATACAATTTATTGAATTATCTCCCCTTTTAGTCTTATGCCTTTCCTACAACAACAGCAATTCAAAGCAGAGGAAAAAATGTATCGTTATTCTCTTTGCAAAAGCAAAATGTGCAAACACAAATGCATGTTTTCTTTATTCTTTGAACTTTAAGCTGATACAAAAGTATGTGTACTATATATGCATATATTTATTATTAGCAACTTTAAACTTTTACAGCTTCGTTTAAAAGATATTAAACTCGTTTATAAGATATTAAATCTGTAAAAAAACACAATTTTTAGTTTTTTGCTCATAACTTCTTAATAATGGTCCAAATTAGAAAATTTTTTAATAATCTTTTGTTGAAATTCTAATGGGCTTATCACATAAAATGAAAGTGACGAACATATATTTTTCGCAGTTTTTTGATTTAAAAAAAATGTGGTTGGAGGGAATTTTTTTCAAAATTTCTTCTGGCACTACTGGGGTTATAATGTTCTACAAAACTGTTTTCCGTCGTGTTTTACTTAAAAGTTCTGAGCACATCTTATATCGTAAACTTAAGGCTTACAAGATTTCTTAAGCCGATTCACTATAGCAATGCCCAAAGGCGGAACTTTAACTCCTTCTGAAATGGATACCAGATGTAAACTTTCAAAACGCCGATATACGCATAATTTTTATTCTTTTTTTTCCTCTATCAGCATTAGTCGTTAGAACTTTGTTTTTTTTGTACAGTGTAATATGACCAAAAACCATAATATTTCGGATGTTTTTTCATCATCACCACCTCAAACAACACCTTAAGGAATATTAAATTTTGGGGCCTTGAAAATAATAAATAAACAAAAAAACAAGTTTTTTTTCTAAACGTTTAACAAAATCATGTCTCCCTTAATTTCCCCATTGAAACTGCAGCCAGTATAAAATACTTTTACTCAACAAACAGCCAAATACAGAATATGTTGTTGCAATGATGATGACCTAAAAAAAGTATTTGAAATGATAAAAAACACACACCAATTCAAAGTTACAAAGAATTGAAAAAAAAAAATTAATTTGTCTAAGGTTTCATTAACATGTTGCAGTGAAAATAACTTTGGAAAACTAACGAATCGTTGAGAATTCAATAAACAAGAAAAAGGTCATTTATATTAAATGTTTTATGAATCCAAAGTGATTATTTTTAGGGTAAGGTTCGTATCGTTATATTCAGAAAGAATTAGATATAATCAATATTTTAAACTTACATCCATTTCATTTTTAATCTGCAAAGCAGCACAGAAGAACGTTTTTTCTGTGAGTCACCACACAGTTATCATCGGTACTTACTCATGTACCTCTCCGTTTATCAGCAGTCGCACTCTTGATGGGAGAGTGTCGGTTTCTGAAAACAGCGTTGTAATGGTCTGCCGTGTAGACAGAAAAAAATTTTATTGATATTAATTTTTCCCTTGTTCCTTCACTGAAAGAATTTGTGTCATAAATTCTGTGAAGTTTTACATTAATCCAATAAAAAATTTCATTAAAACTCAACCAACGTCACGCTTCGTTGGATTAATGAAATAAGTTTCGTTAAAATTATTTTAATGAAAATTTCATTAAATATATGAAATAATTTCATTGCTCCAATGTAATATTTTCAATAAGCTAATGAACATATTTCATTATGATGAAAATATTTCATTGTTTCATAATTTTAATGACACTGTTTCATCATGTTAATGAAATTTTTTCATTATTTTAATGAAAGTCTGTCATTATTTTAATGATATTCTGGCATTATTTGAATGAAATTATTTTATTGTTTTAATGAAACTATTACATTACTTAGTAGCCTCATTTACTTATCTTTCTTATTGACTATTTTAATTTATTGACAATTCCATGTTTGACATACGAACGAAGACGCCAATGAACATCAGAAAAATTTTTAATGTTGATGACCGCTCACAGTATCGAACTCAGACTCTTGATTCTCATCATCTACTTTATATGCAACGTCTTAACTACTTCAGCCAATAGCACTGTCTAAACAGTGTGTCTATGAGTGTATTAGAAGGAGTACAACAATAAAAAACATATAAAACAGTTTTTGTTGTTCGCTTTTGGTTGCCAACTATTGAAATAAATAAGAGTATGTTTAAAAAATATATATTTATGAGATTTATTTATTTCATACATCCAATGAAACTTTTCATCAAACTAATGAAATACATTTCATTGAAATTATGACATTCAATAACATAAAACTTTTTTTTAATTTTTGTATTATATATTTCAAGAATTTAAGTATCAATTAAAATGTTTGGCCACACTTAAAAGGGGTTTCCGTAAAATGGCAATATGTTGTTAAATTAAATTCTTTCACAATATGATTGGTGAAAAAAGCAAAATTTTTTTCTAACTTTAACCTTATATTAACTAGGCTTTGGACTCAAAAGCAAATTAGTTCGAAGTATAACGTTAAATTGATATTTGCAAGCGCAACTGGAACATACTGGAACGTCAAAAAAACGCAAAATGTGTTTAAGGGCTAATTTCGTACTTATTCATTGAAGCTTTGATGTCTTTAACCTTCCTATACTCACGTCAAAATATGAAACACGTATACTCGCTCCCGGTCTGTCAGACCGATGTTTGTAGAGCCTACAAAACTTATATTAGTTTAAAAAAGTTTTAATGAAACTCCATTTAGTTTTAGATATGTATATTTTTACTAACATAAACACGAGTTTTAAAGAAAAATCTTTTTTGTATTGACCAATAGTCTTTCATGGCAGTGATTGTAAAATATGGTTAAATTCTTAAGAGATAAAAAAACATAAAAAATACCCACATTTCTATTAAAACCAAACAAACCAAAATGAAATAATTCCAAGAAAATAGCACGTGGAATTAAAAAAAATATATAAACTAAATCTAAAAATAGCACAAAACTAATATATATGTTCAATATATAACCTA
Organism: Panzeria rudis; assembly: GCA_956483635.1. Lineage (NCBI taxonomy): Eukaryota > Metazoa > Arthropoda > Insecta > Diptera > Tachinidae > Panzeria > Panzeria rudis. The sequence goes on along the minus strand of OY101450.1, from coordinate 136,771,143 downwards.
TGAAAAACTGTTACGTCAATACTCACGTCGGTCTCGCAGACCAATTATTGCTAGTTACGCACACGCATCTTATTTGCACAAACTTTGTAACGGGCCGTTACTAACGGCACTAAATTGAAGTGCATTGAGAATGATGAAGCTAACAGAAATTACAATACGCTCGTGCTCTTCTTTCATAAGAGAAAAATTATAATACTATAAGTCGGTCTCACAGACCGCATGCTTGAGTATAAAAAGGTTAAACACTTGTGGTAGAATTTTATGCAAGATATTTTTGTAGGACATTTTAGCCCAACACATCACCGCTGAAGGGAGTTTGTGTATCTGTCTTTCAAGAAAGAGAGAAAAAGACACATACAACGAAGAGTTAGAAGGTTAAAATGTTCCACAGAAATGTTCCTTGCTTGTGATGTTATACATAAAAATGCTGAGAACATCTTATACATTAAATGTGATGGTTTACAAGATTTCCTATGCCGATTCATTATAACAATGTGCAAAAGTGGAGGAAATTTAGCTCCCCCTAAAATTAATCCTAGATGTAAACTTTTAAACGTATATTTTTTTGCGTTTTGTACCCCATAATCAGTAGTTAGAACCTTGTCGATCTTTTTTTGTGTTGTACAGTGTAATTTGAATTAAAAAACTTACATCTCATTTAATAGCTTTCAATTCTCAAATTTTCTGCAAACAAAATATTAGAAAGAAACCTATAAAAAAAATCAAAAGAATCAAAAAATAAGAGGTTAAAGTTTGAAGCCATTATATAATAAATGACGGCTGGCGATCCATCTTAATGGTCAAACAAAAGTGTTAATAAAATCAAAATTAGTTTTATAGTTTTTTTTTACGATAAAAACAAACCTTTTTTAAATATAAATTCTTAGTTCTCAAACATTTAACTGTTATAATTTTTGCATTTATTTACAGTTTTCAGTCTGTCTCTCTGTCCGTCTCACCGTTTATTGGTTTCTTGAAAAATCTATTTAAAATTTACCTTTCGAAAATTTTATAAAACTAATTTATTGCCCAATAGTTTGTTTGCAAACTTTATAAGAATTGCATTCAACTTTAATGTTGCGTGTTCAATGACCATCATTGTGAGTTTTTATGCAAAATATATTTTATATTTATATTTTACTTTTGCTGTTTTTATAATCGATTTAAATGATTATTGATCTCTTGCTGAGTTTTGCTACTTATTTTTTTTTGTTTGGTTGCTGTTGCTGTTTTGATTAAAAATTCATGTCAATTAACGGCATTTATTTTGGGACAAAGTCTTGTGTCTTTAGGATTTGAATTGGCATCTTACTACAGACACAATGACACAGTCTTTAAAATATTTTCGTTTTCGTGATTTTCTGTTTTTTTCTTTTTGGATATTTTCAGTTTTTCAATAATACGAAAAAAAACGTCCTACAGATTCACGTTGTATTAAGCTGATGTTCATCGATGACTAATGTTAAATGTATCTGCCAAAGATTTGAAGTTATTTTTTTTTTGAAGTCTTGTGCTTCTTTTTTTTAGTTTTGCTTGTTTTGTTGCATTTTTATTTGTTTTTTTTTTTTATTTCGACAATCTTTAGTAAAAAAGGGCCTTTATAACAAATCATGACTAATAAAAAGTTGGCAACAGTAGCAACAGAATTTCAAATAAATTTTCTTGGTAGGATATTTGCGTCTAATCTATGGCTCTGATCTTTTTGAATTTTAGAATACGAATGAAAAAGAAGAACAAAGGCTTTCTCAGTATTTTACTCTTTCACTAACGATGTTTTTCGTGAATAAATAACACTGTACAACAAGCAAAGTATCAAGGTTCTAACGATGTGTTCAACACTTTTATGTAAAACACTACGAGAAACATTTTTGTGAAACATTGTAACCCTCCAACTCCTTGCCGTATGGGTCTTTTTACCCTTTCTTCAAAAAGTGGCAAAAAATCTCCCCTTCAGCGGTAGTACAGCAAGCTGAAATGTCCTACAAAATATTCGCCACAAAATTTTAGTGTAGGTCTTCAACTTGAACGCTAGAAATCGTCCAAAACTTAAAATGTGTTTAAGGGTTAATTTCGTACTTAATCACAATTAGTAATCGGCATAGGAAATTTTGTAAGCCTTACGGTTAAGGTATAAGTTATCTTCAGCTTTTTTAAGTAAAACACCACGAGCAACATTTTTGTGGAATACTTTAACCCTCTAGCTCTTTGTTGTGTGGGGCTTTTGGTTCCTTTCTTTGAAAAAGGGGCTAAAAGCTCCCTTTCAACCGCAATATAGCGGGCTAAAATATTCTACAAAAATGTTTGCCATAAAATTCCACTGTAGGTCTTTAAATACATCCAAGCTCCAGATTCAATTTGAACGCCATAAATCAATCAAAACCTAAAATGTATTTAAGGGTTAATTTCGTACTTAATTACGATTAGTACTCGTCCTAGGAAATCTTGTAAGCCTTACGGTAAAGGTAAAAATTGTGTTAAGCACTTTTATGTAAAACACTACGATACAAATTTTTATGAAAGACTTTAACCCTAATTTTGTCCATTTCTTGAAAAAGGGGCGAAAAACTTCCCTTCAGCGGCAATTTAGCGTACTAGAATGTTTTACAAAAATAGTCGACATAAAATTGCATTATACGTCTTCATACACAGAGAAAACAAATTCGTTGTGACAACCGAATTTGTAGCCAATCGACGAGTCATTCAGTCATCACCTTCAAATGGGCACGCGGACAGGGGTTCGTTTTAGGCAACATCACTGCGAATGATCTGGCTAAGAGCCTTGCTTCGGGATGTCGATATTGACCATCTCTGCGGCCTCCCACTCTCAGCTTGCTGGAAACGAATTGATGCTGCCTTCATGCAGATGGTACAATGACCCCAGCTGCTCTATTGCGAGATCAATCTGGCCTCGCCTTGACTCAAATAGAACCAAGCTACTTCTAAACTTCCCAAAGCTGCACCTGTGGAACTTCATGGCCACGTTCACGGGGCACTGCACCTTTGGAACCCACGCTAGACGTATGGGTCTCCCCTATAATGATTACTGCTTAAGCTGTAATGACGTGGAAGAAGAAGATAATATAATGCATCTTTTTTGCCTTTGCCCAGCTCAGGAGGACCACCGCCTTCGCCTTCTGGGCAAAAGGTTCTTCGGTAGCCTCTCAGAGTTCTTAGAAATGGAGCTCAAGAATATAAGTTCCTTCATCAGGAGCAGCGGGTGGTTGGCTCGCTGACTACCCAAATGGCGTTTTACCAACCCTTCCTGCATGGAATTCCGTACGCCTAACTCCTCCCTTTCTTCTTCTCACCATCTCCTAATCTCTTTACACAATTTCTCTCCTTATATACTACATATTCTGCTCTATCCTCTTTTTTTCTTTCTTTTCCCTACAGGTATCCCAAAGGTACCATTATATTGGACCCAAGTCGGCTGGAACATTTCCTTCTAATTCTTTACCGGCAACCTGATAGCCAAACCTAACCCAAATACACAGAAAAAATTATCACCAAAAATTTTTCAAAGAAAAGTTTGTCTAAAAATAAATTTGATTTTCAGTAAATGTTCTTTACATAATCAATGAATTGTTTGTTTGACTCTTATTTAGGACGCAAACACCAGAAAAACTGTGTTGTAAAAAAACAACCCCGATGACCACATACACAGATGCAACAATGATAGCAAAATGAATGCGATTGTACCATGGTAGAATAATATACAAGGTAGCCCTGGAACGCCAGCTGATTAGTTTTTATTTGCTTTTTTCATGGTACGAAATATCAAATCTTGTGTATATGTGAAATAACTACGTTGCACACACAATGCCACACGTATGTTTGCTGCTCATGTTCTACAAACACAGACATACCCTCTATATTAATGTTTGACATTTCGTACCCAAAATGTACATTTGTATTAGTTATGCGGCTACCTGTTATATTATTCTACCGTGGATTGTACCAAGTTTGTTTACTGAAGATTTTTGAGTGAATCAATTCGTTAATGTCTTTGCGTTAATACTCATTCATTTTTTTACAGTCTTTAGATAAACATTCAAACTTGAACACTTTTAACAAAGTGCAATTTCAAATATGCTTAATGGATGATGATAATGATGGTGACCCAGACAAAAGTTTTTTTTGATATATTACAAAAAGTCCAGTAAATATGTTTGATTGATGAAGTAAACTATTTTGTTTAATATTTTTTAGTATTTTTAGACTAATTGTTTTTTAAATTCAGACAAAAATATTGTTTGATATTTTTCAGAAAATCCAGTAAATCTTTTTGTTTGATTTAGTAAATTGTTTTGTTTACAATTTGTAAATATTTTTAGACAAATTGTTTTACAGATTTAAACAATTTGTTCATTGAAGAAAACTCGTTTTTTCGCCAATTTTGTCAAATAGTGTCAAAAATATTCCATTGCATATGTCTGCTTTCCCTGATTGTAAGTCTAGGAAAAAATAGTTCATTAGTAAAAAATAATCAAATTATTTAAAAGATAATTAAAAATCTAAAAGCATATAAATTCATATGTACTTTCTATTTTACTAACGGCCCCAATGTGCAGTTCTAAACTGAGTTTAATGTCCATTTATCATAAAAAACTTGTACAATTTGTTAAAAAAAATTAATTAAGCTATTTGAAAGTCAATACTTTGATTTCCATTTGTTAAGCATTCTATTTCCATAAAAAGAACAATTTGAAATCGATCTTTTGTGTAGATTTTTGGTGGGTATTATTAATTTTAAATCAATAAAATAGATAAATTCTATTCTATTCTTCCTTAAGCTAAAAAGACGTGGTTGTATTGTTTCCTAAAGGCCTTACAGCAATAAATGAAAAATCAAAAATATTTATCACTATCATTTTGAATTTAAAAAAAAACAACACTTTTGTTTTGGCGTTTTGGGTTAATGAACTAAAAACTGTTAACGAAGTCTCTGCTGCTTTATCTTTCTAAAATTAAGGCAACATTTGGCAAATATTTGACGAACAAAACGTGGCCAAAAGACAAACTAAAATTTTATTTCCTTTAATTCAAATATTTTTTTTTAAATATTGGTTCGCATTTAATAAAAATAGCTTTTTGCAGAATAATTCATTTTATTTTGTCATATAAAAACCAAGTTAAATCACACTAGCCCTAAGCAAAACTAAAGGTTGCGCTTATTGCGTCAAATATTTACCAAGTCTGACCTTAGCTTAAGCTTTATTTTTTTATTATTATTTGTTATTTTGTTTGCTTTTTTTTACTTTGGTGTTTTTAATTTTGTACCCAAATATTGGTTTGTTAGTATAAATTTTTTTGAATATTTTAAAAGTTTTAAAAAAGTATTTTTTTTCTCAAATATGTTTTTATACACACTCGTGTACAAAAAAAAATATTTATAATTTATTAAAATCTTTGTTTCGTTCATCTTTTTCGTTGTTGGTGTGCTTTTTTTTTATCAGTTTTTAAAATGTGTTGAAGCCACGCTTGTGCAAAATCTATTAGAAAAATAGTAATAAAACGTAAAGAATCTTTTGAAATAAAAACTACAATTCTATGGCAAATTAAGAAGTGTTAAAGCCTGTTAAACATAAATGAGTTTTTTTTCTCTTCTTTCATTTATTATTCCATTTTATGCGGGTTAAGGCTTTTTTGCATATTTTTTAAATATTTTAAAAGTTGAAAACCAGAAAAATTAAAATTCTTTATTTAACACACTAAAACGTGCAATCAAGTGTGAAATGCAAATTAATTAGAAGATATTCATTCGAAGAATAATTTAAGTTAAATAAAGAATGAGTCATAAAGTATTTGAGAGCTGCATAAATGATCTAAATAAGACAGCTTCACTATCGAAAACACTGACTGTTAGGTTTTAACTAGAGTCCGACCGAAACCAGTTTTTTGAGGCCGAACCCGAACCGAACGTAATATTCGGCCGAATACGAAACTTGCCGAAACTTTTTTAGCATTAACTGATATTGACATTTTAAAAACTTAACAAAATTGAAAAGTCATTTATTTTATTAACGGGCCTTTTCACGAAGTAATAAGTAGGGATGTAACGAATACCGATACCGATATATCGGCGATAATTCAGATTTTCCGATACATCGGTATCGGCGATATTTTACTGTCGATACGACGATACTTTAAAAATTTTTTTCAGAGTTTTTTCCTGACAAATTAATTATTTATGGTAATTTTACCATGAACTAAACTCATTTCATTATTTTTTAAATCTTATTAATATCAATTTTAAAAATTAATAATATTTTATGCTATTATTTTGTGAAAACATTATTTATTTTTTGTTAATTTTACCATGAATTCAAATTCAATTCGTTGTTTTTAAATCTTATTCCAGTAAGAAAAGGCACTCCAAAGAACTCATGAAAATGTAGAATTCGCGATCCGGAAGAATTGTAAATTTAGATCATTTGTAATTAGTTTTACGTATCCTTGCTATTGCAAGAAGTTCTGTTTTTCGATTACCAATCACCGAATTGGAAGCGATGCTCGGACAAATTTCTTTTTCGGTGCTCTAAAATGATTTTTCCTCAAGAAAAAAGGATAAAAAATTACCCATTTTCACAATTTTTTTATCCAAGTATGGCGAGTATTTTTTAAAATTATAAAGGAACTAAAATTTTTTCTTGCTTTTCTACTAATTACACTATGCGACAAATAAAGACTTTTGGAAAAACACAAGAACTGGACAGTACAGGTTCGATTGTCCTACAATGGGGTAGTAAACCCTTTACTCAGTTTGGCGAATTTGGTGACCAATTTTTTTTTATGGACCTCAAAAGTTTCTGAAAATCAGTGGGGCCTCAAAAAACGGTGTCATCAGTATTTGGCCAACAGCTAATTCAAACTTTATAATACCGCTTAACTATATATGGCAATAATGTAGCTAAGAGTCTGTTTAACAGATTTCTTTTTAACATTTCATGCCAAAAAACTTTTTTCGTTAACTTTTTGTTGATAAAATTAAGGAAAAAATTGTTTTATAATTTTTTTCCGAATAACTTACAGTGACTTGTAATTTTTAACTAACAATATTTGGCAAACTTATAGTTACGGTAGAGCTGAACAACTTTTGCCAACATATCAATACAATCTGTACGTATCTAGGCATTCTAATAGCTCACACAGACCACTTTTTTTACCTTAAAAATTTTAGATTTTCACTATTTTTTTATGCTAAAAATATAGTTTTTTGAAAATAGTATATTCAAGTGCATACTTCTCTGTTGTGTTTCACTAACATTTTGTTCCCAGAAAAATTATGTGTTCCTGTACTTAAAAAAAAATTTTTTTTTTAAATTATTTTATTCACTTTTTTCAGTATAACTTATAGGGGCTCCAAATTTTTCATTACCATTATTTGGCAAAACAACAACAAACAATAAAAAATAGTAAATACTAAAATCAGCAACATAAGAAGTGGAAAAATAACAAAGAAAGCGAAAAAAGGCAGTATAAATATAGCCTAACTCGTAAAAAACGAAAACTTTTAAGGTAGAAATTAGTTTTTCAGATTGTATCTTTACCGTAGCTACAACGTTGCCAAATATTGTTAATAAAAAATTACGAGTCCCCGTAAGTTATTCTAGAAAAAGTGAAAAAAAAAATGTTTTTCCTTAATTTTTCAAAAAAAAAAAAAATGCACGAAAAAATAATTTTTTGGCATAAAATGGTAATAAAATCTGTTTAGCGAACTCTTGGCTACATTATTGCCATATATAGTTAAGCGGTATCACCCAGTTTGAATTTTCTGTTGACCAAAAGTTGATGACACTTTTTTTTGAGGGCCCGCTGATTTTCCAAAATTTTTGGAGGTCCATAAAACGAAATTGGTCACCAAATTCGCCAAGCTAAGTATAGGGTTCTACTACCCCGTGGTATTACAATCGAATCTATACTGTCAAGTCTGGGTTTTTTTTTTGGACTGTTGCACTGTGTTATCTGCATATTTTTAATATAGATTTTTTGGAAGCAAAAAAATGTAGTTCTTAAAAAAATACTTCCAATTTTTTATACTGGGTTAATATCAATTTTAAATATTAATAATCTCTTACACTGTAATTTTGTACAATAAAAAAATTGCACCTGGGTTTTGTTTATCTAAACTTGAACTTAATTTCAATATTCGTATCGGTATCGGAATCGGTATCGGCGATATTTATTTTTAGGTATCGGTATCGGATCGGCAAAACGGCATATCGTTTCATCCCTAGTAATAAGTAATTAAATGTTAACGTCGTCCTTAACGGCAAATTCGTCATACAAAACTCTACCTTAAAGTATACGTTAACTTTTAACTGTAGACTGTGAAAAAGCTATTTCTACATACATACAGTGTCAATCAAAATAATAGTAGAAATTGAATATATTTCATTCCATCGAGCAAATATAAAACTTACACATTTACGAGCATATGACTAATAAAAACTTGGCATGAAATTAGCTTATATGATGAATAGAACTGGAATATTGGGTTCGGTACACATGCATTGAGAAGTTATTTTCACTCTATTGATGACGTTATACACACAATAAAGAATTTTTCTCGACGGTTTTGAATTTATCGTGAAGATCGAAAATGAGGTTTCTTCATATTTTGAAATTATTAAAAAAAAATCTATTTTAAAAAACAAATAATCAGTTTCAGTGCAAAATTGCAGAAGTAAATTCGATTGCGAAAAATCGACTTATTATAACATAAAATAGATTTTCGATTGGAATCGAAATCGGTTTACCATTCCCTAGTTTATGCTATTTATTTTGGCAACAAACAGTTGAATACTTTATGTTACTATTTATATCTTTTGATTGCGCTTTATAAAACTAAGTAAAATTTTCATTAAATTTGAAAAGATATCGGACTCGAAAAAACAGATTCATGACGGTGACATATTTTAAATTTGGAAAATACTATTTCGATTAACTTTCTTATTTATAGAGAATAAAATGTTTCGGTTTCGGTATTCGGCCAAAAAGTTGGCATAAACCGTATATCAGCCGAAAACACAATTTTGGCCGAATCCGAAACCGAAACCGAATATTCGGCCGGACTCTAGTTTTAACATATCACTGTGGCTAATTTTTTAAGTCATGGACCATATACGGACACCACTACGTGATAAAAGACCAAAAACAAAAAAACCTGCGTCTCTCAGTTTTGCCCAAAGTCATGATGCACTTTTTATGGGCCCCCAAAGATTTGGGGCCTCGATGTCATTTTTGCAAAAAACTGATCATTTTCTCATGCTCATATCTTGCAAGCCAGGGATGATAAAGTTGGTATAATTGTACTTTTTTTGGTACTATTAAAACCAAAAAAGTACGATGGTACACCCGTGACTCATTTGGTACTATTTGCAAATTTTCCCAATTTGTTGGGTGGTAACCATTGATTATTCAATAACAATTTATCTCTACTTTGGCCCGTAGCTTAATTCTATCTTGAGTCTACTTAGGCGGTTATTTCGTGAGTGGATTTGTGTACTTATTTAAGGAGAATATATAAAAGGCGATATTGATAGAACAGCTTATAATATTTGCTTGTTAGTGTTTAAGGATAAATATCAACAGCGATGCTGATGGAGTAGCTTAATGTCAAACTCCATTTTCTATAAGCAAATCATTGGTTTTCTTGAATAAAGGCGTATGTCTTAAAACTGATTTTTTCAGTAGAGCAAAAGCAAAATATTTCTAAAATTGTGTCCACGGTATGAACATCGTTGATTTTTTTAACACTTACGGCATATATTTGCCAAAATATCTTTGTATAAAAATTTCAGACAAAAATAACGTAAGAACGAGATCCTAGCAAGGATACATAAAACCGCATATGTCGACATAAATAACATTTACTAAGTAAAATAAAAAAATATTTAAAAAGATTTCAAAATGTGTTTAGATAATAACAACGTATCTCTGCTCTGTTTAAATAATCCATCACACAGGAATACTTAAATCGTTATTGCTGAAAATTTATGAAATTAATATAGAATTGAAGTTGTTGTGCATGAAAAAATTTCCAGACTGGTCCATGATATTTTTACTTTCATTTAAAGAGCGCTTAAAAAAGTTATTTCGCATTAATAGCTCAAAATCTACCTAAGTCGACTTACGCATTTATTCAAAAAAACCACAGAAATGTCGGACTTCAAATTTTAATGGAAAAATATCTTTTGTTATGGCTTGTTTATCCATTGTGAACGAATTAAAAATTTTTTTAACAAGCTTCAAGTTTATAAGAATAAAGAAATTAGTAAGTAGGTTCCTTGTTATATGGCAGAAGTGAAGTTTCATTGAGATAAATTGAAATTAAAATTGTTTGATTTTTGGCACCATTATTTGAAAAAGAGTTTATCAAAAATATTTTTAGAAAACAGAGCCATATTTGATCTTTGACAGAATGAGCACAAAAACTCAATCAAAGTCGTGTGGCTTACTTGTTTACAACAATTCAAAAAGATTTTAGTACTACATATTTGCGCCGAAAAAATAATACTATTTTAGAAGCTCATTAGTACGAAATGAATTTTTTCATTTATCATCCCTGTTGCAAACCATTCCGACTTTTGATTTACTCTCTGAGGCAAGGTTGTAGCTCTTGTCATAAAGAACAAAAATTGTGAACATATAAAAGCAAAAAAACTTCATCTTCAAGAGGATGCTGTTGGCTGAGTGATTAGCGAGTTTAACTACAAACCCTGAGGTCTTGAGTTCAAGACTAATTTCAGGAAAGCCAACAACATAATGCATTTTTGTCATGTACATTGGTGTGTTATTGTGTTGGTTATTGTTGTACTGTTAAAGTGATGAAGCCATAGCACTGATCACTTTGGCAGTACCGGCAGCGAATAATACTAACATATTCTAACGCACTTCACAGCGCCCTCCTTCGTCGGTATTGTAGCAGAACCGTCGGCAATGTAAAATAACTAATAAAATGGATACACATCTTAAACAACTCAATGCCTCTACTTGACACCAGAGGGGTTTGCAACACTGCTGTACAAAAAACGCTCAACAGCACGGTTGTAAATGAATTAAGCTTTCTATCTCTCTCCCACTTCACCACCTGTTCTCTCTACACTATCCCTTTCCCAAAGAAGGTAACACATTAATTAATTAACTAGTAGGCATTAATTGCCTGATTGTGTTACTTCTCTTAAAGAAATAAAAAAATATATCAAAATCGAAAAAAAACGTTAAAAAATTAAATTTTTTTTAAACCTTTTTCCCCTGTTCAGGTCCATAGGTAGCAAACCATTCAAAATTCAAGGAAACAATTAACTACAAAAATGTACCTAAGATCTCAATTAACAACTTTCTAAAACATATGAACTTCCTAGAAATGATTCTTAATACCCTTTAGGTAGCGCTTAGGTAGCCCAAAAGTAAGAAAATCGAATTTTTTAAAGTTTTTTTAGATTTTATTTGTTAACAATGTTTGTTCTTTATGACAAGAGCTACAACTTTGCCTCAGAGAGTAAAGCAAAATTTCGGACGCTTTGCAACATATGAGCCTGAGAAAATGATCAGTTTTTTGCAAAGATGATAGATACCGAGATACCAAATCTTTGGGACAGGGAAAAGAAAACATAATAGAGGTGACCATATTTGATCTAAGAGCAACCTACTATGATTGATTTATATGGTTAAAGTCGAATCATATTATTATCAAAATAAGCCCAGTCTAAATATTACATTGCTGTCTAATAAAAAAATAAAAAAATTTACTTCGCACACGAAGGGTTCCATACGAATAACATACACACATATTTTCTAGGGTATTCATTTAATCTGGCTTCTGCTTTAATCGGTTAATCGCTCGATTAAACGGATTGGAAAAATCCGTTCACTTATCGTAGATGTTGAAGAAATCGAAAGCAGTCCATAATACAGAATACCTAGTTTCTCAGTCCTTTTCCTGGATTTCTCGAAACATATAAAATCTTCCATTAGGGCCTATTCACATATTACGTAACGTTATTTTCGGAGGTTTTTACTCCCCTTCGTAACGCTTTTTACAAAACTTTCAGTATAAAGTATCTAATTCATAACAAATCGTTGGCAACAGTATTATTGGCTTTTATTAAATTATTAAACAAAAGAGTCTTTACTAAACTCTTTTATGGCCACGTCCAAAGATTTTAAAGTTTTACATAAGTTAAGATCACTGAACACACTTCTTTGTTTGTATGAAAAATAATTTCTAAACAAATACCTTTTGTGTATGACACGAAACAAATAATTAAACATACAAAAATACGTTATATACTACACACAGAAAAAATACAATGTAAAATCAACATGACGCAATTGTGCTTTGAAATCATATTAAATTTACAAGAAATAATTTGTCGTTTAAGTGTGTTAGTGTTTATTTTCTTTGTTCATTCCTACTGTTCACTGTTGTCCTTAGTTGTTTGACTTGTTGTTGTTTATTCTTTGAACTTGAATTAACCGATCAGTTAATCCGGTAGTAGTTAACCGGTTAACCGATTAACGGTTAACCGAATGAATCCCCTAATATTTTCTAAATATAACACAGTGTCTTCACGAGATATTAACTTTGAGATAACATGAGAGAAAACGTCGGTAGAATAATAAAAACAAAATGTCGATTTTTCTCTTAATCTCATATAAGGCGTAAACGTAATTTCACTTTTCCTATAAGATTTCATTTTATGCCAATGCTCACCGAGTTAACATGTACTACTTTTGCACAATTACTTATTTTATTTTTAATTTTTCACACAAAATTTAATTTATAAATCAATTAAACACATTTATTCACTTATTTAACATACAAACTTTATCAAAAACATCGCTTTTAATTTATTTTAATAAACACTCACACATGCACACCAAATTATTTTCCTGTACGTGTGTTTTTTGACAGTTCATCTCATAAGATCGTTGTTATAAAATTTCTTATAACAGCGCTCTCATAAAAATTTTTATAACATTGAGATAACACTAATTTGAAGTCCACACGTAACATAATTCTCTCTGCGATTGAATTTGACAATCTCATCTTACATATTATGTTACGTGTAGACCTCAAGTAATAAACTTTTAATGGAATAAACGTGACCATGTTTATACTTATTGCCGCTAAAAGCTATGTGATATCTGTCCTTTTAAACAATTGTCATCTGTCAGGTCGGCTACTACTGAGACTTCACTTTTCTACTATTAATTTAGAATTTTTTGAATTACATGATCCTTTACTATACTTTAGAAGAAGGAACACATAGAAAATTCCTACATAACTGAAATTCGAATCCCCCGTTTTTTCTTCTATTTCTTTAAATTTATCACTTGATGTCATTTTTAATTACATTTGGCGTTAAAATACAACTTTGGCGGACTAAAGAAATTGCTTTATAAATATTCTATGGCTTTTAATTTATTACCTGCATTTTTCTTTTCAAAGCGAAAATGCATTTAGTTTTTAGCCAATTAGCTTAAATTATCTGCAGTATTTATTTAATTTATAGTAAAACGGTTCTTTTTAGCTAATTTTATAAACAGATAAAAAAACAATTAAATACCAGTTAACAAAAGCAGCAGCCAACATAACCCCACTTGTATACAAATATAACCTCAAAGAAATTTAAGCGTCATTTAAAATAGAGATGCCACCTTGTTATTTGCTTACAAATACAAACACAATTAATTTTGTAATTCTCACCATGGCAAAAAAAAAAATAAAAAAAATCACGAGTGAAAAAAGTTAAAGAAGCGGCTTTTAAAACTTTGATCCAAGGAAATAAAAGTAGAGAAAAAAGAAGAAATGAAAAAAATTTAATTCTGAATACAAAGCCAGAAAAAAACTGCTTTAAAGAATTCTCATTTAAAAATAAAATATTTGTGAATGAAATTTTTATGTGTCTCTTTTTTTAATTTTATTTCATATGGAATTTTTTTCTTTTTTTGTTGTTGTTTGTTAAGATATAGAAACGGATATAAAATTCTGGAATCTAGATACTGTTTAAGAAGTGTGAGTATGTATTGAAAAAGTGAAGAAGAACAACAAACCTCATAATGAAATTAAATGATGTGAAATAGAAACTAGATCGTATTTGAATTGCAGCACAGTGGTTTTGTTTGAGAACTTTTTGTAATTCAAGGGTTAACTGCAACAACAAAAAATAATAATAATATACTCGTAGCTCCAACAACTAATTCTGGCAGAGGGCACAAAAAATATATGTATACGTGTATCGGCGTTTTGAAAGTTTATATCTTAGATTCATTTTACGGGGAGTTAAATTTCTCTCCCTTTCGCACATAGTTCTACTGAATCGGTATAGGAAATCCTCCACGCCTTACGTTAAAGGTATAAGATGTCTTCAACGCTTTTATCTAAAACATAACGAAAAATATTTTTGTGAAAAATTTTAACCCTCTAGCTCTTTCGATGTATTGGTCTTTTTCTTCCGTTCTTGAAAAATGAGCAACACGCTCCTCTTCAACGGCAATATAGTGGGCTGAAATATTCTACAAAAATGTTCCTCGTGGTATTTTACACAAAAATGTAGAGCACAGCTAATACCTTAAATGCAAGGCTTACAAGATTTTATGCCGAGTACTAATTTTAAGTAGACAATAAATTAACCCTTAAGCAGATTTAAGTTTTTAATGATTTCTGGCGTTAGAATTGAGCGTAGAGCTTAGCTGTCTTTTAAGACTTATAGTACAATTTTATGGCAAATATTTTTGTAGAATTTTAAGAAAAGGACAAAAAGACCCACAGAACAAGGAGTTAGAGGGTTAAAATATTCCACAAAAATGTTGCTCGTATTCTTTTACATAAAAAAATTAAATACACTTTGCACCTTAAACGTTAGGCTTACAAGATTTCCTATGCAGAATACTAATTGTGAATAGGTATGAAATTAACCCTTAAAAACGTTTAAGTTTTGACCAATTTTTGGCATTTAAGTTGAGTCTGGGAGTATTTGAACACATATAGTAGAATTTAATGGCGAATATTTTTGTAGAACATTTCAGAGCGCCGATGAGGGGGAGTTTTTGGCTCCTTTTTAAGAAAGAGACAAAAAGACCCATACTAGCAAGAGTTAGCCCTCTAATGTTTTAAAAAAAAAATTTCTTTTGGTGTTTTACATAAAATTACTCCAAGCATATTATACCTTAAACGTAAGGCTTACAAGATTTCCTACGCCGAGGAACTATAACTATGTGTAAGAAGGGGTTTGGGGGAACTTTAACTCTCTCTTAAATGAAACCGGATTGTGATTGCCATCATTTATGACACTTCCATTACAAAAAAACTTGGCGTTTAGTATAATATTTCTAAAGCTTTATTGATCTTTGATATTATCAGGCATTGTTCTGGTTCCCCCAAACACCAACTACTGTTGTAATTTACGATTTCATTCAGGTTTATGGTACATCTTATATGCCATCGCTCAGGATAAAAATATCACAAATACAATCTTGGAGTGCCACTGTGGCTAAGTGCTGGCTGAGTGGTAGCCTGCCAGTCCAGAGGTTGTGGGTTCGATTCCCGCCTTAGAGCCTGGGAATGGTTTCGCGGGTTGTATTTGTTTGTTTCGCGGGTTGTGTTTGTTTTCACCAATTTCTATTCTAGTACCCCCAAATCAGACTTCTGAGGAAATTAAGGTTTGTATTATTGTCTATGGTCCATCGAACCACAACTAAATCCTTGTCATTTACGCCAATATTTCAAAAGCTTAAATTCCCCTATTGAGCTTTGATTTTTTGGAAAATCCAATTACTGTTCTGGTACCCACGAACAGAGACTACTATCAAACTTCAATATTATATATTTATTTATGGTTCATCGAACCACAAATGCATCCTCTGATAACATCATATACATACTACTACTGAAATCTGTCATTATTTTCTCCTTTATCGTCCAACGAACCGTATTGTGGCTGTCATCGTTTAGGAGACTGTCACCACAAATAATACCTACAAACAGAGACTACTATCAAAATTCAATATTTCTCCTTTATGGTCCAACGAACCGTATTGTGGCTGTCATCGTTTAGGACACTGTCACCACAAATAAAACCTCAGTGTTTACAGCAATATTTCAAAAGCATCTTTATTCTTAAGCTTTCATTCTTCCGACCAATAACTTATTTTTCATTTAACACCACTGTCTGGCGTCGGCATGAGCCATTTATTTAGTTGCAACAATTGCAAAAGAAAAGTTCAAAGGAAATTTTATTACAAGTTAAGTCAGCAGTAGTTCTTTGCAAGATGAGAACATTCCCGCCATTTGGATAAAGTTTTTAATGAAAAAAAAATATATATATAAATTCTCAACTGTCTGGAATACATGCCGAGTTATTTCAAAACTACATACAGAGGTGCTGATCGTAATTATTTGAGGTTGCAGTAGTACTATTTGCAGTTTTTTTCTCTGTGTTTAAGTTTGAATTCTTAAACAATTTCTTTGACTTTTTTTCTACAACAAACACTCTTTGTTTGTTGTTTTGTCAAGCGTAACGCTAACAGTTTTTAATTAATTACAAAGAATGAGTACGCGGCTCGCAGTTTTACAGGCTCAGGTTCAAGTCTTTGTTAAGGCATGTTTATAAATGCAGTTTGGTATGCAAGAGAGTCTTTCTTCGTTTTGCAACAAAAAATTTATTTAATTTTAAAATGACCACTATTGTAGTTTATTTTGAAAAACTTAAGACCATATAAAACAATTACTTAGATGTGTTAATAGTTGGTGGTGGAACAATTAACCTTTATTAACTTGTATATACAGATGTTTTCTCCTTCTTCTTTAGCATATGTATGTTTGCTTGTGATTGAATTTTTTCCCAGTAAATTATTAACCTAAGAGATTCCTAACAAAATTGTATTTAGTAGGCTGAAAGTTTTATTTTTCCATGCTCTAACTGCCATCCATAAAGAAGCCTATAATTATATTTTGAATAGAGTATTAAATAAATTTAGCATATTAAGTTAAGTTTTATAATTCTTTTTTTTATAAGACTTAACATGCCACTATGGCATAATAATTATACGAGGGGTGACCAATGAAGAATTTATGTGATTTTTACTGGCTGTTAGACGATGTCGAAAGAATTCTTTAAACATCTTTGAACATGTAGTTAATTAGGGCATTCTTTTAATCGACTTTTTAATTGTTCGATTAATAAATTAATCGGCATTGAGCTTGTAAAATTATTCGAATAATCGATCAAGACTTTTATTACGTTCGAGTTATATGATTAATTTTTACTATCAAATACTATTCGAGGTAATCGGAAAATGTTAAAAATTATTCGGTTTTTCTTATTTTTGTATGGATAAATACAATATAGACATTTTTGTTGATAGAAGCAAAAGAACAAAAGAAAGAAATTTATTTTTACATAAATTAACTCACAATTTGATTTCATGGATTTCTTGGAACTTTCTTACGAATTCGAAGATTCCCTAAGCAAATTTATTTTTTGTTTCCTTACTTGGTATTTAGTACGTAAATTTCTATATAACTGCGAAGTTTCATTCGAAAATATCGATATATGGGTCTTAAAAGACACCTAAGCTCCAGAAAACATTGAAAACTAAAACTGTGTTTAAGGGTTAATTTCTTATTTATTCACAATTAGTACTCGGCATAGGAAATCTTTTGAACTTTATGTTTGAGGTTTTTAGATGTGCTCAACACGATTAAGTAAAACACATTTTAGCTCGCTATAACGCCATTGAAGGGGAGTTTTGTGTTCATTACTTCAGAAAGGGACAAAAAGACCTATAAAACGAAGAGTTAGAGGGTTAAAATATTCCACAAAAATATTTCTCGTTGTGTTTTACATAAAAGCGCTGAGCACATCTTATAGTTCCTACACCGAGTCAAAATAAGTATGTGCAATAAGTGGAGGGAGCTTCCCCCTAAAATGTGTCCCAGATGTAAACTTTTAAAACGCGGAGACATTTGTATTTTGTTTGTAATTAAAAAAAATTGATTTTGCTGAACAGTGTTATTTGTCAGAAAGTATTGGAAAATTACCTCCAAAGCTTTCTTATAACTAAGGGAATAGAAACTGATCTAGTTTAAAAGAATAGTCCTCGATTTAAGGGCGCCTTTATTCTCATTTTAATGCACAGAGGAATATTTACACCCTACAATTCATGTCTGAAATTTCCTCCTCCTGGGAAACAACTACATCTCTTTAGAAAGCCTAAATAGGCAGTTAATGACGCATATCTATGACAGTCAGGTTTCTGAAAGTAGCGATTACCTAGATATCTACAGTAAGCCTGAGTTATTATTATTTATTGTACAAATACGGACAATCATAGCCAAGGTAGTCAGCTGTTACATTGCATGCTTACTTCACTTCAAGTATCTCAAACTACATTCACTAAAGGCAAGGAGTACATTTTCCTCCCTGGAGTGACTTCAAACCTCTCACTCAAACCGACTATAAATGCTGATATCCGTTTCAAAATTAATCGGGCCTTACAATGCCATGAAATGATGCCAAATAAGAGTTAAAGCGACTTTCTTCCAAAGGAAAGGAGTACCTCAATTTTCTATTTTCTTAATGAGGCCAAAGGCGTACTGGATATGGTTCAAGTAAGGCGTATAATTCTAGTTGATGAACTCAGTTCAGCTCTCATTACGTTTCACAATACATTACTACAAACTTTTTCATAGACATCCTATTTAGAATTTTCCTACAATTTTATAGCTCCCCTCGTTTATTAAGTAAGCTTTACTGCTGTTCTAGTACCTCTGGAGTCATGGTTGTCTGCCGTTTACCATGTGATTTCCTGACATATGCATATTACTTTTAACTTTTATAATTCTGTTTTTTTTGTAGCTAAAAATAGTTTAATAACTTTTGCGTGTCGTACAAGACATTCGTTTTAGCTTGAAAAAGTTCGTTAAAGAATTTTTATTAAATTCCTGAAAGAGGAAAAAAATAGACAACTTTGCCAGAACACTTATATGAATTCAATTCAGCTGCCTATTAAATGTACTTAAAGGCATGATAATTTATACGATACAATTTCAAAATACGTTCGGTGCTAATTTATAACTCATAAAGTAAGTAAAAACTTTAAACCGAAAAAAAAGAAATAAAGTTGGCCATAGAAATATTTGATATAAATTGAAAGTTTGCCAAAGAACACATTTTTCAAAAACTATTGACTGCCAAATAACTAAAGAATTATGTTTTATTAAAACAATTTTGTTCGCCGTACCCACAAATGACACAAGAGCTAAACAGTTTCGATAATTCGTGCATCGCAAGTTTTTTTCACTTTTTTAAAGCTGTAAGCGCGAAATATGTGAAAAACTAGTGTGAACAAACTCTAAGGGAGCAAGCCTATGAGTGAAAATAGTGAAAGATGAATTTAATGCTAAGACGAAAAACTCTTTTTAAGTGATATTTCATGGAATTTTCTTCACGAAACTTTTCTTATTTGCTTATTGCAATTGTGGACAAGCAATCGGTTTAAAGAAATTTGACAAATCCATCTACATTTAAAAAAAATAAAAAAGTTTCATGCAACAAATTTTATGAAATAGAAAGAAATACAACAAAAATGAAACGAAGCTCCTTTGGATGTATTCTGTACATGAGAGCAATTATAACAAGAATCATAATAATGTTTATTCGACTAGTATTAAACTAATTAAAAATTAAAAAACAAAATTACGAATAAAAATTATTCGAATAAAAATTATTATGCTAAAATTATTCGAATGAAAATTTTTTGATTGCATATTATCATATAAAATTATTGGAATAAAAATTTTTTTAGCAAAACTATTCGATTAAAATCATTCGAAAAATATTTTGTTTAAATAAAATTATCCTTATAATGCAACAGGCACAATGAAGTAATGCAAAAAAAACTCTAGAGGAATCAAAACCAAAATAAAATTTATTCTATTAAAATCATTCGAAAAAAATTATTCGTATAAAATTGATTTTACAATAATTGAGGCCAATAAAAACAAAAAAAAATATTTTATTGGGTTAATTGATAATTGAACAGAAAATTATTTGAAAAATATTATTCGATTAAATATTTTTCGATTAAAATTTTTCGAATGAAAATAATTCGTATAATATATTAGCACACAGGCACTTATTTGAATAAAAATTATTTGATTTAAAATTATTTTAATATGAAATGGTTCGAATAAAATCATTCGACTAAAAGTTTTTCGAATAAAATCAAAACGCTTGAAGTTATCTTACAATATTAGAAAGTACATAGTTGAACCAAAAATATTTCATTTAATACAACTAACAAGTCATTTAATACAAACTTATTGCAAAATATTATTCGAATAAAAGCTATTCCATTAAAATTATCCAAATAAAACTAATTCGTATACAAAGTTTCACATAAATATATTTGAAAAATAATTATTTGACTAAAAACTATTAATCCAAATAAAACCATTAAAAGAAAATCGCCGTTAGAGGGTTGAAATGGTCCGCAGGAATGTTTCTCGAAGTT
Organism: Panzeria rudis; assembly: GCA_956483635.1. NCBI lineage: Eukaryota > Metazoa > Arthropoda > Insecta > Diptera > Tachinidae > Panzeria > Panzeria rudis. The sequence continues at coordinate 136,750,620 of OY101450.1, read as the reverse complement.
TTCTACATAAAAGTTCTGGACACAACTTATTCCTTAAACGTAACGATTACAAGATTTCCTATGCCGAGTCGTTATAACTATGTGGGGTGGAGGGAATTTAACTCCCCCAAGATTTGTACCAGATCTGAACTTTCGAAACGTCGAATACGTATATAGTTATAATGTTGTTGTACGTGTTATTGATTTAATAGAAAATTATTCCGCAAAAATTATTCGAATAAAAATTACTCGATTAAAAATTAATCGAATAAAATTTTACGAATAAAAATTACTCTTATACAAATATGCACGTAAAAGTATTCGAATAAAAATTATTTCACTAAAAACTATTTGCATTATGCATAAAAAACACAAACATTTATTTTGTATATGTAAATTTTTTTAAAATAAAATTATGCGAATAAAATCATTCGAAGAACATTTTTTAAATAAAATTATTCCAATAACGCAACAAGCACAATGAAATAATCTAACAGTATATATTTAAAAGCAAATAAAAATCATACGCTAAAAATATTAGCAAAATTATTCGAATAAAATTTTCTCCATGATATTATTCGGAAAAATATAATCAAAAAAATTTTAGATACATTAAAAACAAAAATAAAAAAAGTTATTCGACTAACTATTAATTCCATATAAAATTATTCGAAAATATTTATTCGAATAAAAATTTATCCGAATAAAATATTTGAATAATAACTAATTGTATAAAAATATGCGAATAAAAAATTCTTAGCATTAAATTTAATCAAACAAATTTCAACGAATGTTCGGCATACATAACTTGGCGTTAAAGTCCACGTTAATGTATTTGAATAAAAAATATTTTAAACAAAATTATTCGATTAAAAATATTCGTTGAAATTTGTTTGATTAAATCTAATACTTATATTTCCTAACTATCAACCATTTATCGTACCTCTCTCAAATCGCTTAACATTTTTACAACTGCTGGGAAACACTAAAATATAATATTAGCATGAAAACATAAATACATTAAAATGCGAAATATGAGTGGGTTTAGTTGGATCTTTAAAAATATTAATTTGGTATTTTTACTTGTAATTAAATTTAAGCAGAAACAGAGAAACTCATTAAATATTATGAACAAAACGCATGTAAAATGAAAGCTTTTTTGCAAATCCAATTAGAAAAAACAAAAATAATTTCAAACGTGTCATATCATCTACTAACTACAGTGTGAACTCAGCGCAGAAATCATTGAAAAAGGTACACAACAGCCACAACAATCAGCCGTCATAAATACTCATGTAATAAGTTTGTCAAAACGTTTAACAGAAATCATAAGATTTTACCAGGGAAGAAAGTAAAAGAAAGAATATATAAATAATGACACACGAATCATCATTAAAATTTGTTAGCCAATTAGTTTTTTTTTTGTTATTTTATCTTCAGTTTTATTTTCATTTTAGGTAAAAGTATTAAGAAACCAACCCGTGTAACCTCTTGCTCCTCCTCATAAAAACTGCAAATTTACTTTTTACGAGATTTTCACTTTCTAAGCCACCGCAAAAGTACGACTACTTCTTGAATACTTTGTTCGGAAGTATATAAAATAAATTATATTAACATTTTGATTATATTCATTAATTTTTCCCAAAATTATTATTTTCTTTTTCGTTATTGAGTTTTTTTTCCAAACTCATTTTCTAGCAGCACCACATTATGGTCGACAAAGAAACGAGCTAACAAACCTTTTAAACTGGGTCAAATTTTTCCAAGTGCCGGTTTGAAATATTGAAAGAAAAAAAGCAACAGAAACAAACATACTTGGTATTATATTGGGTAAGAGCGGTTATTTGTGCTCATATTCGTTTGTATGCATACGTGTTAGTGTGTATCTGTGTTTTTGTACGAGTATTTATGAGCGTTTAAACATTTTAAAATGCATAAAGCATTTTAAATGCATTCATGTTTACAGCTTTAGAGCGCTTCATCGATTAATGTTCAGGCAAATGAATACACTACAGTTGGGTGTAGAGAAATAGCAGCAATAGAAAATTTAAAGTTTACACTGTAAAACACAAAAAAAACATAACATGGTTCTAACCACTCATTCTTGTAGAGGCACCAAAAAAATACATAAATGTATCAGTGTTTTGGAAGTTTACATCTGGGACTCATTTTAGGGGGACTTAAAGCTCCCACCATTATGCGCATGGTTGTAGTGATTCGGCGTAACAAATCTTCTAAGCCTTATGTTTAAGGTATAAAATGTGCTGACCACTGTTATCTTAAATACCTCGAGAAACATTTTAACCCTATAAATCTTCCTTGTGTGGGTCGTTTTGTCCTTTCCTTAAAAATGGGCAAAATACTATCCTTTAGCGACGATATAGAGGGCTGAAATGTTCCACAAAAATATTTTAAATAAAATTATACTATGACCAGACTAAACACGAACGCAAGAAATCATGCAAAACCTAAAATGTGTTTAAGGGTTAATTTCGTACTTATTCACACATAGTACTCGGCATAACTAATATTGTTACCATCACGTTTAAGGTATTAGATGTGGTCTGAACTTTTATGTAAAACGTCACGTGAAAAATTTTTGGAACATGTTAATCCTCTAACGCTTTGTTGTATGGGTCTTTTTGTCCCTTCCTTAAAAATGGGCGAAAATTTTCCCTTGAGCTGCAATATAGCGGGATGAAAGGTTCTACAAATATATTTGAAATAAAGTTCTACTATGGGTATTTAAAGACACCCAAGCTCCAAACCAAACCTGAACGCCAGATAATATTTAAAACTTAGAATGTATTTAAGGGTTAATTTCGTACTTATAACAATTATTAATCGCATCTTAAAACTTGCAAGTGTTACGTTTAAGAAATAAGATCTGTTCAGCTTTTTTATGCTAAACACCACGTACAACATTTTTGTACAACTTTTTAGCCCTCTAACTCTGCTTTGTATGGGTCTTTTTATTCCTTTCTTGAAAATGGGGCAAGGCAAGCAACTCCCCTTCAGCGGCAATATAGCTAGCGGAAATGCTCCACAAAAATTTTGCTCATGGAGTTTTACATAAAAGTACTAAAAGCATAGCATCTGTTACCTTACAAGTAAGGCTTACAAAATTTCCTATGCCGAATACGATTTATAAATAAGTACGAAATTAACCCTTACACTCTTTTTAAATTTTCCCTTATTTCTGGCGTTCAAGTTGAGTTTTGAACTATAGTGTCTTTGAAGACTTATGGCAGGATTTTATGACAAATATTTCTGTAGTATAATTAAGTTCGCTACAACGTCGGTGAAGGGGAATTTGTTAACGCTTTTTAAAGAAAGGACCAAAAAGACCCATACAACGAAAAGCTAGAGGGTTAATATGCTCCATAAAAATGTTCTGTGTTGTGTTTTACATAAAAGTGCTGAGCACATCTTCTCTCTTAAAAGTAAACCTTACAAGATTTCCTATGCCAAGTACTGATTTTGAATAGATACGAAATTAGCCCTTAAACACATTTTAAGTTTTAGATGATTTCCTGCGTTCAAGTTGAGCCTGCAGTTAAGGTGTCTCCAAAGACTTGTAGTAGAATCTTGTGGCAAATATTTTTGTAGAACATTTTATTCCGCTATACTGCTGGTGAAGCGGCATTTTTTTACCCTTTTTAACCGACTTCAAAAAAGAAGGAGGTTATCAATTCGTGTGTATGTTCTTTTTTTTACTTTTTTTATGTTTGTACACGCATAACTCTGTCATTTGTTAGCCGATTTTTAAAATTCTTTTTTTTTGGAAAGGGTTTGCTTGCAGTTTGGTCCCATAATTTTTTTTCGAAAATCGGAGCGGGCAAATTTGCTACCCCCATGCATAAATCTGTCATTTGTAAACCGATTTTCAAAATTCTTGTTTTGTTTGAAAGGGTTTGATAAAAATTGGTCCCAAAAATTTTTGTCAAAAATCGGAGGGGGAAATTTACTCCCTCCATGCATAAATCTGTCATTTGTGAACCGATTTTCAAAATTCATGTTTTGTTTGATAGGGTTTGACAAAAATTGGTCCCAAAACTTATTTGTCGAAAACCGGAGGGGAAAATTTGCTCAACCCCCCCAGATCCATAACTCTGTCATTTGTGAACTGATTTTCAAAATTAATTTTTGTTTGAAAGGGTTTGCTAGCAGTTTGGCCCAATAATTCTTCTCGAAAATGGGAGGGGAAATTTCGCTCCCCCGTCCGCCACCCCCCCAAATCAATATTTATGTCATTTGTGAACCGATTTGCAAAATTCTTGTTTTGTTTGAAAGGGTTTGACAGAAATTGGTCTCAAAATTTTTTTTTCGAAAATCTTACTCCCCTTTGTCATTTGTGAACCGATTTTCCAAATAGTTTTTTTGTTTGAAAGGGTTTGATACAGTTTTGTTCCATAGTTTTTTTTTAATCAGTTGGGAAATTTGCTGCAAACCCCCCTTGCAGGTTAGTACCATAATTTTTCCCCCTTCCCAGAAATATTGATTATCGCATAGCTCCGCCATATATGGGCTGACTTCCAAAATTCTTTTTTTTTTGTTTGGAATGGTTTGCTTAGAGTTTGGTCGCATAATGTTTCTACGAAAATCAGCGGGGCACGTCTTCCACGCTTCCACCCAAAATATTTATTAGAGCACAATTCCTCCATTTGCATACCGATTTTCGAAATTGTTTATATGAAAGGCCGTCAAGTATATTGCTCTTTGTACTGAAGTCGGTTTTTTTTGTTGCCAGAATTATTATTTAATAAAGAGGGTTAAAATATTCTACAAAAATTTACTTAAGAAACTTAAGTAGGCCTTATACCTTAAATGCAAGAATTACACGATCTCCTATATCGAGTAATAATTGTGAATTAGTTCAAAGCTAGCCCTTACAGCCATTTTAAGTTTTGAATTATTTCTGGAGCTCATGTTGAATTCTGAATTCTTATGTCTTTGAAGGCTTATAGTAGAATTTTATGAAAAATATTTTTGTAATACATTTACGCCCGCTATATCGGTCGCCGTTGCAGGACAGTCTTTTGCCTTTTTTTGAAGACAGTGTCAAAAACACCCATACAGCAAAGAGTTAGAGGGTACCACAGACATGTTGCTTGTGATGTTTTACATAAAAGTTCTAAGCACATTTTATACATTAAACGTAAGGATTACACGATTTCCTATGTCGAGTCACTATAACTACATACATATGTGCAAAAATGGAAGGGGGAATTTAACTCCCCCCAAAATAAATACCACATGTAAACTTTCAAAACGCCGATACACGTATATATTTTTTGGTGCCCTCTAAGAGAATCGGTCGTTAGAACTATGTCACTTTGAAAGAGAGAAAAATTAATTTTGTTACACAGTGTAATTTAAGTCATGTTTGTTGCAAATACGACTGGCAAAAAATTTCAACGAAATAATATTTTACTGTAAGAAATATTTTGTTAAACAATTAAAAAATTTTTCTCGTAAGCAATTTGCTATTTTTGTCTACATCGCTGTAATCATAAATACTGATTCAATCATGACCGTGTTTGTTGGCTAAGTGTCGGTATGTTACACCACTATAACAACGATTATGATCATTATGATGATGTTATAACTTTATTCGATTTTCTGTCCATTCTGTGCATTCATTTCTGTGTATTCATTCATTTGAGTTTTGCTTCATTTTTTTTTTAATGATCAAGTGTGGAGTATTTTGTTGATGCAACCAACAGCCAACCAACCAACCAACCACGTTGCTGGAATGTTAATATTATTAAACTTGCTGAGTTTTTAAATTTGAAATTTTGTAGGGTTATTAACAAATGACAGATGTAATCAAAATGATAACGGTTACATGACAACACACAAAAACCATAATAAATATTCTGTGTTGAAAAGGGGAAAAAAATCAAATTGTTAACCTAAATTCGTTTTTATGAAAAGAACAAAACTGAATTTTAAAAGTTCTTAATGATGAGAATTTTATAACAAAAACTTGATGGTCAGAATAAACAATTAGGTTGATTTTAATTATATATTTTCAACACAATTGTTAGGTTTTGTGGTAAATTTATAAAATTACAGTTTACATTCGTCATATTTATTAAATTTGTCATGGTTAGTAAACCAAATTAGTAAGAAGAAATGAATTAAAAATTTATTAAAGGCAGAAGAGTTTAGCTGCCGATTGATTCTAATTGATAACATGGAGTGGTTATTATTTCGAGTTACGTTATAAGGGACTCAAAAGTACTGCTAAGATCAAATTACAAACAAAAATATATTTTTTATTAAGCAAATACACTAGCAAATGCTTGTCCCAAACATTCATGCTCTCTAACACTACATCTAACACCCACGTGCTCTTTTAAGAGGTTAAACATAAATTAACACGATCATTTTTAAAGATATCACGATCACATAAATTTTACTTCTCCCACGAAAAAGTCTCGGCACGCGCCCATCTCTAATGACTTCCTACTCAATTCAAAATGAACGTCTGCATTTTATTTCTTACCCTTATTTTTAATTTTTTTTTACAAAACTTTTAAAACATCATTAAGTTGCGGCATGGCATGATTTTATCGATTGCATCATTTAACTAAAGATTACAACAAAAGAAGCAACACATCTGTTTAAGTTTAGTTTAAAGTCCCACTGTAATTTCCTTTTGTTCATCTGTCTCAAAAAATACATCTTCTCTAAAGACCTTGATTGCAAATTAAAAAGCTTTTTTTTGTAAAATAATGGCTGTCATTAATGACGTATTGGGCTCCAATGAGGCTTAAATTGTTTTTTTTTTTTGTTAACTTTTTTTTATAATGAAAGTGAAATTCATAAATCCATAAATTTATTAATGTTTAATTTGGCATTCATTAACCAATAAGTATTGATGTTTCAGGCATTTTTCTTATTTCTACAGCTTAAATTAAGAAATACTACCGGAAAACTTTTAAATTCGGATTATATTTTGAACGTTATTTACATGCATATAAATTTGAAGTATAAAATTCTTTTAAAATGTGTTGAGAGATCTTTAACTCATTTTAGTTTAATGTGCAAAAATTTCGTGGAAATGCATGTTAAAAATTATTAATGGACTCAAATGTGAGTAAAAGGTCAAGCAATAAATTTTCAAAGAAAGTCAGTTAATCTGTTTGTATTGAGCTTTAATTAGAGCGTAGTGTGGCAAAAGTATCTGAAGGTCATACAAATTGGTTGCACGAATATTTTCATTTTAACCGCTCAATTGATAGTTTCTATGATTTACCGACAATAAATTTAGTCATAAAATTGTCGTTATTTGTAGTAAACAACTAAGTAAACAACTAACAAATGTCAAATACAGTAGGATACCAAATGACGCAGTTAGAGATCTTATTTGTATCTTATATAACAAATTAAAGAAAGAAAGGGATATTTCAGTATTTTAAGAAAATTTTACTAATTATGTGAAAATTTACTTGAAATTGCTAAACATAATTTTTTTTTTGGAAAATAAAAAAAACCCCAAGAAGGGAAATTTTCATATGATTGAAAATACGAATGTTTTTATGCTTAATGATGTGACTTTGAAATTATTGTTAAAATTTATCTACAAAAAGTACGTCTTAAGAAGGGAAATTTCCATGTTTCAAGCAAATATGTGTAAAATTTGCCTAAAAATCTTACTAGTAAACATTTTTTTGTAATAGTATAATAAAAATCCCAAAGAAGAGAAATTTATAGGAAATTATAAAAACTATCAGGAACTTTTTATGTTTAATCACTTTATCATAAGAGACTGAAATTGTTGTTTCTGAAATATTCAAATTTATCTACAAAAACTAGGTGTTAAGCAGGGAAATTTTCATGTCTCAAGCAAATTTTATTAATTACCCAGGAAAATTTTTGATGACAAAGTAATGAGTTAAATGCTAATAAACATGCATACTCTTCACTACTTCTACTTTTCCATTTTATCCAATTACTTTTACATAACGATGCTATTGCAGGCATGTACTTACCACATTTAATTACAAATGAAAAATTATACATTTCAACACCAAGAAGGCATTGAATACACAAAACACAATAAAAATTTAATGTCTCCGCTAAGCATTGAACTCATGCCTTTTTCAGTTATTATGTTATTTTATGCCAAGTGTTTTACTCACTAGGCTACTGCACAACTATTTTGTTACAGGGTTAAAACTTGTTTGCACAAACAAACACAATCACAAAAAAATCCATTTTAATATTTAAAAATCGTAAGATTTTAAAAGAAAAACATTTTCCTTAAAGGGAAATTTAAATATATTGGGTAATTTTTACACGTTTTAAGCTTACCAATTTTCTTGTTAGACTTTAATATTGTGAGTACACATATCAAGAAGCTTTATGAAACTGCTTAACTAGGGAGATTTTAAAATTTTAAGAAATTTGTATAATTTAATTTGAATATCGTAAAAAAAACTTTCTAAAATTTAAAAGAATGGTTCAAAAATAAAAAAAAGTTGTAAAAGAAAAAAATTTCCCTTGCAGGGAAATTTATATGTAAAGGGAAATTTTGACATATTTTGTTTTAAGCCAATATGTTTTGATGTTAGACTTTGATGCTGTAAGTAAATCAAAAATCTATATTAGAAAGCTCTCCATTAAACTGTTTAACTAGGGAAATTTTTTAATTGTAAAAAATTCGTTTAATTTAAATTGCATAACGAAAAAAAATCTTTTTAAACATTAACAGAAAGATTCAAATATCATAAAATTTTTAATGAACAAAATTTCCCTTAAAGGGAAATTTATATATATTAGGGAAATTTTGCAATTTTCGCACATTTTGCTTTATTTAGGTGTAGTATAAAAATATCATAAAATTTGTACGGAACAAAATTTCCCTTAAAGGAAAATTTATATGTAAATATTTTTGCAAATTTTTAATTTAAGTTTAGTTGTTTTATTTTAAAACTAATAAAATTCTCGTCAAAAAAATATGTTAATACATATTGATTGAGCAAATCGAGTTCTTACTGTATTACTATCGTATTGATTTAGCTTTAAAGAATTTCTTAAAAATAAATAACCAAATTATGTTACTCAGGTGAAAGGTTTAGATTTTTGTACGAACATAAATATTTCGCTTAAAGAAATATGCGAAAAAAATATGACTTTAACACCCTCACTTTAGATCGCTTTTTGTTAACAATCATAAATCACCTTGTTTGTAACTCCTATTTAAAGTAGAAAAATATTTTAAAGATAAAAATAACTAAAAAGCTTTAGGATATTTTTTTTAACATACATATTTAAATTTGAAGTTTTTAACGGTGGACATGGAGTTTTAAGAGTTTGAAAATTGTTTGCGGTGAACTGACATTTAAAGCATGGTCGTTTAAAATAGACTCTTAACTACTTGTGACCAGTGGATTGAAAGTACATTCGAAACGAGTTGTATGATTCTATGTATTTTAAATAGAAATACAAGTAAAGAGTGAACACGAAACAATTTGCAGGCTAATTTTTAGCAAGATTTTTTCCAGGATTTTGTCAAAATATGCATCGGTTTTTTAATTTGAAATGCATATCGAAAAAAAACTTTTTGGAATGATGAAAAATTATAAAATGTTTAAAGAAAAAAATTTCCCTTAAAAGGAAATTTATATATATTAGGGAAATTTTTAAAAATTTGGTTTTAAGTCCACTTAGTTTACTGTTAGACTTTAAAAAATTATTTAAACATCGCAAAATATTTCGGGAACAAAATTTCCTTCAAAGGGAAATTTTTATATTTTAGGGTAGTACTGAAATTTATTTTAATTTTTGTTTAAGTTTACTTGATTTGCTTAAACAATTTTTTATTATTGACTCCTTATTACGAAAACCAGTAGGTCATAATATGAGGCAGAGATAGAGAGAGAGAGAGAGAGAGTTTAAGTATCAAAGCTCTGTTAAGGATAGAATTCAACATAAGTCCTTTCATAGGACATAAATTTATATATGACCTATCGATTTTCATGATAAAAGATCATTGGTCACAAATTGACAAAAAGGTTTTAATATTCAAACGATGCGTAATATCTTATAATTTGACTTCTGAGAAGGTATTGAAACTTTATATTCGCTATATTCCTGAATACTCGCCAAAAAAATTCCCCACCACCCCCAATATTTCAACATAACTGTGTTAATCCTTTAAATTTGAAGTTAACCCATAATATATAAAATCTAAAAAAATGTTGTTGAAGTTTTTGGAGATTTTTGCTTTATTTTTTAACTTTCAAGATGAATCCCTTAGGCAACGATAAATAATGATAATTTAGCACGATCTGAACTTTTTTTGTTTTGGTTTTGTTTATTTGTATGACCGAATTACGTTAAGGCAAGTTAACACAAAGCGACAGACGGACAGATAAATAACCCAACAACAAAACAATTCAAGCACCTTCCAACAATATGTTAACTATTCACTAGCTGCCATTATCAAGCAATTGACCCAGTCTCCAAATAGAATTAAATATACAATAAACGAAATATGTATACAAAAAATAAGAAGCAAAAAATAAATTAAATTTAACAAATCTTAAGGCGAAAGCTCAAGTTGTGTTTTTCGGTACTTCAGTTGCAAGTAATTTATTGCTGAGTTATTTGCTAGTTTTTTTTATAAGCCAGAAATCGTTCTAGCCATAATTCTTAAAGTTAAGAAAAAAAATAATAATAAAAAACGTGTTTTAACATGCAGAGATAAATAAATAGTCCCAGTTGATTTAAAGCCATCTATCTAGATCGATTTGTATCTTTGTATCTATTTATCTTGTGATGCCTGTTTATTTAAATTTAAAGGGTTAAACAAAATAATTATGTATCATGATTTGTTTTCCCCATTTTTCCATTGACATTTTGGTGGCAGTTAGATTAGTTTTAAGTTAGTTTGGTAGAAAAATGACCTAACTTTTTAATCAAATTTATGTCTTGCCAATTATCGTTGCGGGTCAACTTGTAATATGTTTGCCTATTTGAGTTTTACATTGTTGGAGCGTTCACTTATTTTTCATATTTTTATTAGAATGTTTTGCCAAAATTTGCGATCGTGTTGCTCAAATGACACATGTATTCTCGTTAGCAATAATAATTGAAATTTCATTTGAGTTCTTGGGTTTCTAATGCTAACAAGACACATTTTTAGACCATGAGATCATATTACACCTATACTTGTAATTAAGTGTCTATACAAGATACACATGCACAGTGCAAAATAAATAATGGTAATAAATCTGGAACTTTTAAGCTGCTGATTGGATTTAGCTGAACCAGCAAAAATCTTTAGAGAAAAAGTCAGGCTATACAGCGCTTGTCTCGGTGGTCTTTCACCTTAAGCACGAGAGCAGTTACAGTGAGCCAAAGTTGACTACCTGAGACTCAAAAAATATTCTGAGGCTTGTAACTTATTTAAATGCTATCCGATTTAAATTAATTAAGTTATCAAATGCAAAGAAATAACGTTTTAACTTGTGTTCCCTTATCTCTCACATTTGACAATATACATATTTGACTTTAAGGAAAAATACTTTTAAAAAAGTACTTTTTAGAAAAAGAGGTACCTTTTAAATAGTACTTTTTAAAATAGTACTTTTTAAGAAAAGTACCATTTAAAAAAAGTACTTTTAAAAAAAAGTACTTTTTAAAAAAAGTACTTTTTAAAAAAAGTACTTTTTAAAAAAAGTACTTTTTAAAAAAAGTACTTTTTAAAAAAAGTACCTTTAAAAAAAGTACTTTTTAAAAAAAGTATCTTTTAACAAGTGCCTTTTTAAAAAATTACCTTTTAAAAACATTACCTTTTAAAAAAGTAGCTTTTAAAAACAGTACCGTTTAAAAAAAGTTCCTTTAAAAAAAAGTACCTTTTTAAAAAAGTACCTTTTAAAAAATTACCTTTTAAAAAAAGTACATTTAAAAAATTACCTTTTAAAAAAGTACCTTTTAAAAAAGTACCTTTTAAAAAAGAACCTTTTAAAAAAGTACCTTTTAAAAAAGTACCTTTTAAAAAAGTACCTTTTAAAAATGTACCTTTTAAAAAAGTACCTTTTAAAAAAGTACCTTTTAAAAAAGTACCTTTTAAAAAAGTACCTTTTAAAAAAGTACCTTTTAAAAAAGTACCTTTTAAAAAAGTACCTTTTAAAAAAGTACCTTTTAAAAAACTACCTTTTAAAAAAGTACCTTTTAAAAAAGTACCTTTTAAAAAAGTACCTTTTACATATATTTTAAACAAAGTACCTTTTCAACAGTACCCTTAAAAACAGCTCTAGTAAAAAACTTCTACCGAGAGAACGTTTTTAAATGGTTTTATTTTATGATTTAGTTCTATATGTTTTATTTATTTTTCTTGTTAAGCTCTACTCACTTGCTCAATCTTTGACATTAAATCTTTAAATTATTCCCTTTTAATTTTATCGCCACCTTGTCATTTGCACGTCTAGCACTACTTTTATTTACATCAGTTAAACTTTTAGAGAACCCCTCATTTTAATCCCTTGCAAGTACTTGTATTAATTTAAGTGGCCTCTATTAAAGATCTTAGCATTATCGCAAATATAGGGGACCCCTTGTGCTTTTGCATCGAAGCTCTTGTTGTGGTTAAAAAGGAGACAAATCACTTTGTTTACGCAAATTGCTTTTATATTTAAATTGAAAACAAAAAGCAAAAAATTAAAAAAAAGGGAACATGATGAAGAAGTTGGACAAAATATTGGAATTTCTGTAGTTATGCATGTGCAGGAAAAATATTCATTTTTAATTCGTGCGTTATTACGAGGTCAAGGATAATGTGACCGACCATATGCAGACGAGTACATACATACATGATGGTGTTTAAAACGTTGCAAATGCTAGATTTTCTTTGGAACCCTTTCAGTGACTTACTACTCGTAGTTGTTGGTTGTGCTGTTTTAGTTTTATTTTTCAGTTTTTTTCTACAGATAGTCAAGGTGATTTAAATGTCTATCTATCTTTAAGCCTGCAACTTAAGTTTTGCAGCAAGCAAGCAAATAAATAAATATTGCTCGTATGTGTGTGAGTGTTTTATTTCATCTTTGTTCAATATTTTAAGTCGAGTTTAAGGTTATTGTTCAAATCTTTAGAACTGCCATTGTACGTGTTGTTTTTAGTTTTTGTATTCAATGAAATACAAGTGACAGATTACATGATAGTATTTCAAGGAATTATATTTATTTATTTTAAACTTGTGAATGTCAACTATTCTAAAAGATGCCAGTCAACCAACCAGCCAGCCAACCAGCATATTTGCTATTTTTGTTTTTTATTTCTTTAATTTTTTGTGTAATTTTAAATTAGCATGAAATTGATATATAGTGTGTAGCTTGTAATGCTTCAATCAAAATAAATCGATTCTAAAGAATAAAGACACTTTGTATATGGCTGATTCTCATTGCAAACGTATATTTGGTTTTTTTTACCAAAGTAACTAATAGAAATATGAGAAGGTAGGATTCATATTATATTTTTCGCCTTATTCAATGGATCCAGAAATAAAATTAAATATTTTGATTTTTTACATTTTGTGTCTTGAGCGTTCTATTGGCTTTCGCGGTTGTTCCATTAATGATTTTTGCGAAAAAAGCACTCTACATCTTCTCCCAAAAAGCACAAAATTATAATAATCGCTGGACGAAATTAAAATCTATGACCTTTTGACTTGATAAGTATTTAAAAATATTTATACATGAGCAAAAAGTAGGCTAAGACTAATAAGACTAATCAAATAAGACTAATTTTATTATTAGCAAAATACAACTTACCTAATACATCCTTATAATATATCAACCCACAGTGCAGTAGAAGCAAAATGTTTCAGAAATTTCTAAACGGAAAATGTTCTTTATATTGTTTCTACCCATCAGATGCTGCTAACTTTTTAACGTCCTAAAATTTATAGATAGATTCTATTTATGAATATTGTTAACGTAACGCACAATACATTTTTATACGAATTCAATCTTTTTTTCAGAATTCACAATATATTTTGAATTTAATAAAATTCAGATGTATAATATTCGGTGTAGTTTAACATAAACTTCTTAGTTATTCAGTAAAAAATTTCAATTAAATTGAACAAATATGAATAACACTCAATACGTTTTTTTTAATACAAAACCATTATTGATTGATGAAACGTTTTGCAATATAGTACTATTTAACAAAGTTCACAATACTTTTAAATATTTAAAAGTAGAAACCCACACTGTTGTTTTAGTGTGTGGAGCGTACTAAAAATGCGTAACGCTCAATACAAAAGACTGCGGACATTAATTTTTTTTAATATTATAATTTGTAATGTTTTTAAAAAATTTGATGTGTATAATAAGAGAAACACATGCAAATATTCTAAAACCGTTATGACTTTAATCACATTATCAACAGCATGCATTACGGACACGCCATTTTAAAGAGAGTAAAAACAGTATTTTCGTTTTTCGTTATTAACACATAATGAACAGTCGTACACAAAAAAAACTTACGCACATTTATTTATAATCTATTAAATCATGCTAAAGCAGTTTTCATTTTAAAATGTATGCGTTTATTTTATGATATATTTTACTATACATACTTTCAACGGACACAAAAAAAGCATTTGAAATGAGAATCAGCCATATATATACTCGGTCGCAGCTTTAAGTCAGAGAACTTTAACAAGGAATATATTTTACTTTGCTTAACAGACTAAGGTTTAGTTTTTAATTCTTTTTGGAATGTTAAGATATTAAATGTACAGATATCCTTAAAATAACTTCAGATTTTTGTTTGAAAATTAAGCAACTTGAGTTATTAAACAGAGTATACAGATTTCCTGGGAGGCAGTTTTCACCTTCTATTTTTTCAAGTTACTTTTCTGAAAAGGTATGTCCTTCTTTGAATTTCGTTTTTTGAAAGGTAATTTATATCATAGGTGCTATTTTACTTTTTCAAAAGTCCTCATTTGGAAAAGTATCTTCTTAGAAAAAGTACCCATATTTAAATGCACTTTTTTAAAAAGGTACTTTTTTAAAGTGGTAATTCTTTTGATATGTATTTTATTCGAAAGGTACTTTTTTCAAAAAGAACTTTTTTCAAAAGGTACTTTTTTCATATGGTACTTTTATCAAGTGGTACTTTTTCAAAAGGTGCTTTTTTCATTAGGTACTTTTTTCAAAAAATTATTTTTTCAAAAGGTACTTTTTTCCTATGGTACATTTTTCATAAGGTACTTTTTTCATATGGTACGTTTTTCAAAAAGTACTCTTTTCAAATGGTACTTTTTTTTTAAAAGTTACTTTTTTCATAAAGTACTTTTTTCAAAAGGTAGTTTTTTCAAATGGTACTTTTTTCAAAAGGTACTTGTTTGCAAAAGGAACTTTTTTCAAATGATACTTTTTTCGAAAGGTACTTTTTGCAAAAAGGTACTTTTTTCAAAGGGTAATTTTTTCAAAAGCTACTTTTTTCAAAAGGTTATTTTATCAAAAGGTACTTTTTTCAAAAGGTACTTTTTTGAAAGGTAGTTTTTTCAAATGGTAGTCTTTTCAACAGGTACTTTTTTCAAAAGGTACTTTCTTCAAAAGGAACTTTTTTCATAAGGTACTATTTTCAAAAGGTACTTTTTTCAAAAGGTACTTTTTTCAAAAGGTACTTTTTTCAAAAGGTACTTTTTTCAAAAGGTACTTTTTTCAAAAGGTACTTTTTTCAAAAGGTACTTTTTTCAAAAGGTACTTTTTTCAAAAGGTACTTTTTTCAAAAGCTACCTTTTTCAAAAGGTATCTTTTTTAAAAGGTACTTTTTTCAAAAAATACTTTTTAAAAAAATACTTTTTCAAAAGGTACTTTTTTTAAAGGCACTTTTTTAAGACGGTCTTTTTTTCAAAAGGTACTTATTTTAAAATGTACTTTTTTCAAAAGGTACTTTTTCTATAAGTACTTTTTTCAAAATGTACTTTTCTCAAAAGGTACATTTTTGAAAAGATACTTTTTTCAAAAGGTACTTTTTTCAAAAGCAAATTTTTCCAAAAGATGCTTCTTTCAAAAGGTACTTTTTTCAAAATGTACTTTTTTCAAAAATTATTTTTTTAAAGCTACTTTTTTCAAAAGCTACTTTTTTCAAAAGGTATTGTTTTTCAAAAAGTACTTTCACTAAAGTAGTACTTTTTTCTTTGTTACTTTTAAGATCAACCAAAGTTTTTATATATGATCTCAAAATATTTTTAAACTTAAGGATGAATTTAGCTTAATCTTAAGTTAAATTAAACCTAAACTGACATAAAACTCAAAATAAGAACTTAAACACACATTCATCATGCTGCATGTGTTAGCGGAAGAAAAAAAAAATGGAATTCTGTTTGTAGTGATTTTCAAGTAACAAGCGTGCAACATGCGGCAATAACCGCCACAATAATATTAAAAAAGCCAACATAAACTGTAAAATACTTAAGATCCACATTTAAACCGCAAAAAATGTTTTAGTTGAGGTTTTTCAAAACTCTTCTTTTATCGAGTTCTTTATTTTCAAAGGCGATAAACTCTATTAAAGGCCGGTACTCATATAGACAATAATAAACCACAAAATGCTGGTAGCAAGCAAGCAGCTGAAATGAAACGTACGTAAAAAAGAAACTTATTGAAAAAAAAACAAACAAAAAATACAACAGAGAAAATAAAAGAATTTTAAGAATCAGCAGAAAAGTTTAAACGAAATAAAAACAAGGGATATTAAACAACAAAATTTAAAAAGAAATAGGTTTTTTTTCCTTTCCTTTAAAGCAGATGCTGTGCAAGAGTATTTGACCACGAGGGTACAAGAAATACAGCAGAATAATCAGAAAAAGAGGATAAAAGAAATAACATGAACAGAACATTTTTAAACAAAAAAAATATTTGGTTTATCTGTTGCTGAGTCAGACAGTCAGCCAGTCAGTTGGTTTGTCTTTCTTTTGTCTGATCGCACGTCAGTTGCACATTTTTCACAAGATGAGTGCAACCTCTTGGCTTTTGCGACATGCTACAAGAAGATTGCAACTAGTTTATGATGTTCTTGTTTTCAAACACATATTTTTAATGCCATGGAATACAAACAAGCCCGATGATGGTATTTTAAACTTTCCAAGGAAGACTAAAATATTTCTGTGCCCACAAGGAATAACAGCTAAACTCGATTTCGGCCAGTTTTCAGAAGAGCATTTAAGCTAACCTTTGTATGCTCGATGTTAGCAATTTTATAATATTTTAATTTGTAATTTAGTTTGTAGTGAAAGACCAGTTAATTTAAGAGATATAAACAAAACAAACAGTTTAGTTTTTTTTCCTTTTCGTTGTTTTTTTTTTTAATTTCTAGATCCTATCGCTACTTAAGCTACTTAGTCCAAACATAATGAATTGGCTTTAACTTCAAAAATAACTCCATAACGACTCAACTCGAGTTTAGCAACCAAACCCAACTCGTTGTCTAAAATTGGATCGATTTTGTAGGTATTTGCAATAAAAACCATAATTTGTCTAATTTGACTTCACAAACTAAACATACATATTTAGTTCAAGGGGATAAAATGGCAGAAAAAGTATAATATGCCTATGGCTGATAGGTAGCCATACGACGGACTATCAGCCAAGAGGTCGCGGTTCAATGCTGCAGGCAGCCAACCGCTTCGCCGCTAATTTTTTATTTGTTTAAGTAAACATATTTTGTTCCAAAAATCAACAAAAAGAATGCGTGTCTAATTTTAGGTCGATAATAATGAGTAAAGTGTTGCGTACTATTATCGACCTAATTTTCAACAAAAGTGTTTTAGAGTGTACTTAAGTGTAAAATCAACCAAAAAAGTTTGTCTTAAGTAGAACAAAAATCAGAAAAATGGGAATGAAGAAAAATAAACCAATGGCAACGCTGCCAATGGAAAGTGCAGTTAATATCAGCTTGAGACTGATTTAATTCTCGTATTCAATTTTCATGAAAAAGTTGTATATGTACACTCTAAAACATTACTTAAAATTTACGATCATATAGTGTCTAAATTTGTGTTGAAAATTTCCCCTTGTTTAAAATTACATCGATTTTGTAGTTATTTTATTAAAGAAAAAAACTTTCAAATTAAACATATTTAGTCCAAGTGGAAAAAATGTAAAGTGGAAAAAGGTAGGTTTTTTGCTTTGTTTCGATTTAGTTTTTTCTGCTGTTTGGCACCAAAAATTAAATAAAACAATAGCAACAAATAAAATAAATAAATAAAATCAAATCAAATTTAGTTGCAGAAACATGCGAAGAAAAAACAGTTGTTTTAATATCCGTCAACAAAGTACTCATTGTGTCAAACTCCTCCGTCGTTACGTTAATGTAAGTTGAAAAAGGCGACGTATAACGTACGACGGATTCTATGCGCCCCGGCCTTAATAATCAATTCGGGCTCAACTTTGGTTGTTTAGATTTTTGGGTATAAAATGTTAATTTTTTGGAGCTACAATCATAAAATTGTGAGTGGAGGGAAGTACATTTGAATTCATAAAGTACAATGGTAGTAATAATAACTCAATTTTGTCCTAACTCGACTATAGCTGTTATTCCTTGTGGGCACAGATTTGTGTACGCATGTGTGTGAATGTTAAGATGATTGTTATGACGAACGAAATCATTTCTTATTTATTAAGATCAGTGGTTCTGAATGTGTTAGTTAATTATTTAATAAGTGCAACGATTATTATTTTCACCACTTCAAAAGAAGTGATTAAAATCTATTTGCAACTAATTCATTAAAAACTAAAAAAAAAGTTAACCTCTTGAGATTTCAACGAAAACTATTTTTACAAACTCTCACGTTTTCTTTTAAGAACCTCTGCTTGTAACGCATCATATGCCAAAACAGGTCCATTGTAATTTTTTTTATATATAAAACAATTGCTTTGGATGTTGTAGGCTGGCAAAAAAGAAGGTAACAAAGTGTTTAATTTCAGTTACTTTTCTCAGCAACATTTTGTTTTGATTCTGTTTCTTTGACTTTTTTCTTCTTCTGTTTCTAGATTACACTTCTCTGATCTGGCTTTTTGTGAAGGTCATTGCGAAGAAACACAACATCAGCTACAAACGGACCATAAAAGTCAAGCATAATTATTGGCATTCTTGGCCGGTATTGTTATTGCTTTAAAGTTTTTTATTTCTTTAGATTTCTTTTTAGGGTTCCGTACATCAAAAGTGTAAAGGAACCCTATAGTTTTCGATACGCTGTCTGTCTGTCCGTCTGATTATCGTCTGTCTATCTGTCGGTCTGTCTGTCTGTCTGTCTATCTGTCGGTCTGTCTGTCTGTCTGTCTGTCTATCTGTCAAAGGCTGTTTTATCCAGAACCGTAAGAGCTATGACATGAAATTTTCACAGAATATGTAAAACTTTGGCCGCTACAACAACAAATATATGACAGTTAAAAATCACAGGGTGTTCTGAAGCGAGTAACGAAACATGTGGAAATCCTAATGTAATATACAGACACTTATATATAGACACTTGAAATTTTTAAAGTTTGTATTATTGTGCAGACTACACTAATTAGCTGTGATATTTAAAACAACAAAAATTAAAGGGTATTCTATCAGTTAATGTAATTTTGACTATGTAATTTAGACAATTTGCTGTATCTTGGAAACCGTAAGAAGCAAATACTTGAAATTTAAAAAAACGCTAACTCTAAAAAAATTCCAAAATTAACACGCCAAAACGAAAAATCGCCAAATTGAAACAAGCGCTTAAAGAAAAAAAACACCAAAATTAAAAATAACTTGCTAAAACGTAAAAAATCACTAAAACTAAAAATATCGCCGAAAAAATTAAAATCGCCAAAAACCGAAAAAATCGCCAAAATAAAAAAAGCGCCAAAATGAAAAAGCGCTTAAAGAAAAAAAGCCAAAATTAAAAAACTTGCTAAAATGTAAAAAATCACCAAAACTAAAAAGATCGCCAAAAAACTAAAACCGCCAAAAACCGAAAAATCGCCAAAACAAAAAAGCGCGAAAACTAGAAAATCGCCAGAGCTAATAATATCGCCAAAAACGAAAAAAATAGCCAAAAACCGAAATAAATCACCGAAACGAAATAAGCGTAAAAAAACACCAAAGCTAAAAAAATCGCCAAAAACCGACAAAATTTCTAGAACTATAAAAATAAAAAAAAAACTCGAACAAAACTCGAAAAAAACGTCAAAACTGAGAAAAAAGCGCCAAAAACTAAAATAAATCGCAAAAACTAAAAATATCGCCAAAAACGAAAAATAGCCAAAAACCGAAATAAATCACCAAAACGAAATAAGCGTAAAAAAACACCAAAGCTAAAAAAAATCGCCAAAATCCGAAAGAATTTCTAGAACTATAAAAATCAAAAAAAACTCGAACAAAACTCGAAAAAAAACGTCAAAACTGAGAAAAAAGCGCCAAAACTAAAATAAATCGCAAAAACTAAAAATATCGCCAAAAAGCGAAAAAATCGTTAAACAAAAAAACGCTAAAACTAAAAATCGCCAAAACTAAAAAAGCGCAAAAAACAAACAAAAAATTGGACAAAAAACGAAAAATTGCAAAAAGCGGAAAAAATACCAAAACGAAAACGCCCCAAAACTAAAATAAAAACGACACGAAACAAAAAAAAAATCTTAAATATAAATAAACAAAATTTAAACAGAAAAGAAAAACGGAAAATTGAAAACGGGCATAAACAAATAATATCGTAAAAAACGAAAAAAAAATAGCAAAAAAATCACCAAAACGAAAAAAGCGCCAATTAAAAAAGGAGCACCAAAACTAAAAAATCGTCAAGAAACAAAAAAATCGCTGAAACTAAAAAAATCACCAAAACTCGAAAAATCGCCAAACGGAAAAAGCACCAAAACTGAGAAAAAAGGGCCAAAATAAAATAAATCTCTAAAACAAAAATTATCGTTAACAAACGAAAAAAAAATCGTTAAAACAATAAAAAACGCTAAAACTAAACATCGCCAAAACTAAAAAATCGGCAAAAACCAAAGGAAATTCGCCAAAAAACGAAAAATTGCCAAAAACCGAAAAAAATCACCAAAACGAAAAGAAGCGCCAAAAACTAAAAAAATCGCCAACAACGAAAGAAAAAATTTGAAAATAAAAAACAAAAATTAAGCGAAAAAGCAAAACGAAAAATGGTCAAAATGAAAAAAAAGGGCTGAAACTAAAAGGGATATATGTGTATTCGTACGGAACCCTTAACTGGCATTGACTGATTGTTTTATGAAGTTCTGTTGGTTGATAATAATCGTACTTTTTTTTTTGTTAGAACTCCTTCTTCTAAGGGTCTTTAATTTTTTTGCACCGCACAGCAAAAATCAGGTTTAACCATGAAAGTTTAATGTTGCAGAACCATCATGACGCATTTCTTTACACGATGGAATTAATGTGCTTCCAAAGAAAAAACGAAAACTTTTCCTAAAAGTGTAGATCTTACAAAAAGACACATTTTCTAAAGAATTATGTACTTTTCCAAAGGTACTTTTTAAAAAAGGACATTTTATCCAAAGAAATTTATTATTCCGGCTTAAGTTCGTTCAATTTAATTTTTACAATTAAATAATTTTTTATTGAGAAATAATTTTTCAAAGCATGTGGCAATTGAAAAGTACAAAGACCAATTTCTTGACTTTTGTAAGGGTCGAACTGAACATCGATGTTAAAAGCCAGGAAACATAGAGCTTTAATGCAATTGGTTTAATGCCAGATATTTACCGCTTGACTTTGAAGGCTGAGTAGCCTAGAGTATAGAGAGCTCTGACGGTGGGATTGTGGTTAATCTCGAAAACATCGATGTTCACAGTTCGACCCTTACAAAAGTCAAGAAATTGGTCTTTGTACTTTTCAATTGTCAGTCACATGCTTTGAAAAATAATTTCTCAATAAAAAATGATTTAATTGTAAAAATTAAATTGAACGAACTTAAGCCTGAATAATAAATTTCTTTGGATAAAACCCATATAGTTCGACTAAATACACACAACTTCAAAAGTACATTTTTTTAAAAATTCCCTTTTTTTTAGAGACTTACGCTTTTTAAAGGTAGACTTTTCTGTGCCACTGTATATATTTTAGGTGGTACTTTTTCAAAAGAAGCCTTTAATATTTAGCTTACTTTGTATTATTCAACAGTTATTTTTTTTATATTAATCTGAAAAACAAAAAAACTCTAACTTAAATGTTTATTAAAGAATTTTGATTATTCCATTGTTAATTTCGTATGCAATTAACATGAACAAACAACATGAAAAATATATTGTAACGTTATGATCGTGACATTCATTTTGCATCTTAGATTTCCTAAAGTAACGGTCAAATACAGTTCAGAGATAGAAAAAAAACATAATTCGTAATGGAAATAAAAACAAATTCATGATAATATTTGCAATTCATGATAAATCTGCAAACAAGAAAAGAAAAAAATTATTTTAATTTAAATGAAAACTCGAGTAAACGTGTCAGACAAAATTATAAAACAAAAGCAAACAAACAAACAAACTAAAACCCCTACAAACATTTCAATGCCATTAGGAAAGAGAAAAAAATACATATAAAAAGATACATTTTTTATATACATATTAAATAAATACTGCATGCCATTTTAAATACGGAATGGAATACATCCATAGTAGTTGATTTGAAATTCAAAATTAAAGACCATTGAGGCCTGATGATCCTTTCAAAGCCAACACACAACGTCAAAATATAAAATAAAATGAACTGCATGACTCACGCCACATTAAATTACGGGGAAATTTTCAAATCAAATCAAACCGTATGTCAACATGTTTTTAGCCAACAAAAATCGAAAATCAACAAAAAAAAAGAAAAAACTTAAACATCATGAAATAGAAACATTCAACAAACAACAACTAACAGTCAACAGTCAACATTTGCGTGCCACACTATACATTTTATTGTCAAATTAAGTCGTGTAAATGGAAATTTAAATTGACTTAAATCACACTCTAGTCTTTAGCTTTTAAAACTAAAATACGGGAAATGGACTCTAGGCCATTCTGGCTGCCGGGGTTGTTGCTAAATTAAAAGCTGCTTCAAAGAAACTGATTTATTTAAAATATTGTACATATAATTTTAGCTTATTTTTTCTCGCAAAACTTCTGCATTGTTTTTCATTTTTCGTTTTAAATAATCATTTTACATAAAATATTTTAGAAACAATCTTTGGCTTTTGGCTGTCAAATAAAATTTTCGTTGCATGAATGTGCAACAAAATTTATTTACGCGTCGTGACGCTAGTAACCATCTCTTTGGACGTGTTTTAAGTATAAAACATATATAGATATTTCTGAACAACAATGTATGTATAAGATATTTTAAAAAAAAGTACTTTTTTCAGAAGGGATTTACCTTTAAAAAAAACTTCTTACACGCAATTTACACCGTGATTTTTAAGACATGTCTTTTTTTAATTCTCTTTTAAAGTTGCTACCAAAAACTTTTTGCTTTTATACAATGATCTTTCATTTCATGTCTTTTTTGTACATTACTCTCAAAATTTGCTTTATTTACTCGTTCATAACAACAAAAACCCTAAAACAATAACATAAGAGAGAGAAAATGCAAATGGAACTAAAGAAATATATGAAAAAAATCTCGAAAACAGAAAACTTGTCTTTTTTTCTACCCCGCTCACTCTCATACAAAATAAGACGTGATTTAAAGACAATTGAAAAAATCACCGTATAAATTGCGTGTTACACGCCATTCATACGATGATTTTTTCCATTGTTTTTTAAATCATGATTTTTGTGTATGTTGGCGAATGGGGTAGAGAAGCGAACGGGGTAGAGAAGAAATCACATTTTCAGTTCTCGGTGATTTTTTTTCATATATTTCTTTAGTTCGATTTGCATTTTCTCTCGTTGTCTCTCTATCTCTCTCTCTTATGTGATTGTGTTAGGTTTTTTTTTTGTTGTGAAAGAGCAAATAAAGCAAATTTTGTGAGTAATATGTATATAAAAAAAGACATGCAACTAACAATCATCATATGAATGTGAAGTTTTTGGAAGCAACTTTTAAAGAGAATTAAAAATAAAACATGATTTTTAAATCAGCGTATGAATGGGGTGTTCAGCGATGCCATTTTTGGGGTTTTTACGATATAACAAAAAAACGATATGACAGACTGTGTTCTCATATCGTAAGTTTTTTACGATACGACAAAACTAAGATAGTCATATATGGTGTTGTTATATCGCAATGTTGTCATATCGTAAAAATCTTACGATATGACAACACAGTATGTCATATCGTTTTTTTGCTATATCGTAAAAACCCCAAAAATGGTATCGCTGGGGGTGTTAAAAATTCCTAAGTTTCTCTTCAAATACATATCGCTCACTTACTCAAACAATGTCATAAATAAAAAAACTAGTCATGCAGAAAACGACTTTAAAGTTGTTAATTTAAAAACAACCTAACCTGGAGAAATAAATTATATTTTTCTCTCAAGAGGTGAGTATACAAGATATTTTAACGAAATTTTTACACATTATAAAGAACGATATGGCGATTAATTGTGCATTATAACGTTCTTTGAGTAAATGAGCGATATGTAGCTTTTTAAAAATAATATCATCGTTTTTATTAGCATGATCATTTCGAACGTATTTGCTTTGTGAATTAGGCTAAGGTTCGTAACGTTTTAATTTAGAAAGAATTAGGCATGATTAATATTTCAAGGAACAAGGAAAAAATTAACATCAACTTAATGTTTCAACGTACACAGCAGAACAGAGTAGCGCCACTTTCGTTTTTATCCAAAAAAAAATATTGTGAGTGTTATCGAAATTTTTTTATTTTAATTTAATTTTTTTAGTGAATAAGTAAGGAACTTAATTTAAAATACGTCGAAGATTGTACATCTGAATTGTATTGAATTCAAAATATAGTGAGTGCTTTGAAAAATATAATGAATTCGTCTAAAAATGTATTGAGCGTTACGTTACTAATATTCTTAAATTTATCTATACGTTTTACGATGGAAAAAAGTTAACAGCAGTGGAGGGGTAGAAACGCTATAAAGAACACTATCCGTTTAGAAATTTCTGACTTGATAAAATTTCGCTTCTGCCGCACTGTGGGCTGTTATATTTTCGAAGAATGTATTAGTTAGGTCGTATTTGAAATTGACATAACTTTTGACATTGTTGGTCGATTTTACTAAAATTAGTCTTATTTGAATCGTGCATAAATGTTTGTAAATAATTATTATAAAAGATAAAAATTTTTTAATTTTCCATGTGAACCCAAGTCAAAATTGAAAAACTGGTCATAACTTTTAATTTCGTAATGCGATTATTGTAATTTTTTTATTTTTAGAGAATAGATGTATAGTGCTTTCAAACTCTATACTAATTTTTTGTGGTGTATTTTTTTCGCCAAAATCATTCGCAGAACAACCGCGAAAGAAAATGTAACGCTCAATACAGAAAAATTTTTTAAAATAAAAAAATATAATTTTATTTCAGGATCCATTGAATTGAAATTGAAACGAAAGGGCGACCAACTGGTTAAGGTACTACAGGGCATTCGATCAGGACATCCGAATTTGTACCGACAGCAAGGCTGCATGCACTACATGCTCCATCTGGTGTTTACACAACATCGGAATTGGTTAAAGAATGCCGGACATCTCTGAATAAGAGATGGCGAGACATACAAACCTAGGGCTCTTCTGGGTACCGGGCCACGCTGATGTGCCCGGTAACGATATTGCGGACGAGCTAGCCAAGGCTGGCGACCGCTTGCACGCAAGGGCATCGACTGGTTAGTAGGCGTCCCATTAAAAAGCTACAAAATACAAATTCAGCACCAACTATTAAGAGAAGCGCAAACCAGATGGAGAAATGAAATGACTTGTGAGGTTTCTAGATCTATCTGGCCCCAGTATAACTTCGCAAGATCTGCAACCATACTGGGGATTCCTCGTCAACAGCTGCGTATACTCGTAGCGGTCATAACGGGGCACTGTCTCATTGGTACTCATGCCAGAAGATTAAATCTTCCTTTCAACGATTTCTGTAGAGGTTGCCAAAACGAGGAGGAGGAAGAGACTGTCAATGTCCAGCACTATTTAGAAATAGGGCGTCATATTTGGGAAATCCGTCACTAACCGAACTAGCAGACCTGGGGGAATGCGACATTAGGGGAATAAGTTCATTCATACGGTACCCGGGTTGGTTTAACACCGACCCAGGCATCCATCCCAGGCATCACAAAGGGACCAAAGGACCCAAGTGGGCCGGTTTTTAGAAACCGGCAGCCTGTTCAACCTAAGACCTAAGACCGACCCATCCATTGAATGAGGCGAAAACTATAATAAAAATCCTATCTTCTTATATTTTATTTACTCGTAGTTACATTGACAAACAAAAAACAAAAACCAAAAAATGTACGTTTAGATTGTAAACTTTAGAATGAGAATCAGTCACATACATACAGGTGAAGCTAATAAAAGCGTGTTAAAAAGAAGCTTATTTTATGTTATCTGTCCTATATATTATACAAGTATTTCGAGGAGTCCTTTCCCCCAATCGAACAATAATATTTGCTTCTTTTTCCCTTGACTAAACTAAGAAAGCCCACAAAGTTATTTTAATATTATAATTGCTCATCCATAAAATGCTTAAAATATTCCATAATTTCTCTCATTATGTCCCTAATTAATTTTAAAAAAAAGAGGACAGGTGTCTTGTTCTACTTTTATACCAAAAGCCTTGAAGCCTTAATTAAAAGTTCAATGTAGCTGGTTGGTTGGTTATTCTACCAAACATACATACAACAAGAAGAAAACAAAAATAAAACATAAAGAAACTTATTGAAATCTTTAATTTCTTTTGAATGCAACATCAGAGCAACACTCGGTTGAAAATTTTTACAATTTATGCACAAAGAAATTTTAATTTGGCAAACTCTTAATAACTTGTGGCACATGAGGAGGCACAAAGAAATACAGTGGCCAAAAAAGTTAAAGACATGACCAGAATAATCAGTGTTAAAGCTTGACTTTTGCTTAAAGTGTAGCTGGCAGAATTTTCAAGTCCTCTTTAGCATGATTTTTACTTTTTTTCTTTGCTTGTGTACATTTTTGCCTTCTTGTCAGTGTTTTCACTGACTCTGGCTGGGATACTCTTGACATGTCTTAAAGAGATGTCGATCTAGAGGCAACAAAACAGTTCAATAAAGGAGAAAGTTTTTCTTTCTTAGTTTTCATTTCTTTGTTATTGTTCTAAATTTAAAGATGCAGCTCATCAAAACGTACAATATAGGCAGTAGTAGATTTGAGGATGCAACATCTGCTGCTATTCTTGTTGCAGACAGTTTTTTGTGCTGCTGCTGGCGGCTGTGAAGTTTCTTAGTTCTATTTTGAAAATTAAAACATGTCGACATATTGTTGCAAATGCTGACAATGGCGAAGAAATTGGATTCTGATAAAATTGAAGGCAACAACATAAATTTTAGACATTTGTGAAGACAAATAATTTTTAAAAGGTTCTGTTTTTGCAGATTCTTAAAGAAAGTAGTTTTTTTGGAGGAACTTCTTTAAAAACGCACTATTTTTACTTTTTAACGTATACTATTTTATTCTTCGAAAAGTGCACTTTAATCTAAAAGTGGTTTGTAAAAAATTTTGCTTTTCTTAAAAAGTACTTTTCAAAAAACGAGCGATTTTACCATAGTAATTTCAAAAAAGTACTTTTGTCTATAATGCTCCTTTTTTAATAAATAAAGGTACATTTTTTTAAAAAAAGGTACTTTTGTTTAAAATGTACTTTTTAAAAAAATACTTTTTTTTAAAGAAAATTTTTTAAAAAGAAAATTTTTTGAAAAAGAAACTTTTTTAAAAGATACTTTTTTGAAAAAGAACTATTTTAAAAGATACTTTTTTTTTAAATAGTACTCTTTTCTAAAACGTAAGGCTTAAAAATTGTGCCTTTTTCAAAAAAAAAAGATATGTACTTTTTTTAAAAAGTGTTTTTTAAGTTACATACTTTTTTTATAAAAAAGTACTATTTTTAAAAAGGTACTTTTTAATAAGAACGAACAGCATTTTCAAAAATCCAAAATTTTATAAACAAAATTGGGCGAGGTGTTGTCAAGTTACACAGAAAAAAAATATTTGTAAATACAACTAATATTTTTGTTATATCAATTAAATAATTAATTGATTTTGAACCTACAACGATTTTTATAAATACAATTACGAAATTGTTAGTAAGTTAAAAGGATATCAGAAATTTTTTTTAAACATTTTTTTTTGTAGATTTTATTATATGTAGAAATTATTTCATTAAGATTATTGTTATATCAACAATGTGAATTGTTTATTTTCCCAACAAATTTTAATTATCATAATTGTTGTATTAACAATATTTTTTTATAGACAATCACAACCCTCGAAGCGACTTTTTGCTTGTCTGCGAAAAACATTAAATGACCTTGGGCGGAATCGAACCGGGACCTCTGGACTAATAAACTAACGTTCTTACTTCTCAGCTAGAGAGCAATTCGTTGTTAAATACGCAAATAATGAATACACATAAAACTTGATTTGCTTTGTATCATTTACGTGTGTGCATTCATTTGTTATATCAACAATGATGATTGCTATTTTTTTTTCAAAAGTTTCAACAAAAACTTTAGTTGGCATTTTTAATCAAAAAAAATATCCAAAAATTATTGATATTTTGCGCCATACATAACAAAAAATTTTGTTAGCTCAGTTTGTTGAAAAAATCAGTGTTTTTTTTAAGAAAAGTAACACAATCAGGCAATTAGTGCCTACCAGTTAATTAATTAATGTGTTAACTTCTTTGGGAAAGGGATAGAGTAGAGAGAATAGGTGGTGAACTGGGAGAGAGATAGAAAGCTTAATTCATTTACAACCCTGCTATTGCGTGGTTTTTTGTAGAGCAGCGTTGCAAGCCTCTCTGGTGTCAAGTAGAGGCATCGCGTTGTTTAAGCTGTTTAGCCATTATTATTAGTTCTTTTACTACGCCGACGGTTCTGTTACAACACCGACGAAGGACGGTGCTATGAAGCGCATTAAGATACATATGTTAGCATTAATCGCTGCCGGTACTGCCAAAGTGATCAGTGCTATGCCTTCATCACTTTAACAGTCCAACTGCAGCCAACACAATAACACACCAATGCACATGAGAAAAATGCATCATATTGTTAGCTTGCCTGAAAGTAGTCTTGAACTCAAGACCTCAGGGCTTGTAGTCAAACATATTAACTATTCGAACTGTTAGTTGCAGTTTGATGATATTTTTCTGTCTATGACAACGCCTCTAACATGTTTTTACTTTATTATACATAATTGCATATTGTCCATCGACTTGCATGGGAAAAAGCTTGCTGATACACTAGAAAGTGATGAGCTGCCAGAGTTTTAAATTTTTTATGAATTTTTCACATATAAAACTTCTTTAATTTTTCACAAAAAAAAATCTTGTTCATTATTTCGGTCTGAGTAACTCAGAAACCATTGGGTATATAAAAATGGATATCAACATTAATTACACTAATAAGGGCCATCATTACAACTTCCCAATAGTTAGAGTCAGGATTTTGTCGGATAAACAGTTTATCATTATTAAAATTGTAATTTAACCTACCAGGTAGGATGAACTTGCCTTTATAACTAATCGCTTACTTTCATTTAAAGTAAAGTTAGAATAAAGATAAACTGTTTATCCGTCCGATAAAATAATGCCTTTAGCTATTGCCAAGTTGTAGTAATGGCCCTAAAATGGTTCGGTGTCAGCATTTTCGATTTTTTTAATGAATTTTTCCCAAATAAAATTTTCTGGAATTTTTCACAAAAAAAATATTTTTCATTACTTCGGTCTACATAACTCAGAAACCACTGAGTATATAAAAACTGATATCACTATTAATTAAAGGTAATTGAAATTAAATATTGTGGGTAAATTTTATAACGAAATTGGACAAATCGTTCATAAGTTATGATAAAAACAGTGAAACGAGCAGTGTGTACAAAAAATCAAAAAAATTTTATAAATAAAATCGGGCGAAGCGTTTTCATGTTATGATGAAATCTGTAGAGCAAACTGCTTAAAACTCGAATTTTTCGCACGAATCAGGTCACCTCAGGTGTTTTTTAGTTTAATGTGCATAAAATCAACATTTATTCATCGATTTTTATAGAAAAAACGTGTTTGATTTAAGCCTGAAAACACACCAAATAAGACAAAACAGTTTTGTTTTTTAAGTCAAATACGATCGTACACTGAAAATAATCCATGCAACATTTTACGAAAAAAAAACTTTCGTAGTGACTTTTTTCGTAAAATATACGAAACTTTCGTATATATTACGAAAAAACATTTAGGCAATATTTTTTTAAATTTACGAAAATAACGAATACCTTTCGTAAACATTTTTCCTTGTTAATTTGAAATAAAAAAATAAATTAAAATATTTTTTATAAATTGACGTATTTTTCATATGTAAGTAAATAAAACTAATTTTTAGCTCTAATAAAATAAGTAGAAAGTGGCTCAGTGGGTAGAGTACATAACTTGAAATATGAAGATTGCGAGTTCGTGCCCCGGTTGAGCCATACTTTTTTTACTTTTATTTTTTGATTATTTTCGTACATTGCGTATATTTTACGAAAGAATTTCGTGGTGCGAAATTACGAAATATTTCGTAATATGTACGAGCGTTCTCGTGCATATGTTGCATGGAATTTTTTCAGTTTATGATTATAACGCACACCAGAAAAATTTGGTGTGTATTGTCTCATAACAACTATTGTTCTGTTGTCGTATTAGTAAAAAAACTGTTTTCTCTTATTCGGTCTGGGTTCACCCTAAGTGGCATGTATGTTCATAATAAGTGTTTTCTATTTTTTATGAATATTTAAAAATTAAATTTTTCCAAAAAATATCATTGTTTCGGCCTAAATAACTCAGCAATCATAGAATATATAAAAACTGATATCAATATTAATTAAAGGTAATTGGAATTTAATTTTTTTGGTAGATTTTACAACGTAATTGAACAAATCGTTCATAAGTTATGATAAAAACAGTGAAATCAGAATTTTTACAAAAAAAACATTTTATAAAAAATATTATAAATCTCAGCTGTTCTTGCAGTTAGAGGACCATAAAATATAAAAAAGTATAGTATGTATATGTCTTTCTGGTTTTTCGTTAGTATAATCAGTTTTTTTTCCCCTTTCTATTACAAAGTTTTACTTTAAAAATGCAAACAAAAACAGATGAAGGAAAAAAAAGCTCTTAGTAATTTATTCAAATTGTTTTGCTTTGTGTAGTGAGTGCCATAATCAGATTAATAATTATAGCAAACGAAAAAAAAAACTTCTTAACTTGTACAAATGACAAAACATGACATCAGTTTGTCAGTCAAACAGCCAGTCAAGCATACTTCCCGAAAGTGTTTTCTGGCGCCAAATGTTTTAATCACAAGTTTGAAAGCTTTAAGCTGTTCGCAAAAAAAAGGCAACAAATAAAATATTCAGCTAAGAGTACATACATGTTCCTAAGGCATTTGGCAAAATGTAAAATAAGAAAATGAATTAACATGGGCAGCTTTACAAGAAGTTAAATATATAAAATAAAATAAACAAATGAAATAAATTCCAAGCAAGTAATCAAATGACAACCAACGCATCTGGTTAGGTTTAGCACTTTTTTTCGTATGATTTTTTTACATTCAGCCAAGTCTAGTCGATTATGCTGAAACAAAGCTGCCACTTGATATTAAACAAAAAAAAAAGAACCAAAAGAAACAACGCTGTTAACAACAGCGTTGCCGATAATATTAGTATAAATTTCTAAATAAATATATAAATTAATAACTATTTAGTTTATTTAATGATCTAGAAGTAATTTATACAATTTTGACCGTAATTTATTTAAAAACTTACAAGCGGACATTTCTGCTACTTGCCAAGAGGTTCTCACTGAAACGGCGATCTATGAAATAAACGCCAACGATTTTTTATCATTCGGTTTTTTTCTTTGTTTTTTATTTTTTTATTTATAATTTTATTATAATCATTTTAAATAAATTTAAGACTGGCTTTTGTTCAAAACAAAAATGTTGCTTGGTCTGCTCAAAGGGGGCTTGGTTTCTTCGTACACATAAATCGCTTCTTTTATAACTATAGTTTGCAAGTTAAAATACAACAACAACAAAAATTGCAATACTATAGATTAAAATTTGTAATCGTATAATGAAATAGAAAACTAACTGAATAAAAACTAAAAAAAATCAGATATTTAAATTATTGGCATACAAATGCATAGACAATAAATACATAAATATGTTTACAAAAAAAGAGATATTAAATAATCATAACTTTATATTGAATATCGTAGATATGAACGTGAATTGTACGTCGTACAAGCCTTATAGTCAATGCAAATAAAAGTTGACTTTAATACAATATAACTTTTATATAATATCTCTTTGTTTAATGTAATACAGTAGTATCGAAAGAGTTATGCGTGATTCTCATTTCAAATGCTTTTTTTTCGTGTCCGTTGAAAGTATTGCATAAAATAAACGCATACATTTTTAAATGAAAACTGTTTTAGCATGATTTAATAGATTATAAATATATGTACATTAGTTTTTTTTTGTGTGAGACTGTCTGTCCATTATGTGTTAAAAATAGGATTTGGAATTTCCCGGACTTTTGCACTTCGCGGGAAACGGGAATCGCGTTCCCGTGAATTCCCTACAAAAAGTATTATTTCGCAGGTCTGTGTTATTTGAAATTGACATAACTTTTAACATTGTTGGTCGATTTTATTAAAGTTAGTCTTATTTGAAAGAAGAGTTAGCTTATTTTTCGCTCATGTATAAATGTTTCCAAATAGTTATTTTAAAAGCTAACAAACTTTTTATTTTTCCGTGTGAACCCAAATCAAAATTGGAAAAGTGGTCATAACTTTTAATTTCGTTCTGCAATTATTATAATTTTTGGTTTTTAGAGAGTAGATGTAAAGTACTTTCAAACCCTATAGTCATTTTTTTGGTGTATTTTTTTCACAAAAAAATTATTCCCAGAACAACCGCGAAAGTAAATGTAACAACGGTGAATACATAAAAATATTTAAAAATCGTAAAATTTAATTTTATTTCACGATCCATTGAATGAGGCGAAATGAAATTGCAACTTTCTAACAACCGATTCTGACAGAAGGCATCAAAAAATTTATACGTATATCGCCGGTTTTAAAGTATACATCTGGCAATCATTTTAAAGGGAGTTAAAGTATCCCTACGTTTAAGGTATAATATACTCAGTTCAGCATTTTTATGTAAAACACTACGAGAAATATTTTTGTGCAACATTTCAACCCCTTAACTCTTAGTTCTGTAGGTCGTTTTAGTCCTTAATTTTTGAATGACTTAAATATTACATCAAATATTTTTGTAGAATATTTCAGCCCGTTATATCGCCGATTAAGGAGATTTTTAAGAGAACCATGCAACGAAGAGTTAGACGGTTAAAATGTACCACAAAAATATTCATCGTAGTGTTCTACATAAAAGATCTAAATGGATCTTATACTTAATATGTTAGGCTTACAAGATTTCCTTTGCCAAATACTAATTGTGAATAAGAACGAAATTAACCTTGAAACAAAATTTGAACTTTTGAATGTGTTCAAGTTAAGTCTGACGGGTATCTTTGAAGACATGCACGCACTAGTTTTTTGGCATATATTTCTGTAGAATATTTCAGCCCACTATATCGTCGCTGAAGGAAAACATTTTGTTCCTTTTTAAGAAAGGAACAAAAAGACCCATTCAACGAAGAGTTAGAGGGTTAAAATGTTCCACAAAAATCTTTCTCTTACAAGATCTCTTATGCCGAGTAGTAATTGTGAATAAGTACGAAAGCACATTTTAAGCTTTGAATGATTTCTGGTGTCCAAGCTCAGTCTGGAGTTTGGATGTCTTTGAAGGGGAGTGCACTAGAATTTTTTGGCAAATTTTTTTTGGCAGAATATTTCAGCCCCTATATCGCCTTCGAAGGAAAATTTGTTGTTCCTTTTTAAGAAAAGATCAAAAAGAACCATACAACGAAGAGTTAGAGGGTTAAAATGTTCCGCAAAAAAGTTTTTCGTAGAGTTTCGCATAAAACAGATGAAGTTATCTAGTACCTTAAACGTAAGACTTTTTTTTAAGAGAAGTAACACAATCAGGCAATTAGTGCCTACCAGTTAATTAATTAATGTATTACCTTCTTTGGGAAAGGGATAGTGTAGAGAGAACAGGTGATGAAGTGAGAGAGAGATAGAAAGCTTACTTCATTTACAACCCTCCTATAGAGGCATTGAGTTGTTTAAGCTGTGTAGCCATTTTATTAGTTCTTTTACTTCGCCGGCGGGTTTGCTACAATACCGACTAAGGAGGGGGCTGTGAAGTGCATTAGGATATGTTAGTATTACTCGCTGCCGGTACTGCCAAACTGATCAGTGCTATGCCTTCATCACTTTAACAGTTCAACAGCAGCCAACACAATAACACACCAATGCACATGAGAAAAATGCATCATATTGTTGGCTTGCCTGAAAGTAGTCTTGAACTCAAGACCTCAGGGCTTGTAGTCAAACGCGCTAGCTACTCAGCCAACAGCACCCTTACAAGATCTCCTATGCCCAGTAGTAATTGTGAATACGTACAAAATTTATCCTTAAGCACATTTTAAGTTTTAAATAATTTCGGCCGTCCAAGTAGAGTCTGGAGTTTGTCTGTTTTTGAAGATTTATAGTAGAATTTTATGCTAAATATTTTTGCGGAAAATTTTTGGCCAGTTATACGCCTCTGAAGGGGAGCTTTTTGCTGTTTTTCAAAAAATGGACAAAAAGACCCATACAACGAAGAGGTAGATGGTTCAAATATTGCACGAAATTTTTTCATGTAGTGTTTTGCATACATGTGCTGAACTCATATTACCTATATACCTTAAACGTAAGGTATACACGTATATATTTGTTTGGTGCCCTCTGCCAGAATCAGTCGTTAAAACTAAACTATTTTTTTTTGTGTTGTATAGTGTTATTAATAGCTTTTTGTAAGAAAGCTCAAAACTCCCTTCTCACTAAAGCTTTTTTGATCTGTTCTTAAGTGTTGTTGTAAGCAATTCACTTTTCTATAAAATAAATTTTTTTCGATTTCTTGAGGACACCTTTTTAAATTTTTTTAACTATGATTTAATATCCGCTTCCTTATAAAATGATTTTCCTCTACTATACGATTACTACGAACTACATATTCAATGATAACTAAAGGTACATTTTCATGTCAATACTTGTCAAATTATAAACAAAACTTAATATTGTACAAATACCCAAGTTTGGTATAACAAAAAAAGTCTTGTACTCTTATCTTACTTAGTTCCTCTTCATTTCGTAGTTTGTTGCCTGCCTTTACACTATAATTTTAACAATTTCATTTTTAAAGTCTATTATTAAATTGATTTGATTAAAGTGATACTTTTTTTTCTTGTCATCATTGTCTTTTTGCAAATTTTGTTTATTTTATTATTGCTGCTATTGTTTCATTTTTCAAAAAAAAAAAAGCTTTTTTTGTTGCTTACTTTCTGTTAATGACCATTTGAAAGCAACTCTATAGTGTCCATCAGGCGCATCAAAAAAATCTTTTTTTTTATCGTTACTTTCCTAGTCCCAAATTTTCGTTTTTTTTTTCTTAACTTCCAACAAATTTTACAAAAACCTTAAAAAAATAACTACATGTATTTATTGTATTATTGAAAAGAAAAAAAATGTAAATTTTTTTGTTTTGCTTTTTATGACTTTTTGGCGGTTATTTTCGTTTGTTATAATTTTAAAGATGCTCTTGTATATTAACAAAAAAAAATGTATAAGAAAAGTTTCTTTTGGTTAATTGAAAGCCCATAGTTGGCTTGTTTATGTGTTGTTGGCAATTAAAAACATTGTAAGAAGAAATTATAGTGATTTGAAAGGGGAAGTTGTAAAAAATCACTAAAATGTATACTGTGTACACTTTTTCTTATTAATGAACTGATTTGTTGTGTTGTTTTTTTTTCCTACAAGACAAGATCTATAATTAAAGCTGCTTTCCATAAAAAATTTTAAGTCGTATAAGATTAAGACATTTTCTTTGAATATTAAAAAGAAATCAAATAAATTATTACATTCATATAAAATATGTTTAATAGCTTTATGTAAAGCTATATTAAGTTATTTATTTATTGTAAGAACTCATTAAAAACTTTTAAATAAATCCATTTTATGTATTAACTTTTTTATTGAAAGCTGTTTTTATTGTTTTCATCAAAAGCTTTTGGCAAGAGTTCCGCTCATTTTTAGTTTTAATAGTCTGCTTAAGATTTTTAAACATCTTTTAAACGTCTATTTAAAATGACTTTTTAATGACTTTTTTGACCCCTTTTTATTTAAAATTTTTCCAATTTCAGTTAAACAAAAACTTAATAAAGCTTTTAAATAAACAACTGTTATGGCATTATTAAGAAAATTTTAAGTGTTTTACATAAAAATACATTTTTTAGAAATGCTCTCTATAGATTTTTGTATAAAATTTTCAAATTGTATTACTAATAATGCTAAAGGGTGTCTGGAATTATTAAAAACAGATTTTTGGCATTTCTTTAAAGAACTTTTATAATGCTTTTTATTAAAAGATATTTTCAATCTCTTTTAATAAAAGCTCTTTTTTAACTTTTTAGCAGAGAGATCTTATTTTGATAATTCTCATTAAAAGTACTGTTTCATTTAGTTTCTTTAGCCTTTTTTAATAAAATTTCTTATTACCTTTATTGACAGGAAGCACTTTTTTAACTTAATTTTTTACTTTAATATTTGTTTGGGGTTTTTTTTAACTGATGTCTCATTGAATAAACGATATTTATTAACTTTCTTTTTACACAAAAACCATTTTTAAACTTTTTATGAAAAAAAGCTTTTTTTAAGCTTTTACATTATACTTATTTTCAGCTTTTAAGTCATAATTAGAGCTTTTTAAGTTTTTTCGTTATATACTCCTGGTTTTTCTGAAATTTTGTATATTAAAAATAATTTTTTAAAAGCTTTTTTCTAACTATATTTTAATGGTTATGTCAACTTTTTATAAGTCTTTGTTTTTTAACTTTCTATTGACTTTATTGAATTTAGTGAATATCTCTTTTTGAGCTTTTTAAGTAAAAGCTTTTGTAAGCCTTTGTTGTAGCCGCTGTCAAATTTTTTTTTATTAGAAGCATCTGTGTTTTTTTAGACTTTTTATGAACTTGTAAACCCTAATAACTCTCTCGTCCAATTCTTTTTCAACCACTTCGATGCTTATGAAACTTTGCACAGACATTCGTGTTGTATGCATTATAACTAGAAAAATTTCCTGTTCTGTAATCGGTCTTTTTTTACAATAATTATGTATTCTATTAAAATACATTTTTACTAAAAGCTCTTTTCGGAAAACTTTATTTTTATCATTATTACAACTCTTTCATTAGATGATTTT
The DNA here is from genome assembly GCA_956483635.1 of Panzeria rudis. Classification (NCBI taxonomy): domain Eukaryota; kingdom Metazoa; phylum Arthropoda; class Insecta; order Diptera; family Tachinidae; genus Panzeria; species Panzeria rudis. The sequence goes on along the minus strand of OY101450.1, from coordinate 136,713,057 downwards.
TGAGATTTCTGCGATTTGTAATATTAAATTGTGTGAGCGTTTAAACATCTTCTAATTGTAATTTTTATTGAAAGCTTTCTTAACATTATTTTAATTAAAAAGGTAATATTGAACCTTTTAACAAAATGATTTTTCTAAACTTCATTCTTCAAGTACTAACACAATGTTAAGGGGTCTGGACACGGTCAAAATGCTTGATGTCAAAATCGTGTACGTGCGCTTTTTGTGTGAATTTTTTTATGTTTGATGACCTACCAAGCATTCATGTTTAGTTTGATTTTGTGATGTTCGTTTGTTTGGTAAAAAATAAAAATGTCGCTAAATAAAGAAAATTTGTTCAGGCTTGATGGGTTAACACTATACACGCACAAGCATGTGACAGCAAGCATTCCAAAAATCCAAAATTATTTCAATTTTCCATCAAGCTTGGTCGGTGTCACACATACTAACAAATTTTCGTACTATTTACATGCTTGTCAAGCATTTTGATCTTGTCTAGGCCCCTTTATACTTAGAATTTTTTATAAAGCTTCTAATTTCGCCATTTATACATCTTACTTACAGTAAAAATTTAGCTTCGCTGTAAAGAAAGCCTTTCTCTTACACTGTGATTTAATAAGGTCACACCAGGTCCCTGTATAATTTATGAGAATAAATATTTTATTTAAATTTAAATCTTCTGCTTAGAATTGCAATTAATTAAGGTTTAGTTGGACATTTTCATCTTAGAATGTATGCCTCCATTATCATTTGGTCTTGTTGTACATATGTGGCAGATATTCGACATGCAAACATTTAACATACTGCCACAAAAATATAAAACAATATTTCAACAAAGATATCATTGTCTCTTGATCTTTCAAAAATTTCTCTATATTTTTTCATAAGACAGACTTTCCCATTTAATCTGTTTCTGCAACATTTTACTACATTTTTTCAATGCCGTTGAAGCATACTCTATAAAATTTATAGAAGACATAATAAAACATGACTCTATTTTATCAAATGTTATCGAAACAATGAGATCGTTAGAAAAATGGTACCAAAAAAAGAGAAAAAAAAACAAATAATGAAAAATGAAAATTTACGCATTTTACAACAAGACAAAGAATCTGCAATAATTTATTTTCTAACGGCAGCATGCAAGAGCAACAATTTTATGTACCAGTATTTCTATTTGGTTTTTTATTTAATGTTGCTGCAACACACTGGATGGTTGGTTGGTTGGTACTCGTACAACAAACAGTTAATTGTTTGCTGTACGTTTTATGCAGCAAAATGCCACGAAAATTAGAACACGCAGTTTTTTTCCAGGCACATACCACATTCATATGTACGTGCAAGAGGTAATTTACAAACTTGCAACACTTTATTTTATTTTTTGTTAGAAGAAGGAAAAATTAGATAAAGCAAAAGAGCAAACAGTCAACAAAGTCAAATGCAACACCAATTTATTTTAGTTTAGTTCTTTATTTATGCGTAACTTTTCTTATTTGAAGACTTATTTATCTTCAAACACAAACACTCTATTGATGCCACAAAATATTTGAGGCAAGTTTATATGATAATTTTTAAATTTATATTTTTCCTCTATTCTATTTCTTCTTACAGGATGATATTGGCGATCAATGTGGCTTAACTAAAGCTGGTTTGGAGGAATATACCATGAGATCAAATTCATTTTATGATAATCCTGTCTTGTATCATCATCAGAAGCAATCATCGTATGCCCAATCAGAAGGCTATCACAGTTATGTCTCCAGTTCGGATTCAACATCAGCGACACCAATGTTAGATCGGTATGTCCGAATAAATTAACTAGAAATTTTTATTCATTAATTAAAATGAAAAATATGCCAAGAATGGAAATTAAATTTAAAAAAGGAATTTACAAAACTGGTAAATTTGTTTAAACGGTATTTTATCTGAAGTTAAATAATTTATTATGTATTTGGAAGGAGCTAAATTAAGAAAGATTTTTGTAGATTTTTGTATGAATATGAGTAAATCAGGTTATTTAAAACACCTTAACAAAAAAAAATATATATAAGAAAATCACAAGGGCTTTATAGCAGACGTAACAAAAACGCCTTGAAAAAGGCTCTAGAAAAATGTTAAAAACTAACTTAAGTATTCTATATGCAATTTGAGTTCCTTAGTTCACTTAAAAGCTTTTTAATACAAAAGTTTACATATTTAGAGATTGCCAAACCTTTCCGTAAAATATCATCTGAAAATTTTAAGGGTTGAAAGTTTAAAGCTTAAGAAAGCTTTTTACGGAAGGTGAAATGATTTTTATTGGAAATATCTAAAATACTCAGTCTGTTCCTGTACATGCACGAAGTTACCCAAACTTCACCGAAAGCTCCTTTGAATACAAACTTTTTGTTTAAAACAGTTTTTGGGTATGTTTGCGTAACTTCGTGTCATTATTCGTGAATATTAGAAATAAAACAATAAAAAAAGTTAATTAATAAAAAATTTAAATTATGCAAAAAAATTCAAAAAATATCACCAAAAAATCTCGTTAAATGAACAAAAAGCTTTTTTAAAGCTTTATTACGAATTTATTTTTTCTAGAACATTATGATAAAAGTTAAAAAACGCTATTTTATAAAAAGCTTTCAAAGCGTTTTGGTAAAAGCTTCTTAAACGCAATTCCCAATTATAACTTGTATAAAAGGAATTTACAAGAAAGTTCTATTATAACTCAATCAATGTCATGAAATTGAAAAAGCTTTAAAGAATCTAAAAGCTTTCTATAGAATTTTAATAAAAACTCCAAAAATTTTTTTATTTAAATAGTACAAAACAATATCTTTATTTGTATTAAAAATCTCAAAAAGCACTTCTAAAAAAATACTTTTTTCAAAACGTTTTTGCGCTGCTATATATATTGGACTGATTGATGATAGGGAAGTTTCATCTGTTTACCGAAAAGCGTTTCTTAATACAAATTTTATGCTGAACAACGCTTTCGGATAAGTTTCGGGTCTTCATTCGCATCAAGAAAGCCACTTTATATTTTAAAAATTTGTTTATCAAAACCAGGAAACTAATTTTAAACTCGAATTTTTCCTAAACATATTTAAGAAACCTCAGAACTTTTAAAAGCTTTAAATCAGCAACAGCAAACAATATTAAAAACGCTTTCTACAAAAAAAAAATTAATAAAAAGATCTCAACATCATGAGTACTAATTTAAAAATTAATGTTGGCTTTTCAATAAATATAAAAATAATCTTAGAAAAGCTTTCAATAGTTTCTGTAAAGTAGCTTTAAAAAGTTTTTAAACTCACTTCTTACAAAAGCTATACAGAACTTTCTTTTTTGAAGAATTTAAAAGTCAAAAACAGCTTTTATTCAGCTTCCAAAAGCATTTTAATTTTTATGCTAAATTGCGAAAGCTTTTAAATAAAAAAAATCCATAAAATACGTACAAATATAGCAAAGAAAGCTTTTAAAGCCTTCATGACAAGCTTTTAGATTTCGAAATGCAATTTGAAGAGTTTCATAGCCTTTACTGCTAAAGCTCTTTGTATGACTTTTTCGACTTAAAACTTAATAAAAAGCTTTTCTTTTAATGAAAGTTATTTTTGAATATAAAGCAGTTGGGCACCAACATAACCATATTATTCTGTGTTTGTGTAAGGGCTTCGCAGATAAATAGATAGGCTGTGAGTCTCACAGTGTACATGTGTTGATGTTTAAAAACCGCCTATGCACGAATCCACAGGAAATTGAGAGAATGCCGCCACTGATATAAAGTATTTCGACTTAAATCTTAATATAAATCTTTTAATTACAATATGAAAAGTTTCTGAGCTTTTGCTGGAAAAGCTCTTATCAGAAAGTTCGTTTTTGACGTGAAATGCTTCGTCTTAAATATTAGTTGATATCTTGATAATATTTTTCTATATAAAAATTTCTATATAAAGCTTACAATAAAAATATCAGTAAAAGCATTTGGTTGCAAAAAATTTAAGACGGTTCTTTGGAAACCGGAAAATATATTTTACAACAAGCATCAAAATAAATTAACAGAAGCATAAAAATTTTTCCACAAGTTAAAAGCTTTCAACGCTGGTTTTACAAAAGCTAAAATGTAAATCTGCTTACATATATTTTAATTAGCCTTTTTTTGCGTTCAAAATAAGTTTTGGTCAAAAGTTTTTCTGGTACTTTAGCTAAAAAACCTTTTTTTTAGAGAACATGCTAACAGCTTTTAATGCAAAAAACTTTTTTTCTTAATCACATTTTAAGAGTTACAGCAACAACAAATGAACAAACTAGTATCAGCACAAGATAACAACAAATTTTCAAATTCCTAAGTGACATTTCTTCCTTCAAAGCAGCAGGCAGGCGCTCGTTCTTTATACCATTCCAGTATTGTCACTTTAATAAAACTTGTATTACGATCTATTTTAAGTTTCATCTTGCAAACCAAATCACAAGAACTAATAGAAAAATGGAATAAATTTATTGAAAGAAAAAAAAAAACGGCTGAAACATCCAAGATATTCGATGACTTTGATACCCGTATTATAAATATAGAATATAGTAGACTATAAATATTAACACTAAAAATACCGCAGCATTTGTTTTTAAGTCGGTATCTGTGACTAGTTGAAGTACAAACGTATAAATAGTTTTTTTTTTTTTGTAATTTTCTTGTTGCATTAGTTTAGCTTAAATGGTATAAATTAAAATGTAAAACACATGCTATTTATGACATCAAAAAGAAAAATGGAAAACAAAAACAGAATAAAAGTGGTAAAAATATGCAACCATCAAGTACGAGTTGCAAGTATCTAACTACGACTAGTTGTGGTAACTAATAACACAATGTTGTTTTGTACTTTTATAGATAGATAGATGATTGGTTGGGTTGTTGGTTGGGTTGATTGGGTTGGTTACTTGTGTAGCTCTAGCTGCCTGTTTGGTGGTGGTGACATGGTATTGTACGAGTTCATATTTAAGGTAAAACATGAAATCAGTTATGAATGTCACCGACATTGCCACTTTATATTATTCTCTATAATTTCTCAAACAACAAGAAACTACGACAACAACTTACGAGTATGGCGTATAAAAAAATGTTGGTAAAGAATGTGTGCAGAACTAGTTTAATTTTTTTATTCTTTTTTCATTTATTATTTTCATCTGATGCTTCTATTAATTCCTAATGTTGTTGCAACTGCTGCTATGCTACAACGACGACGACGACGACGATGACAACAAAACAAACCTTATAACTAACAAGCTGTTGAGCAGGATTGTTAATACAAAGTCTAATATGACCACAACGTCAATAACAACAAATGACTTGGTATTCGATAACATTGATTAGTTACATGTGAAAAATTTTTAAGTGCAAAAAAAATCTCAACTCGAAAAGTAAGTTGTACGTACCTAAAACTAAATTGCGAATGCATTCACACACGTCATTTAAGGAAATAATGTGTTAAAAATAATTATTTTGATTTAAATTTAATTTTAATGGAATAGGGATGCTTAATACATGGCTATTGATTGGGCTGCCTTCAAATCCTAAAATAGATTACTTTGATTTTTATTATGAGAGTATCAGCCCCGAATGCAGCTTAAGCTTTTGGAGGGAGGACTTTTCAATGAAGCAAACCTCTTTTTTAAATTTCTTTCAAAACGGCAACAGAGGTTAGGTAAATTTTTCGTTTTTCGATTCCCTCTGGAACCGTGCCTGAAGGGTGTTAATACTCGTATTGTACAAACTTAGAAGACAAAAATATGTTTTAATTACTAAAATGATTGAACCAATTAAAAATATTGCTAATATGCACTTCTCATAAAAATTTCCTCGGTACAAAATGACCTACCTACACAGAAAAAACTATCAGCAAAAAATTTCCTAACAAAAATTTGTCTAAAAATAAATTTAATTAGCAATAAATGTTCTTTACTGAATCAATGAATTTTTTGTTTAACTTTTATTTAGGGCCATTTTCTGTGTCATACAAAAACAACCCAGATGACGACATTAGGGATGTGCAAGTGAAAAAAATATATCGATATATATCGATATCGATATATTTTTAAATATCAATCGGCATCGAATAACAAATATCGATATATCAAAATATTGATATTTTTTCAACAACGATAATTCATACGTAGTCCCTAAATTTTGTTTAAAAATAAAACAAAAAAAGTACCTTTCTTATAAATAATTAAGCTGGAAAGAGTTAATTTCCATGATCATTACTGTTCGTTCCACCAATATTTCATGAAACATACATCAACACACTTGCACTCAAAGAATGATAATTTTTCAAAAAGACAAATTATTATAAATAAAACAAAAGATTTTGTTAGTAATATTCGATTTGATGAAGACTAATCAATGTTTTTTAAAAATTGCACGAAAAAAAAACCAAAGCTAAAAAAATATCGAATTTGATACTGTCGATATATCCGGAAAATAATATCGATATATCGATACATCGAAATTAAAAATATCGACAATATATCGATATATTTTTAAGAAAATATCGATATATCGATATTTTTTGCCCATCCCTAGACGACATGCACATAAATAACAACAACAACAATGATATCAAAAAGAATGCGATTGTACCAATTTTCCTTATCGAAGATTTTTGAGTGAATCAATTCGATAATGTCGTTGAGTTAATTCTCATTCATTTTTTTACAGTATTTAGATAAACATTCCTAATTGAACACATTTAACAAAGTGAAATTTCATAAATGCCTAATGGATGATGATGATGATGACTTAGACAAAAAGTTTGTTTCATATATTACAAAAAATTTTGTAAATATTTTTGTTTGATTGTGCCAACTATGCTGTTTAGTATTTGTAAATATTTAAAAAAAAATATTTTAAAAATTCAGACAAAAATATTGGTTGATATATTACAGAAAATCCAAAAAATATTTTTGTTTGATTCAGTAAATTATTTTGTTTAGAATTTGTAAATATTTTTAGACACATTGTCTTATAGATTTATAAAATTTGTTTACTATTTGTCTATATTTACAAATTTGTAGAGTCCGACCGAGTATTCGGCTACGGTTTCGGACTCGGCCAAAATTGTGGTTTCGGCTGATATTCGGTTTAGGCTAACTTTTTGGCCGAAAACCGAAACCGAAACTTTTTATTCTCTATAAATAAGGAAGTTAATCCAAATAGTATTTTCCAAATTTAAAATATGTCACCATGAATCTGTCTTTTCCCGTCCTATATCTTTTCAAATTGAATGAAAATTTTACTTAGTTTTATAAAGCGCAACCAAGAGATATAAATAAATAATAACATAAAGTATTCAACTGTTTGCTGCCAAAATAAATAGCATAAGCTAGGGAATGATAAAGTAATTTCGATTCCAATCGAAAATCTATTTTATGTTATAATAAATCGATTTTTCGCAATCGAATTTACTTCTGCAATTTTGCCCTGAAATTGATTATTTGTTTTTTTTAAATACATTTTTTTAAATAATTTCAAAATAAGAAGAAAGCTCATTTTCAATCTTCACGATAAATTCAATACCGTCGAGAAAAATTCTTTATTGTGTAATATCATCGATGAAACGGGGGCGTAAACAACAAAAAAAAACGTCACTTTAGTAGAAATGAATAAAATCGTATAAATTTTGTGTCAAAAATAGGTAAATATTCCCCTTTATATCTCTTGAGTTATTCCGACTCAACCTTTTGATTGGTGCTCTTGTAACGCCATCAACAATGTATGTGTACCGAACCAAATATTCCAGTTCTATTCATCATTTGTATGCCGAATTTGCCGTTAAAGACTACGTTAACTTTTAATCACACTGTGAAAAGTGCCGTTAACAAAATAAATTACTTCAGTTCTGTTAAATTTTTAGAATGTCAATATCAGTCAATGCTAAAAAAGTTTCGGCAAGTTTCGGATTCGGCCTTTTTGCGGAATATTAGGTTCGGTTCGGGTTCGGCCTCAAAAAACTGGTTTCGGTCGGACTCTACAAATTTGTTTTTAGTTACCGTTTCTAGACCAAATATTTACTAGTTCATTACATTTTTTACTGAAAATGAAATTTAGTTTTTCCTTAGTTCTAGATAATACTGCACAGTGGGGACTTTTGCAAAATAAGTGGTAACAAATCTGGAACTCTTAAAGTGAAAATTGAATTTATCTGAAACCTTGAAGATCTTTAACAGTAGAACCACCAATTGAAACCCTTTTCCTTTTTTTAAGTCGGTTAATAATTTCAAAGCAATAAAATAAGTCGTTTCAGTAGAGAGATTTAATAGAAAATTTTTCAAGTCTAGAAAGAAAAATCTTTCAAGTGACCGATTTGGGGAAACTGCAAAATGTAGGTACAAATCTAAACTTAATAACCTTTTGCAAAAACTATATTGCTTATGATTTCCTTCTTAATAACTTACAATTTTAATTCCTTAGAACATTAGCTCTCTGCTTTAACCTTTGCTCCCACCAAATCATTTAATCTATAAACCATTCCTTTTAAATCAAATATTAAACATACTATCACTTTCAAAATTATTCAAGCGTGCAGCAAATGGCAATTGTCTCGCCCAGTTCCTTTTTATAAAGTTACCCTTCATTGTAATAATACTTACAACAAAAAAAGCAAAAAAAAAAAAAATAACAAAAATCTCATTATAAATTCTTAATCAAGTTCTATAAAAGAGTAGAGATTAAGTACTCGCGTATTCAACATTTATGAGCCAATTTTTAATGATACCAATGCCCTCAAACTCCTCCATCAGAAGCATAAAGACTTGAACTAACGAATCAACACATTTGATAGAGTTGACCTTCAACAAAAGAAAAAGCAATTGAAATTACACTGTACAACAAAATAAATTTTTTTTTAAATTACAGTAACGATTTATTATGGAAGAGGCTATCAAAAATAATATTTATACTTGAATCAGTATTTTGAAAGTTTACATTTGGGATTCATATAAGAGGGGAGTTAAAGTTCTCCCCCTTTTCCACATAAGTTACAGTGATCCGGCATAGGAAATCTTGAAAACCTTAAATTTAAGGTATGAGATGTGTTCAGCACTTCTATGTAAGCCACCACGAGGAATTTTTTTTCGAAGATTTTAACCCTCTTACTCGTTGCTGTATAGATCTTTTTTCCCCTTTATTAAAAAAGGGCAAACAATTTCACTTCAGCAGCAATATAGCGGAATGAAATGTTCTACAAAAACATTTGCTATAAAATTCTACTATGATGTTTTAAAGACATCCAAGCTCCACACTCAACTTGAACGAAAGAAATCAATCAAAGCTTAAAATGCGCTTAAGAGTTAACTCCCCCTAACTTGAATCACAGATGTAAACTATCAAAAAGCCGATAAACGCATATATTTTTGTTGATGCCCACGTAATTTGAAAAAAAAATTCATTTTGTTGTATAGTGTTATTATTGTTCATATTTCAAACGCCACTTTAGCAGTGAGAAGTGGTAGTGCTGCTGGCTAAAGAAACAGAAAAAAACAAACAATCAAAAACTGAAATTAAACTTTAAAAATGTAAAACAAACAAAATATACTTAAGTTTGACTTATTTGAAAAAAAGTTGCAGTCGTATGTTTGATTCGAGCCAGAAGTAGAGTAGAGTAGCGTGTAACAGCAGTTTCAACTTTTATTAACTTTTTAATAATGGTTGTGTGTTTGTTATAAAGAAATCTAACAGGCATACACAAACATTTAAGAAGAATTAGAAGTGACGAAAATATATAAAATTAAGAGTTCCGCTTTCGTTTTTTTTTTTTGTATATTTTATTTTTTCTTTTCTTTTGTAGATTACGTCAGGAAAGTGAATTGTTATCACGTCAGACATCATCGCATCACTGGTCACAAAATGATTTATCTTCATTGGCTTCAATATCAGTGGCTGCATCGCCTACTTCGCTTCTTTCAAGTGGTCGCGACTTAAGTGATTTAGGCAGCTGCACGCAACAGCAACAGCAGCAAATGCAACCGCATAACAATAGCTCAGAAAGTACATCATCAACGGAAACGCTTAAATGGTTGGGATCCATGAGTGATGTATCCGAAGTCAGTCATGCTACCGGCTTCTCAGCCATTTCCGAATCAGGTAAAGTGACAAAATATTATTTTGTAGAGTTATTTTTTTTAAATAAATTTTCTTTTTGTTCTCTTTTAGTGTCTACATCTCAATTAATTGTACACAGTTCTCGCGTTTTGACACCAAAACGGCATCAAAGTGAAACTATTTTGTATACGACAGAAGAACAAGATCAACAGCACCAACAACAACAACAACAACAACATCCATGTATTGCAACCTCTCACTCTCCCCAACATAGTCCCAGCAGTTTGCCAACACATAACTCACCACCTGCTCTTAGCAATACTTTGACTCACAATCATAGACACAGTCCCAGTTATCCGCCCATACATCAAACATCCCACACTTTGTATCGCCATCAGCACAATCATCCCACCGCTTCACCAGAGTTGTCAAAGTCTATGATAGAAAATACTTCTTCGCAGACTGCGCTCTCCAATTGTGATGGCTCAGCAGCTCAAAAGTCCAATATATCGGTTGCTATTTCAAATAGCGAGGCAGTGGTAACCATTTCACCACATCCTCCACCGGTACCAGCACCTAAACCTAATCTCAATCCAAATGGCTGTAACGATATTCATAAGACCCCGAACACCATTGCTGAGTCGAAATCCCAAACCAATATTTCCAACCGATCTCATGGTTTACCGCGGCAAAGTAGTTCTTTGGGTATGGTGGGTCCCAAATCGGTGTCTGCTTCTATGGATTCTTTGTCCGATATCAAACATCCTTATCGCAACAATCATCGTCTATTCCCGGTCAGTACTTATACGGAACCGGTCCACAGTAATACCTCGCATTTTGTTCATCATCCAAAGCCTCAATACAGCACAGGTTTGCAGAAGCCTCAAAAACAGCCTACAACATCAAGTACTTCATCTTCATCCACATCATCATCTTCGGCTTCAAGTCCTTCAATAGCTGGAAGCCATAACAATTTACATCAAGCCAAGTTGGGATCACCTAATTATCCGCAACCTAGTTGGCAATCGGTGGCAGCTTTAATTAATGATTTTGAGAGAACTAGTGATCAACAGCAACCTCAAAAATACACCTATTTAGATCCCAATAAAACACATCGTGTACCCAATCCAGCTTTAAAAGCTTTTCAAAAGAATGCGGTACAATCCTACTTTGAGAGGCAGCAGCAACAGCAGCAGCAGCAACAACAACAACAACAACAACAACAACACCAACATCAGCAGCAGCACAATCGAAATCATGCTAATTCATTGGATAATTTGTCACCCAAATCATATCAACAGCAACAATCAGCAACCATGAGACCAAGTTCATTGCAAAATCCCCCAACAGAGGCAGTGCAAACTGTTATACTGCGAAACTCTCTGCCCAACAATTATAGCACGACTACTGGCCAAAGACCTTTGTCGGAGGATAAAACTGCATACAGCCCACGCTCGTTAAATAGTCTAGCCAATAAGCCACCTTCGCCAGCACCACCACCACCTCCTCCTAGATCACGATCCATAATGCCTACTCTCTTAAGAAGATCTTCTTCGGCCTCTGATTATGCCGAGCTAAGAGATAAATTTATTTCTGCACCTAAAGAGAAATTGCAATCACAGTCGATAAAAAATATTTCAAGTTCCGAGAAATTCTCGTTTAATGACTGCGGTATGCCACCACCACCTCCGCCACCCAGAGGTAGATCTTCTATGCCACCCAGAAGAACGTCTTCAGCAACCGATTATGCTGCCATAAGAGACAAAGTATTATTGCAACAGGCAGCTGCGTTAACACATCAGCAGCTACATCCACATCAGCATCAGCATATGGGTATTATAAGCAGCAGCTACCACCATCCAACACATCAAGCTCATCTTCCTTATCAGCAGCATTCGCCTCAATCTTATCCAAGCGGTGTTCCTATGATAACATCACCTCTACAAGATGGCTGGGTGCCAGAGAGACCTCCGAAAAATCCCAGCTTAAGAGTGCCTTCACCAGATTTGCCACCACCTCCGCCTGGTTTGGAAACAGAAACCATAATACCGGACGAACCCTTGCCCCCACCACCACCAGAAATATTACAAAGACAACCTTTATTGGACACCACAGGAGAATTAATGGCTAAGCCACCATCACCCAATCGTCGCAATAGCTTTGCCGGAGCTTCTTTAAGGAAAAGCAACTATTTCACTAGATCTCCCTCAAATGACAGTGTAAATGTTTCTTGCAAAGGACCACCACCTTTGATACCACGAAAACCAGCCAGTATTGAGCTGTTACAAGTCTCTAGACCTTCAGCTGCTTCCCTAAATCAATTGAACAGCACAAAATTGCAAACGGAACTTTGTCGAGCCACTATAATTTCATCGTCCACACGTAAAAGGCCACACAATTTGGCCCACACATCTTCAGCGTCTTCCATACCAGCCATACAGGAAAATATCAGCATGATAAGCAACCTTAATGTCAGATATTCACCCACTGGGGCTTCAGTGCCTTTACTTCCACAAACTAGCAAATCATCGCCTCCACCACCACCGCTAATGCCCAGAATGCCAAATCTGCAACAGCAGCAACAGCCATCTCTGCTTATGCAGCAACAGCTTTGCAATAGTGGCAGCAATATTAGCAACATCAACTCACATACAAGCGCGCAGAAATCAAGGTAAGTGCTAAATTCAATTTTACATTAAATTAATTGTTGGCCATTTAATTTATTTATATGGTCCATACATACTCATTGTAAGAATAATAGAGTCATTAGGTTTTTGGATATTTTTTTTGTTTTCTATTTTTTGTAATCTTATACGACCGTATTTCGTCATACAAGCAAGCAACTCGTAGCAGAAAATTTCATAGTTGATGGTGCCAGTCAAATCTGGTTGCCAGCAAGTTATTTCATTTCATTTTAATTTATTTTTTTGCTGCGAGTGCAACGAAGTTGACTTTAAGGCATGCTGTCGGTTTTCGATAATGCAGTCATTTGTTGTCAAAGTTGATGTATTGCGACTATTCCACCCACTCCCACTTAATTGATCTTAATTTTTTCCTATGGAATAGTTATTAGGAAATTAAGTATATTCGGCTTGAAATGCTAGTAAAAATAAGAATAGAAAATTATTTTTACTAAAGAGGAAGGATTAAAGGTCTTGGTAGTTCCAAGCCAGGCCAAGGAAAGGGTGCACTTTAAGTTTTTTTTCAGCTTTCGAGTGGATGGTAATTGTATACGAAACCAAACATTTTTAAAACAATGCAATAGAAATAGAGCAATAGCTAAATAGATGAATATCTTAATTAGGATCACAGCTGGATGCCAGGGGAGATGTTAATGTAGAAGGAACATCCAGTACAAATGTTCAGATTAGCTCCGTAAGAATTGATTTTCCAAAAAATTTAGAACTTACGTTCATTCCATAAATAGAGACGGTAACTTATTTAACCAGTGGCCGTTAAGAGTTATACTGATCCTAAAGGCATGAGTGTCGAGACTGCAGATGCCACTTTCCAGAACAACTGATGTAGACGATAGTTGCGTCTTTAATATTTCCTAAGGATACACTGTTCTCAAACAGTTAAACTCTTAAGTCCATCGAAGCCGCATCAATTAAGACTGTTATATGTAGGATACTCGCTTATATATACATTACTAAGCTACAATTCTCATTTAGTTGATGTAACTACTAAGATAAGTATTTAAGGTTTGACCTCAAACGGGAAGAAAAAAATTGTAGAAAACAAAGTTCATAAACGTTGTAACTGAGCAACAGTCTATAATAAAAGTGAGGCCAAGATAATTTCCTCAGCTTTTGACCACAAGTCGAAAACCTTAGTTACCGGTCAAGAGCTGGAGCATTTATCTTGCCGGGTCATAGGATTTGCCTGTTGCAATTACGGCGATCGAAAGCTGAAGTATTTATGTAGACGCTCTTGTGCTAATCGTATTTACACGACTGAGAGTTGAAGCATGGTATTATTGGTTTGTTGTTATGAAGCGACGGACCTCTATTCCCATAGCAATACTCCGTTGTCTACAAATTGGAGAGTAAGTCACTTCTTATACCAAAGGAAGCAGATTTTTGAAGATCCTGAACGGACTGAGCATAACTGAGATGGAAAAAGGAACTACCTTAGAGAGCCCCTGGCATTCCAAGACGACCTCTAGGCATGACATAAAGAAAGTAGAGTTAAAAAGCGTCGCTCTTTAATGATATGTTTCAAATACAGGTGCTGTGATAGAGCGAGCGTGGTCTTCGCATTGACTAAATTGTTGTATATACATAAATACAGTTTCCATTATGAGGAACATCCCGCTTTCAAAAGAGCCGTAAGTTAGCAGAGTTCTATTGAGTGGTCAGAGGACTGTACTCCCTCAGCCCACCTACAGCTCTGCATTTTATTGACTATCCGCACCATGTCGCTGTGCTTTCTGGGGAAAACGATAATTAGGATTTTCCAGACCTTAAACTTGAGGCGATTAACTATACAAACGTATATGCCCAATCTCTAAAATAACAGAGAAACGGCAGTTCATATAAGTAATCAAAGGAAGTAGGAAAGTCTATGCCATTCCTAAACGGAATGAATATATTGGCGGACTTTATCCTGCCATCAACATGAAAGACAACTCTGTACGTGGTTGTTACTGAGGTCTCCTTTAGGAGCTCAGGTGATGGGCGTGATTGAAAACAAAATTGCTGGGAGAGATTCCAGTTAAATGGATGATTCTCAACCAGTGATAGTGGCTGGTTATACTTCGAACAACTAAATATCCCTCTTTTTGCTTCTGAAACTGCATCAAGTAATGCTTTGTGGTCGAGTGCTGGCGAAGGCCAGTATAACTGTTGTCTGCTTTTGGGCTACACTTCTAGCTTGCTGGTTATTACCCGGTTAAACTCGGCTGAATCGCTGAAACCGCTGAAGTAGTATGACATTAGATAGCACGAACACTCTAGCAAGGTGTAAGAAGTTGGACCATGTCTGTTTCTGGCAACTCGCACAGGTGGTGAATGATCAATTTATATGTCTAAGTATGCCAAAAGTAAGTTACTGACGATAATCTGGAACACTTTCACATTTCCTCAACGTGATTGCCGTCTATGGAATGTAGGGTATATCAGAAATAGGTTATGCCTTTCTGAGATCCGAAAAGATGCTGTGGAAATTTGCTGTGGATTGTGTTCGATGATTCTAACGTGTTGAAATTTATGCGACCCTGCTAGTCTTACCCACAGCTTCCCTGCGTTCCTTCTGCAGTATCTTTGTAGGCTCAAGAATGCCAATTATATAAGAAGTAGATAAGTAATGCCGCCCTGAAATTCGGAATAATCTATTACAGATGGTGCTGACCTGAATCTTAGATACTAGGTAAGGCTTGAGCCACATAGCCTCAACTAGTTGCAATACACATAAAGGCTGCACTAAACTACCAATTAACTGCGGTGCTCATGGTCTATTTCACTATAAATAAATAAACCCAATCAAGACCCTTCTTCCCGCGATTTTGCGCATGAGCTACAGCCACCATATCATCGATGAAAATAACTCACCAAAAACCATTCCAGGAGAAAGAAGCTTATTGCTTCCTGTGGTGCCTGAGAGGACTCTGGTTAACCGCGACTTTATCTTCAAATTCTTCCTGGAATGCAATAAATAAAATTGGTGGGAATTGTCGAGAGCACACGCCTTTGGAATTTGTTAATTTAACAACTTAAGTAGTAGTCCATTCGCTCGAAGTAAGTTTGAAAGACCCGCTCAACAGAGACAGCCAACTGAATGTACCAACATGATGACAAAAACCATGGTTCATAATAAAATTGGTGAAGAATAGAAAGAGGAAAGAGTATTTTATACATTTAAGGACGCTAGAAATAGGTGACACAAAGATTGCAACAAGGCACTATTTTTATCTTGATTTAGGTGAGACGGATCAAGGTTGAGACTCTCACTCCGCTAAACGTTGTAAGCTCATCAACATCTTTATTTGCGGCATAATTTTTTTCCTTAGGAATAACTTTCGAAATCAAGTAGAATTTACAACTACCTTCACGTTTAAGATATAAATTCAGTTACCCAAACACGTAGTTCTGCAAATTGAATTCCCCAAATTTGCACCCATCCAAGGTAAGGTGAGGGTGCTGTTGGCTGAGTAGTTAGCGCGTTTGACTACAAACCCTGATGTCTTGAGTTCAAGACTAGTATCATGCAAGCCAACAACATCGTGCATTTTTCTCATGTGCATTGGTGTGTTATTGTGTTCGTTGTTGTTGGACTGTTAAAGTGATGAAGGAATAGCACTGATCACTTTGGCAGTACCGGCAGCGATTAATACTAACATATCCTAATGCACTTCACAGCACCCTCCTTCGTCGGTATTGTAGCAGAACCGTTGGCGAAGTAAAAAACTGGCTACACAGCTTAAACAACTCGATGCCTCTACTTGACACCAGAGGGGCTTGCAACACTGCTCTATATAAAAATCGCGCAATAGCAGGGTTGTAAGTGAATTAAGCTTTCTATCTCTCTCCCACTGCACCACCTGTTCTCTCTACAAAGAAGGTAACACATTAATTAATTAACTGGTAGGCATTAAATGCCTGATTGTATTATTTCTCTTTCAAAAAAAAGTGCCGGAATGTGCCAGGTTAACATTAGAATAAATGACAAGTCCTAAAACTTTCAACGAATGTACGCCATTTGCCAAATTTTTTAAATACATACACTCAAAATAAAATGGTAAGTAAATTAACCAATTTAAATAGTTAACTGACTGCTAATATAAATTGTTGTTGCAATTTTTATGATATAACAATTTATCTTGGTTAAAATAACTTTTTAAAGTTACTTTGTACTATCATTATTTAGCAAAATGACTTAGCTGAGATGGTAAAGTCGTCCGGTTTATAAACATGTGAAAAATTGTGAGAACCTAAGTTAAAGTCAAAAATATTACATTTTACTAAATTGTAAAATATAAATTTGGGAAAAACCTCGCGTAAAAACTAAAATTATTTTTGATGGTTAAAATTACTAATTTAATTTTTAAAAATTTTTGTGATTAAAATTATCAATTGTTATGGGTAAAATGACCAATTTACGGCCCTTTCTACGTGGACTATAACGGCAAGTTTTGCGTGCCGAACTTGCGGTTAAAGTCGACGTTAACTTTTAATCTTACATTGTTAAAAGGGCCGTTAGAATAATTACAACGAAAATTGTTATTTTACAAACATTATTGTATTTAAGTTAAGGAAGTCACCACTTTGTATACTTTGTGCTATCGTTATTTAATAAGATAACTTAGCTGAGGTGGTAAAGGTGTCCGGCTTATAAACATGATTAAAATTGTGAGAACCTAAGTTCAAGACCAAAAAATTACAAACAAACAAAAATTTTTTTACAGACACACAAGCTTAAGCCTTGGCAGGCATCAAACCTGCGATCTTCTGGTTAATAGTTTAGCACATAATCAACTAAGCTACAATTCCATTGGTTGATTTTACTATATTTTATGGTTTGGTGCAATTCTTACCTATGAAATTGGTTAGATTTACCAATATTTTCTTTTGGGTGTAGATTACATGACAAATGGTGAATTAGAGCTTGAAGTTAATATAAAACTGAAGAATTACAAGAACTTTGTGGGTGAATATAAGTGGAAACAGAATAAAAGACCGACTGTTCTTCGGCAAAAGGTCACTATGTCCAAACGGAACACTGCGGGATAGAAAGCGAAGGCGGTGATATTTTCCTCTTCTTCGTCGTCGTTACAATGAAACCAATAGTCATTATTGGGGAGCCCCATACGTTTAGCGTGTGTTCAAAAAGTGAAGTATCCGGTGATCGTGCTACTTTAGGAAGTTTAGGGGTTGCCTTTTTATGTTTGTGTCAAGGAACACATTAATACATATATATAAACTTTGACAGTTGCAAATTTCCCAAAAAGCTTATGAGGTCAACCTTTTAAAAATGAGACGACAATTATGTGTTTGTGTTTCATTTCATCCAAATAAAAGTGTTGCACATTTTACAAATCTATGCGAAAACAAAACAAAATTGAACACTAATACGTTCTTATTTTGCTCTGTCAAGAGTGAGTCGGAAATATATTGCGACTCGTGTCATGTCTGTATAGCGAGGACAGAGAGTTCTCACTATTGAGCAGGTGGACTCATTAAACCATCTGGTTTGTCGCAGAAACAGAGGAGTAGACTTCTCGGCTTTAGAGATATCGTCCTGTTTGCATATTCTATTGCTAACATTCTATAATGGAAAACAAGTGGAATGCTCCATAGACCCTAGATAAAGCTTTCCCAGCATCAAACTCAGTAAAGAGTTTAAATTAAATCATCATTTAATGTATATACAACTAAAATTTTTAAATTCAAAAGTCAAACACATTTCCAAATATTTGGCCCCATTTATTGCTTCGCATAATCAATGGAATTTATTTCTACCGATATTTGCTTCATTTTAATTTTGTCAAATACTTTCAAAATTAGTAATGACCATAAACAGTCAACTTAAACCCTCCAAAAAAAAAAGCATAAATTAAAACGAACAGCCACGTTTTCTATATAAAAAAAGATTTTTACTGAACTTTTTTTTAGCACAAAAGAGAAGTGACTGTTTTTCTTAAATTTAACAAACATGATTTTTTTATATTTTAGATTTTGTTTCGCTATTTTTTTTTTCTTTTTTTTCGTGTAATATAAGAAAATTGCAAAAGTGACACCCGCAAACGACCTTTGTGGCACGATTTATGATGCAACTTCTACACTTAAAACTCATTCAAACTCCAGCTTCTTAAATCAACAGGCAAAACGACGACAACAGCGTCACCAACTTCATTTTCCAATCTCCACAACAACAACAAACTCCTAAAAGCTAAATAATTTTATTTTATCGTTTTCTTCCTTTTTGTACGAGTATTTGGGAAAACCAAAGAAGAAAAATTGTCAGTAAATTAAATTAAACACAAGACTTGTCGCATTAAAGACTTGTACATACTCGTATTCGTACTCATACTTGTATGTTTGTATGTGAGTACGAGAAGGTAAATCTGCCTGATTGCCTGCCTGGCTGCCAATAGAAGACAGATTCGATACGATAGAAAACTTTTGGCAGACAAGCTCAGACCAACGAACAAACGAACGAACATTCAATTCAAATGGTTGAAACGGGGTGAAATATTTGGAGCTGTATAAGCTTTCGAGACAAGATATATTGGCCAAGATTGTCGTTTCTTGAGCGTGTTTAGGCAGGCCAAGTTAAAGCTAAATCATACATACAAAGCTTAAGCTTCACCAGGCAAAAAGCCTTCAAACAAACAACATTAACTTGCAACATACATATCAGGCGTGTGCCGTTTTAGTTTATTTTTATTTATTTTTTTCTTGCATTTATTTGACGGTGTTTAAAAATCTACTAGAGTGTATAATTATATGACTACGAGTGTGTATGTGTGTTGTGCTTTAGCAACTCTCATTTATTGTATACCTGATCGCTCTGCTCATGCACGTGGGTCAAAGTGTTGCCACTTCTAATTGTTAACACTCGAATGCTTTTTATAAACATACAATCATTTTTTTTCCTGTCTTGTTTCTATTACAAAGTTAGTTGCAACAAAATTAATAAAAAAAATAGCTTCGAAAAATGGCAGTATATTTTTGTGATACATAAAGTGTTGGGCAAAAATATAGCACAAGCTATATTTTTTTATTTTTCTTAATAATCTTTCACTAAGAAACAGAATTATTCAAATATGTTAGCAGACAAATATTGTTTGATACTTTTTTATAATAACACTGGTTGACAAAAAAATAATAATTTTATATTTCATGTGATTTTTATTGGGAATTATATTGACTTTGAATGTCCGTAAAATTTTTATTAAAAATAATAGGTCATGAGGCAATAAATATGTCAAGAAAGAAAGGAAAACTTAAATATGTAATTGAAATGTTACATATAAAACCAGATATACTTTTTTAAAATCGATGCATGAGCTTTGATGTTATTATAAACCTGTTTAAACTGAAACCTAGCTTAGAGTAATACCTAGGTTAAATTTAAGTCCGAATTAGTTCAAAAATATACTTTATTAGCTTTATCAGCTTAGCTTAATCTAGGTTTAACTTTAATCCACATTCTAATTTAATCAGCAATAAGCTTTAAGCTACATTTGGCATTAGTCTATGCTTGACTTTAAACTAAGTTTAGCTTAAAACTATTATTAAGTTTAAAATTAAGCCATGATTGATCTTAAGCCAATATTAAAGCTGAACAAAGTTTGAAGTTATACTTTATTTAAAGTTAAACCATGTCAAACTGGAACATAGTTTAAAACTAAACCAGACTATTATTAAATTAAGATTAACTGTAAACGTACTTTATAATTAACTATGTTTTATACAAAGGTATCTTGTAGCAGACGCATCTGGTAGTTAAAATAAAGCCACGATTAAAGTTAAACCTAGTTTAAAATTAAACCTAATTTAGAGTAAAACTTAATTTAAAAGTCAACCAAGATCAGCGTCAATATTTGTGTAAAAACATGGAGGCTAGGTTAAACTAAACTTAGATTAAATATGAGCCCAGGTTTAAAGCCAAATTTAAGGTTAATTCTTTTTTAAGTGCAATAAATCAGTGAGCATTTAATCGCTGTTTTACTTAAACTAAACTGCAATTTAATTGCAGTTTGAGCTCAACAGCTTTAAATCACGTTTCCATGTATTATGCATAGTTTAAGCAATAATAGTGTGGCAGCACTACGATAAATAACAAAAATATATGGTTTTGCAGCGGATTATCGATAAAAAATTATATAGTCTGCATTGGTAGCTTAAACGTCCAATTTTATGCTTTTAAAAATGGTTTATATGTTTACTGATTTATAGATTTTCTGGTTTAAACATATCTTTAAGCCAAAGAGAGATTAAATTACACTAATTTACTAGCCCTTGATATAAAACTCAAATTAAACTAAAACCCAGCTTAAGAATAAACTTAGTTTAAAGCTCAAAACTAAACCTAGATTATGGTTCAACCAAGATTAAACGGCCCTTTGTTCCAACTTGAAACCATAGGAATCAATAATATAATAATAAAGATTAAACTTAGTTTAACAATAAACCTGAATTAAATTGAAACCCCAATTATAGTCAAACTCAATTTAAAATTAAACTTAGTTTGAAGTAAAACTTAGTTTAAAGGCCAATCAAGATCAATTTCTCTAGTAGTTTAAAATTGCTTTTAGATTAAGGAAAAACATGGCTTTAAGCTAAATCTAAGTTAAAGTAAAACCTTGACTACATTTAAACCTAGTTTAAGATTAAACCTAGATTAAAGAGAATCATAGTTTGAATTGAAACGTAGCTCAAGTTGAAGCCCAAATTAAACTTAAACCTAGCTGAAAGATAAACTTAGTTTAAAATCAAACTAATTTAACGAATTTGGCCAGAGATTAAAACTTCTTGAGATTAAGAGCCACTTTTTGAATTCGAGATTAGAGATTAAATTAAATTTAATATCTGTATTTCCTATTTGATTTGAATTATTTATATGTTTTTTTTGCTAGTTTACCACTAACATTGGCCGCTTAAACTAAACTAAAAGTCAACTCAAAGAGTAAATACAGATATTAAATTTAATTTAATCTCTAATCTCGTATTCAAAAAGTGGCCCTAAGACCATTAAAGATCGTAGTAATCCCCACAAAACTTTATTGTATTAAATTATCTTTCTTTTGTTACTGCTATTTTCTTTAACTCTACTGTGTAAGTGTTAAAAGTTAATATTTATTATAGCTTTTTATTAAAAGTAAATCTATTGATACACAAAAATTATATATTACAACGTTTTAATACGTAATTAGGTTAAGTTGAGATTTTTTTGTCTATTTAAAGCCCAACCACGAATGAAATTTGAAAAGAAAATCTTTCAAAAAACCAAGCCTAAATTGAAAATTGTCCTTTTTTTAGTAGCGAACCAAAAAATAAATATTATATACAATTTTCTTAAATTGAAATGACAAAAACACTCCCACAAAGTGTTTAACCTCTTTTTTGCAGCAACAAAATAAATCATTTTCTTACAAAAAAAAACCAACAAATAAATGCAAACAAACAATCGAAAGAAATAAAGTTTAATTTCAATTGACCATTGTTTTCTAGCGAACAACGAGACAAAACTATTGTTTCGTTTCATTTTCATAAAAGAGTATTTTATTACATTTGGCTGCTGATGTAATGCATGGCATGGCATGGCATGCCTTCATTTGGCAAAGTCTTGTAAATTACTTTTAAAAGATCAAAAATTTTAACTCTTTAATTTAACAAAAAGAACTAATTTGAAAAATAAGTTGGAAAGCAAAATAAAAAAAAAGAGCTGCAAAATAATACAAACGTCAATATAATGTTTAAAAATGTCAGTTACACAAATTATACAAATTATCGTCGGTAATATTATATGGGGTCTTTATTAAGCTACAAATAATAATTACAAAACTATTTGACAAAAAAAAAACTACTCAAAAAAAAAGCAAAAGTACAAACTCCTCAATGTCACTCATTGACTCTGATGACTGGTTGGCTGGTAACGACAAATTGTTACAGAATTTTGGTTTTAAAACTTAATTTTGTTCAAATTACTTCCACTTAATTTGTATATCTGTGTTTTGAAAAACAATTTAAAGTTCTTGTTTTGCAATGAACATTTTTTTGGTATATTTTTTGGAACATTTTTTTCAAGACTTTAATTTTGAAAAACTAACCAAAAAATGTTAAAGTAACACTTTTTAGCTTTAAGAGTCAGAGGTCATTTATCTAACTGCCTTAAATGTAAGTGACGGCAATATAAGCTGTAAATAAATGTTTAGTTGTGGCTACAATTTTATTTAGATACTGCTTCATACCTTTTTATTTGCCACAATGCCACTTAACACTTTAACAACAAGACAATGCGTTTTAAAGTTTTATTCTATTGCATTTCAAATAAACACACATTTGTTAAAGTAGAATAAAATTTTTCGTTTTTTAAACTTTGTTGCAAAAATGCTGGTCTTGTTATCGACCACTTAACATCGATCAAGCCAAAACAAAAATAAAAAGGTGTGAAATATTTCTTGATATGCGAGTATTTATTTCAACAAATCCGCACAATTGTTTAATGATGTTAAGAATTTTTCCAAATGTTTAGGTGCAACATATAACCCGATGGGAAATTAATATTGGCACTGCAGTTTAACTAAACTGACCTGTAATTAAGCTAAACAATATTGAAAAACTTAAGAACACGTATTACACTATACGACAAATATTAAAATAACAATTGCTCAATTCACAGCCTGCTGTAAGTGTTGTAGATCGTAAATTTTTTTTTGCTAATTTCCTCATAAACATGTTTCTAAGCAAATGTTTATTTGGAAATTACCAACAACATTTATACGATCTACAACACACACAACAGGTTGTGAATTGGCCAAATGTTCTAGCGACAAATGCTCGTAGAAGGAACAACAATAAATATATGTGTATACGTGTATCGACGCACAGTGGTTCCAAGTGAAAAAAAGGGGTAAGATATGTGTATCTGTGAAACTTGCGATCCAATTACAAAACAATGTATGGGAAAATCATAGCGGAGGATCTAAGCTTTAAGAATGTTGCAACTTCGACTATCTTATTGAAACCCACGTTGAGCTACAGGGTGTCAAAGTTGACTACCTCGGGCATTAAAAACCTTGTCGGCCTCATAACTTTTGCAAATATTATCCGATTTTAATACATTTAAACATAGTGTAAATTTTATAAACAGATAAAGAATTTTTTACTAAGATATCTTTAATAGTTTCGAAAAATATTTGGATTTGAATTTTTAAGTTTTTATTTTTGACCTCGACTTTGTTCTCTATTTCGTCAATATCTTTGGTAATATTAAGTCAAATTAAAAAAAAAACGTATTAATGATTTTTAACACAATCCTTCATAACACACAGAAGTTATCTCAATTCATTTAGTCGTGAAAACGAGTCAAAGTAAATACTTTAAAATGAGAGTGATAAATAGCTAGGTTAGGTTGAACAGGCTGCCGGTTTCTAACAACCGGCCCAATTAGGTCCTTTGGTCCCTTTGTGATGAATAGCTAAATTTTTACAAAAATTGAGCTTAATTGTTCGACGTTTTTCTCAAAAATTTTGTAAAACTAAAATTTGTTACTTTCTATATTTCAAAAGAACAGACTTCAGAAATGACTTAAGTTTAAATTTTAAATCGATTAGAGCATGCACGCTACATCCAGCATAGCACGACAATTTTGAATTTTTCTACGAAATTCTCAATTAATCGCTTAAGAAAAAAAAACGGCCATCAAGTTTTTAAAATTTTTCTACAAATTATATTAGATATTTTTAATATAATTTTACGTAATTTTATTTTTGAACGGAATAGGTGTAAGTCTGAAATTTAGTTCATTATTTGAATTAATGCAAATTGAAATAAAAAAGTTATATGCATGCTTACTTCTTTGCTGTCCGATTTAAACTAATGAATTCAGTAAATTGCGACTTTGGCTCGCACACGAAGGGTTCCGCACGAATACATAGGCATACCCTTTTTCGTTTTTGCCCTTTTTTCTTTTTAGCAATTTTTTCGTTTTGGTTTTTCGCTTCATTTTAATTTTTTTTTTAGTTTTGGCGGTTTTTTGTTTTTGGCTTTTTTCTGTTTAAACTTTTTTCGCTTTTTCACGATATTTTTAGTGATTTATTTTAATTTTGGGGCTTTTCTTCAGTTTTGGCGCTTTTTTTGGTTTTGGAGTTTTTTTGGCTTTTGGGGATTTTTTTTTAGTTTTAGCGATTTTTTTTAGGTATTGACACTTTTTTCGTTTTAGCGATTTTTTAAGTTTTGGCGATTTTTTTTATTCTGGCACTTTTTTGTTTTGTTTTGGCGCTTTTTTCATTTTGGTGATTTTTTCCTATTTTTGTATTTTTTGATGATATTAGTAGTTTTAGCGATTTTTTTAGGTTTTAGTGTTTTTTTCGTTTTAACGACTTTTTTCAGTTTTTTACGTTTTTTTTAGTTTTTAGCGATCTTTTCACCAAACTAGATTTTTTGCGTTTAAGCGATTTTTTAGTTTTTGTGCTTTTTTTTCTTTGAACATTTTTCTAATTTTGAAGTTTTTTAGTTTTAGCGTTTATCGTGGAACTTGTGCAAAAACAAAGTTTTTTATAAAATATTAACAAAAGTCATAAAAAATTAAAATCAATCACAAATTTCATGCTTATATAGGTCCACATTTCTTCATCGATGTTCATGATTCATGGCTTATGTTATTCTTACTTATCCAAGGTCATCCAAAGAAAACAAGCCATATTTCATTAAAATCGACCTACAAGTTTTGATTTTATTCACAATTAAGTGAGAAAACTAAATTGATAAAAATTACGATTTTCATACAATACTCATACGCACACACACACACAAACTAAAATGTTACTTTGTATGAAAATCGTGATTTTTATCAATTGTGAATAAAACCAAAACTTGTGGGTCAATTTTAAGAAATATGGCTTTTTTTCTTTGGATGACCTTGGATAAGTAAGAATAACATAAGCCATGAATCATGAACATCGATGAAGAAATGTGGATTTTATTCACAATTAATTGAAGGCACTCAATTGGTAAAAATCATAATCTCCATCTAAATTTTTTCAATTAAGTTCATTCACTTAATTGTAAATAAAATCGATATTTGTCCATTGAATTTAGAGACTTAAGGTTTATTTTATTGCTAACATACCTATAGCTTTCTGACAAATGTCAAAAATGTAAAGTTTAAGCCCTCTCAGTTCATTATGAGTTTTTGAAAATGAAAAAAAGTTTAATTTTTCATGAAAAAAAACGAAATTTTTTCCTCTAATTTCTGAATGACCCCGAAACAATTGAAAATATAAATCAAAATACATTTTCATATGTAGACTGACAGGTAATGTTATGTCGCATCTTTTGGTGGTTTATTTGTGTTATCGATTTAGGGTAAAATATAGAGATGTAGTTAGTCGAAATATTAGTCATGTCCATTAAAAAAATCTACACCTGACAAGAAATAACTGAAACCGCACTTGAATCTAGCGCATTAAAATTTGTATATTCCACATATTTTTATTTAAAGGCACGAAAAAAATTGTTTTGTAGGGTAGTGTTATAAAAACGCCTTTTGACATTATTGCTTTATTGAATAGTCAGTTTCAAAAATGTTAAGCGACAATGGACTAAAATTAGATAAAAACTAAAAATTCCATCATGAAGAAACGAAAACACTAGCATTTACACCATTCGACACGTAATTTTATAGCCTTTTGAACAAGATATAATTTATCTTAATGGAAACAGCCTTTGATTCTGGATGGCGCTTTTAAGAGAAATATACATCGAAAAACAAAAATGCACCTTTATCTGAACAATGTCCGAAAAGAAAAAATATAGTTATTTATTTTTCGTCTTTAGCACTTCCTTATTACCTTAAAACGTTGCAATACAAAGTTTAAACATTCTAAAAATAAAAATGTTTAAAATCTAACAGTCAGCAAAACATTGAATAACAATAAAATTTCATAGAAAAGTTATTGTAAAATATTGTAGCCTATCAAAAGGGTGATGGAAATTGTTAATCAGATAAACAAGATAACATCTAAATTTTCAAGAAACATCAACTAAAGATTTATCTAAAATTTAGAATTGCCAACTGCTTAGCAAATACTAACACCTTCGGACAGAGTAAGTTAAGACAATAACCCATTATCTAAAACACAAAATGCATACACATGCATAAATATCCCATGCCACCATTTATCCCAGCAAACATATAGATGACATATGCTAAAGGATGGTTTAGCAATACATATCACTTAATTACCATCTAGGCAACGGTTTCACATTATCAATATACTAAAAAAAAGTAGGAATTTTATACATGGCTGATTCTCATTTCAAATGCTTTTTTCGTGTCCGTTAAATCTTATTTAAATTTTATTTAGGAAAATATTTCATAAAATAAACAGATTAATTTTTAAATAAAACTGCTATAGCATAATTTAATAGATTTTAAATAAATGTACAAAATTTTTTTGTGTAAGTCTGTCCATTATGTGTTAAAAATGAAATGAATACTGTTGATACTCTCTTCATAGAAAATGGTGTGTACGTAATACATGCTTTTAATTTTCCATATTAAGAAAGTACATAAGAAATTTTCCAAAAACGAGATTAAAATTATAATAGGCCCCTATTATGATTCACAACTCAACAAGGTTGAGTTGTCCATGTTACGACCCAACTCAACCAATTTTTTGTATTATGATTCACAACTAATTTAGTTGTCTTCGAAAAAATTTTCGAAAAAAGGCTCTTATCTATACTCTCTGTTTTTTAAACCATCACAAAATATTTCAAATATTTTTTAGTTTTGGCCTTACTATTTTTTTCTTGAGATTTTATGTTTTATGGATATGCCAACAATATGTTGGTTGACAAATGGGATAGATTGGCGCCTTAACCGAATAAAAACCAAAACACAACTGATGAAAAAAAACAGTTGTCTCACATTGATGAAAGTTGTAATCCATAATAAGAATTTTACAACTAAGACTCAACTATCAATTTAGTTGTGAATCATAACTCTACGTCTCCACCTAACTTGAAATGCTGTTGTAACTTGAAGTTATGACTGCGTTGTTAAAACAATGGCACTAACAACTATGTTATAACCTGAAAAAAGCTTTAACTTGAGCGGTCTACACTTAACATTAACTTGAAGTTTATGTTAAGTTAAGTTAGGTGTAGACTGCAAATAATAGGGGCCACAATTTTAGAATATTTGCTTCTCTTATTTCACACATCAAATGTTTAAAAAATAGTATAAAATATATTTTTTTTAAATGTTGTTGCCCTTAGTATTGTGTATTGAGCGTTACGTATTTACAGTACGCTTCATTACTAAGTTTAATTATTGAAAATTAACAACATACACTAAAATAGCAGCGTAGGTTTGTACTTCTAAATATTTAAAAGTTTTGTGAACATTGTTAAATAGTATTATATTGCAAAACGTTTTATCTATCAACAATCATGGTTTGTATCCAATAAAATGTATTGAGTTTTTACCCATATTCTTTTTAATTTAATGGTATTTTTTTAGTGAATATAGTGTGTGTTCTGAAAAAAAAGATATAGTTCGTAAAAATGTATTGAGCGTTACGTTAACAACATTCATAAATATAATTTATCTATAAACGACGGACGGCAAAAAAAGTTAACAGGAGCGGAAGGGTAGAAACGATATAGAGAACATTATTCATTTAGAAATTTCTGATTTGCTTTAAAAAAATTTCGCTTCTACCGCACTGTGGGTTGTTATATTTTCAAAGAAAGTATTAAGTAGGTCGTATTTTGCTACAAATAATTATTTTAAATTAGCATAACTTTTAATTTTGTTGGTCGATTTTATTAAGACGAGTCTTATTTGAAAGAAGAGTTAGCCTACTTTTCGCTAATGTATAAATGTTTGTAAAGAATTATTGTAAAAGATAAAAAATGTGTATTTTTCCTTGTGGACCCAAGTCAAAATTGAAAAAGTGGTCATAACTTTTAATTTCGTCCTGCAATTATTATAATTTTTTGTTTTTTAAAAATAGATGTATATTGCTAGTTTTTTGTTGTGTATTTACCCGCAAAAATCATTCACAGAATAACCGCGAAGCCAAATGTAACGCTCAATATACAAGAATTTAAAAAAAATCGAAACATATAATTTTATTTCAGGATCCATTGAATGAGCCGAAAACTATAATATGAATCCTACCTTCTCATATTTCTATTGGTTACATTGGTAAACAAAAAAAAACAAAAAATTTACGTTAAGAATGAGAATCGCACACATATTAATAACACAGGTCAACGAAATCAAGTTTTTCGAGCACCATTTAAACCAATTTGCCTTAATTTCATGGATTTGTAGGTGCTGAGACCAAACCTGTCATCAGTTTTTTTCCTATCATCCACGGATTTTTTTAATGGTCCTGTCTAGTACATATTTGCACTAAGTATGTACATCAGTATATTTCACCCTAATTCGAGAACGGTATACCCAATTTATATCAAAAATTATGAAAAGATGCAAGACAAAATTACCTTTAAACTGTAGAATTTATCCTTAAATTAAAATTGAAAAAAAGAGTTTTTTCATGCCAAATTAACAGTATTTTTTCTTTCTAAGAACAAAAAAAATTAAAACTACCAAAACCTAAACTTTTAACTATTATACTTAAAGACGGATGTCTCACGAACAAAAGAAGTCATATATCATGAGAATCTATGAACAAATGTTGATTTTATCAGCAATTAAGAAAATACATCCATACACTGAATGTACCCTAAAAACAAAAAAACCTTACAAGCTATTTTTTAATTTCATTATAGAACAGGAGTTATAAATCGCGCTTATATATTATCTACTATAATGAGAAAATCAATTAGGAAACGTTTGCTAAACATTTCTGATCAAAACGTTTCAATTTTGTTCTTATTTTTTTCTTTTCTAGCTGCGTACATTTAAATTAATGTAAATTTTTTACTCACGATCAGAAACAATACAAAACTAAATGGCGCAATCGTTCTCATTGTTTTTGTTTTTTTCTTGTTTTACTCATTGCAAACAACAAAACAAAAGCAAACGTTTCGTATTGTTTATTTTCCTACTTCAGTCTTAATACACGATGGCGTATGAGTATAATTAATTAATGTATTGATAAATTATTAAGTATATGCCGCACGGTGGGGTAAATGGTACCCATTTATAAAATTTATTGAGCCAGGCACTCTAATGAACCAAGGGGGCATAATTCGGGATCCACTGGGGCTAGTCCTCCATTTTTTTTCTCAAATATTAGTTGCACAACACCACTGAACTACAATAGCAATTTTTGTTATATTTGCAGGTTGGTTTGGTTCAATTATGGCTTGATTTAAGTACAGATGACTTGATTTTTCATTTGAGTGTTATAATGGTTTTTATAACGATTTTTATAATCTAAAAATCTTTTCCTTACTATTTCTTCGAAGGTCTAAATAAATTTTATATTATGTAGCTTAAAACTGGACAAGCATCAGAATAACTGGCGGTCTAGCCAAAACAAGTCCCTGCGGCAATACTAGCTGCAAGCTGTACATTATGCGGGCATTTCCTCAGAAAAGTTGTCATTTTGTCATATTACGTTACCCAGAATAAGCTTGTATCTTAGAGCAAAGCTGTTCGATTGTTTCCAATCTTTTACTATGGAGCTATATAGTGGTTCCAATGGGAAAAAAGGGTAATAAATCTGTATCTTTGAAACTTGAGATCCGATTACTAAACGATGTATGTCTAAATCATAGAGGAGGACCTAATCTTTAAGAATCTTTAAATTTGGACCACCCTGTTGAAACACACCTTGAGCTACAGGGTGTCAAAGTTGACATCTTTAATATTTTCACCGATATTTGGCTTTGAATTTTAAATTTTTAGTTTTTGGCCTCGACTTTGTTCCTTATTTCGTTAATATCTTCGGAAATAACATAGACAAAATTTTCAAAAAATATTTAATGATTTTTAACACAATCTTTTGTTGTATTGCTGTGTTTGCTGGGATATCAAAAGTATCTGTTGTTTTAAAACTAAATACAAATGTATCTATGAGTGCATTATAAGAGAATTGTGAGTATCTTATGGATTTTTAGCTCTCTTTATGTCTCTGTGGTTGTTTTTGTATCTTCTTTAGGGTCATATTTACTTAATGTAAACAATAAAAATCCATACAAAAAACAATAATTTATAATGAAAAAAAAACTTCAGGCCGTACGTATAACAGCAACAACTACAGCAATAACATATGCCAGCCAGCACAAACAATCCCATAGCTAAAGTGGGCATATGGATTTCTTTAGCGAACAACTGGTTTTCATACGAGTAACAACTAACGAACGGTTAAGACGCTTGATGGAAATAGAAGCGCCGTGAAAAGCATTTAGTTTGGTTTTTATTTCAAATTGTACTTTGGTTTTGTGGTATTTGTAACAGAATAATTTTTACAAAAAAAACTTCTATACAAAACAGAAAGTAAAAACGGTTTTTTAATTAAATTTCATTTGTTAAAAAGTGTTAAAAGAAATTTGTTAACAAATTTTCTTTTGTTTTAAATAGAAAATGCTGACTTTAATAATTGTGAAATTCGTTTAAAGAAATTTTAAAGTTTTAACAAAAAATTGCTTTGTTTGTTAATTTGTGTTAATTTTTGAATGGGCCGTCAACTAAACTGTGGTAACGTTAGCAACAGCAATAACAATAGTGAAATAATTTCGATTTAAAAAAAACCCCTTAGCCAACAGTTAAACAATTTTGCGTGTCAATTGATAGTTGGAAATACATACATACTAATAAAAAATGCATAAGTACGTTAAAGTAACCATGGTTGGCGATTTGATGTCAATGAAAAACCTTTAAAAACATTTAATTTGAACAAATTTAAAACAACAATAACAATACATATATTTAAAAAACGCTTTTAATTAAATCTAACTTTTTTATATGTATAGCAACATTTAAGTTAAAGCCCGGCTTAATTGTTGTTTAACCTACAAAACAAAGTAGAAATGAAAACAATCTAAAAGAAAATCAATATAATAAAAACGATTTCAATTAAAAAAAATTGGCGGAAACACTCCAGAAAAAAAAAGAAAATCATCTTTTACAACTTAAAAAATATTTGGCAACACCAACTTGCATTTAAAGCCGAGAAATTACAACAATAACAATTAACGAAATACTATAAAAAAGAAGAACCAGGCAGCATCTTTACAAAAACAAAAACCTTTAATTACAGCCACAAAAAAACACCAACAAAAAAAACAGCAACAACAAAAAGATCAATGGTCGTTTTCTGTTTTTCTTTGCAATTAAAGTGAAATTGTTGTTGATTTCTTTAAACGGTCCGGTCCTCCCAAAACTTGTTTTCCTCTTTTTCATATTTGTTGTTGAATTGTTGTTGTTTGCCTTAAATTTTAACTACTGCAAAACAACAACAACACCAACAATTGTTATTTTACTAAGTGGAAAATAAAACTCAGAAACAAAATCAATAAAAAAGAAGAAAAATTGCATTAACAACAACAATAACGTTAATAAAAATTAACAGTACATCTGTTTGTGTTTGAATTTGTGTGTGTGTGTGTTTGCAGTGGTGTGTTTGTGAAATTTTGTCAAGTTGGATTACTCTATTGTGGATACCGTACATCAATTAAAAATGGTGTTCGGTGGGAAATTTCGTATCAGAAGGTAAATAAATACGTACAACAAATGAATTGAACACACAGAAACATGATTAAACTACAATTTTCACATGTTATCATCTTATCATTTTATTGACAACAATTAAATATCTATTATAAGAAGTTTCAATAAGTAAAAAATTTAAAGCGGGCAGAGAAAAATGCTAACAGAGTTTTAAAGGCGTTAGATATTACTTAACTCTATTTTCGTACTATAAATGCTCCTAAAAGTAGATGATACTCAACTCTTGACTGCAAACCACCGACTTTGGTCGAGTGGTCTACGTGGAAAAGAACACTGACGAGATTAGCGGGAGCCACTCGAAATATGTCAGTTCAACCCTCCGTGCAGTCAAAACTTTTCTTTGTCTACATGCTTCACATTTATCTCAAAATAAAAATATAATTTAATTGAAAACTTAAATTAAAACTGAACTCAACTTAAAATAATTAATTTTATTTGAATATAAACCCATACAGTTCGACTAAAACTCATAACTTAATTGATAAATGCTCCTAATTTTAATGTTTTCAAAATTTGGGAATTTAGTAAAAGGATAAAAAATTATTCTAAAACTCCTCTGCCGAAAATTTGGGACAACTGCTCGAAACTTATCTACTCAATAAATAAATAGGCAGTGTTACAAAACTTTCATACACAGAAAGTTCATATTAAAATCGTCGAAAATAAGGTTAATTTAACATTGTTCGGTAGTGACTTCGCTTCAACTTTCAAAGAACATTTTTCTTTTTTAAATATTTAATTATATTTCATGTTGATATAATATTCCTATTTCATTACATCAAAATAAAGTTGATATTTAAAGTTGAAACATAACTTTATTGTAGCTAATCTAGTATTTAGTTTCTCTTACGTGATGTGTCTTAGAATAGGCATAAGAAAAAGTTGTGTTGTAGTTGGCTACCCCAGCCAAGATTTGAACTCGGGCCACTTGCTTGCCAGTCAACGTGCTAGCTAATGCAGCACAGTGCTTCCAATTAGAAAAAAGGGTAGTAAATGTGATCTTTGAAACTTACGATCTAATTACAAAACTATGCTTTAAGAATGCTGAAATTCGGACGACCCTATTGAAACACAAAGTTGACTATCTCTGGAATGAAAAACTTTGTTGACCTCATAACTTTTACAAATATTATCAGATTTTAATGAATTTAAATATGTTGTAAAGTTTATGAATAGTTAAAGATGACGCACTTTATTTCATTAGGATATATCTAATATTTTCAAAGATATTTGGATTTCAATATTAAAATGATGGTTTTCGAACTCGTTCTTGTTCCCTATTTCGTAAATATCTGCGGTAATAGCATAGCCAAAATTTTCAAAAAATTATTTTATGATTTCTAACACAATCCTTGATAATATGCAAAAAAAAGTTCTAGTTATCTTAATTCACAGTTCTTATGTTATGCACAGACTTTCAAAAACCATTTGAGAATTTACAAATGATAATATATTTGAAAATCACAAAAGAATAAAATGAGCATAGTAGGCTTAGAGCTTCTTCTATGATTTTCGCATACATCGTTTTGTAATAGGATCGCAAGTTTTAAATATACAGATATATTACCGTTTTTTTTCTAATTGGCACCACTACTTATTCTTCAAAATAACGTCGATTTTTTGCAATTTTTGGGTATTTTTTAATGAAACTATAGTTTTGTTGTATTTTTAGAATACAAGTTATATAACGAATTTACGATTTTTTCGGAGTATACATATGTAAGTGATTTTTAAATTTTTCGATTTCTTCAGTGAAGTTATGTGCTTGTGATGGATTCACTTTTGCTGTATTTTTTAATATATATATTAAATTTCTAATTTTCGGAGCAGTTTCGTAATTTTCGGAATAAGCGCGATTTTTGTAAACTTTCGGTTTCATTGAAATTGTGGACTTTTGCTAAACTTCGTTTCTTTTTTTTTATTGGTTACTTCGACTTTTTGATTTTTCGTGTTCTTTCGAGTCTTCGAAAAATTTAATTTTTTTTGTAACTTTGATTTTAAGTTTTTAAAATTTAGATTTTTAGTTTTTAAATCAGATTAATCTTAATCAGATTAAATGTAAATATTTAGAATATTTAGGTCACTCTTGGTGCATTTTCGAATATGCATTAAGTTTCGAATTTTCGTAAAAGTGTGAAACTTTCGGAATAACGTACATTTTTATAAGTTTTCGATTTGTCTAGTAAAACTATCGATCAAATTCTGAAAACCATTTCTTTTTGAAATCGCAAATTTTTGAAAACGGAAAACAGTTTTCTTTTTTTTAATCGCATAATTTAGTCTATTCGTAGTTTAGTTCGGATAAAATATCTGAAACAACTGAAATATAAAAATTAACTGAAATGCTGCAATAAGTTAGTTTTTTAGCTGAATTCTTTCCTGAAAGTTGTCGATTTCAAAAGGAAATAGTTTTCAGAATACGCCAGTATGTGTATCTTGTGGATATAGCTCTAGTTCAGTGCATTTTCGAAGATGTGTTGCATACCGAATTTTCAGGAGATTTTAGATTCTTTTTTTTTCGAAGTAGAAGCAATTTTGCAAGTTTTCCGTTTATTTAGAGAAATTGTGCATTTCTGCTTAAGTAGTGATGCATTTGTGAATATGCATTGAATCTCGAATTTATGATGAATTTTCGTTTTTTTTTCGAAGTAACTTTTTTGCGACTTTTTAGCTTCGATTTTTGCAAGTTTTTTATTTCTTTGGTGAAATTCAGAGTTTCTGGCGGTTTTAGGCCATGTTCGCTGCACTTTTATATACGTATGTCTTAAATTTTTAATTTTAGGAAATTTTTTTCGGAGTAATATAGATTTTTTGTTAGGCTAAGATTTTTATTGAAATTGTGGATTTCTGATGGAAAACATATGTATCCTCGAAAATAGCGTAAGAGTGCCCTAACTCTTGAACCATTTTCGAAGATATATTAATTTCCGAATTTTCGGAATTTGCGATTTTGACAAGTTTTTGATTTCTTTAGTGAAATTGAGGGTTTCTGCTGGAGTTATGGCACTTTTGGTGCATTTTCGAATATGTTGTCAATATCGAATTTTTCGGAGTAATTTAAATTTTTGAAAGTTTTTGATTTATGTAATGAAATTGTGTTGTTGGTGGATTTAGAACGGTTTTGGTGCGTCTTAATAATAAACAAATTCATTTCTAGCAAATCTATAATTTGTTTCAATTATGGCTAACCAGGGATGGTAATTGCTAATTTTTAATACTAATCTTTTTGGTAAGTTTTATTAAAAAACAACAACTAAACTAAAAACAACTTAGTAAGATTTCACTCTTTTAAGCTTCCTGCAAGTTGAACGATAACAATGAAAATGTATTTGCAATCAAAAGAGGTTTTAATGTGTGAAACCAGTAACAATTGTTGC
This sequence comes from Panzeria rudis, assembly GCA_956483635.1. NCBI lineage: Eukaryota > Metazoa > Arthropoda > Insecta > Diptera > Tachinidae > Panzeria > Panzeria rudis. The sequence continues at coordinate 136,677,222 of OY101450.1, read as the reverse complement.
GTAAATATTTAGATAAAAATTTACAACATGTGGTGTTAAGGTTTGCTCACAGAATGCACATAATTCCTTAGGGGTGGCATATTTTAGGGGTGAAATGTGCAGATAAAACAAAATTACAACAAAGAAAGGTGTACTAAAGACTCACCTTTAAAAATACTGCGAGTAAATAAAACTTAACATGCTGTGCAAATATTTACCTGAAAAGAAAGCAAAAAAAAAAGAAAATTTATTTCAAGCCGGTTAAAATTGTTTGTGAAAGACTATTTTTTAGTACTGAAATCTCCCTGGTGAATGCTGATAAGTGATAGAAAAAGGCAAAATGGATTAAATAAGTAACCTGGGGATATTTTATGGCACTTGAAATGTTAGTTATAATTAATATAATTATTCATAATTGATCTACTTTAATTCGTATTAAAAGTTCTCTTGACATCTTAATGGTCTGCCAAGACCTTTTTATTAATTTTTCAAGAATCATGGATTTTTTATTGAAATATGACTGACGATTTGCTAGAAGTTTATTATCATTTAATTAATAATTATATACATATGTATTTCTTTGGAACGGCTTTGTTTTATAATTTAATGTGTTTCTTTTCTTCTTTTTTTTTTTTGCAACATTAAGGAAGTTAATAATTAATAAAATTGTATAATTTATAACACAATAGCCTCAATATTAAACAAATCGCAACAACAACAAAAATATATAATTGCGTACTTACAATTGTTAATATTGCACAAAAAATAAAAAAAAATTAAAATAAGAAAAGAAAAACAAAAAAGAAAAATAGACTGATAAAGACAGACTTTAAATACAAAACAAGTGCATTGTGAAGGAAATTTACAGATTTTTTTGTTTTGTTTATTAATTTTTTTATTACAATAATAAACATACAAATAATAACCCATTCTATAATATACTATATATGGATGGAATAAAGACAGACAGAAAGACGGGCTGATTTTGTACTAATAGTGATATAAATAATTTAAATAATATTATGGTTCGGTTTTAGAAAAATTGTATTGAAAAAATATATAAATTGTAGTTATTAAAGGCTTAAATTTACTTTATCTCAATTGTTCAAGCTTAATTGCAAAGATTATATGAGTTTTTTTTTCAATATCCTTCAAAATGAATGAAAGTGTTTTCAGATATTAGCCATATTTGGACTGTTCATTACTGCATATTTGGATTAACGCGACTTGGTGATTGTTTTTTTTTCAAGTATATAATGATTTCAAAAATGTTACTCGAGGTGTTTTACATAAAAGTGCTGAACGCATTTTATTCCTTAAATGTAAGGCTTAGAAGATTTCCTATGCCGAGTAGTAATTGTGAATAAATATGAAATTAACCCTTAAACACAATTTACGGTTTGAATTTTTCCTGGCGTTATATCTAATATAATTTGTAGAGAAATTTGAAAGTTTCGATGGGCGTTTTTTTCTTAAGCTATTAATTTAGAATTTCGTAGGAAATATTCGTTCAATGCTGGATGTAGCGTGCATGTTTTATGCTATTAAAATGTCAGCTGCATTCATTGTTGAAGTCTATTCTTTTGATATATTGAAAATAGAAAATTTTTGTTATTAAAAGTTTTTGAGAAAAACCTCGAAGCTCTATTTTTGTCAAAGTTTAGCCATTTTGCGCTCCCATTTCAAAGTTTTGACTTTTTTTTAAAGACAAGTAGCAGTTAATTAATTAATGTGTTACCTTCTTTGGGAAAGGGATAATGTAGAGAAAACAGGTGGTGAAGTGGGAGAAAAATAGGAAGCTTAATTCATTTGCAACCCTGCTATTGCGCGTTTTTTTGTAGAGAAGTGTTGCCGCCCTCTGGTGTCAAGTAGAGGAATTAATTTGTTTAAGCTGTGTAGCCATTTATTAGTTCTTTTACTTCGCCGACGGTTCTACTACAATAACGACGAAGGAGGGTGCTATGAAGTGCAATAGGATATCTTAGTATTAATCGCTGCCGGTACTGCCAAAGTGATCAGTGCTATGCTTTCATCACTTTAACAATCCAACAACAACCAACACAATAACACACCAATGCACTTCAGAAAACTGCATGATATTGTTGGCTTGCCTGAAACTAGTATTGAACTTAGGACCTCAGGGTTTGTAGTCAAACGCGCTAACCATTCAGCAAACAGCATCCTCTTTGATCTCTTTTCAGTGATGCCAACTTTTGGGACCCAAAACGCGCAAACATTTTTTTTAAATAGGGCTAAAAAGGACTAAATTGGAAAAAAAGATACGTATAAAGTAATATCCAATAGAATTGCTCGAAAAAGCGCAAAATAGGGATAACTTATAATGTGTTTTTTTTTTTCGAAAATCAAACCACATTTAAATTTTGGCACCAACTTAAAATCACAACCAATTTTTAAAGAAATAAAAGATTATTGTAGACTCTTCTTCTTTTTGTTGCTGTTAAAGCAAACTAAGAAAAGAAAATGGGTAAAAACGATGCTGCCACGTTAATTCACAAGTCGCTATTGCTAGAATGAAGGAAGGAATAGTTCGTAATAATAGAAAATGTACCCATATTGATCCAAAAGTTTAAATTGGCTAAAATGGTCTAAAAGATAAATGTAAAAAGTGCTAGATTTGTGCGTTAATTTGTTTGGGGCTAAATATATTTTTTCGCGTTTTGAGTAACTAAAAACGAGTTGGCATCCTTGTTTCTTTTCACGACTACATAAATTTAGATAACTAAAAAAATTTCTGCACGATATCAACGAAAAAAAATCACCAAAATAAACAAAAAAGAGCTGAAACTAAAAAAAAACCGAAATTAAAAAAAATTCCAAAACGAAGAAATCATCAAAATGGAAAAAGCTCTTAAGGAAAAAAGCACCAACAATAAAACAAATAGCCAAAAACAAAAAATATTGCCAAAAAAAAAAAGGAAAAAAGTCGCCAACAAATAAAAAATCGCCAAAACCAAAAAAAAATCACCAAAATGAAAAAATCACCAAAACTAACAACATCGCCAAAACGAAAAAACCACCGAAACTAAAAAATCTGTATCATCAAAAAATGGGAAAAATCTCAAAAATGAAACAAATTGCCAAAACTAACAGAAATCGCCAAAACCAAAAAAATCGCAAGAGCGAAAAAATTGCCAAAATTGAACAAAAATAACTAAACCAGAAAAAAGCATCAAAACTAAAAAAAAAATTCCCCAATAGTAAAAATATCGTCTAAAAGCGGTAAAAATTGCCAAAACTAACAGTAATCGCCAAAATTAAAAAAACGTCAAAAACCGAAAAAAATCGTCAAAACTAAAAAAATCGCCAAAAATTATCAAACACCGAAAAAATTGCCACTATGAAAAAAATTTTCAAAAAGCGTCAAAAACCGAAAAAATCGCCAAAACGAACAAAAGTAAAACTAATAAAAAAATCGCCAAACGCGAAAAAATCGTAAATCGAAAAATATGTGTTATCAAAAATCAAAAAAATTAAAAATTGCTTAAACGAAAAACTCGTGAAAACAAACAAAAAATTGCCAAAACAAAAAGAAAAATTGCCAAAAGGCTTAATATAACTTTAATTCAACATGATTCTTCGTGTTGTCCCAACATGATATTCACGTTGTTTCAAATCGAAATAACTTTGATTCAACATGATTTTTCGTATTATTTCAGTATCATTTTGATTTAACTGTACTGGAATATTAAATCAACATGAAATATAGTTAATTCAAAACGATAAATGTTCTTTCAAGATTATTGGAAAGCACATTGAATTAACATGAAACACTCATGAAGCGAAATCCCTACCGAAAAATGTTAAATTAACCTGGTTTTTGATGATTTCACATTGAAATTTTTCTGTGTGTACAAAATTGCTTTTATCACTTTTTCGCAAATTCCTCTACTTTAAGCAGTATTTTGAAAAAACGTACGATTTTATCAAAAATTAACTTAGATCGGCTTGCGGCACAGCATGTGCTATTATTGTTTTAAAAAAACCAACATACACTCTAAAACACTTTTGTTGAAAATTAGGTCGATAATAGTCGGCAACACTTTACAGATTATTATCGACCTAAAATTACACACGCATTATTTTTGAACAAAATGTTTTTACTAAAACAAAAGCGATTGGCTGCGTGCAAGTTTGAACCGCGACCTCCTGACTGATAGTCTGACGTATCTACCATTCAGCCATAGCCGTATCATACTTTATGTTACATTTTTTCCACTTGGACTAAATATGTTTAATTTTAAAGGTTTTTTCTTTAATAAAAGAACCACAAAATCTATGTAATTTTAGACAAAGAGAACTTTTCAACACAAATTTAGACAATATATGATCGTAAATTTGAAGTAATGTTTTAGAGTGTACATATTGTTTATCAAAAGGAAGGTTTATTTGGGCGTCTGGGAAAATCTAATTTTTAACCACCATCCTAATGTACATACAAACTTGCCCATGCTGAAACTAAAAAAACAACGGCAAAATATACAAACAAAATACTTTTAAATAAGCTAATTCAATTTATTGAAATTTCTTCCTTTATAGTATTTTGCCTTTCCTACAACGACACCAATTCAATGCAGAGAAAAATATTTTTAATTGTTATTCTCTTTGCAACAGCCAACTGTACAATCCCAAGTGTATGTTTTTAATAAAAAAAAATTGTGCACATCTGCCAATAAATATCTTTTAAAATGATATACGTTTTGCCAAAATCGGCTCTATACAGTGAGCGTAAAATGTACGACAGCAGATCGTCTTGCCTTTTGGTTATATACATAGAGAGATGTTTATATATTCCTCATATTTTTTAAAGTGGATTTTTTTGGGATTTTCTTTATTGTTTTCGTTAAAATTTGTAAACTGTAAAAAAATAATTAGATGAAAATTTATTAAACATAAAAAACACTTGGTTTTTTCTGCTACAATTAGACCTTTTTACCCGACTGCGCGACGCAAAGAAGGGTATTGTGTTTATCAGTCTATGTATGTATGTATGTGTGTTCCTTTGCGGCACTATATAAAGAGAACGCGTAGGCCGATTTTGATGATTCTTACGTCAATCGATTTGTTTTAGTCCCGGAAGTGTCACTAAAGATATGACAGTAGTCAAAATTCAATATGGCGGCCAACAGACGCCATTTTGTGAATACGAACAAAATTAAAAGTCGCCAAACAATATCAAAATGGGTATCATTCGACAGGTATTTGAAAATCATCTTTAGCTTTCTCTTATGATTTTTAATTTCGAATGAACATTTAGGATCTGTGATGGTCTAAAGTTGTTTTCTTTTATTTTTTTAGGCAGTCGGGTTTTTTTTTGATTTTTTAAATTTACTCGTATGTGTTGTTATTGAAAGTATTTCAAATGTTTAACCTTGATTTAATTATAAACATTACAAATTTCATTAATTAAATTATTATTATTATTACTAAATTAAACATAAATAATCTTTTTTTATAAACATGCAAGAATACCTGCAGCAAAGTGTTAAAATATTTTCACGCAAGTGTTTTATGAATATGGTTGGTGGTAGCTAGCCCTTCTTTAAAAAAGTTCTAATCTAAAATAAACTATTTAAAAATTAAACAATCTAACAATTAGCTGGTTACGTGGCTGGCATTGTAATTACAATATTCAAGTAAAATTTAACATGGAATTTATTATTTAAATGATCTCGTTTAAACAAATAGAAACAGAAATGACTAAGACATGCTTGCTTGCCTTCAGCCTGCATACTTTTTTTTAACTTTACTATTTTCTTATCAAATATGTTACCATTAATTTTATAGCGTTCGTTCGTTCGTTCGTTCTTAACTCAAGTACTTGAGTACAAGTACATAAATTGAAATACAAATAAATGGTTATTCATGTCTTCTAGTAATTTACTTTTTGGATTATATTCTATACAGCAAATACTTGACTCTAATGTGAAATGAGGGTTAGTAACCTCTTTTTTTTTTTTTGTTATTTTGAATTTATTAAAACTCTTCAGTTTTTGTCTTGAGGTAAAATATTTTAAGTTATAACAATTTAATAATGTACCAGCAGTAGTAACCAACAATACCAATAATTAGGTTCTTACAAGTTGTTGCTGTTTGTTGTTCAACGTTTTCTGTCAAGATTAAGATAAAAAAGAAAAAGTTTAGTTTCCCAAAAAAAACGAACAAGAAAAAAGGAGAAGCAGAAATTTTGAAGTGGGTCATTTAAATTTAATGGTTAAAGAATATAAAATTTAATCATTTATTTAACTAAAGTATCAACATTAATTTTATAAACAACATATAAATTACCTAAAGTTAAGATTCACTAAATTTTTTTTAAGGGATCTCATACAAAATTTGAAATTAATTGTTGTTTGTTCTATTAATTTCTTTTTTTTTCAAAGAAAAATTTTTATAGTAGAATTTTTAATGAACAGTTTTTAGATTTAATTACAATTATTTATTATTTGTTAGTGAATAGAAGAAGGCTGTTTACTTTAACACTTATTGTTACATATTATTAAATTATTTTTACTCAAGATTTGTGTCTTGATAAGCCAGAATTTAAAGTTCAAGTTTAGTTTTATTAGAAAATTACAAATATTTATTTGTATTTGGCAAGTAAACTAATATCTTTACACATACAAAATTAAGCTGCTAAAAAATTGGAATAAAAAAATCATTAAAAACTATAATTTGATAAGTTCTATATAATTAATAGGCAAGACATTTTCTTGTTATGCATTTTACGATCACAATATACAACTGATTTTGACAAAACTTATACCATTTTAAAGATATTTACCGACGGATGTGCACAATCTATATTTTGTTAAAATTGAATTAGAATTGCGTACACATTTCTCGGACAAAACACTCGAGAACGGCTAGCGAGGTCGGAAAGAGATAAAGCTGCTAGAGCTCACAGGCCGCTCAGTTTGTGGCAGCAAATCTTTCGATTTCGATGTTTCGCTGACAAATCAATAGCGAACCGATATCGAAGAAATATCGATACCACAAAAATGCAGGAAAAAGTATCTATTGGATCTATTGTATTGTATTGTAAATGTATCTATTGTAATGTAAATGGAATATTTATTTATTTTAAATTTTAACTTATGCTGCAGTCAATCAGATTCGAACACGGTACCTTCAGCCTAACAGATTGGCATACATCCACTATGCTATCGTGGCAAATTTTTTTCAATTCAATTATTGCACACATGAATGTAAATTACACATTCGATAAATTATCGAAAATAGTTCGATGCTGCGAACATTCACATGTTATGAAATTTGGCAATTGCGCTTATTATGGCGCATTTGCGAACATTCGACTTTTTTTTTGTATTCACGAGCATTTATCGAACAAATTTGTTTCGAAAATTCTTCGTTATAGTGAACCTTCTTTTATTTTGAATCTCAGGTTTAGTGGGTGCATTTGTGTATTACCTTAAAGTCCAAAAATAAACAAAACGTATATGTGTGCTTTTAGGGTTCCATATACCAAAAGTGTAAAGGAATCCTATTGTTTTCGCTACGCTGTCCGTCTGTCTGTCCGTCCGTCTGTCTGTCACAGGCTGTTTTCTCGGGAACCGTAAGAGCTACGGACCTGAAATTCTCACGGAATATGTAAGACGTTGGCCGCTATAACAATAAATATATACCAGTTAAAAATTAAAGGGAGTTCTAAAGCGTGCAACGTAAAATGTGGAAATACTAATGTAATATACCTATACAGAGACTTATATATAGACACTTTAAATTTTCAAAGTTCGTGTTAATTGGTGTAGTCTGTAGAATAGTCACAGCAATTAACACTGATATTTAAAACAATAAAATTTAAAGGGTGTTCTATCAGTTAATGTAATTTTGACTATGCAATTTAGACAATTTGCTGTATCTTGGAAACCGTAAGAGGTAAACTCTTGACGCTAAAACTAAAAAATTCCAAAATTAGAAAAATATCAAAACGAAAAATCGCGAAAATAAAAAAAGCGCTTCAAGAAAAAAGCATCAACATTAAAAAAAAACGCTAAAACGCAAAAAATCATCAAAACTAAAAAGATGGCCAAAACAAAAACTGAAAAAACACAATAACCGAAAAAAATTCGTCAGAACGAAAAAATCGACAATAATTTAGAAAGTCACTAAAACGAAAATAAAAGCGCCAAAACTAGATAAAATCGCCAAAAAAAAAGTGGCAAAGCCAAAAAAATCGCTAAAACTAAAAAAATCACCCAAAACCGAAAAAAATCCCCAAAACCGTAAAAAAAGCGCCAAAACTGAAAAAAGCGCCGAAACTAAAATAAATCGCTAAAAGTAAAAATATCGTCAAAAACCGAGAAAAAACGTTTAAAAAAACTCCAAAACCAAAAAAATCGCCAAAACTAAAAAATCGGAAAAAAATTGCAAAAAACGAAAAATCGCAAAAAACAACGAAAAAATCACGAAATTTAAAAAAAAAGCCGAAACCAAAAAAAATTGTCAAAACAACGATAAATAACTTAAAAAAAACCAAAATTTAAAAAAAAAAAAAAAAAAACGGAAAATGATACACATATGTGTATTCGTACGGAACTCTTTGTATGTGAGCCAAAGTCGCACTTTACTTAATTTATTTTTCTCTGCTATAAATTGGTGTTGTTGTAGGAAAGGCATAAATAACACCAAAAGAGACGGGAGTTCAATAAATTGCAATAGTTAATGTATCATTAATTAATTATAGTTGCATTATATATAATGATCCTGATTAAAAGAGGCCTTAACTTACCAGTAAGAGTTTTCAGTGGAACTAAAACAATATGTTTGCGCAAATTTTGACGATGTTCCCCCACTTTACAACTAGAGTTATCCCCATATTCATCTTCCAAATTACTTAAAAAGAAATGTTAAGCCTTTAAGAAATTTATTATTTGACATATTGTCATAATTTTATTTTAAATGAAATTTATTTGCTGGTGCGTTCAGCGATGCCATTTTTGGGGTTTTTTTTACGATATAACAAAAAAATATATGACATACTGTGTTGTCATATCGTAAGTTTTTTACAATGTGACAACATTGCGATATGACAACACCGTATAGACTATCTTACTGTTGTCATATCGTAAAAAAACTTACGATATGACAACACAGTATGTCATATTGTTTTTGTTATATCGTATAAAAAACCCAAAAATGCCATCGCTGCTGATGTTTAAGCATTGTCCATATGCATTTCATTGGCGCTTTACCAAATCGTCAGTAGACTTGTAAACACAATTTTGTACAGTTACAAACAAGCCCTTTATCTTATGTACAGACTTTCAAAAACCATTTGAGAATTCACAAATATGTAAAAAGCATAGTAGGCTTTGAAAATTATACAAAACCCAGCAAATAAATTTCATTTAAAATAAAATTATGACAATATGTCAAATAATAAATTTCTTAAAGGTTTATTGCCTGGCTCACGATGTCGACAAGTGGAGTTCCGTCTCACATTTATATTGAAAACAAAAACAAATTTAATTTTTTTATTATTGTTCTCAATATAAATATGAGAACGAACTCGACTTGTCGACATCGTGAGCCAGGCAGTTAATTTGGATTTTATTTTCATTTTGCCTTATAAATACTTTTATTGTTATCCAATGGATTTCTAATTGTATAAAGATGCCGAAAAATGAAATAGATTCATATCGGGTATAAATTATTTCCATCCATTGCGGCTGTTTTTGCCCCTTTTTCTTAAAAAAGAACAAAAATGTTCCTCGTGATGTTTTTCAAAGATTTCCCATAATGAATTAAACAAAGCAAAGAAAAATCTTTCAAAAACAGTCCAAGAGCAAAATTATTCTCCGTGTAGTTTTTTTTTTAAATTATTTTTCTTTTTTCATGTTTTTATTTACCAACTCGAGTTCTTTACAAAATCTAACAAAATAAACATAAACAAACAAATAAAATCGCACGAACCATTTAAGAAGCAAAAAAAAAAAATAATGCTAAAAAGTGCTGGTAATAAAAGTGCTCTAGAAAACCACTTAAAGTGTTAATTGATGCCAACATCAGCATTTTTCAATCTATGATGGTGATTTATAATTTATTTATTTTTATAATGGTACAAATAAAATCCAACAGTGAGTACAAAGTGAATGGTTTGGTTATTGTTTGTTTATAGAAATTGGCTGTTGTTTTAACCAGAATGGCCTTCGATTTTCTTTAAATTTCAAATTTTAATTTATTTGTTATTGAAAAATTTATTGTAATTTCTTTTTGGGGCCAAACAAAAATGTATTGTAAAGGTCATATGAAATTTACAATTTACAGTTTACAACATAAATGAGAATTGAAAAAGTTTTTAATGTGCAATAGTTTTTTATTGGAAAGATATAATTATATTTGTTGTTGTCTTAGAAATTTTATGAGCTATTAGTAATTTTCTTATTATCAAGCTTTTTAATTGCCAACAATGAAGTTCATTGTTCAAATTGCCATGGATTTTAAAGTGACAATTTTTTTTTCTTCTAACTTATTGAATTAATGCCTTTTCTTTGATTACGATATTTTTTTTTCGCTGAAAGCTATAAAATTTATAATCATTAATAAAAGTTAATTAAGAAAAAGAAAAAATTATTAAGTAAAAGTTGTTATATTCTGAGTTAAGAGAAAAAAATCGTTAGATTGTCTTTTCGGCAAATTTTAAAAAGCTTATTAAAAATCTTATTGCTTAATAATATTATAATCATTCTTGAAAGATAAAATTTGAAAAGGTGTTGCAAATTAAATTTTTATGCAAATTAGAATGCCGCTTAGAAAAGTAAAAAATTTTATGAACTTGTTTCAAGTTTTTTTCCCCCTTTTGTATTATGGCTTCATGACTCTCTAATGCAAAATTCTATAGCCGGAGTTATTACAGCTTTTGTCATTTACTTGTTTTAATCATACGAGTTAAAGTGCTAAACCAGATTGTTATTTTTAGTTTATAATGAAAAGTCTAATAAATACTTTATACTCGATACAAAAAAAACGAAAAATTACTCATAATACAAATGTGGTCAGCAAGCAGCAGCGTTAGTTAGTTTTTATTGAATTTAAAATATGCATATAAAAAAGCATAGAATTTTTACACTATACAACAATATAAATTTTTTCAAAACAACAAAATTATAATGACGGATTCTGGTAGACGACACCACAAAAATATGTACGTGTATCGCCGGGTTGAAAGTTTACATCTGGAATTCATTTTGGGGGGAATTAAAGTTCCCCCTTTTGCACATTGTTATAGAGTGATTCCATGTAAAAATTATTTTCTCAATTTTAATAAAAATCTCTCAACTGATGTTTTATAGAGAATGACAATTATAGAAAAAATAAAAAAAACACTATTTAATTGGCCTTATCGTGGTTGGCGTTTTTCGACTTCAAATTCGACAATTTGTAGTAGATTAAAGAAAATCACCAAGAATTTTCTTTAATCTAGTACAAAACGCCTTATTTTCGCCACAAAATCGCCAATTACGATAAGGGAGAATATTTTTTAAACAATTTGAGGCACTTTTAAATGATAATGCAAGAAACATTTTGCTCTCCCTCTTTGTATGTTTAATATTTATTTCAGATTTTCTTTTATTCTCTTTCTCATTATTAATAAAAACCGTTATCTCTGAAAATAATATACTTTTTTTTGGTTTTTATTGAATTTAAAAATATACTCAGCTAGAGTATTCTGCTGTCTATAATAGGACGGATAGCAAATAATTTTATGCCTTATTATTTTCTTAAGAGTTTATCTTTATATTATTTATATTAATTAAATCAATAAAAAGTTTTATTTCTTCGAATTTTTTAGATTTTCGTACTAGGTCACACCCATCAGTCACACTAGTCGGTCACACCCATCGGTCACACCCGTCTCATTTTAAAAATAGTTTTTTTTTATAACAAAAATAATTTATTTGTCAAACACTAAATACATAATACAATTGACAACACTTTGAACATATATCTATACCAAAATTATTGTCTGCCTTATAGTCAAAATTTTACAGAATTTATACTAAAAGTTATAATTCTTTGAAAATAAGATTTGCAAGGTTACACCCGTCGCAGCTTTCTGACGGCCATTCGGAGCAGAAATCGTGTTCTATCAGTGTCTACTCGTTATACAACGACTTTAAACTAAATGTCCTTGCGAGCCGTAACGTTTTTTTTTAAGTAAAAAATTTTATATTCTTGATTTATAACGAAAAATTTTTGTAAAATGGTCACACCCGGCTAAATGGAATTACTCTATGACGAATCGTCATAGGAAATTTTCCAAGACTTATAAACTTAACGAGCAAAAAACTCGCCTTTAACGGGCATATAGCGGACTTAAATGTTCTAAAAAAGTGCTCCTCATAGTGTTTTACATAAAAGTGCTAAACACATCTTATACTTTAAACTTAAGGATTATAAGATTTCCTAGGCCGAGTAATAATATTAAATAAGTACGAAGACTTACAGTAGAATTTTATGGCAAATATTGTTGTAGAATATTTGCGCCCGCTATATCGCCGCCGAAGGGCAGTTGTTTGCCCCCTTTTTAAGAAAGGATCAAAAAGACGCCCATAGCGAACAGTTAAGGGGTAAAATGTTCCACAAAAATGTTTATTATGGTATTTTACATTAAAAACCTCAGCACATATTATATCTTAAACGTAAGGCTTATAATAAGATTTTCTATGCCGAGTCTCTATAACAATGTGAGAAATTGGGGGAATTTTAACTCCCCGTAAAATGAATCCCGATATAAACTTCCAAACACCGAAACACGTATGTATATAGGTCATTCTGATAGTTTTCCTCCCATTCAATGGATCCTGAAATAAAATTACATATTTCGACTTTTTTAAATTTTTATGTATTGAGTGTTGAATTTGCTTTCGCGATTGTTCTGGGAATGGTTTTTGTAAAACAAATACACCACAAAAAATGAGTATGGGGTTTGAAAGCACTATACTTCTACTCTCTTAAAATAAAAATATATTATAATCGCAAGAAGAAATTAAATATTATGAACACTTTTTCAATTTTGACTTGGGTTCACATGAAAAAAATGATCTCTTAAAATAATTCTTTGCAGACATTTATACATTAGCGTAAAGTAGCATAAATCTTCTTTCAAATAAGACTCGTTTTAATAAAATCGACCAACAATGTTAAAAGGTTATGTAAATTTCAAATAATTATTCGTAGCAAAATACGACGTATCTACGAGTAATTATTACATTCTGCGAAAATATAACAGCCCACAGTGCGTTAGGAGCAAAATTTGTTCCAACCAAATCAGAAATTCCTAAATAAAAGTGTTATTTGGCTCGTTTCTACCCTTCCGCTGCTGTTAACTTTTTTTGTCGTCATAAAATTTATAGATAATTTCTATTTAAGAATATTCTTAACGTAACGCTCAATACATTTTTATACGATTTCAATATTTTTTTTCAGAACACCCACTATATTTTGAATTTAAAACAATTTAAATGCATAGTCTTCGATGTATAAAATCCTTAGTTATTCACAAAAAATTTTCAATTAAATTGAAAATATATGGATAACGCTGTTGGTAACGCTATTGGCTGAGTAGTTAGCGCGTTTGACTACAAACACTGAGGTCTTGAGTTCGAGACTAGTTTTAGGCAAGTCAACAACATCATGCATTCTTCTCATGTGCATTGGTGTGTTATTGTGTTGGTTGTTGTTGGACTGGTAAAGTGATGAAGGCATAGCACTGATTACTTTGGCAGTACCGGCAGCGAGTAATACTAACATATCCTAATGCACTTCACAGCACCCTCCTTCGTCCGTATCGTAGCAAAACCGTCGGCGAAGTAAAAGAACTAATAAAATGGCTACACAGCTTAAACAACTTAATGCCTGTACTTGACACCAGAGGGGCTTGCAACACTGCTCTACAAAAAAAAAACGCGCAATATCCGGTTGTAAATGAATTAGGCTTTCTATCTCTCTCCCACTTCACCACATGTTCTCTCTACACTATCCCTTTCCCAAAGAAGGTAACACATTAATTAATTAACTGGCAGGCATTAATTGCCTAATTGTGTTATTTCTCTTTAAAAAAAGAAATAAATAAATTTTATAGATAATTTCTATTTAAGAATATCGTTAACGTAACGCTCAATACATTTTAATACGAATTCAATGTTTTTTTAGAACACTCACTATATTTTGAATTTAAAACAGTTAAATATATAATCTTCGATGTATTTTAACATAAAATCCTTAGTTATTCACTAAAAAATTTCAATTAAATTTAAAAAATATGGATAACACTCAACACATTTTGATTGAATAATGAAAAATTTTGCAATATAATATTATTTAACATAGACCACAAAACTTTTAAATATTTAGAAGTTCAAACAACCTAGGCTATTATTTTTGGTAATGTTGTTAATACAATTTTAACAATTAATCTGTGTAATTAAGCATACTAAAAGAGCTTAACGCTCAATACACAAGTCTGCAGACAACAACAATTTTAAAAAATTATAATTTCCAATATTTTTCAAAAATTTGATTTGTGAAATAAAAGAAACAAATACAAATATTCTAAAACCGTTATGACTTTAAACTCTTTTCTGGAAAAATGCATACTCTCTTAATGTGGAAAATAACAGCATGCATTACGGACAAGCCATTTTGTATGAAGAGAATAAAAACAGTATTTTCGTTCTTCGTTTTTAAGACATAATAGGTATACAGTTTTACATAAAAAAAACTTGTGTACATTTATGCATGTATTCATAATGTATTAAATACTACAGTATTTGAAATGAGAATCATGCATAATTATTTTTTTGTTGTTCCCTCTGCCAGAATCAGTCGCAAGAACTATGTTATTTTTTGTTTTGTTGTTGTACAGTGTTATTAACTAAATAAAACTGACAAAAAAATAAGTACCTGTTAACAATGACTGCATATAGTCATAAAATAAACAATTATTTTTTTATACTTAACGGAACTCTGTCGAATTATAATATTAAATCATTTTACATAAGAAAAAATATGACAAAAGAATTTACAAGTACTTACATGCATGTAGTATGTATCTAAATAAATTCAATAATAATTACGTGTGCCCAACCCTGTACTCTAAAATGCACTGCTGTTATCTCAACAGCAAATGGCAACAACAACTTCCTGTAAGGCTTCTTCTTTTCATTTGCAAGTACATGTACTTGTGTGTAAGTGTGTACATGCTTACGCACTCTTGCTCTTTTTTAAACTACCGCATTGTTGTTATTGCTTTTTACTCTGTTTACATGTTAAAAGTATTTGTTTTTTAAGTATTTTTGTTGTTATTAATTTCATATGAAAATGATGTCAATGGTGTGATTAACCGTTATATGCAGCAGTACAACAATTAATTACATTCTCCTTGATATAAACACACACATACATACATGCATACATAAGTACATATGTCCATATATAGTAGATATTTTAGAAAATAAGAAAATTCATCATGTTTCTTTCGTTATCGTTATAAGAATATAAATTTTTTCCAGACCGGTATCGGCAATAAATTTCGGTTTTTATTTTAAAATAAATAAAAACCTAAAAGCAACAAAATTCTGTAAAACAGAACAAAAAGAACAATTTAACATAAAATTCCATAACACCCAAAAAAAAAACAGAAGAAAGAAAATAAATCATGTGGTCATGAAAAAAGTATGTTAAGGAAAAAACGCAAACGTTAACTGATTTTAAAATGCAGATCACAAATTATACATGAAGTTTTTTATAAAATGGCAATTTTTCTTCATAATTTATTAATTTTTTTTTTTTGCACTCATACTACATTTTTTGCAATTATTGCCAGTTTCATTTTTTTACTGGCTCAAAAATATTTGCTAAAAACATTCATAATAAAGGGTTATTCGACTATATGATTATACGTATAAACAAAAAGAAAAATTGTACCGTTAACTTTTTTACGTTCTATAATTATTTCTGAAATTACGTTTATTACGTGCAAAATATTCGAAAATATTCAAATTCATGTCAGATTCAGTCTCAAGTCAGTCACCACCACACACATCAATTGTTTTATATTCTTTTATTTGTTTATTTGATTTTTTTAAAGTCTGATGTTAAAAAAAATGGTTAATGTTAAAAGAGAATTAAGTGCCATTGGTGAGACAGTGCGAGGATTTTTTTTGTTAACAAACGCAAGTGAAGCGTGGGAATCGAAAAAAATTATAATTAGCATAATGCAAATTTCCATAAAACCCAGAATATAAATTAACAAACACAAAGCACTACACCACATACAAGTAATACTGACTGATATTATCAAAAAGAGAATAAAAATAAATGAATACATATAAAATTTTATTTAATTTAAAACAAGTTTTATGTGCATTCTTTTGGTAAAGTCACATAATTAATTAACAATAAAAAAAATATTTACTAATGTTATTTTAATTTCGAACGTTATTGGTTTTTGAATTAAAGTAATTTTGATATTAGACTAAAGTTTTATTAAAAAAGAATTAGACTTGAGATAATTTGTAAGAATATATGTATAAGGAAAAATTAATTCATTGCAGCTTACTTACAAGGAAGAACATAATACATAGTATGCTGCTTTCGCAGGCTGCCAAAACTCTCTTATTCATTGGGGCTTATGTGTTTTTCCACTTTTTTAAATTTCAGTCTTAAATACAAATCGTTGGAGCGAAAGGAATACGAGAAAATTTTTTAATTCATCATACGCCAGTTCTAGAAAATGCTGAAGAGCTCCGAACTTCCATGACTACCTTGCGCACATTTACATATTTGTTGGTTTTTACTCATGTCCCAATTTTGTTGCAAATTGTATCAAAACATATATCTTTCATTGATTAAAAAGAGAAGTAACACATTCAAGCAAATAATACCTGTACACAGAAAAATTTCATATTAAAATCGTCGAAAAAAATGTTAATTTAAATCTTTTCGGTATTGATTTTTCTTCATAGGCGTTTCAAGTTAATTCAACATGACTTTACAATAACCTTCAAAGAACATTCTTCATTTTGAAATAACTATATTTCATATTGATTTAATATTCCAGTACAGTTAAATTAAAATGAAGTTGATACTGAAATAATATGAAGAATCATGTTATTTCAGGTTGAAATAACGTGAATTTGATATTGAAATAACACGAAGAATCATGTTGAATCAAAGTTATTTCCAGATAAAACAACGTGAATATGAAATTGGAACAACACGAAGAATCATTTTGAATCAAAGTTATTTCCAGTTGAAACAACATGAATTTAATGTAGCTATTTTATTAATTATTTTTCTTACGTGGTGTGTAAGAACCCAGCAAAAATATCCTTCTACCGGAAGCAGGTTTGTAAGGGAAAGAGATCGATACACTCCCTTACCAACCTGCTTCGGTATTACATGCTTTTTGAGTTGAATAAAAAACTTCGGGTTTAAAAACCATGAAAAAACATAAATAGCCGACCAACTGCATCGTGTGTGGTAACTTTTTTCACTCGCTTACGTTATTGTATCCTCGTAAGGCAGAGGGGATGCACTGTGTTTTTTTGTGCATCTCCGAAGCCCTTCTAATTAATCTTACTGCTTCCTTGTACCAAATTTATTTTTGCTCGGAATTATCTGGGCAAAAATAGTTGCAAAATAGCATTCACTTTGTATGGACGTGACACTGCCCACTTTTTGAATTATGAAACTGGATGGTCAACAGAACTCAATATGTGTTCAAAATTTCATAAGAATCGGTTAAGTATATACTATATAGTAAAAAGATTATATTTACTTTATGTGAGCGTAACGCTGCCCACTGCCCTTAAGTACAAATAGTTTAGAAAGACAATATTTATTTTATATGGGCGTGGCACTGCCCACTGCTCTAATCAAGAAATTGTACTGACGTACAAACGCAATTTTTGCGCAATATTTCATTAGAATGAATACTTAAATAGTATGGGCGTGGCACTACTTATTCTCCTAACCATAAATCATTTATTTCATTTTACAAAAATCTTTCACTAGTCCGTTTTCAGTAAACATTTTTTTTAAATTTATAAACTTTTACAGTTTTGGTAAAAAATTCGTATTAAGCCTATTATATATTATTTTATCTGATTTAGTAAATTTTAATTTTTTAAGAATTCGTTTTTTTTTCAGTAAAAAAATTTTTAAATTAGTAAATTTTTTTGTCTGAATTAAAATTTTTTTTCATTGGCTCGTATTCATCATATTGAAATTAAATTTTTGTCTGTGTATATGCAAACGATAATAATAAAATATATATGAAAATTTTAGTTCCATCAAAATTTAGAGACTTTTTACCGCTATCTGGTAAAGTGGCACAAATTATTAAAAACTGATTTTTACATTGAGCATCGAACACTTTTTATTTTTGACTGCGTACATTTTCATCAGTTTTTTAACAAAATCGTTCTCTGTTCTTCTTGTCAAATTATTGATAACGACTCATCGACTTTCATAACAATCAGAGCAAAAGTGGGTTTTCTACCATCAACTTTTGAAGTTTGCAAAACTTGAACTTTGACCTAGATAAAGAATTGCTTAGAGTTGTCCGATTTAGCTAAAATGTTTGCCATATCAATTTTAGACTAAGTATCAAAATAATCCGCGTGGGTTTGTATGGATCCAAAGTTTCGTTTCCTCTATATTTTTCAATGCCACCCTACTGAACAGTTGATGAGTTTAACTCATTATTTTTCAGTATAATAATAATAAACTTTAAAAAAATTCAAATGGCTGCTTCAGATTTGCCATTAAAACAAGTTCCAGTTTTGCAAAGACTTGTGATTACAAATCATGAAATGTTAAAAGAATTTATAAGAGAAACTAGAAAAAGACAATCGTTTAATTAAATTAACAAAAAAGTGTGAAAAGTAAAAGTGGAATATTTTCGCACCTTAAAGAGGGTTTACACGATCGGCAGACATCATATAGAATATAGCATGTACTAACAATACGGAATTGCATATGTAATCTTAATTACTCTCAATAACACTATGCAACAAGAAAAATGCCAAGAAGTACCACTATCTTTTTTGAGATATGTTATAGTCCCCTAACTACAAAAACATTATTTTTTAAATTTTTTTTTTCTAAAATTTGGGATTTTTAAAGAGGGTGCTACTACAATGATTTTATCATAACTTATGAAGGGGTTGTCCAATTTTATTATAAAAACCACTACAAAACTTTAAATAAAATTATCTTTAAGCTATTCTAACATTATTTTTTATATACTCTGTGGTTTCAGAATTATTCAGAGCGCAATGATGAAAAATATATTTTGTATGCAAAATCGAAATATTTTAATTTTTTTTAAATTTATAAAAAATCGAAAATTGTAAAATGATATTATTTTTATTCACTCGCCGTAAAGCCACTTAGAAGAAAAATAAAATAAGCTCTATTTTACGAAAATCGATAGATAAATATTGATTTTATTAACAATAAAGTAAAATTACCTAATTTTTGCAAAAAATCGAGTTTTGGAGACGTTGCTTCACCGATTTTATCATAACTTGGAAAAGGGTTATCCAATTTCCTTACAAAAAAACTAAAAAACTTGGAATATTACCTTTAAGACATTCTAACAATATTTTTTTATATACTCAATCATTTCGGAATTATTCATACCTTAATAAACATTTTTTATATGTTTTATAAATGTATGAAAAATCGAAAATGGCAAAAAATATAAAGCCACTTATATTACAAATAAAATAAGCTTTATTTCATAAAAATCGATGTATAAATATTGATTTTATTCATAATAAAGTGAAATTACCTGATTTTTGCTAAAATTGCGAATATTTACACTGTACAACAAAATCAATTTTTTTTCAAATAACAATTTTTTTACAACTGCTTCTGGTAGAAGTCACCAAAAAATACATACGTGTATCGGCGTTTTGAAAGTTTACATCTGGGAATTATTTTAGGAGGAGTTAAATTTTCCCCCATTTTGCACATATACGAGTATTTATACTGATTCGGCATAGTACGAGTATATCTTGTAAGTCTTACTTGTAGCGTGTTAGATATGTTCAGCATTTTTATGTAAAATAACACGGTTAACATTTTCGTGGAACATTTTAACCCTCCATCTCTTCGGGATATGGGTAATTTTGGCTCATAGATGAATAAGGGGCAAAAGACTGGCTTTCAGAGGCGATATAGAAGCCTTAATTACTCTACAAAAATGTTGCCCGTCGTGTTTTATATAAAATTGTTGAACACGTCATACACCTTAAGCGTAAGCCCTACAAGATATTATATACCGAGTGAGTATAACTATGTGCAAAAGGGGGACAAATTTAACTCTCCCTAAAATAAATCCCAGATGTAAATTTTGAAAACGCCGATACACGTATGTATTTTTTTTGTGACTTCTACCAGAATCAGTTGTAAATAGCTTGTTCTTTAAAAAAAAATTTAATTTTGTTGCACAGTGTAAATATTCGCAATTTTTGCTAAAATTAGTTGACTTCAATTTATTATGAATAAAATCAATCTTTATCCATCGATTTTCATGAAATAAAGCTTATTTTATTTGCAATATATGTGGCTTTATGATCAGTTAATAAATTTGGTAAGTTTTTGCCCTTTTCGATTTTTTATAAATTTTTTTAATAATAAAAATTTTTCAATTTTGCACAAAAAAATATATTTTTCATAATTGCGGTCTGAATAATTCAGAAACCATTTAGTATTTAAAAAATAATGTTAGAACAGCTTAAAGGTAATTTTATTCTAAGTGTGTTATTGTTTTTATAAGTTTCGAAGTTATGATGAAATCCCCAATTTTAGAAAAAAAATTAAAAAAAAACGTATCCATAGAATTTTAGATTTCGAATGTTTTTGTAGTTAGGAGACCGACCTTAACTCATCAAAAATATATAGTGGTTATCAAAGGTCCCCAGCAAAAACTTTGCTTACTGATAGGCAAAAAAGTATATCAGGATTGAAGTCGTAAGTACTTACAATTTGACTCGATAACTACTTAAATAAGGGGTACCCCTTACAAATTTATTTACATTGTCACAGCAATTAACTAGTTATTATTTGGCTTACTTGAAGCTAAAAAATAAGTAGTCAAAGAAATTAAAATTAAAAAAAAAATTACACACATGATATTTTATTTATATTTATTAAATTTTTTTTATTTTGACCCATCTAGGATACGAACCTGTGCTCGTTCAGATTTTAAGACAAGAACTTTACCCACTCAGCTATTGTTGACTAATTTTATTTATACATATCAACAAATTGTAACTACATACTTTCAGATAATGAGAAAAATACGTACTAATTTTATTAAGAACTTCGTAGTAGTTCTAATTTGAAGCATAGTAATAAGATAAATGTATACCACTCATTACTTTGTAAGCCATTAATAAAGTACTACGGATTACAAAAATCATAAAAGTTTTTGCTGGGGTAATGACAAAAATTTCATTTTGTTGCATAGTGAATGATATTAATAGAAAAATATTTCAATTATGTACAATTTTGTAACAAACTAACGATCGTTTGCTGCCACATTTTGGCAAAATTTAAATGTAGTAAAATAATGGCGGATATAGATAAAGTTTTTTATATCTCTAAAGCTTTACTAAACAGGAAATGTGTTCAAAACATGTAAAATATACACACGTAACCTTAATAAAAAAACATGTATCAATTTGTAAAAAACTGAAAAAAATAAAACAAAACTATTCTCTGGTAAAACATTAATACCGATTTTATTCCTAATTATATGCGGATGTGTTATATATTTTTTTCCAAAGCCTCCATCATCATCAAACTATGAATATGTATTGTTGTTGTTTTCCCCCTCTCAATACATTAAGAAAAACCACGGAAACTGCCTCCCCTCCCTGCCCAAAATACTCGTATCAAACCAACATTCACACCTTCAAATTACTTTGTAGATCAATTTTTTTTTCAGAAATATCAAGCCACTCAAATCAAGACAATCTCAAATAAAAAATTATGATGGGAACAAACGCACTATTTGTTATTTCATTTCGTTTTCTAAAACTTATACATACTTCTTTTTTTACGTTTATTTTAATTTATGTTGAGTTAAAAAAATTAAAACGTATTTTTTTTTGCTTTGTTCACGCGATCATTATCTTTTTTTATTTTCTATGTTTAAAACCAAATTATTTCGAATGAATGACTTTTTGTGACCCAGAAAATCACTCAGTTTTTGGTTAGAAAAAAAGACATACAAACAAAAACATGCAAGGCAAAGTAAAGTAAGAAGAAAAAAAAACACAACCAAATTATATTGTTTTAAAATTTTGTTTTCTTTTTAATATGAATCTAATAACTAGACAATTACAAATTTCAGTAACCTTTTTTTTTTGTTTTTGGTTTTTGGCCCAAAACACAAGAAGAAATTAAGAAGTGATTATTTATAATGACTTTGACTTTATAGCATGATTGAAATTATGTTTAAATAAAAAAATAACTAAAATGAAAGAGTAAAAAAGGCAAATGATAACCTTAAACTTTTTTACAAAAAAATTGTTTTATCAAAAGAAATTTAATTATTTTGGCTTGAGTTCAGTTTTAATTTAATTTTTCAATTAAATTATATTTTTATTTGGAGATAAATGTGAAGGATGTAGATAAAGAAAATGTTGGCTGGACGGAGGGTTGAACTGACGTTTGGGCTGCTCCCACGAATCTCTTCATAGTTCTTCTCCGCGTAGACCACTCGACCAAAGTCGTTGGTTTGCAGTCAACAGTTGTTTTACTGTCACTCTTAGAGCTGTCTTTCATTTGATAGTTATTGATATTCACTTTTTTCTTTGTATCTTGTGTTAAGCTTCTCGTTTCTTTCTCTAATTTAGTATGAATTATTATTGATTTGAACATGTACATCCTTTTGCGTTTGGTGCCTTTAGAATTTAACAATTAAGTTATGAGTTTTAATCGAACTGTATAGGTTTATATCCAAAGAAATTTTATTATTTTGGCTTGAGTTCGGTTTTAATTTAGCTTTTCAATTAAATTATATTTTTATTTAGAGATAAATGTGAAGCATGTAGACAAAGAAAATTTTGACTGCACGCAGGGTTGAACTAACGTTTCGATAGACAGCTCAGAGAACGTCAGTTCAACCCTCCGGGCAGTCAAAATTTTCTTTGTGTACATGCTTCATATTTATCTCTAAATAAAAATAAAAAAAAATCGCCAAGACTAAAAAAATGTATCGTCAAAAACCGAAAAAATCGCCAAAAGTAACAAAAACCACAAAATATCGCAAAAATAATAAAAGTCTTCAAAACTAACAAAATTCGCCAAAAACCGAAAAAATTGCAAAAAAACGAAAAATCCAAAAAAAAACCAAAAAAAGGCCAACATTAAAAAAAATCGCCAAAACTGAAAATATCGCCAAAACTGAAAATATCGCCAAATTAAAACATCGCCAAAACTTGAAAATCATCAAAACCAAAAATCTCGCCAAGACTAAAAATATGTATCGTCAAGAAACCGAAAAAATCGCCAAAATTGATAAAAACCACAAAAAGTCGCCAAAACGAAAAAAACCTGTAAAACAAACAAAAATAGTAGAGTTCGGACTCACGCACTCCTTTTGCTCATTACGCATTGCGCGTAAAATGCGTATTAAAAATGCGCACAAGCGCAAGGAGTGGCGCGAAAAAAGGAGCAATTGGTTAGCGCTTTGCGCATATTGAGCGGCGCATTGCGCATGCTCTTTCTTATGTCAACAGTGGTTAGTTTGAGTTTATTCACTGCTGCAAAATACATACATCTTTCGTAGTGACGTAATTTAAGACATTTGGATTTTTAGCATTATATCGTTCTTCTTTACTTTTTAATTCTTGACCCCATACAAATATGATGTCCTAGACGGCTTAAACTTCCGGACCGAAACCGGAAATATGAACCAAACCAACGACCCAATTTCCGGTCCATCCCCTAAACCGGAAGTGTGAACTGCACTACCCAACATCCGGTCCAGACCGGAACCGGAAATATGAACTGCACTACCGACCTAATTTCCGGTCCAGCCCCTAAACCCAAAGTGCCATACGGTGATTTAAAAAAAATTACGATGGTATGTAATAACATCCATGGAAATAACGCCCATTGCTTTTTTAGGGTTCCGATACACCAAAACTGTAAAGGAACCCTATTGTTTTCGCTACGCTGTCCGTCTGTCTGTCCGTCTGTCTGTCACAGGCTGTTTTCTCGGGAACCGTAAGAGCTACGGACCTGAAATTTTCACAGGATATGTAGAGCTTTGGCCGCTGCACCAACAAATATATGACAGCTAAAAATTAAAGGGTGTTCTAAAGTGAGCCACGAAAAATGTTGAAATACTAATGTAATATGCAGACACTTATATATAGACACGTTAAATTTTCAAAGTTCGTGTTAATTGGTGTAGTCTGTAGAATAGACTACACCATTCAGCACCGATATTTAAAACAATAAAAATTAAAGGGTACTCTATCAGTTAATGTGATTTTACTATGTAATTTAGACAATCTGCTGTATCTTGGGAACCGTAAGAACCACGGACCTGAAATTTTCACAGATATATCACAGCTAAAAATTAAATGGTGTTCTAAAGCGAGCAACGCAACATGTTGAAATACTAATGTAATATACAGACACTTATATATAGACACTTTAAATTTTCAAAGTAAGTGCTAATTGGTGTAGTCTGTAGAATGGCCTACACAAATTAACACCGATATTCAAAACAATAAAAATTTAAAGGTATTCTATCAGTTAATGTAATTTTGACTATGTAATTTAGACAATATGCTGTATCTTGGAGACCGTAAGATGTAAAATATTGAAATTTAAAAAAAACAGCTAAAACTAAAAAAATCCAAAATTAAAAAAATTTCAAAACGAAAAAAACGCTGAAATGAAAAAAGCACTTAAAGGAAAAAAGCAGCAAAATTAAAAAAATCGCTAAAATGAAATATATCATCAAAAAATGAAAAAAATCGCCAAAATGAAAAAAAAATCACAAAAACGAAAAAAAGCGCAAAAACAAAAAAGCGCCAAAACTAAAAAAATCGCCAAAAACCAAAAAAATCCCCAAAAACGAAAAAATCGGCAAAAAAATATTGTCAAAAAAATGCAAAAACGAGACAAATTGTTAAAACTAACAAAAATCGCCAAAAACGTATGCCAGAACGAAAAAAATTACGCCAAAATTAAAAAGTCGCCAAAATAAAAATCGCCAAAAATGGGATATATGTACATACATATGTATATGGTATTTGTACGGAACCCTTTACGTGCGAATTTATTTGTTTCTCATGTTGTACAGTGTTATTCAAATATATTCTATCTAAGTGACCAAAAAGCTTCCATTTTGAACTCTTTGGTTGCATTTACAATTGGCAGCTCCATATTTTTTTTTAGAGGTCGCCAACCTTTTGTTTTTCTTTTACAAGAAAAGGTAGGGAATTTTAAAATCTCTTAACAAAACTAAAGAATGATTGGGATTAGAATTTAATTTCTACAATCAATTTTCTTACAATAATGGCTGCAACAAATTATAGATCTTGGGCAAAAAAAAAACAAAAAACTAGAAAAATGCATCCAAAACTTTAATTTAGAATAAGGTAAAAAAAAAACAGCATAAAAACAAATAGGAAAACAATTCTTGGCAATTCAAGAAAACTATTGTTCGTTCAGTTGGCAAACAAAGCATGAAACGATTCCCGTAGGAAATGACGCATAAGGCAGGCAGGCAGGCTGACTGCCTGGCTGACTGGATGGTTGGTTGGCAAATTGTATTGGGTTTGGCAACAACTTCGTACAATTGCTATTAAACTCGCAAAAAGAAGAATAATAAAACAAAAGAAAGAGATTTGTATGCAGGCAAGCCAAGCATTCAGGCAGGCATAAAATGATTATTGTCTTTTATTTACAACTTCTTACTGTATTGACTTGGCTGGCTGACTCGCTGGATGGCTTAAAGGAATTGGGTGTGCGTGCATGTGAGTCTTCAGTTAAACCGCACTAATGATGACTTCCATGTTAAGAAAAACGTTGTTGGGTCCAACCAACCAACCATTTCTACATATTACATATCCATGCACATATGTACGTACTATATGTATCTCTCTGTCCGTCTGTAATGTACCTATACATTGTTGTTAATAATTTTCTTTCGCTTTATTATTACAATACTATCCAGGAAACCCTCCAAAGATGGTAATGACACCATCGAGCATTTATATCTCTTCTACTTACATTCGAGCAATATTTTGATATTAAAACGTGCACGCAAATTGCAATCAAACAGACAACAACCAAGAAAAACAAATCAAATAAAAAAAGCCACAATACAAGACTTTTGAAAGATAATCAAAAAAAAAAAGAAAAGCCATGACGATCATCATGATATTTATAATGATAGTGCGCTTGGTGATAGTGATGATGTTGATGTTATAATTATTCATCATCATCATTAACACCAACCAGGTACACAAAAGTCTTCGTATTATCATCTAGTGTCATGATAATGATGATATTTTATTTATTGGTTTGTAAAAGCTGCCGCATATTTTATTGTTTTTTGTCTTATTTGCAACTCCGTTTGTTGTGACTATGAACTACTGCAATTCAATTTTTCCATTATGTGTCGTTTATGCGAGAATATTATTACCATGGCCAACCAATATCAGTGGCTATAAATTGCATTAAATAAATTTTACATTCACCAGAGACACACACAAACAAACACACGCTCTCCATAGCAATTGGAACAATATTAAAATGACCTTGAATATATTGAAGAATGATTGAAAGCTCGAATACAAACAAGCAGTCAGTCACTCAGGCAGGCAAATAGAACTAAAGCAATAATCGTAAAATTCTTAAGAACAGAGAGGGTAGAGGCGGACGAAAAGGGCAATTTTATAGATATATCGATTTTCAAATGTTGACAACTCGTAATAGGTTTTTATGAAACTAAGAAGAAATATACAAACACTTTTGTTGAAAATTAGGTCGATAATAGTCGGCAACACTTTACAGATTATTATCGACCCAAAATTACACACGCATTATTTGTGAACAAAATGTTTTTACTAAAAAAAAAGCGATTGGCTGCGTGCAGGCTTGAACCGCCACCTCCTGACTGATAGTCTGACGTATCTACCATTCAGCCATAGCCGTATTGTACTTTGTGTTAAATGTTTTCCATTTGGACTACATATGATTAATTTGAAAGGTTTTTTCTTTAATAAAATAACTACAAAATCGATGTAATTTTAGACAAGGAGAAATGTTCAACACAAATTTACACAATATATGATCGTAAATGTGAAGTAATGTTTTAGAGTGTAACCACAACAATCGATTTATCCGGTTTTTACCAGCAAAATTCTTTAGAGAGATCGCACGAGCATACGGACAAAGTTGGGTTGGGTCTTCGGAAAATCAATTTCAATCAAGAACTGCCAGTCCTGGGTACAGTGTGACTTTTCGCAATTTTAGGGGGCCACAATTAATAGCTCTCGTTTCGGAGCAGATATCGAAATAAAGTTTGTTACATATAATGACGATAGATAACTGATGCTTCGTAGGAAAAGTGTGCGTGGCCCGCTTACTTTTTTTTTGCAGCCTCCATGCATGGTGAAAAAAGTGGTCTATGCATTTCACCAGACCCACCTTTCTCTCTGATGTCGGTTTGGCTCATACACTGCCAAAGTTTAGAGTGAATTGCGAAAAACCGTTAAAAATCGAAAAAACCTGGCGATTCGCGCATTTTTTCGGCGTGGACTATATTTTATATTTCCTCAATATCTGTATCATTTTCTGAAATACCTCCCCCACTATGCTTCAGATTATTTTAAGTAAATTTACTGTGCAACATATTTTTATACATATTTTAATGTTTATATATTTTTTCTTTCTTTATAGGTAAGTTTATGGGTTCAACACTAATATTGTAAGGTAAAATTGTAAATATTTGTTTGATATACAAAATTTGTAAAACATCCCAGCAAAAACTTGGTAATGTGTTGTCATTACCAAACAACATACTTTTCACCACAAACTACATAGCGTCTGAATTATTTTACAGTAGTTAAATAAACTACTTACTATTAAGTAAATTAATCTCTTATTGGCAGAGTGATAGTGTATGTGCTTATCATACAGACGATAAGCAGTTCAACCCCTGGGGAAGCAAAAAGGAATTCTTTTTTTAAATTGTGCTCATGTTTGAAAAAACAAGTTTTAATTCCGTAACAAAATAGTTGTGCAGTAGCCTAGTGAGGAAAACACTTGACATAAAATAACACAATCAGCCATATCACAGATTCCGTTCGGATTGGTTTTGATTCCGTAGTTGTCATTCCGAAAAAGTACATTTTTGGTGCTTTAGAATCCGCTTATTTTGTTTTTCGTTTTTACAATGATTAACTGTTTATACCTTGAGGCGTTGTTTTAATCTTGTTTTTAAATGCAAAGCTCACATTAAGCTTTTTATTAACATGGAAAGCTCATGAACAAATATTTATTTGACGCTCCTAAAAGTATGGACGTTTTTTAATATTTAATGCAATCATTTGCAATTCCACTTTGAAATTTAAAAGTGGTTTGATTACGAAGAAAATTTTCGTTTTTCGTTTTCTGAAGAAGCAACTTACGGAATTCAAACCACTTCCGATCGGAATGGTTTTCTTTGACATGGCTGAATAACTGGAAACGGTTTTAGTTCAATGCTCAGCAGAGACATTTCATTTTTATTTATTTATTTTTTTTATTCAATGTCTTCTAAATATTTAAATTTCTAACTTGTTATGTGTAATCTAATGTATTAATGTGGTAATTATTTGCCTCCAATGTCTTCGCCATGTTAAAGTAATTGGTTGAAATGCCACAGTAGAAGTACACTCTAAAACACTTTTGTTGAAAATTAGGTCGATAATAGTAGGCAACACTTTACCTTCGATCTAAAATTACACACGCATTATTTTTGAACAAAATGTTTCTACTAAAAAAAGTGATTGGCTGCGTGCAGGTTTGAACCGCGACCTCCTAACTGATAGTCTGACGTATCTACCTTTCAGCCATAGCCGTATTATACTTTATGTTAAATTTGAAGGTTTTTGTTCTTTAATAAAATAACTACAAAATCGATGTAACTTTAGACAAGGAGAAATTTTCAACACAAATTTAGACAATATATGATAGTAAATTTGAAGTAATGGTTTAGAGTGTAGTGCATTGTAACTCATTAATTGCACATCAAAATTGTTGCTGGAATATGTATTTGTTGTGGGTTAGCTAATCCATATGCCTGTATTTCATTGGGTGCTAATTCCAACTAATCAGTAGATATTTTGCTTAAAGAGAAATGCAAGCATATGGATAAACTAACCCTCATCAAATAAATATATTTTTGAAACGAAAATTAGCTTACTTGAAAAAAGTACTAAAATGCTACACATTGTGTACAAATGGCAATATTTTTTCAATAACAATATACCCATCACTATTATTTATTTTCCAACTAACAATAGAATCACGTTTTCTTCTACGTACGAA
The DNA here is from genome assembly GCA_956483635.1 of Panzeria rudis. Taxonomy (NCBI): domain Eukaryota; kingdom Metazoa; phylum Arthropoda; class Insecta; order Diptera; family Tachinidae; genus Panzeria; species Panzeria rudis. The sequence goes on along the minus strand of OY101450.1, from coordinate 136,647,621 downwards.
AATATTGAAAAAAGTTCGCTGCTTTATACTACGTAATATTGCCAACTTATAGTGCCTCCTGGCTGGCTGTTGTTGCTATTTTATTGTATTTATTTTTTTTTTGTTGTAGTTTAAAGTTCTTTTTTAGTTCTATTGTTCAATAAATTTGCATTTTTTACGCTTTTGCATTAAAATATTAAATGTATTTTTTTTTTCTCTTCTCTCTGTCTAAAAAAGTCATTGATTGATGACCACAGCAAAGACAGACAGACGAGTGTGTTGATTTAGTTTAACTAAAAAACACACACTGTCAGTCATCCATCTACAGAAACGCCTAGTGTAAATGGAAAACTCAACAACATAATTGATATTATTATTTGTTATTTTTTAGAAAAAATTTTTGTTAAAAACAAAACGATTTTTGTTGTAACCTTAAATTGTCTAGACTATGAACAGCGAGATTTTTTTCACTCTCAAATATGATAAAACTTTAAAAAAAATAGTTTTCAGTTTTTTTTTCAAGATTTCAAAAAGAAAAGAAAAAATTATAGGAATTTTTACTCCACCCATAACTATAATTTTGTTTGAATTTTCTGGCAACAAGTCAATGACTTGTTTAGGAGGAGATACTCACTCACTCGTCTCGTTGCGCTGCAAATAAAAAGGTGAAATTAAAGTCAAGGTACCTTTTTGATATATGAATAAAAAAATGTATAATTTAAAACAACTAAAAAAAAATATATATATTACAAAAATTCTTGTCTAAAAAATATTTTCCTTTTATGGCTTTTTGAGATTTTTTTGTAATTCTTTTTTGTACGAATATTTGTGGACTTTAAGACTACAAGCATTTAAGTAGAGCATAAATCAAAATGATCTTGATGATTTGTCTAACATGTCTGTTTGAAAATTACAAAAAAAAACTTGGGGCCAACAAGTTATTTTTACAACATACAACACCACGCTGTTGCCATGTAGCACAAGTAAGTTGTTTTGTGTTTAACGAGTGAAGTGTATTGACATTAAGAAAATAGTATCTTTATTGCCACATACACTACATACAACACTACATTCCATAGTTACAACAAGCACAACAAACACAAACTGTTGTTTAAACTTTAAAGATATTTAATATTAAAAACAACTATTAAAAAAAAACATTAAAAAAATAATAAAAAGTTGTTCGCCCAACGTGGGGCTCGAACCCACGACCCTGAGATTAAGAGTCTCATGCTCTACCGACTGAGCTAGCCGGGCACTTGTTTCTTGAATAAAGAAACACAAACTTAAATAAGCAGTGAATTGTTCTAAAAACAAACTATAAGATATTTTTAAGATTTTGTTTTTGTTTCATTTTAATTTATAAAAGAATACAAATGAGAAAATGCTTAAGACAACAAATGCATGCAAATTGTTGTGTGAATTTATTATTTTATATTAAAGGTGCCCCATAATTTACACAGGAAATAATTTTGTTAGAAAATATGTACGCACGAGTCTTTAATGAAGAACTTTAATTTTTTTATTGATTCATAAATTATACACTAGATTTATCGGCATAGAACGAAGTTTGTGTTCTTATTGTAAAAGCTCTGATGTTGCCGAAAGTTCTTCCTTGACCAAAACAAAGTTCGCTTGATAGGTACGTCTGGTGCTAGTTTAGTAATGTTTGGTCGAATAGGTATGACCCGGCTCGTTAAGGAGAGGGATTGAATTGTCATTGGTAAATAATCTCGATGTCGCTGCATCTTGTTAATTAAGACCTTAACTTCCATTTTTAAGACATGAATAGTCTTGCCTTAAAAGATCAAAATGAAATAAATCTCTAAAGCAAAAGATATATGTCCGATACATGATTGGTGTAGATTTAAAGGTCTTCCCAATATGGAGAACGCTCATTGTGGGGGTTCGTTGTGTAGCATATAGCGCTAGTCGGACACATATATCGTCCACGTCACCAATCATTACTCTATAGCGATAGTCTCTTTAGGGTTCCATACACCAAAAGTGTAAAAGATCCCTATTGTTTTCGCTACGCTGTCCGTCTATCTGTCACAGGCTGTTTTCTCGAGAACCATAAGAGCTACTGATCTGAAATTTTCACAGCACATGTAAAACTTTGACCGCTACAACAGCAAATATATGATAGCTAAAAACTAAAGGGTGTTCTAAAGCGAGCAACAAAAAATTTTTAAATACTAATGTAATATGCAGACACTTATATATGGACACTTAGTGTCAACTGGTGTAGTCTGTACAGCAATTAACACTGATATTTAATACCATAACAATTAAAGGGTATTCTATCAGTTAATGTAATTTTAACTACGTAATTGACACAATTTGCTGTATCTTGGAAACCGTAGGAGACAAACTCCTGAAATTTTGAAAATAGCTAAAACTAAAAAACTCCAAAATTAAGAAAGTATTAAAACGAAAAATCGAAAAAAGGAAAAAGCGCTTAAAGGAAAAAAAGCACTAAAACTAAAAAAACGCTAAAACGCGAAAAATCAAAACCTAAAAAGATCGACAAAAAACTAAAAAAACGCAAAATTCGAAAAAAGGCATCAAAACGAAAAAAGCACTATAAACTAAAAAAATCGCTAAAACTAATAATATCGTTAAAAAACGAAAAAAAGCGCAAGATATTAAAAAAATCAGCAAAAACGAAAAAAGCGCCAAAGCAAAAAAACGCCAAAACAAAAAAGCGCCAAAACTAAAAAAACGTTAAACGAAAATAGTGTCAAAATCAAAAAAAAAAGTTGCAAAAACTAAAAAAATCACCAAATCCCGAAAAGAATTCCAAAAACCGAAAAAGCGGCAAAACTGCAAAAAGCGCTAAAACTAAAGTAAATAGCTAAAACTAAAAATATCGTTAAAAAGCGTTAAAAACGCCAAACCAAAAAATCGCCAAAACTAAAAAATCGGCAAAAAAGCAAAAAACATCGCAAAAAACGAAAAAAAATCCAAAAAACGGAAAAATGTTAAAAATTCAAAAAGCGCCAAAACCAAACGAAAAATCGCTAAATCAACAAAAAAAAACTTACAAAATAAAAAACTAAAATGAAACGAAAAAGCAAAACGAAAAAATTTTCAAAATGAGAAAATAAAAGGGCAAAAACGAAATGGGATATATGTGTATTTGTGCCAGCCAAAGTCGCACTTTACTGATTTTTTTTTTTTCTTTTTTTTTCAATTTAAAGTTCTACGTCTCTGAAAAGAAATCCGATACTTATCAATTAAAAATATTTATGTATGTAAGTATGTATATTAAAAAAATGTCTTAGCTCAGTTTGACAAATATTTAAGAGTTTTTTTTTCTTTTACATCCGGTTACTTACTGTCAATTAAGTATTTATTCAATTGACTGTTTTAAGTTGTCCATTCGATGATTAGATATTTTGTTTATCACCCCCACCCAATTGAGAATGATCGTGACAATTTTTACAAAAAAAAAACAGTTTTCAAAACTATTTTAATTAAAAATATTTCATAAAAATTAACAGATAAAATAGCACTGTACAACAAAATCAAACTTCTTCCAAAATAACAAGGCTCTAATGAATGAGGCTCGCAGAGGAGAGCAAAAATGAAAATATGCTTGTATCGGAATTTCGAAAGTTTACAACTGATTTTTATTCTAGAGGGAGTTTGCACAGATTCAAAATAGTGAGAACATAAATCAGGCATTTCTAAACAGATAGTTCTATCAGAATAAAATTTCACAAGGACATAAAATATCAGCTCTCTTCTTTCACTTAATTGCAAATAAAATCCAGATTTATTAATCGATTTTAGTGATTTTTGACTTATGTTATTCCTAACATATGATCAGAAATTTTATATTTTTGCCTTCTTGATTTTTTTATGAGCTTTTTAAAACGAAAAAATTAGCATGAAAAACAAATTTTTCGCCGCTAATTTCTGAATAACTCCGAAACAGTTGGAAGTATAAAAAACTATATTTTAGTGACTTAGACAATTTTATTCCGCATATTCTGAAAGTTTAGTTGTTCACATCGGACGAACTGTTCGCGAATTATGATGAAATAAGAGTACCCTGACCGCCCAGCGCTATTAGTACACAGAAAAAACTAAATTTCATTTTCTTTAAAGGAATTCAATGAAATAGAAAGTATTTTGTCTAGAAACGGACCTACAAACAAATTTGTAAATATAGACAAAAATAACTCAATAGTTTCATTGAAAAAACGTGTTTTTTTCAGTAAACAAATTGTTTAAACCTATAAAACAATTTGTCTAAAAATATTTACAAATTGTAAACAAAACAATTTGCTGAATCAAACAAAAATATTTACTGGATTTTCTAAAAAATATCAACCAACATTTTTGCTTGAATGTATAAAACAATTAGTCTAAAAAAATATTAACAAATATTAAACAAAATAGTTTAAATAATCAAACAAAAATATTCACTGGATTTTTGTAATGTATCAAACAAAATTTTTGTATGGGCACCATCATCATCCATTAAGCATTTATGAAATTTCACTTTGTTAAATGTGTTCAAGTCTGAATGTTTATCTAAAGACTCTAAGAAAATGAATTAGAATTAACGCAACGACATTAAGGAATTGGTTCACTCAAAAATCTTCAGCAAACAAACATGGTACAATCGCATTCCTTTTGCAATCATTGTTGTTGTTGTTATTTGTGTGCATGTAGTCATCGGGGTTATTTTTTACGACACAGAAAACGGGATAAATAAAAGTCATACAAAAAATTCATTGATTCAGTAAAGAACATTTACTGAAAATTTAACTTATTTTTAGACAAACTTTTGTTTGAAAATTTTTTTGTGATAATTTTTTCTGTCTAAGGGCTATAATACCGCAGAAAAGTTTTGAAATCGAATGAGATATTTAAAAGTGGCAAGCAGTAAAAAATTGTACATGCCCGAAGTGTCCTACTTTGAGACTTCTTAGCTCTGCTTTTGAGCAAGTAAGAGAGCTGCTATTGAAAACATAAATAGAAATAGTCCTCTGCTATGTCCATGTGAAATGCTATTCCGATAGAGCTATCCGTTTAGAAATTCCTGATTTATATTCCAAATATTTTGATTCTGCCTCACTGTGGGTTGTGAATTAAGCAAATATGTGAATAACATCTAAGTAAGCTGAAAGGAACTCTGTTCCTAGCCAGTGTTACGCGGCACCGCGGGTTCCTTATTTTTTCTCCCCGTTTCTAAATTTCTTTATTTCTACATATCGTTTTTCATTCATTTATTTATCTTTTGCAAAAAAAAGTGAAAACTAAGATTGATTACTTTTGGCGCCTTATAAATTTTATTTATTTATTTAATTTTCAAAGAATTTTTTCTTGAAAAATATAAACTTTGTTGCCAAACAATTTTAATTAATTAAAATGCTTATTTTATGTGTAGCTTCAATGGTTATTTAGTAGAGCCAACAAAATTTTGCGTGTTTAAGTTTAAATTGGAATTGTTGTTGAAAAAGTTTCCCCCAAAAAATATAAATTATTAATTTATTAATGGCATAAAGCTTAAATGACCATAAATAAACAATTAATGAAAAAGTATTAAAATAAATTTATAACTGAATTAATTAACGTTAGAGTTTATTAACTTTTCAAAAGAAAGATAGAAAGAAATTAGTCAGATGATCTACAGCAGAATACATTGATTGAGGAGAATGAACTTTATTTTTTGTTCTATATTATAGAATCTATAAACTGGCTATGAATGAAATGTTACAAAGCTCTTTTAATGTTCATGTGAATATCACATATATTTAGGGTTATTTCGTCAAATATTTGCTTAGTCGGACTGTTTTTTAATTTAATTTTTTTTTTTGTTTTTATAAAGATCATTTTGCAATTAAGTAGGGAAACTAAAAATTATGACAGAAATTTATGAATATTAATCAGTTTGTCTAGTATTTCAAAAAAACGCCCACATTTTTAAATTTGTTTAATGGCATTTATAAATGAACTTTAGGCATACAAGAAGCATTTATAAGAACTATTTATAAATACATTTTGGGTTTTTAGTTTAGAATTAAAAAAAAAAACTAAATATACTTTGTAATTTTCTAAAGAACATGTCGGCTTTCAATAACTCTTAAAGCCGGCAATAATTGCCATAAATAGATTCCCCTTTTAATTTTATGTAAGAGAATATTTAATTTCTTTATTTCATAATGAATATAAGATCACTTTTTAGATATTTGGTTTTTAAATTTAAATAATTAGAAATTATTTCTGATTTTTGTATACAGAAAAAATTATCAACAAAAAATGTTCAAACAAAAGTTTGTCAAAAATAAAATTTAATTTGCAGTAAATTTTCTTTACTGAATCAGTGAAGTTTTTGATTGACTTTTATTTAGGACGCAAACACCAAAAACAATAACAAACACCAGTTTTCTTTGTCGTAAAAAACCAACCCCGATGACGACATACACATAAATAACAACAACAACAATGATACCAATGGGAGTGCGATTGTAAAAAGTTTGTTTATTAAAAATTTCTGAGTGAATCAATTCGTTAATGTTGTTGCGTTAATTCTCATTCATTTTTTTACAGTCTTTAGATAATTATTCACAGTTGAACACATTTAACAAAGTGCAATGCTTAATGGATGATGATGTTATTATTTAAAACTTAACAATATTAAAAAAAATGTTTTCTGACTCAAACAAAAAGTTTGTTTGATATATTAAAAAAATCCGGTAAACTATTTTGCTACAATTTTTTAAGTAATTTTAGACAAACTGTTTTATAAATTCACACAAAAATATTTTTGATATATTGCAGAAAATCTAGTAAATATTTTTATTTGATTCAATAAATTATTTTGTTTAGAATTTGTAAATATTTTCAGACAATTTGTTCACTGAAACCCCCGTTTTTCAATGAAATTGTTGAGCCATTTTTTCTGTATTTACAAATTTATTTGTAGGTCCGTTTTTAGACAAAATATTTACTAATTCTTTGAATTTCTTTACTGAAAATAAAATTTATTTTTTTAGAGCAGAAGTGAAAAATCATGCTGTTTTCGGAGGCCCCCACACAGCTTTCTGATAAGTATTTAGGTAATTGGGCGTCCACCTTTTAGCCTGCTGTCAGTTGTTGGAACCATAAATTATTTAATTAAATTACATTGTACACCAAAATCATAAAATGCGAGTTTTTGGGATACTTTATTGCCAATTGTAAATAATTACGAATTGCACCCTTAAGCGGCCCGGCCCACCCACTTGCAATATACGAGTAAGGGTGCAATTTTGCATATTGTCCAATAATATTGCCAATGAGAATGTCATATTAGAAGGTGGCACAATATATTGGCAAAAATCAAAAAAACTTTTGAGCTGTTGAGTTTGATATGTTTGAGGACTGATAGTAGAATTTGATGAAAAATATCTTTGTAGGACACTTCAGCCCGCTAAATCGCCGTTGAATGGGGGAATTCTTATCCCTCTTTAAAGAAAGAGCCTTAAAGACCCATACAGCGAAGTATTAGACGGTTAAAGTGTGCCACATAAAAGTGCTAAGCACATATTATATGTTAAAGGTAAGGATTACAAGATTTCCTATGCCACACAGTGCTTCCAATTGGCAAAAAGGGTAATAAATCTGTATCTTTGAAACTTCCGATCCGATTACTAAATAATGTATGTAAAAACTATGGAGAAGGAGCTAAGCTTTAAGAATATTGAAATTTGGACCACCCTGTTGAAATACACTTTGAGCTACAAGGTGTCAAAGTTGAATGCCTTGAGCATGAAAAACCCTTGTCGTCCTCAAAACTTTTAAGAATATTATCCGATTTTAATAAATTTAAGCTAACTATCAAATGAAATACAGCTTTAAGAGTAACAGTATCAATTGATTAAAGGTAGATGATATTCAACTCTTGACTGCAAACCACCGGCTTTGGCCGAGTGGTCTAAGCGAAAAGAATTCTGAAGAGATTAGCGGCAGCTATCGAAACATGTCAGTTCAACCTTCCGTGCAGTCAAATTTTTCTTTGTCTACATACTTCACATTTATCTCTAAATAAAAATATAATTTAAAGCCTGAGTCCTCCTCTAACGATGTTCGAAATTTCAGATCAATCCAATTAGCAGTTTAGAAGTTACAGATTTATTACCATTTATTTTGCAAAAGTCCCCACTGTACACTCTAAAACATTACTTTAAACTTAGAATCATATGTTTTCTAAATTTGTGTTGAAAATTTCTCCTTGTCTAAAATTACATCGATTCTGTAGTTATTTTATTAAAGAAAAAACCTTTCAAATTAAACATATTTAGTACAAATGGCCAATGGTAGCTATGGCTGAATGGTAGATACGTCAGACTATCAGTCAGGAGGTCGCGGTTCAAACCTGCACGCAGCCAACCGCTTTTTTTATTAAAAACATTTTGTTCAAATATAATGCGTGTGCAATTTTAGGTCGATAATAATCGGTAAAGTGTTGCCGACTATTATCGACCTAATTTTCAACAAAAGTGTTTTAGAGTGTACAATGTGAAAAGGGGGTAACTTTAACTCCCGCTAAAATGGATTACAGATGTAAACTTTCAAAACGCTGATACACGTATAATATTTTTTGTTGACCTCTACCAGAATCAGTCTTTCGAACTTTGTAAATTTTTCTTTTTGTTGGTCAGTGTTATTTCTGACAATCTTAGAGCAGAAGTGAAAGATCATGCTGCTTTCGGTGGCCACAACGCAGCTTCTACATCAGTGATTAATTGTTTGTTCTTTCACCTTTCAACTGGCAGTTGATGGGAATATAAACTTTAACTAAATTACACTAAATTACAGAATCAAACTTTTCTCAAAATGTCAAGATTATAACGATCGCTTCTGGCAGAAATAATGAAAAATACCCCCATAAAATCTGCTCTTGTGGGATATTCTGGTACTAATTGCGAATAAGTACGAAATTAACCCTGCAACACATTTTAAGTTTAATATGATTTCTGATATTCAAGTTAAGTTTGAAGCTTTGGAGTGTTTGAAGGCTGACAGTAGAACTTTATGGCAAATATTTTTATAAGACATTCCATCCTGCTATATTGCCGTGGAAGGGGACTTTTTGCGTCATATTTAAGAAAGGTTCAAAAGGACCCATACTTCGAAGCGCTAGAGGGTTAAAATGTTCCACAAAAATTTTCCCCGTAGTGTTTTACATAAAAATGCTTAGCACATCTTATACTTTAAACGTAAGGCTTACAAGATTTCCTGTGCCAATTCACTATAACAATGTGCAAAGTGGGGAATGGGGAACTTTTAACCCCCCCCCTTCAAATGTAAACTTGCAAAACGGTGATACACGCGTATAATTTTTTGTTGCCCTCTACCAGAATAAGTCGTTGGAACCTTATCAATTTTGAAAATTTGAAAATGCATACCGTTTTCTGAGGCCACAACACATTTTCTAAATCAGCGTGCAGAAGTTTTTTCCCATATTTTAACTGGCTATGAGTTGTTGGGTATACGGACTATTTACCCGAATTAATTATTGAAAAGCACGATTTGAAAAAGGTGTCTGACTTTGTTAAACAAAGTCAAAAACCTTTTTTATATCATTGCAAGAATCACAAACAATCACAAAGAAAGCCCCAAACAGCAAAAAGTGCGCCCTCTAAATTAATGTTTGCAAAAACAAAAATAAAACAAATATGTACATGTATTAACATTGACCATCGACCACAGTAGCGTCAACTATATTTAAGCTATTGAATCAACGATCAACAACAAAAAAAAAGCAGACACAAATTACTCAGAGAGCAAAAGACGCTAAAATTAAACAAAATGATAAAAATAAAAGGCAGACCCATAACATATTCATTCGATTTTCATACAAATTGTTTTAGTAATTTTTTTGTTTTTAATTTTTTTTTCATTATTTAGATTTTGAATTTTCAACAGTTGTTGGCAATTTCGTGTATTAATGGCGTTTGATCGCGTGCAAATTATCAAAATTCGTTGATCAATTCCAGCGGTAGATGTACGTACACACGTTATTAACAAACAGTAAATAAACATTAAGTGCTCAAAGATTGTTGTGCATATTTTATAAAAGAAAACATATTGAGAAAATTATATTTTGCTACTCCTATAAAATAACAACAACAACAACAACAACAAAAAACCAACAATCATAATAATTGAAAAGTGTAATTAAATATAATAGAGAAATAAACAAACAAAAAAGCGCCGCCAAGTGGCATAGAAAATCATCTGAGGAAAAATTTAACAATAAAATAATAACAATTAATAATATTGTTAAATAAATATGCGATACTTAATAAGAAAAAAACATTTAAAATAATTATGAGCGGAGTGTTTTGTGTCTAATGATCTAAAAACTTAGACACGCCAAAATAACAAAAAATCATAAATTTTATAAAATAAATGGGAATTATAGAAAACATATGGTTTGTTTGCAGCCAGCAAAAAAAAATTGGAATTATATAAAGAACAACAAACATGCCCAAACTTTTTCAATGTTTCAATCATTTAAGGTAATATTTTTTTTTAAAAACAAACTTTTAAATTAATTGATATTGAAAGAAAAGAGAAAAAAGTCAGCAGTAGTGGTGTATGCTATATGTGTTACAATTACTTATTAATTACACTGTACAACAAAATCAAAAGTTTTCAAAATAATAAGGTACCCCAACGACTCATTCTGGTAGAGGGGACCAAAAACAAATATACCTATAGAGCAGGCGCGGATCCAGCTTGAGCTCTTGGGGGGAACTTCTAAGTAAAACATACAATTTTTCCAAACTTCTTTTAGAAACTATAGAAATTTACTCGTTTTGGGGAGGGGGGGGGGGAATATCCCCTTCCCCCTTGTATCCGCGCCTGATAAAACTTTGTGTGGAAATTTTTTTTAGTATATTAAAGTAATGGATGTAAAATTTTGGATTTCTAACTCCTTTGGTTATGAAGATATGACGTCATCAAAACTAAGAAAATTTATGTATAAATTTGAGTTTAATCAGAAAATGTTTAATATCTCCAAAAGTGCTTAAGTTACTGATCTCAGTAACATACCGTTTGAAAGGTTATAAGCCCCCCTCCCCCCTCCACAATCACAAAACAAAAAATTTTCGCGGTGCGTGTAATTTAAAGAGCAAAATTGGCAGTATGGGACCGAGGGTACTCTCCATACAAAGTAACCAATAATTACCTGCTAACTTAAAAGATGTAACAGTAGGAGTCTTAAAATTTTGTGCGACCTGATTTAAAGACATGATACGAAGCTATATAAAAACTGGAAGGGTAGGTGCGCGGAGAGGGGTACTCCCCATGCGAAGCAATTACAAATTACCTGCTATCTGGAAATCTATAACAGTAAGCGTCTTACAATTTGGTATAAGGTAATTTAAAGGCAATATACGAAGCTATGTAAAAATGGGAGGGTGTAGGTGTGAGGGAAGGGGTACTCCCATACAAAGTAATTAATAATTACCTGCTAAATGGAAAGATATGACAGTAAGAATCTACAAGTTTTGTATGAGCGAAGGGATACTCTCCATACAAAGTAATCAATAATTACCTTCTAACTAGAAAGATATAACAGTAAGCAAAAACAGAGCTACAGTCGCCGAAAATTTACACCTCGGATTCAAAAAAAATTTAGAAGCTTGTAATTCTCTTAAATGTTAACCGATATGAAAAATCTAAAGCTTTGAGTTTAAGCTAGAAAATAAAAAGAAATAATGGTCTTACATTCATTTCCGTATCTCTCATAGTTTAGAAGATAAATATTTGACTTTCAAGAAAAACTAATTATTTTTGTCTTGACTTTTTTCATTTTTTGCTTATAACTTTCTACTTTATTGCTGATTTTTAACTTAAAGGACGCCATTCAATTCTTGATCAAATTCTAGGTAAAAGTGAAAAAAAGTTTCGTATTTTCCGTATTTTAAAAACCGTAACCGTCGAACTATTCGAAACCCGGTTTCTGGAAAATGCCGAAGAATCGATCACCCTAGTGTTGTATGAAAATCGCTATATGTTGTATGTTGTATTAAAATCGCTATATCACTATTTAAGTGTAGTGTTTGTCCTTATTCGTGAAAAGTACAAATTAGACCCATATAGGGAAAAGTTAGAGGGTTAAAATGTTCCACAAAAATGTTCCCCATGGTGTTTTACTTAAAATTTCTCAACACACTTTATAACTAAAATGTAAGTATTACAAGATTTCCTAGGCCGATTCAATGTAACAATGTATAAAAGGGGAGACAGCTTTAGCTCGCCCTAGAATGGATCACAGATGAAATCTTTCAAAATGATGTTACTGTAGTTACATAGAAAAAACTAAATGTCATTTTCAGTAAAGAAATTCAATGAATTAGTAAATATTTTGTCTAGAAACAAACAAACAAAATTTTAAATACAGACAAAAATATCTCAACAATTTCATTGGAAAAACCGGGATTTTATTCGGTAAACAAATTTTCAAATCCATAAAACAATCTGTCAAAAAATATTTACAAATTCTAAACAAAATAATTTACTGAATCAAACAAAAATATTTACTGGATTTTCTGTAATATATTAAGTAGTATTTTTCGCTGAATTTTTAAACCAATTTGTCTAAAAATACTTACAAATTCTAAACAATATAGTTTACTGAATCAAACTAAAATATTTACTGTTTATTTATTTTTTTGTAATATATCAAACAAACTTTTTGTTTGAGTGAGAAAAAACTTTCTTCTTAATATTTTTAAGTTTTAAATAATAACATCATCATCATCCATTAAGCATTTATGAAGTTTCAGTTTTTTAAATGCGTTCAACTCTGAATGTTTATCTAAAACTCTAAAAATGAATGAGAATTAATGCAACAACATTAACGAATTTATTTACTCAGAAATTTTCAGTAAACAAAATTGTTACTACAATCGTTTCCTTTTGCCATCATTGTTGTTGTTGTTGTTCTTTATGTGTATGTCGTCATCGGGGTTGCTTTTTTTTGGTGTTTGCGTTCTAAATAAAAGTCAAACAAAAAATTCACTGATTCAGTAAAGAACATTTACTGAAAATTAAGTTTTATTTTAGACAAACTCTTGTTTAAAAATTTTTTTGGGATAATTTTTTCCGTGTAGAACCATGTTGTTGTTGTAACCCCTCTTTCCGGAGATCGAAATTTATTGATACATTTCGCTGGGTAGGCTGCTCTTGATTTGATCTGGTTTTGGGGAGAATGCAGTCTTTGGGCAAGGAATATTCCCCTGCGTCGATCCCGGGACGTATACCCGACTGCTGTGATGATCGCCATGTTATTGTTGTGTTGTACAGTATTGTTTGTAGAACAAAATTACAAAAAAAAGTAATCTCGCTATTTTTAAACACATTAAAGAATTTCCATGTGTTGTAAGTTAAATACGGTCTGTCATTTTACAATATGCACCTCCTCTTTCTATGATATAAAAAATAAATGTCATCATTTTTAAAAATAGACTATTTTTCACATTAGCTTTCAAATATATGCAACAACAACAACAACAACCAAAACAAGAAAATAAAATATTATTTATTTGTGAAAAACGTCATGGAAGCAAGCGATATTTTTCATTTTTCAAATTTTAAAATCTTTAAGAAATATTTCACTTGTTGATACAAAACAAGTATTTCATTTAATATTTTTATTCTTTTCATTTGATAAAGAGGAATTTTTTTTTTATTATTTATTTTGTTTATGTTTGCTTTTAATAACAATTTCTTACATATGCTGAACAGGTGTTAAGTTACCCTCTCTCAGTTGCAGTTTCAATTTCAGGTATACAATTTCCTTTGTTTCCCTTTCAAATTTTATAAAGACGTTCGTTTTTTTTATTTCTTGTAATGAGCATTTTTGCATTCCAATGTGTATTTTTTTCTGCTTCTCCTATTCCCTGTTCAAAAGTAAAGTTGATTTTATAAGAAGCAACTACTAACAACAATCATCATGAGGAGCAACAAAACCCCAAAGCCACGAAGTTCAAGTTTACGTAAAAATTCCAAAACGTTACACATGAGCGCTTTATTCATGGACCGCAACGCCTGTTTTTTAATAAAATTTAATTTATTAATATTATTTGCATTTGTTTGAAAACAAACAGCAAATTCTTTTGAATAAAAGCACACACTATCCAGTTGAAATGTCATTGTTCTAATATTGAGATAATAAAAGACAACAAAGAAACCAACAAAACTTAATCAATATTTATGTACCAAGAATGAATGACATGTTTTAAATGTACACGATGTATGTACATAAATATATCAAATAGTTTACACATGATTTTTTTTTGTGTTAAAATTTATGTGTGTTTATAAAACGAATCGGGTCATTCGTTTTTCTTGAAGTTTTTTTTTTTGTCTACAGTGTCCCCATTTTTTTTTTCTTTTTTTATTTAGTGCCCTAAAGATGACATCATTTCCCATGGTAGTTTTGAAACTACCCTGAATTCGCCAACCAACCAACTCCTGTTCATTGCACAAGCATTTACACAACAACCTAAATTCCATTTAATTTCATAAAAATCAAACGCATGTTGCCCTCATGCTAGCACGAAATGTTTTAAATATTTATAAATGTAATTTATTTAATTTAGTTACATTGTTTGTTGTATAATAGAAGTAGAATACATACACACATATACAAATACACATACGCTAATCCATACATACACACACATGCCAACTTATTGGGGCCAGTTATAATATGGAATACTTACGGATGTAACAAAAGGAATCTAAACAATTAAAGAAAATGGCGATAAGGGAAATTAATTCAGTATAAAAAAATTATCCGCAAATTTATTGTTGTTTACTTTTTTACTTCAAGCTCTCAAAAGAGGGTGAGAAAGAAATTAAAAAAAAACATGGATATGTATCTGGGTGTGGGAGGTAAACTATATCAAGTCACATTTTGAAAATTTTACAGGAGACCACAAAAACATGTTTAAAATCTCAAATGGTTCTATCTCTGTTGGATTAATAATTTGACTTACTCCCAAATATTTTATATAAATCTAATATTATTATTTTTTTAATTCAACATATCCGTAATAAAACTACGTTATATATTATTACCACCAATACTTAGTAAAAAGGATTTGGTGTTGTTCACCTCGCAGATGTTTTTGAGCAGTACTACTGTCCCTTAAAACATAGCTCGTACTAGATTTCACCTATCGATAGTGGAAAAAATGCTGCTTCCAACAGTATAAAAAACGTATTAAAAAATGTGACTTGGCGTAGTTTACCTCTCACCTACAGATATGTAATTGGTAAAAAGTCAATGCAGTTTTTCGTTAAAAGAAAGTATGATTTAAAAAAAGTACCTTTTAAAAAAGTTCCTTTAAAAAAATACCTTTGGAAAAAAACCTTTAAAAAAAGTATCTTTTACAAAAGTACTTTTTAAAAAAGTACCTTTTAAAATAGTACCTTTTAAAAAAGTACCTCTTAAAAAAGAACCTTTATAAAAATACCTTTTAAAAAAGTACCTTTTAAAAAAGTACTTTTTAAAAAAGTACCTTTTAAAAAAGTACTTTTTAAAAAAGTACCTTTTAAAAAAGTACCTTTTAAGAATGTACCTTTTAAAAAAGTACCTTTTAAAAAAGTACCTTTTAAAAAAGTACCTTTTAAAAAAGTACCTTTTAAAAAAGTACCTTTTAAAAAAGTACCTTTTAAAAAAGTACCTTTTAAAAAAGTACCTTTTAAAAAAGTGCGTTTTAAAAAAGTGCGTTTAAAAAAAGTACATTTTAAATAAGTTCCTTTTAAAGAAGTACATTTTAAAAAAGTACCTTTTAAAAAAGTATATTTTAAAAATGTACCTTTTAAAAAAGTACCTTTAAAAAAATACCTTTTAACAAAAGTACCTTTTAAAAAAGAACCACCTTTTAAAAGAGTACCTTTTAAAAAATTATCATTTAAAAAAGTACCTTTTAAAAAAGTTTCTTTTAAAAAAGGAACTTTTAAAAAAGTACCTTTTAAAAAAGTACCTTTTAAAAAAGTACCTTTTAAAAAAGTACCTTTTAAAAAAGTACCTTTTAAAAAAGTACCTTTTAAAAAAGTACCTTTTAAAAAAGTACCTTTTAAAAAAGTACCTTTTAAAAAAGTACCTTTTAAAAAGTACCTTTTAAAAAAGTACCTTTTAAAAAAGTACCTTTTAAAAAAATACCTTTTAAAAAGTACTTTTTATAAAAGTACCTTTTAAAAAATTATGTACTTTTTAAAAAAGTACCTTTTAAAAAATTACCTTTTAAAAAAGTACCTTTTAAAAAAGTACCTTTTAAAAAAGTACCTTTCAAAAAAGTACCTTTTAAACAAGTACCTTTTAAAAAAGTAGCTTTTAAACAAGTACCTTTTAAAAAAGTACTTTTTAAAGAAGTACCTTTTAAAAAAGTACTTTTTAAGAAAGTACCTTTTAAAAAGTACCTTTTAAGAAAGTACCTTTTAAAAAAGTACCTTTTAAAAAAGTACCTTTAAAAAAGTACCTTTTAAAAAAGTACCTTTTAAAAAAGTACCTTTTAAAAAAATACCTTTTAAAAAAGTACCTTTTAAAAAAGTACCTTTTAAAAAAGTACCTTTTAAAAAAGTACCTTTTAAAAAAATACCTTTTAAAAAGTACTTTTTATAAAAGTACCTTTTAAAAAATTATGTACTTTTTAAAAAAGTACCTTTTAAAAAATTACCTTTTAAAAAAGTACCTTTTAAAAAAGTACCTTTTAAAAAAGTCCTTTCAAAAAAGTACCTTTTAAACAAGTACCTTTTAAAAAAGTAGCTTTTAAACAAGTACCTTTTAAAAAAGTACTTTTTAAAGAAGTACCTTTTAAAAAAGTACTTTTTAAGAAAGTACCTTTTAAAAAGTACCTTTTAAGAAAGTACCTTTTAAAAAAGTACCTTTTAAAAAAGTACCTTTAAAAAAGTACCTTTTAAAAAAGTACCTTTTAAAAAAGTACCTTTTAAAAAAATACCTTTTAAAAAAGTACCTTTTAAAAAAGTACCTTTTAAAAAAGTACCTTTTAAAAAAGTACCTTTTAAGAATGTACCTTTTAAAAAAGTACCTTTTAAAAAAGTACCTTTCAAAAAAGTACCTTTTAAACAAGTACCTTTTAAAAAAGTAGCTTTTAAACAAGTACCTTTTAAAAAAGTACTTTTTAAAGAAGTACCTTTTAAAAAAGTACTTTTTAAGAAAGTACCTTTTAAAAAGTACCTTTTAAGAAAGTACCTTTTAAAAAAGTACCTTTTAAAAAAGTACCTTTAAAAAAGTACCTTTTAAAAAAGTACCTTTTAAAAAAGTACCTTTTAAAAAAATACCTTTTAAAAAAGTACCTTTTAAAAAAGTACCTTTTAAAAAAGTACCTTTTAAAAAAGTACCTTTTAAGAATGTACCTTTTAAAAAAGTACGTTTTGAAAAAGTACCTTTTGAAAAAGTACCTTTTAAATAAGGACCTTTTAAGAAAGTATATTTTAAAAAGTACCTTTTAAAAAAGTACCTTTAAAAAAAAGGACATTTTTAAAAAGTATCTCTTAAAAAATTACCTATTAAAATAGTACCGTTTAAAAATTTACTTCTTAAAAAGTACCTTTTAAGAAAGTACATACATCTAAAAAAAATCCTTTTAAAAAAACTACCTTTAAAAAATTACCTTTCAAAAAAAGTACCTTTTAGAAAATGAAATTTTTAAAAAAGTTCTTCTAAAAAAAGCCCTTTTTAAAAAGTACTTTTTAAAATAGTACCTTTTAAAAAGCTTTTAAAAATTTTTTAATCTGTAAGACATTATTGGAAAGAAGAAAAATTTGCCCATACTTGATGTTTTGTGCAAATAATTTTTTTTCTTAATGCTATAAAATTTGTAATTATCAAAATTTTCGAATAAAATGTTGAACTTTTTTAGGAATTTATATAATCATGAGATATTTGCAAGCTAAAAGAGAAAACACTAATCAAAAATGGGCAGAATATAAAATAATTAGAAATAAATACAAACAACAAATTGAAAACAGTAAAAATAATTATATAAACAACAAAATTAGTAACTCAAGGGACCAGAAACAAATGTGGAAGGAAATCAAAAACCTAGTACTTCATGATAACAAAAGTATGATCAAATCAGTGGTATTTGACAATGTAGAATACACTGATAGTTATAATATCGCTAATAAATTTAACTCTTATTTTATATGCAGCATTAGTAATATACGGGAATCGATAGACAATGTGCAATATGTAAACAAAATAACATGCAATGTAACTGATTTTTTTACATTTCGTATAATAAATAATTTAGAACTATATAACCTAGTGAAACAAATGAAAAATAAAACTGATTACGATAAAATATCAAATAAGATTATATTGGACAACTGGAACGCAATTGGTAGCGTATTATTAAAAATAGTAAATACATCATTGCAGACTGGCTGTTTTCCGGACAATTGGAAAAAAACAATGGTAACGCCAATTAGAAAAATTGCAAACACAAAGAAATGCGAAGAATATCGGCCTATTAACACCTTAAAAACTTGTGAAAAGATACTGGAAACAGTTGTAAAAATACAATTGGAGACATATATAGAGGAACATAATATACTATCCAAATATCAATCAGGATTCCGTAAAAAACACTCATGTGAAACGACCGTTAACTATGTCATTAGTAAATGGAAAGAGATAGGAAATGATAAGAAATTGATTGCGATTTTTCTTGATTTCAAAAGAGCATTTGAAACCATTGATAGGGAAATAATGCTAGAAAAGCTATATATGTATGGAATAAGAGCAAAAGAGCTGAATTGGTTCAAATCGTATATGGACAACAGAAAACAGACAACTAAGGTAAATAATTCAGTATCGGAGGAAGTAATGAATGACTTTGGAGTTCCACAAGGCTCAATACTAGGCGCGCTGCTTTTTATTATTTATATTAATGACTTGCCAAATATATTAGAAAGATGTAACATAGTTCTATACGCAGATGATACCTTAATATATACCATTGCAGACAAGGAAGAAGAATGTCGAGAAATTATAACTTATAATATAGATAAAATAAATAATTGGTTAAAAATGAATGAACTTAAACTTAATGAAAACAAAACGAAGATAATAGAAATTAACATCAATTCGAACGAAACATTTGAAATAAATAACTCGGTAATTGAAAAAGTCGAGCATATAAAATATCTCGGGCTTATAATTGATAAGAAACTAAAATTTAATGAGCACATTGAGTACATATGCAAAAAAATCGGTAAAAAAAATCAGCTTTCTTGGAAGAATCAGAAACAAAATATCAAAAACTACAGCGATAAATATATATAATACCATAATAAAACCACACTTCGAGTACGGGTCTACTATTTTATATACATGTAGCAACACACTCCAATTAGCAAGAATGCAGAAACTTCAAAATAAAGCTATGAGAATAATATTAAAATGTGATAGATATACTGAAATAAATACAATGCTGAATATCCTGAAATGGTTAAATGTGAAACAGAGACTTAAATTCAATACGCTAAGATTTATTAAAAAGATGAAACAAGGCGACGCACCCAAATACCTTTGTGAACAAACAAGATATGTAGGAGAAAGCCAACCGTACGGACTAAGAAATGTGAACGATTTTCGATTAAACAGGGCTATGTCAACGCAGATGCAGAGATCACTGTTTTACAAGGGCTTACAACTGTATAATACACTACCAAATAATATGAAAAATGAAAATAACGAGAATGTATTTAGAAAAAAATGTATTAATTTTGTAAGATTTAGTGTTGATTTATAATGATAGGAAGTTTAAATCATGTACAGATGAATATTGTAAAAGTATTTTTAATACTAATAATAATAATAAAAAATAAAAAAAAAAAAATTAGCAGGCAAGAAAAATAAATTTCAATTTGCTCCTGGAGATCCCAAAATACCTAAAACTTGTTCCAAAAATCTCAAAATTTAATTTTTCAGTATTTTTGCTATATTTTCGATACTTCCAGTTCGGTGAAAAACAATTTTTTTTGACGAATAGTTAAAAGCTTATAAGGCCTTAAATTTTTCATACGCCAGTGGTGTCCTACTTTGGGATCTTATGACGGTGCCCCCCTTCACAAAATTTCAATGTAAAATCATCGAAAACCAGGTTAATCTAATATTTTTCGTTAGTGATTTTGCTTCATATGTGTTTCATGTTAATTCAACATTATTTACAATAATCTTGAAAGAACATTTTTCCTTTTGAAATAACTATATTTCATGTTGATTTAGTATTCCAACTTGAAATTGATACTTAAATAATTCGAAGAATCATATCAAAGTTATTTCAAGTTGAAACAACGTTAATTTGATATTGAAACAACACGAAGAATCATGTTGAATTAAATTTATATCAAGTTGAAACAACATAACTTTAAAAACTGAACACAACAGTGAATTGTAGCAATGAACAAAGCAAATAAACACTAACACACTTAAACGACAAATTATTTCTTGTAAATTTAATATGATTTCCAATCAAAATTGCGTTTTATTGATTTTACATTCCTTGTTTTTTTCTGTCTGTATAACATCACAAAGCCCAAATTAAGTTAATCTAAACTTCTTCTATATCCATACGAAATTTTATTAAAATTCAGTTTTGAAACTGCAGATTTATTTCCCTTTTATGGCATTTTCATCCTACTGTGCAATATGCCGGCTAGTCTGATATTAGTCGGATATTTCAGAAGGGGTCTAAGGGAATTTCAAACAGGACTTTGGATTATCTGCTGAAGTTTCAGCTTATTTCTGACAAGGCGCAGATTCAGAGGAGGGCAAAAAGAGATGTTTTCCCTTCCCCAAATTTTAAGCTGGATCAGTGCCTGCATTAGTTGCTGGTATCATGCACACATACACAAATGTATAATTATGCCTATAAAGGAATCATTTCGTTTCATAATTTTTATTTATTAATAGTAATTTCTCCCTCTTTAAGTTAACTGATCTCTCAAATGTCACATTTTTTTTTTGATGTGACATCAGAAGGGTGTGTGGTTTTTTGACATTTAAAATTTTATTTATTTATTTACTAACAAGCCGTAATATATTTTTGATATTTAATAACAAGATTTGAAAGAAAGTTTTAAGTTAAATTACAATAATAAAAAAAAGACATTAAAAAATTGTTTTACATTAATTTTGAAAGTACATTTAGTGAATACGAGTTACCTGAACAAAATAAAATAACACACAGGAATCTGATATGAAAACATCAAATGATTTTTAAATGTTTTAATCGTGCTTTGGCTTTAAGTGATTTGATTTGAAATGAAAGTCCAATGTTTTTAATAACAAAAAAAAAAAACAAGCAGCATAAAATGTAGTGAAATTTTTTTGTTAGTATTCATTCTGCTAAACAGTTTAAGCCACCGTGTTGTAAAAAGCCTTAAGCCATCATCCATTTAAGAAAAAAAAAATAATTTGCATTTAATTGCTGCTGTTGGTCAGGTTGTTACAATTTCTATAGTTTTTCTTATCAGTTTTTGTAAATCATACCAGTATTGTTTCGAAGGTAAAAAGAAGACAATAAAACATCAGGTCTTTTGGTTGTAAATTTCGTAATGAGGGTTTCATTATAACTTGTTAACAAGAACATGTGAAGAAAAAATATTATACATATGCAAATAATAAAAAAAACATTTATTTTCATGTAAAATTATTATACCATAAAATTAATTTTTTAAATGAGGGCTCTCTCTGTTGGAGAAAATCCTTTTAAAAATCATTAATTGCAATTTCTGGTTTCATTATAATTATTAATTAAAAAAAGAAAACATGCTTTTAACGTTAAATGCATTTACACAATTCACCATGGTAGTCAGTCATTCAGTCACACAGTCACTCAGTTCACAAGACCAAAGAACAAATTCAGCCATCTGGTTTCTGATAGTAAAGAAATCTTTTTTCTATTTAAAGTTCGAGGAATGTGGCTGCTTATTGTCCGTTTAGTTTCTAAACTCACATCAGATTATGAGCAGCAGCACCACCACCAAGCACCACAAGGCCTTTAGAAAGTGAATTAATAGATCAATTGTTATGTGACCCACATACAATTAAAGACTGACTGATCGTCGTCATTTTGCTTCAAAGGAAATTCTTATTTAGCAATAATTTTTAAAGTAAACTACTTTTCATTAAGGCACGTTTCATTTTAAAACTTAAAAGAACAAAAAAAGGCAAAGAATGTAGCAGTAAAGAAGAAAAAAAATACATCTGTCTTGGGATAACAATAATTATGGGCGATAATTCTGTTTAAACGGCAGGCAGATGTTATTCTAATATTACATTCTTAAGAGTTTGAAAGCGTTCCAAAGACCTGCTGCACATGCCATTCGTTCATTCATGTTTTAATTTGATATTTTTATAGTCTTGTTACGACAACAACAAAATATTCATTAAATAAATCAAATATTGGCTGTTCTCGAACACTTAAAAATTCAGAGTCTTGCAGTTTTTAAGGGGAACTCCTTAAAAAATTTGTTTAAGTTTGATTTTGACTGTTGCACAGTGGGATAGAATGAAAATAATGGAAATAATTCTACAGTTTGTAAACAGGCTGTCGGATTTTGTTTGGCCATAAAGCAAGTGCAGCTGAGCTTAAGTTTTTAGTTTGAGATTCCAAAAGTAGGGTACCTCGTGTGTATGAAAAATAAAACTCAATAAAAAAATGTTAATATGAAAAAATGCATTTGCCAAATACTGGTAACGAAAATACGAGACGAAATTTGTACATGTCTTTGCTTTGAGATGCCACTAGTAAGGTGTCTCAAATTAAAGGTGGAGCTCCAGCAGGAAGGTCAAAATCCGGCTGGTGATCGGGTTGGCCGCTATAGATTTTTTGGAGTTTTCAGTGCTGCCATATATTTCCGGGGAAGTGTCGGACAGCGCTTGGGATTTCGGGGATTTTGGTCCTTTTTTGGGAGTCTCGAACGTGGCTTATGTCCTTGCTAAATGGTTCATGTCCGTGCTAACTGAAGGTGTCTTTGCCAACTACTAGCGATAAGTATCGTCTCAGTATCTTCCAAGTGATAGTTGGTTTAGCTACTGACAACTTTTTAAAGTGCCTTCTTCTTATCATCTGGAAGTACAAATTATTATCTTCCTACTGGTTGGTATTATTAAGGTGGGTGGAATTTGTTTCTAAATAAGTTTTTTGGCGGGTCAGCGCTCGAAGCGGAAGATTTCGAAGGGGAATAAAGACGACGAAACGTCAGACATGGCAGGCAAACTCTGAGGCTATGTGGCCATCTGCCGCCATTAAGAAAGGGAGGCATTGTGACATGGATGGCAAAGTTAATAAGAGTGAGAAGGGGAAGCGTTCTAAGCCATCGTCAACTAAGACCAGGCCCGCTGCTGCTGGTACCGAACATGCTGTTGGAGCAAAATATTTCTACTCCTGGTGTTGGTGGTGATGATGCTTTAACTTTTTGTAATGTTTCTGACCCTAATTTACGAGTAGTTACTTACGCTCTTATTTTTAGCTCTGATGTTGTTCGCTCGGCTGGTACATCGACTTGGGTCTGTGCAGGTTATAATTGTAGGGCTTAGCAGGCACTACTGATAGTACTGTGACCTCTGGTAGGAGAAATAATCGGTAGAAGAAAAATTTGGCTGCTAATGTCGGTGATAGAGTTGAAAAATGTCGCTGGCTCACTGATGGTAATTTTGCTAGCTGATGGTGTAGATAAAAAGCTGCCTCCGAAGATGGCTGCTATTTTGGTGGAGTTTGAGATTCTCTTGATGAAGGTCATTGGCGAGAATAAACGTTTGAGGGGAATGTTGAGGACCGGCAGACCTCCAGCAATAATGTTGCTGTCCTTAGAACGCAAAATGCTCCCCCGGTAGTGATCCCTGCAGTTGTCGTGGTGGTTGCTCCCAAACATGTTGGAACTTGGTCGGTGGTGGTTACGGGGAAAGGTATTACTACTGCTCCTCCTCAGATGTATGTGTTATGTCATGTCCTATCATATATTGTCATGACATGTCCTATCGTGTAGTGTCATGTCATGTTGTGTCGTGTCGTGTCATGTCATGTCTAATCATGTCGGGTCATGTCATGTTATGTAAAAATGAAAAATGTAATTATTTTTAAGAAATAGTTTTTTCTAAATGTACTTCTTTTAAAAGGTACTTTTTGAAACGTACTTCTTTTAAAAGGTACTTTTTTAAAACGTAGTTTTTTAAAACTCACTTTTTTAAATGTACTTTTTTTACAAAAATTTTTTTTAGTTACTTTTTTAAAAGGTACTTTTTTAAAACCTACTTTTTTTACATGTACTTTTTTAAAACGTACTTTTTTAAAAAGCACTTTTTTTAAAAGGTGTTTTTTTAAAGGTACTCTTTTTAAAATACTTTTTTAAAAGCTACTTCTTTAAAAGGTACTTTTTTAAAAGGTTCTTTTTTAAAAGGTACTTTTTTAAAAGGAACTATTTTAAAAGGTACTTTTTTAAAAGGTACTTTTTTAAAAGGTACTTTTTTAAAAGGTACTTTTTTAAAAGGTACTTTTTTAAAAGGTACTTTTTTAAAAGGTACTTTTTTAAAAGGTACTTTTTTAAAAGGTACTTTTTTAAAAGGTACTTTTTTAAAAGGTACTTTTTTAAAAGGTACTTTTTTAAAAGGTACTTTTTTAAAAGGTACTTTTTTAAAATGTACTTTTTTAAAAGGTATTTTTTTAAAAGGTACTTTTTTAAAAGGTACGTTTTTAAAAGGTACTTTTTTAAAAGGTACTTTTTTTAAAGGTACTTTTTTAAAAGGTACTTTTTTAAAAGGTCCTTTTTTAAAAGGTACTTTTTTAAAAGGTACTTTTTTAAAAGGTACTTTTTTAAAAGGTACTTTTTAAAAGGTACTTTTTTAAAAAGGAACTTTTTTAAAAAGGTACTTTTTTAAAAAGGTACTTTTTTAAAAAGGTACTTTTTTAAAAAGGTACTTTTTTAAAAAGATACTTGTTTTAAAGAGTACTTTTTTAAAAGGTACTTTTTTAAAAGATACTTTTCTTAAAAAATACTTTTCTTAAAAGGTACTTTTTTTAAAAGGTACTTCTTTTAAAAGGTACTTTTTTTAAAAGGTACTTTTTTTAAAAGGTACTTTTTTTAAAAGGTACTTTTTGTAAAATGTACTTTTTTAAAAAAGTACTTTTTGTACAACGGACTTTTTTAAAAAAAACTTTTTGTAAAGGGGACTTTTTTTAAAAGGTACTTTTTTAAAAAGTACTATTTTTAAGAGGTACTTTTTTAAAAAAGTAATTTTTCCAAAAGGTACTGTTTTAAAAAAGTACTTTTTGTAACAGGGACTTTTTTAAAGGTACATTGGTTTTCTGACAAAGTACTATTTTTAAAGGCCTATTTACACTCATCCGTTCCGTATCAGTGCCGTGTCCGTTCAGTATCAGTGAAAATAGGATGCGAATATACACTCATCCGTTGTACGTCCGGTGTTTTCAGTGAATAGTCGTACAAATTTTTAATTTTTTTACTAGTTATTTTTTTTTGTCATGTGAACAAAATAATTTTAAAAATTATTAAATTTATTTAAGATAGTCTCAGAAATTAATTATTAAAAAAATGGTATTGTTTTGTTGAAAGTTTTTAGCCATTCTATATGAGTTGGCATTATCGCCAACGAAATGCAAGGTAAACTGCACTATACCATTTTAGTCAAGTTTTCAGTATGCAAGTTTTAATATTGTAAAATACATTAAACAGCATAGAAAATCGTAGTTGATTGCTTCTGCTATCCTCAGTTGTGACGTCATTAATATATTTTTTAGGGTATTCCCAGAAAGGTCTCGATGAGGTGAATTCAAAAACGGAACTCTTAGAAAATAGCACTATATCGACATAATGCAGTTTACTTCCGAGGTACAGAAATAAAAGCTAAGTCTAAAACAAATAAATTTTCAAAAGGGCCCATCTACATTTTTAAAAATTTTTCAGGAGAGATAAAAACTTAATAAAAATCAATTAGAATTTTTGCATTACGTAGTGCATTCGACCATTTAAGCCCTTTCATTTGATATCCATATTGCGGTGTTTGTAAGCTAATAAAAAATTCGCCATTTTGGGATGGCGGCCATCTTTGATTTACAACAATACTGGATTGTCATCATATCAATCGGGCAGCAGGAAGAGAGTAAATTTACAATTAGTAGATTTCACCCAGACAAGACACAAACAATGCAAACTTAAAATTAATTTTAATGGGGATGGCACAACCCACTTTTCTAATCACAAAATCTTATTGTTATCGACAATAAAGGCACTTACTAACTTTCAGATCAATCGGTCAACAGCAAGGGGGTAAAATTTAATATAACTTTTTATGGGCGTGGCGCCGCCCAATTTTTTAATCACAAAATTGTATTGTCATCAAAAGTAAAGGCACCTGACAAATTTCAGATCAATCGGTTAACAAGAAGGGAGTAAATTTGTAAAAAAAAATACCGTCAGTGCATCAGTGAAAAATCACATAATATCGTTACCGACTTATTAAAAAAAACGCTGAAGGGACACTAAAGCAGCACGGACGGCAAAAACGGATGATTGTAAGCATCTCCATTTAAAGCTAAGGCAGCAATATTTTATTTTTCACTGATACTGATCTTTTTTAAAAGATCCTTTTATAAAATTACTTTTTTTAAAGCAACTTTTTTAAAAGATACTTTTTTAAAAAGTATTTTTTAAAAGGTAACATTACTTTTTTAAAAGGTTTTTTGAAAGATACTCTTTTTAAATTACCTTTCTTAAATTATAGTTTTTTGAAAAGTTACTTCTTCCAAGAGTACTTTTTTCAACAATCATTTTTTTCAGGAAGTCCTCTTTTGAAATGAAATGTTTAATTAAGTAATTTTTATCAAACGCAATTTTAAAAACTACTTTTTCAAAAATATGTAACTTTTTCCATAAGATATTTTTTCGGCTTTTACTCTTCCCTCTGTGTAATATATTTTTTATGAACAGATCTTTCTTGTTTGAAAAGAAATTGTTTGTTGGCTCGTGTTTCGAAATAATGATTTAAATACTTTTACTATCGTTTAGATGGTTCAAATTTTTCATTTCGTTGTTGTTGTTGTTGTTGTCGCATCTGTTATGCATTCGAGTGTAAATGCGTGAATACAGCAGCAGCAGCATGTGATCATCATAAAACGAGTCTATGACGGTGGATTTTTTTTTTGTTATTTTCAAATAAAATTAGCTACAACATCATCCCCAACGTTTAAATCATCATGTAAAGAATGCAAGTGATTAGCTGCAGTCGTCTCATCCAGCCAGACAGCCATGCAGCCAGCCAGTTTTACGACATGCCATTTGCTAGCTGGTCAAACTGCTACTGTTTAATGTTTTATTTGAATATATTAGTTTCCAAAAAAAAACAAAATTTAATTTGTTATAAATATTTTGTTTGGCGTCATAGTGGCGTTAGTGATTTGAATAGTTGTATAAACTACAACCATGCCAATGGCAAAGTTTTACTTAATTTTCAACTTTTTTTCTTGTTATTGCTTTTCTTCTCTGAATTTTGCAATAATACAAAAATAAGCAAGCATGCTGCTATAAAATATGTTACATGCAAAAATGCATAATAAAATATTAATGAAGAGGGGGAAAGAAAAACTTGAATTTATACAAAAACCTATTACGCACTATTATTTCACCATTGTTTTAGGTGTATTAAATCATACATAGTTTCTTATTAGTTTTATTTAAACAAATTTATACGAACCTCTTATATTACTATGTACAACAAGTTATAGATATCAAAAGAATTTTATTTGGTGAATGGAACTTGGATGAATTGGTAAAGAGCTGATAATCATCCTCAAATCATAACATCGTACGATCAAGTTGTCTTAGAAAAGAGGGAAAAATACTAAATAAAAATCGGTTCAACCGTTTGGAATCAAACGTTCAACAAGTCGCAACGTATATGGGCCGTAAAAGTGGCCCAATTACGTTGTAAAATAAAATCAAAAACAACAAAGTTCTACCAAGTGATTCTGTTAGGTGGAGTTTAAGCTCCTCCGCCTTTTGCACATTACACTGTACAACTTTTTGCAACGATGTTCCCTATGCCACTTTGTGCATATGTTATGCAGCATATAAATGTTGTCTATGCTGGGGAGTAAATAAAAATTATTTTAAATGAAAAAATAGGTGTAACGAATGCATACGTGTAACGAATACGGGTAACAAATACGTGTAACGATTACTGGTAACGACAATTCAAAGCGACGGCAAGAGGCCGGCGAGGAGATTAAATTCCTTTAAGGCTCTGTTATGCCGATTTGGTATTTTCGCGGTTTTCTGTGCTGCCGTTGTTTTCCGGGGAAGTTCTGGGATTTTGGGGAGATTTTTATAGCTATGCTATTTATGGCTCGCTAGGGGGTAGAAATTGTGTTTCGTAACAAAAATAATCGACACTATTACAGTTATAATTTTTTTTCTTTTTGTCTTAATGTTTCCATTTCATTTGTAATTGTTGTTGTTTGATAGAATTGTTTATGTTTTCGGGTTTGTTGTTAGGGTTTAATATTTTGAGTGTATAAATTTCGAAGCATAATTTAGGGCGTTAATTTTTTCAATTTTAAAACATATAAAAACCACCTGTTAGAGAGATATTTCCAAATATTGTATTAAAACATTTTATATATATCAATTTAAAATTTTTTCAACTTGCAAAAAAATTTTTATGTATTTATTATCATCTTTTTATGTTTATATATGTAGACAAGGAGCATAGCTCTAACCAAGTCTCCCCGAGACACCACTCATCTTTTTTGTTCTGTTTTTTGTGAATCAGGGGAATTTCTAAAATTTCGGGGAGATTTTTGTCCTAGTTATTGGGAATCCGGGGAACTTCTGGAATTTTTGGGAGATTTTTATTCTACTTTTACGGAGTCTTTAGACCAGGCTTGTGTCTTGACTAATGGTTGGTTTCCTTGCTAATTGAATGTGTGTCTCGGCTAAACACCAGGTGCTCGCTAAATTCTTGAGAAGTATCACCTAAACATCTTCCAGGCGATAATGGTTTTTTGTTGATGAATTGTCTTCTTTTTTATTCTGTGGTTGAAATTATTATCTTCAATTACTTGGTGTCATCAATTCAGTTGAAATTTTAGTTTTTAAATTATAAATTTTATTTTTGGTGGTGGTCAGGGTGATAAAGATGAGGGGGCGTCTGACATAGCGATCGACCGGGGCCGACCGTATGTGGCCTGCCGATGGCATAGGCCGAAAGTAGCTGAAACTTCGTAACAAGCCGTTGTCCCATGACACCGTGCGTTCAACAAAAAATAAATGGTGTGAAAAACTCCCTTTCAGAGAAGATAGAGCAGTTTAAATTTTACCTTTTGGTGTTTTACATAAAAATGCTGAACACATTTTATACCTTCACTGAAAGAATTTTTCTTCCACTGAAAATTTCATTAATATTGTGAAAGAATTTCATTGGTTGGATGACAATTTCATAAATCCAATGAAAAGTTTCATTAATATTGTGAAAGAATTTCCTTGGTTGAATTTTAATTATATTTTCGTTGGTTAAATTTTAATGAAATTTGTTCATTGGATTTAGGAAATTATTATTTAACCAATGAAAATTTTTCACAATATTAATGAAATGGTCCTTGGATTTTATGAAATTGTCATTGAATTTATGAAATTTTTATTGAATTAATGAAAAAAATCTAATGAAAACTAATTAAGTCTAATAAGACTTACAAGATTTCCTATACCGGGTACTAATTGCGAATAAGTAAGAACTTAACCCTCAAACATATTTTAAAATTTTAATGATTTCTGGCGTCCAAATAGAGTATGGAACTTTGGTGTCTTTTAAAATTCATACAAATATTTTGTGGGATATTTCAGTCCTCTATATCGCCGCAGTTGTTTTGCGGGTTAAAAGGTAATACAAAAATATTTGTCGTGGTGTTTTACATAAAAAAAGTTGATCACATCTTATACCTTATATATAAGAATTACAAGATATCTTAAGCCGAGTACTAATTGTAAATAAGCACGAAATTAACCCTTAGACACACTTTCAGTTTGGACTTATTTCTGAACTCAAGTTGAATTTTGAGCTTTGGTGTCTTTCAAAACTTATAGTGGAATTGTATGACGACTATTTTTGTAAAACATTTGCGCCCACTATATCGCTTTTTAAGTAGACTTTTTCGCCCTTTTTTCAAGACCCATACAGCGAAAAGTTTCAGTGCTAAAATGTTGCACAAAATTGTTCCTTGTAGTGTTTTACATAAAAGTGCTGAAAATTATTTATACCTAAAATGTAAGGATTACTAGATTTTGTATGCCGATTCATTATAACAATGTCCAAAATGGGGGAACTTTAACTGCCCCTAAAATAATGTCTAGACATAAACTTTCAAAACGTCAAAAGACGTAAAGTTTTTTGGTTCTCTCTGCCAGAGGTTGTTTTCAGAATTTTGTAATTTTTTTATTTTATCGCCGTTTCAACTTGAGAATGACAAATGTCATATGTCATGAGACTCAAATCGTAGTATATTTTATTAAAACTAAATGAAATCACTCGAAAAACTATTTAAAAAAACATTACACTTTAATTTTGTGTAGCATATTTAATTACATTGTTTAAATAACTTAAGTCGAAGTAGCAAAATTTGTAAAATTTTTACTTTTCGCTGCTTTGGCTTTATCCGAATGTTTAAAATGAGCTTGCTTTTGCTTGAGCTTGTGAAAAAAACAACAGTCGAAAAACAACGAAGCAGAAGCAGAAAACGAACTATGAATAATTGCGCAGTACTTTCAACAGTCGATGACTTTCAAAATTTGAATTTGATTTGCTGTTGCTTTTAGTTAGTTTCGCAAGTAAAAGCAGAAGCAGTTGACATGATTTTGTAAGTCGCAAACAGTCACAGTCGAACAAGCAAAAACGCTTGCTTTTAGAAGTTTTCTGCAGGTTCAGTCATATATTTTGTAGTGTTTGTCACGATTTTGTTGTTGTTTTGCACGTCAGACAAGAAGCAAAAACAAAAACCACTTGACTGCGATTGCTTACAATTTCTAAAAGCAAGAATTTTTGCTTCTCCTACTGTGACTGTTTGTGACTTGCAGAAGCATATAGAGCGCTTCTGCTTTTACTTGCGATACTAATGAAAAGCAATAGCAAATCAAATTCTTCGACTATTGAATGTCCTGCGCAATTGCTCATAAATCGTTTTGTGATTTTGCTTTGACTGAAACTGTTGTATTTTTCAAAAGCGAAAGCAGAAGCAAAATAAAATAAAATGAAAATCATTGCAGTTTTTTAAACACTGTTTAATTACAAAGATTTTTTTAATTATTTGGCTTAAGTTTATTCAATTAAACTATTTTAATTTAGAAAGAAATTCTAAAGCAATTGAAAAAATTGACAAAAATTTAAAAAAATAAAAATTAAAAATTGGATGCATGGAACGATGAACTGACATCATGATGTTTCGAGACCCAGCACTCACTCATCATCATAAATCTTGTCCGCTTAGTCTTTATTGCCAATCGCGACAGCTGCAACCATGACATTTGAACATATTTCATATTTAATCAATTCGACTCAGTCATCTTGTAAATTTTTCAGCTTGGTTTGCAAATTCACTATTATCTTTGTCTTATTCAATTAAGCTTTTTAGTTATTCCCGCATTCCCAGTTTGAAAGATATCGGCTTACGAATATGTATTAGTGTGTCAATATTTGTTTATCCCGGCTAAGAATTTTGATGATGAGTGATTGGCCTCAAAACATCATGATGTCAGTTCAAACTTCCGTGCAGGCGAACTTTTTTTTTGCCTTTTCAATTGTTACATGCCTTAGAATTTCTTTCTAAATGAAAAATAATTTATTTGGAAAATTAAATTGAACGAACTTGAGCCAAAATAATTATATATGTATCTTTTCCAATTTTTGGAAACTTAAAGTCAATTTTATTTTACGAACACGTAGAATTTCTTTAATTTCCTTGCTCAAGTATGCACATTTTTTTTTTAATTTTTTATTCTTCATAATTTCTGGCTGTGTAGTCAATATTACAACGGAAGTTCATACATGTTAGCACAATACCTTTATGTACATTTGTGTGCTTAGGTATCAGTTCATAATACGTACGAGTATTTTAATGTTTTTTGTGTACAAAAACAAAAAATACGTATGATAGAAAAAAGAAATGTACGTATAGGTTTTTTATTTTTGTACAAATCTACCGGGTTTGGGTAACAACTTTGATATTAATTACAATATCATCCGTTTCAGAAAACATAACTTCATTATTACCGTCATTGTTTATGTATGTAAATACCCAGTGAACATCCCAGCAGCTAAATTTAGAACTAGATACGCTTTGGGACAGTCATATTACCAGTTGTAATGTTACTGGTTAAAAAAGGACAGTCATATTCTTAGTTGTAGCAAGACTAGTAACGATAGTAGTAAAAAAGAACAGTCATATTAATAGTTGTATCGAGACAATAACGATACTAGTCAAAAAAGGACATCATTTTCAGGTATACGACTTGTACATAAAACATATTTTTAGCTGAGTGTTGTGTTTTTCTTCCGACGGGGTTTTTTTGAATTTGGAACGATTTTCCGTCATCCCACGTCAAATTTGGTTTGTAAACAGACCGGTTTCGGCTATGTGCCATCTTCAGTGTTCTATTGAATACAGTATTCAATAGAATACAGTACAGTATTCAATAGAACACTGAAGATGGCACATAGCCGAAACCGGTCTGTTTACAAACCAAATTTGACGTGGGATGACGGAAAATCGTTCCAAATATTTTTAGCTCTTCCAAAAATAAGTAGAAAGTGGCTCAGTGGATAGAGTACTTGACTTGAAATATGAGGAATGTGTGTTCGTACCCCGGTTGAGCCAAAGATTTTTTTAAGAGTTACAAAATCTAAATAAGCAAACTAGTAAGAGCACCAGTTTACAACAACTAGGACTCCAACTGCGATATAACTATATACAAATGAATTAGTTGGGCTTCTATGACTACCTAATGTTAAAATCGATAATTCGATATATGAACTAAGGATAGATGGGCAACTAGTCTGAAGTAAAAAGCAACTAGTATAGTTCTAACTACATACTAGCTACTTTGTCTGCAGGGATATTCTGATCATTTTATATATTACTCTCAAAATTTGCTTTATTTACTCGTTCATACCTAATATGTCATCTAGCAGTGGCTGGACTAATTATTATCAATTTTAGTTTTAAGATTTGAATACTTACCCAGTAAAAAAACTTGCTTCCAATAAAGCAGGTTTCTACTATTATGGAATAAAAGTAGCGCTGACAAACCTGCTGATATCGCTGCTGATTTTTGTATGGCGAGTTCCCGGATTGGAGTACTACATTTTTGTTCACAAAAGCGCTTTTGAAGCGCTGAAAATCATCAACTGTTGCAAAACGTGACCAAGAAACTCAAATAAACCTACTCTTCATTCTCGCTTAAAAACCTGCTTTGGATCAGCACTATAAAATCGGCTTTTTTGTATAGCTAGTGTACGAAGCTTTTATAACGAGTGATTTTTTTGCTATTATCTTTTTGGCAACACTAGTTTTGACAGCTCACGCATGTTTTGTATCTTGTGTCACTGTCAAACATCTTCAGTTTGGTCTATAATTTAATCATGAATCGTCTTACAAACGAACAACGCTTGCAAATTATTGAATTTTATTACCAAAATGCGTGCTCTGTTAAGAAAGTTCATCGCGCGCTTCTTCCATTTTATGGTCAGTTTAATCGACCTACTGAGGCTTCTATTCGGGCTATTGTAAAAAAATTTCGCACCAAATTTACATTGTTGGACATTAAACCACCAACACGTTTACGTAGAGTGCGAACTGAAGAAAATATCACAGCCGTATCGGTCAGTGTTGGTGATGACCGTGAATTATCGATTCGGCGCCGTTCGCAGCAATTGGGCCTCTGTTACTCCACTACGTGGAAAATTTTGCGGAAGGATTTGGGTGTGAAGCCTTATAAGATACAGCTGGTGCAAGAATTGAAGCCAAACGACCTACCACAACGCCAAATTTTTGGTGAATGGGCTCTTGAAAAGTTAGATGAAGATCCACTTTTTTATCGAAGAATTGTGTTCAGCGACGAGGCTCATTTCTGGTTGAATGGATACGTGAACAAGCAAAACTGCCATATTTGGAGTGAAGAGCAGCCAGAAGCATTGCAAGAGCTACCAATGCATCCACAAAAAACAACCGTTTGGTGCGGATTATGGGCTGGCGGCATCATTGGGCCGTATTTCTTCAAAAATGATGCGAATCACAACGTTACTGTGAATGGTGAGCGCTACCGTGCGATGATAACAAACTTTTTTCTGCCCAAAATGGAAGAGCTTGACTTGCATGACATGTGGTTTCAACAAGACGGTGCCACATGCCACACAGCACGCGAAACAATGGACCAATTGAGAGGCGAGTTCGGTGAACAGTTTATTTCACGCTTGGGACCAGTCAATTGGCCGCCCAGATCGTGCGATTTAACGCCTCTAGACTATTTTTTGTGGGGCTATGTTAAGGCTAATGTCTATAGCGACAAGCCCGCTTCGATTGACGCACTGGAAGCCAACATTATTCGTGAGATACCGGCCGAAATGTTGGAAAGAGTATGCCAAAATTGGACTAAGCGGATGGACCATTTGAGGCGCAGCCGCGGCCAACATTTGCATGAAATAATCTTCAAACATTAAATTATATCGACCCAACTATCGATCCAAATAAATATTTCATGCATTTTTCTGAATTTTATGTGTTTTTTTTTACTTTCCGATAGTTCTTATAAAATCACCCATTATAAGTAAAAACGAAATACTTTTCTCGCTTCAAAACCTGCATTGTTGTGACGCTATGAAATCAGCTTCTGAACAAGCTCATATTTTAAAGCGAATTATGAAGCGCTTTATTTCTTTAGTGCTTCAAAAAACATGAAAATTTTTTACAGGGTATTTTTAATTCAATTTACAATTGAAGATTCAATAAATAAATTTAATAGTCGAAAGGGAAATTACTGGTTCATAACAATAAACGCCCTAAAACAATCACTTAAGAGAAGAAAAATATATAAAAAAATCTAGAAAACTAAAATCTTGTCTTTTTGGCTTACCTGCTTTCTTCTCCCCCCTCAAACAAAATAAGGCGTGATATAAAGACAAGTGAAAAAATCACCAGGTAAATTGCGTGTAGGTCATTTACGAGTTCTCAAAAATTCGAAACAGGCAGCACTTGTGCAAAAATGTTGACTGGGTGTGTTCATATACATGTATGTGTGTGTGTATCTATGTGCCCCTCTGACCATTTATGCAAGGTGCGCATTTTCTCCAGATATTTTGTAAACGCAATAAACGTTGTAATAATCATCATAATGATGTTTAAATGTTATAACAATATTTTGTTATAAAGAAATTTATTTTTCTTTTAACTAAAAGAGAAAAACAACAGACACCTAGATACGAATATGATGCAATAATTATAATAGAGCGTATAAAAAAAATTAATTTGATTTTATGCAAATTTCTTTTGTCTTCTATATATTTTCCTCTTCGGATTTTATATCGAATCGATTGTTTATAAATACATGCATGATAATATTTTATGTTTTAATGATTGAAATAATACCGTTATTTTTGTCTGTATATTTTAAAAAAGCATCAAGTTTAGATTTGAATTAGTCATACTTCATTATGTTAGAAATACGTACAGATAAAAACGGTCAGATGATCGATGCGACTGGCGCGTGCTTGGCATAAGCTGGAGTTCCAATTTGCATACACTCTTCACCGTAAATTAAAAAAAAATTATAACGATATCTCTCGAGCCACTTAACCGATGTGGACCAAATTTTGGGGAATTCGACGCAGTTTTTCAAGTCCAAAAAAGATATCCGAATCCTGAAAATCGATTTGGCAAGAAGTTTTTGAGTAATGAATCAAAACTTTTATGGAGATTTTTCGACAAAGATATCTCTCGAACGAATAAACGAACGATTTCAATAAAATTTGCAGCAGTTGACGTTGCTGAGTTGTTGAGTTCAATAGCGGATTATATTTTGGATTTCATCGGTTTATTAGTTTAAAACTTATTTGAAAAAACTTTTTTGGAAACTTTATTTCCGAACTTTAATGAGCCGAACCGAATCGGCTCATTATATCACGAAATCTAAGTGAGGTCAATGTCTTTAGAATGCCGTAAATCTGGTTACGACCGGTAAAGGCATTCACACGCACACATACACACATACATTTTTCACATACGGACATCATCATAAAAGTAGTCAGAATAGATGAACTCAAAACGTCGATATCTGAAGAAAACTCGATTTTAGAAAATCGGGGTGAAATCAGTAACTTCCTATTTTTGATAGCGGGAAGTTAAAAAAATATTGTTTGCCACCTACTTTACAGCAAAGTTTTGATTTGGACTTGGATTAAACACCAAAAAATACTTCCAAAAATACTAATGTGTATTCCCTGAAGTATTTTACTATCCCTGGACCGAATCTGGACCTTATGGGTTAAACTATATAGGGGCCAAAAAGGCCTCTTTTTAGTGGAAAAAGTTAAAATAATACAAATTGAGAAGTTATATTTTTGCCCATAAATTTCAGACGTGGAAAAGTGGTCACTGAAAGTAATCCCTCCATTCAGAGAATGAGTTTTTGCATTGTATTAATGAAATTTGTCATTGAAAATCAGCTAATGAAGCCCTTCATTGGATTAATGAAGAATGTTTCATTGTATTTATGAACTTCATTTGGCCAGCCATGTCATAAACGGAATGAAACTATTTCATTAATTCAAAGAAATAGTTTCATAAATTTTTTTTATAAAAGTAACACACTCAGTCAATTAATGTGCTGTGATGTGCATTGGTATATGTCAATATCAAAAGCTGCCGGTACTGCTCAGTAACAAGTACTATGCATTCACCGCTTTAACAGTCCAACAACAATTAGCACAATCACACCAGTGTAAATCAGAAAAATTAAAAATTACTGAACTTGATAGCTTTGCCTGAAACTAGTCTCGAACACAAGACCTGAGGATTTGTAGCCAACGCGCTAACCACTTCACCTAACAGCACCTTCTTGTTTCTCATCATTTTAAGTACATAAATGAGGTGAGGATGTTTACTAGAGAGATTTACGTGCTCAACATTATGTGATGCTTAGAAAAGAGAAAGACGCATAAATTTTTTTATATTTTATACAATGAAGAATATTACTTTGTATAAATGAAATAATGACCATATTTCTTTCAAATTCAAAAAGATTAGAAAAATAAGAAATAGGAAAGAAACATTTTTGAAATAAATAAATGTTAATTCATTTATGTTTGAAAAATCAAATACATTAAGTTGACAAAAATTGTATGACTTACTTATATTTACAATGAACTATGCAAAACTTATGAAGAGCAGAGATTGAAAGACTTCATGCATGCAATGTAATTGCTCATTATATTAATGAAAAGTTTTAATTATATAATGCAGAACATTTAATGAAACTGTTTTCCTGAATGAATGACTTTTCTTTCAGTGTAAAGAAAATCTAATTAAATTCCTGAACTAGTATTCCAGATTTAGTAGGCCCTGTTGAGCGACAGCTTTAAGAGAAAGCAATTAAGTTAGGAAAAAAGCAAAACAAAATAGCGGGTTCAACTGTTTTGACCACCACTGTATTTCATTTTATAAATAATTGGCCCATTCACAAGCTAGCTGTATCTCTGTATCATGTGTATTTCTGTACTACTTTACAGTAGTGTATATTTGTTGTTGATATTTTGCATATAAAAATAAAATACACAAATACACTTTTACTTCATATGTTTCGAAAAATTCGTATTAAGAGAGACTCTCTCAGAGAGTATTTGTGTGTATTTTGTTCTTCTTTTGTCTATTAATACAAGATACAGGCCGATACAGTAAATATGACCAGGGGTGCCAGATGATTTTGATGAAAAATCGGCATATTTAAAAAAATCGGCATTATCGGCACTTCAATTTAAAAAATCTGAAAAAAAATCGGCAAATTAAAAGTACCAATTTTAAATACAATAGAACATTTTTTTATTAACAAAAAAGATAACAAACCAGAACAATTCAACATTAACTAATGTATACAACATATGTATCATATAACATAAAAATCAATAAAAATAAAAAGAAATTTCATTTGAAATATTTTGGGTTTAAAAATGATTTCTTTGATCAAAAAACTCTTAGTCCGAAATCGGTCAGAAAAACTGCACAAGATACCGAATTCGTATCCGAAGTCGACCAGAAAACGTACCGAAAATCATATGAATGGTTGACAAGAAAGTGGAACTCTTTGTCTGAGAAATTCTAAAATCTTTGCCGAAATATCTAAGAGAATTCTGTACGAATTCCGAAGAATTTTTTGGAAAAATTCGAAACATGTCTGAACAATGTCGCAAAGATGTCTAATAAAACATCAGAAAATATCGGAGAAGAGACGGAGCTAAAATTTTAAATTTATCAGAAATGTCGTATAAAACTCGCCCATTGAATCAGAATGTTATAAAACTTTTTTAAACCTTTTCTGTTGCAAATTTTTCTGCTGCCGATGGCAGCTATCAGAAAACATTTACCCATACTTTATAAGTTTAAAAAATCAAATATTTGTACATAAGCTCTAAAGAGATACATTACAAGTCTGAAAGGAAATTGAATTGCCTTCGGATAATGTGCAGTGATTTTAATCCGAAAATATTTCAGAAAATTTGCAGAAACGTCGTACCAGAAAACTGCCGACTATTCTGTCAAATGTCTGAGGGAATTTTAGGTAACTCGGATGATTATCTGGTAAAGTCTCAGACGTCAGACTATTCTCTTCAATGTCTTAAAAGAAAATAAATTTTCCACCGAAAAAGTGCAGACTAGTCTAGTATTAATTCGATAATTTTTCAGAAAATTTGCAGAAACATCATACCAGAAAACTGCCGACTATTCTGTCAAATGTCTGAGGGAATTTTAGGTAACTCGGATGATTATCTGGTAAAGTCTCAGACGTCAGACTATTCTCTTCAATGTCTTAAAAGAAAATAAATTTTCCACCGAAAAAGTGCAGACTAGTCTAGTATTAATTCGATAATTTTTCAGAAAATTTGCAGAAACATCATACCAGAAAACTGCCGACTATTCTGCCAAATATCTGAGACAGTTTTAGACAAATTGTTTGATTATCTGGTAAAGTCTCAGATTTTAACTGACGTAAAGATATGTCGGCAAAAAATGTTTCCTGGGTAATTGTAAATATACCTAATCCTTTTTCTGTTTAGTAGAAGCGTTGACTTATTAACAGTTGTCTCTTTTAATAGAACAAGTACGCCAGTATTGCCCAAAATTAATCAATTATACTAAAGAAACTAAGCTACCATGTTGTAAGTGTTTATAAAAAAATCGGCACTTTGATCATTTTGAGGAAAAAAATCGGCAAATATGCCAGGCTTGAATATGACTGTTCACAAGGTGTATTTCAAAAGTGTATTTAAATAACCGATAAACAATACTGAGAGAGCTTGTCAATTGGGCAAATAAGTAAAATAATTTAAATTTCAATCAATAAGTTTCAATATTGGGCCATGTCACAGAGTTCAATTCAGTTCGGAAACGGAATTCAATCCACTCCAAGATGTCAAGCCCTAGCTGGGGCATAACCCAGCATACTAACGCCACCAACAGTCTGGACACAGCTGACAAATTTGCGTATTTTAGTTTTCT
This sequence comes from Panzeria rudis, assembly GCA_956483635.1. Classification (NCBI taxonomy): domain Eukaryota; kingdom Metazoa; phylum Arthropoda; class Insecta; order Diptera; family Tachinidae; genus Panzeria; species Panzeria rudis. The sequence goes on along the minus strand of OY101450.1, from coordinate 136,607,815 downwards.
TTCTTAGACACCAGCTGCTGCAAAAATGGGGTAGGTTAAATTCCGTTTCCGAGCGGAATTGAACTCTGTGACATGGCCGATTAAATGCGTTTTTTAATTTGCAAAAAAAGAGCGATTTGTGCGACATATTCACTTTTATTACACTTTTATTCGGTATTTACAACATGATGCTATTTACATATACAAACCCGTATACATAATTACCGGCCATGTTCTGTATTTCATGTGGAATTAAAATTCGCGGAATTATCAAAGCATTGTTGTTGTAAATTAATATTTATAACAACAATGCTTTGATAATTCCACACATTTTAATTCCACATGAAATACAGAACATACCCGTACATGTTCGATCACACCTTAAATATGTCTACCGCATGCAATTTAATTAGTTTTGTTTTTTTAATTGAGCAGTTAACAAACTTTTTAATTGTTGAGATTTTTGCTGGTAAAAGTTTTTTTTATTTTCAATGCTTTAATAAATACTTTGTATTTTTGTAAAATTGAGTACTTATTATTTAATATTATTTAAAATGTATTACATACCTTCAATATTTACCATATCATAACACAAAAATAGCAGCCGTGATTAATTACATATAACATAGAGAGCATAACAAAAGATTCAGAGTGCATACTTGAGACGAACGTGAAACTTGCAACGAAAGTTAACAACATGCATTTTGTTGTGCTAAGTGAATATTAACAAAATATATTCGTATAATTTTAACGAAAATTATTTATGCATAATATGCTCGTGTAAAAAAAAAACAAAAGGTTTTACTTGAATGTTTGGCGGAATTTATGTTATTAATGAAGATCACGAATAATTATGTGTTTGTTTTGTAACATAAAATAAATGTTAATTAAAAAGAAATTGTAGAATATTTTATGTAATTTTAAGTTTTCTATAATGAATTTTTAAATTGTTTTAACATCGATCGTGTTGCTACTTTTCTTTTCATTGAATTTTAATTAGTGTTTTCATTTATTCCAATTTTTTGCTTAAGTCATTTAATTTTTAAATAGCTTTTACATATTAGTTCTACTTTACATAAGTTTTATGTAAATTAGTCGACATAATCATAATTTATTTAGTTCAAACATGCCACCTAAATACCTCACGCAAAAATGATTATTTAATTATGCCTATTTGAAAGCGTGAACATTTAAGCAGCAAGCAGCCGCCAAAAATTCTTAAAATAGAAAATACACTTATGTCATGAAGTAGGCACAGGGTGTGCTCAAATTGTATGAATGAATTTAAAATACACTGGAAACACAGGACACTGCGATCGAAGAAGATATATTGTATACATTGCCAGGTGCTAGAGCACCTCATCTAGACCCACTCTGCTGAGGAATCTCAAGATTGCCAGTGGTTCTAGTGTTGGCAGTTCCCAATCCTCCAATAGGTGCTTGTCCAATTGGCTATATCTTCTGTGGTATAATGCTTCACAGTCCTTCAGAATATGATCTGGAGCTTCGTCCTCATAATCACAGAATCTGCACAGGCTGTTACTCTCAACGCCAAGTCTGTTGAGGTGTTTTCTCAGTCTGCAATGGCCTGTGAGAAAACCTGTGAGCATTGAAGCAGAGGTGTTCCCTGGTATTCTTGATCTCCACCGATATATCTTCCCGGATTTTATACAATCCAAGTCCGCAAAATGCTCCTGGTCCGACCATGGGCGTACTAGCCGCTCTTCTAGCCATTTTAGGCTGCATTTTCGTTTCCTACCACCGCGACGTGTCTAGGAACCCAGCAGAGTGTGACCTTATTCATGCTGCTTAGCTGATTTAGCTTAATGTGGCATTCGCAAGCCAAATTAAAGATAAACTCATATGAGCTGAGTGTTTCGATGGCAGCCTGACTATCCGAGCAGAATAGCTATTTCTCTCCCTCGGTAGCCTCTGTCAAGATTAAATTGTGCGCATCTCTCAATGGCATAGACTTCCGAGTGAAAAATGATAAGAGCTTTTCCCAAGGACTCGTAGCATTTAGTCATTGGTCTTACGACTCCCACACCAGACCCTGCCGGCATTCTGGAGCAATCAGTGTACCACCTGATGGTGTCAGTTCCAAAGGAATATCGGGGTGCCATTTCACCCCATTCACTTCTGTTGGCCAGAACAATTTCAAACCTCTTGTCATAGTCATAAACTTTATTCATCACATCAGTGGGTTGCGCAAGTAGGGTAAACTGTCTTGCAAAGCATAACTTCTCTCATTAGATAATTAGACTGTCCGTGCCTGTTGTGCTTTTTCCCTCCATGCTGATTAATTTTTGACTGGCAGCAGTTTCTATCACAATCGTCAGAGATGTGAGTTCAATGAGGAGCTCCATAGCCGCCGTAGGGCACGTTCTCATAGCGCCTGTTATACAGAGGCATGCTAGCCTCTGTAATTGCTCTAACCGATCTCATAGGCAGCCTAACCCTGTCCGAGGAGGTAACATCACCATAAGTGATGATAGGTCTCACGATCATGGTGTATATCCATCTCAAGATTTTGGGTGTGCAACCCCATGTTTTACCTGCAACAGATCTACAAACCAACAGTGTTTTTGTTGCCTTGTCAACAGTCTCCTCTAAATGATGTCTCCATAACAGCTTTGAGTCGAATATCACTCACAGATACTTGACCTCCGATGAGCTTTCTATTAGCACGCTATCTACTCGAATGTTTTCCATTGAACGACCTGCCATGTATTCATGCTGCCGCGGGCGCAACGGCTCCCTACACAAGATAGTTGATCGGATATAGTTATCAATAATTTTCTCCATCAGTTTAAGCATGAAAGAGGTTAAATTAATGGGTCGAAATGACCTTGGAAGTGTGATATCCCTCCTTCCTATCTTAGGTATAAAGATCATTCTTGCCCTACTCAATACCTGTGGTGTGTAGCCTAGAGCTTCGCTGCTCCTGGTTACCCTCATTAGGTGGGGCATAAGCTCTTTTTTCCCCTTTTGAAGAAGGTGGAAAAAAGAGCCACCCACCCTTGGAGATTTATACGGTTGAAAGGTGCTAATAGCCTGTTCGGTGCATAGTTTCCGTGCAACATCCCAGGATTCTTTGTTTCCTCTAAGTCCTGCAGATGGTTTTGGTGTCGGCTCCTCCATACTTCCCGGAAAATGAGTCGAGAGTAGCAGCAGCGCCTTCTCTCTTTCAATCCTGTTGCAGGTTCTATCTGCCGTTTTGAATGTTACTGATAAATCCACATGGTTTTATATAATCTGGCCGCTGATGGGGTGGTAAACATCTTCTCACAATAGTTCCTAAAACTATTTCTCTTCGTCCTCCGAATTGCGGAGTTGTATACCGTTAGACTTTCGGTGTAGGTCCGCCAGTCTCCAGTACGCTTCGTGTAATTAAACAGCTTTGTGCATTTTTCTCCGGAGGTCTGACAGCTTCGTCATCCACCATTGTGCCTCTTTGTTTCCATTAGATGAGGTAAGGTGGCAGCTAGATTCATATGCTCCAATGATTGCCCCGTTAAACTTATCTAATAGATACTCTGGCTCTAACTGGTGCCTTGGTTCCAATGTTAATGCTGTCCTCCAAATTGACCTTTAGCTACTCCCTGTACAGGTGCCAATCGGTATTTTTCGGATTGCTGGCTAGAAGTGTCGGTTATAATTCTATGATCCGACATTGATGGTTCGTCCGAAACTCTCCAGTTCCTGATTACACTCGCCAAGTAGGCGCTACGTATTGTCAAGTCTAGAACCTCCTCTCTTGTTCTAGTTACAAAAGTGGTGGTGTTCCCCAGATTAAAGATTTCTAGACTATTACTACATAGGAGCTCTAAAAGACTCTCACTTCTATTGTTGATGTTACTGTTCCCCCACATAGTGTGGTGGGAATCAGCATCGCACCCAACCAGCAGCGGTAAGCTGTTTCTGCTGCAGTGTTCCACATGGCGGTGCAGCTCTGTTGGTGGCACGCCCATATCTCTCAAATTGTAGGTTTTAATATTAATTTCGCACCATAGGTATTTTCGATGTTGCCAGATATGCCTATCAAGTGCCTTAGGGTAAGAATCAAAAATTCCAAAAAAGTCAGTGAAATGCATGCAGAATTTCCGATCCGAAAGTAGTGCTAATTTGGGTGATTTCTAATGAAATATAAGAAAATTTATTCATTGGATTTATGAAGCGAAATTCTTTCAATGTAGGGTGTTGATCTGAGCATCACAATGTTCCTAATGGCCTCCGAGTGTATTGGCTAGCATACGGGCAGCCCATCTAATCTAACTTAACCATCTTAATATATCTTAAACTTTACCTTTTCCCCCTGTACTGTCACTCCTTTCTTTACAATTAAAACAAAGTAACCAATTCTGGACTCAAGTGAGCGAACAAAGCTGCTTATCTAAACTAACCATCTAACCTAGTGTCGTTGAATATTTATGACTTGTTTTATTCACTTGATTAAGTTTCTTTTTTTATCTTCTTAAGAAAGTAAATTATGTATGTGAGAACATAAATATTTCTTTGTGAAATAAAACCTGCATCACCCTGTAACAACACATAAATCATCATCACGTTTGTGCTATAATATTCATTAAATTTTTTCGTTTCTTACAAAATTTTGTCATCTGAACAATGTGTACAGATAGATCCCAGATTTTTGTGCCGCATTAACAAATAAAAAAACTACTTTAAAAACCATAGACGCGACAGTTGTTTCACTTAGTAATCAACATGAATTCAACAGTTTCACTTTCGTTTTTGTAATTTTTTTTGTAAATTAAATAAAACAAAAATTTTATATAAATAATTCGCATACAATGTTTTTTTCTTAACTCTAGTGTGTACAGAATTTAAACGAAATTTTATGTTAGTAGAGCAGACAGACGTCAGGCACTTACCACGAGTACTACTAATTATTTACAGTGTATTAACAAATAAATAAATACATAAAGTAAAGCAAATGAAACAATAAAACAATTTAAATATATACGAAATTCATTATTAGTTTTATAACGGCCGAAAAATTTAAATAATTTTATACAAGTGTTTGCTGCGAGAGAAGTGAAAAAAAACAATAAAAATACTCACATCATACAATGAGACAATCTATCAAAATATTTGATAATACTTGTACGTTGCATAGTGGGGCAGAATCAAAATATTGTAGAAATAATTCAGATATTTCGGTATAAAATTTCACATGAACATACCCAGTAAAAAATTTTCATGTTTTTTGAAGCACTAAAGAAATAAAGCGCTTCAGAATTCACTTTAAAATATGAGCTTGTTCAGAAGCTGAGTTCATAGCGTCACAACAATGCAAGTTTTGAAGCGAGAAAAGTATTTGCTTTTTGCTTATACAAAAGCTTTGTACACAAGCTATACAAAAAAGCTGATTTTATAGTGCTGATCCAAAGCAGGTTTTTAACCGAGAATGAAGAGTAAGTTTATTTGAGTTTCTGGGTGCCGTTTTGCAACAGTGTTTTTGGTCGAGTGATTGGTATGTTAGACTTCAAACCTGAAGGTTCTTAGTTCGATACTAGTTGAAGTTAAAATAACAAACAAAAATTCAAAATGGCGTTAACGACGCGAATCCACGTCGAACCATTTTTTTCATATATTTTCAGTTCTAGTGCTGAAAATGTTGATGATTTTCAGCGCTTCAAAAGCGCTTTTGTGAGCGAATTTGTTGTACTCCAATCCGGCAACTCGCCATATAAAAATCAGCAGCGATATCAGCAGGTTTGTCAGCGCTACTTTTATTCCATAATAGTATAAACCTGCTTTAGTGGAAGCAAGTTTTTTACTGGGTAGCAGATGTGTATTCCTAATAGTATTAATTATACGTAGGGTGGTAAATAACATATTAAAGAACAAGAACCAAGTACGAGTTTCTACTTATAAGTCCATTAATTTTAAAATTTTTAAAATAGTAAGGTAGACATATTACACATCAAAGCTTTCAAAACTAAGCGGAACTGGTGCTATGTGGTGTTTTGTGATATAATTAAGCCGACTTTAAAAGAAATAACTAAAATATTATGTTTTTTTTGACATTTGTTAAGGTAGTTTTACAACAAAATTTCTATTGTTTTAGTACTGCCCGTACCTGTTCAATATGCCTTGGCACATCTGACAATTAAAAAATGTCTGACAATTGTCTGCCAATAATCTGACAATGGTAACGCGATGTGTTCACTCGATTGTGAGATGTCTGACAATTTTTTGTCAGCAGGTAGTATTAAAATCGACTGACAATGCCTTTTCTGCGAACGTTGTCAGCCAAAAATTTTCAGTGCAGACGATTGTAAGAACTGTTAGCACATTTTACTTACAATATTGTAAGAACTCACAATCGTCTGTACATAGCTTTACAAACCCTTTATCTCATGTACAGACTTTCAAAACCATTTGAGAATTCAGAAATATGTAAATGATTTTCAAAAATAAGCAAAGTAGGCTTTGAAAATTATACAAAACCCAGCAAATAGAGCAGTGTTGCAAACCCCTCTGGTGTCAAGTAGAGTCATTAAGCTGTTTAAGCTGTTTAGCCATTTTATTAGTTATTTTACTTCGCCGACGGTTCTGCTACAATACCGACGAAGGAGGGTGCTGTGAAGTTCATTAGGATATGTTAGTATTAATCGCTGCTGGTACTGCCAACGTAATCAGTGCTATGCCTTCATCACTTTAACAGTCCAACAACAACCAACACAATAACACCCCAATGCACATGAGAAAAATGCATGACGTTGTTGGCTTGCCTGAAACTAGTCTTGAACTTAAGACCTCAGGGTTTGTAGTCGAACGTGCTAACCACTCAGCCAACAGCACCCTCACATACATACGTTTGCCTCTAGTTGCCACAATTTTTATCCGATTTACATAGATAATACCTTTATGGAAAGCCTTTAAAATTTTCTCCAATCCGGGAACTCGCCATATAAAAATCAGCAGCGATATCAGCAGGTTTGTCAGCGCTACTTTTATTCCATAATAGTAGAAACCTGTTTTAGTGGAAGCAAGTTTTTTACTGGGTAGCAGAGGAGTATTCCTAATAGTATTAAGTATACGTGGGGTGGTAAATAACATATAAAAGATAAGAACCAAGTACGAGTTTCTACTTATAAGTCCATTAATTTTAAAATTTTTAAAAGAGTAAGGTAGACATATTACACATCAAAGTTTTCAAAACTAAGCGGAACTGGTGCTATGTGGTGTTTTGTGATATAAATTTTTTTTTTTAATTAAGCTGACTTTAAAAGAAAAAGAAATAACTAAAATATTATGTATGTAGCAATATGCCAAAAAAATGTTTATTTTTTTCTTCTTCAAGATTTACATACCCAAGTAGTTTTATTGTTTCCGGGACATATTGTGCTACTACAAGTGCCAAATAGTGGCCCTGATTTTCCCGGCATGTGAAATACCGTCCATCGTACTTTTTTTAATCGAATGCGAATTTTGCGCCGTAGTTGTTTTTAATAGTTAATAATATACAATTGTTTTTATTTTTGATAGGTAATTGGCCTTGTTGTCTTCCATTATAAATAAATAATTGATCTTAACTAAAATTTATTTGCTGGCTTTAAGCATTGTCTATATGCAGCATTTCATTGATGCTTCAACAAATCGTCAGTAGACTTCAAACACAATTTTGAACAGTTAAGCCCTGTACAGACGATTGTAAGATCTTACAATATTGTCAGATCTGCCAATGTGCTGACGATGTGCTGACAATAAAAAATTGTCAGCTCAAGGTATATTGTTAGTTCACACGGCTGTAGGTAGCAAAGTTATTAGAAAAGCTTACAATTTATTGGCAGACAGTTGTCTAACATTAAATTTATCTGACAATATTGTCAGTAAAGAAATTGGCAGTTCACACGATTGTCAGATGCAAAAATTGTCAGATCTGTTTTGGTTGACGCTGCCAGATGCATATCATTTAACAGAAATCATCAATTATTTATCATCTGTGCTTCTGTTAACTTTAAAAAGTAAAAATATAAATTATTATTAAACATAAAGAAGCAATTTTAACTATTTTAGCTGCATAATTTTTCTCATTTTAATTTTTCTTTAAAAAATATGTGTGCAGTGCTGCCAATATAAAAAAGTCTCTGACAATGACGCCATTGTCAGATGCAGAAACTTCGCACATCTCAAGGTGTATCTAACAGGTGGGATCACTAGGTCAGCTGACTCGCCTTAATAAACGTCAAACTAAGTAGTGTTGATGAAATGCTCATGATATCACCACTACCTTCAAACTATCAAACACCATATACAGACTTCCTTCTCTGTGGTGTTTGACATTTATTTCAAGAGAAATCTGCGTTGGTAATACTACCCGTTTTTTTTTGACATTTGTTAAGGTAGTTTTACAACAAATTTTCTATTGTTTTAGTACTGCCCGTACCTGTTCAATATGCCTTGGCACATCTGACAATTAAAAAATGTCTGACAATTGTCTGCCAATAATCTGACAATGGTAACGCGATGTGTTCACTCGATTGTGAGATGTCTGAAAATTTTTTGTCAGCAGGTAGTATTAAAATCGACTGACAATGCTTTTTCTGCGAACGTTGTCAGCCAAACATTTTCAGTGCAGAGATTGTAAGAACTGTTTAGCACATTTTACTTACAATATTGTAAGAACTGACAATCGTCTGTACAAAGCTTTACAAACCCTTTATCTTATGTACAGACTTTCAAAACCATTTGAGAATTCAGAAATATGTAAATGATTTTCAGAAATAAGCAAAGTAGGCTTTGAAAATTATACAAAACCCAGCAAATAGAGCAGTGTTGCAAACCCCTCTGGTGTCAAGTAGAGTCATTAAGCTGTTTAAGCTGTTTAGCCATTTTATTAGTTATTTTACTTCGCCGACGGTTCTGCTACAATACCGACGAAGGAGGGTGCTGTGAAGTTCATTAGGATATGTTAGTATTAATCGCTGCCGGTACTGCCAACGTAATCAGTGCTATGCCTTCCTCACTTTAACAGTCCAACAATAACCAACACAATAACACACCAATGCACATGAGAAAAATGCATAACGTTGTTGGCTTGCCTGAAACTAGTCTTGAACTTAAGACCTCAGGGTTTGTAGTCGAACGTGCTAACCACTCAGCCAACAGCACCCTCACATACATACGTTTGCCTCTAGTTGCCACAATTTTTATCCGATTTACATAGATAATACCTTTATGGAAAGCCTTTAAAATTTTCTTTTTCGCTGTTCTATCAGTTGTTTCAAAATTTTGCCGCAAGATGTCACTAATCCAATATTTTTTAGAAAATTTTAAAAATTCTCCACAAAATAAAATTTTTCAAGGTAAAAATATTGCAATAAAATAAGGAATTTATCCTTCTTCGCAAAATTCTTGAACATTGTAAGGCGATATTTTAAGATTTTGGGGGTCAAAACGGCGATTTTCGTGAGGAAGTGAAAAATAACGGTACATTTTTGGATAGCTCAAGTAAAAAAAAATCGTAAAACAAATATTGTTACCGACGGCCCAAGTAATCAATTTCAACAAAAAAAAAATTTTTTTTTCGAAAAGTCATTTTTGACATATTGCGTTAAATACTTACCTTTTTCCAGTCGGTGCCAAGAAGCCAGATGGATATTGGTTGACAATCTATAAATTTATATCTACGTTTTTTTACGCAACTTTTGACCACCAGCTGCGAACAGTTAAGTAGTTAACGCAAATTGTAATATTTTAGTTATTTTTTTACTTTTTAGTGCACATGATTCTCATTTTAAACGTACATTTTGTGTTTTTTTTTCAATGTAATTTATTCAGAAATAAGCGGCAAAAAATTAGTTTGTTCATGCAAAATTAAACTTTTTTTTCAAAAACTCAAAAACAAAATAAGAGGGCAAAAATTTTACATTTTTATCATTTATCAGAAAGCTCGGTATATTAGGAATAAAATAAGCCTGAAATCATTCAAATCGATCGACAAATGTCGATTTTATGCAAAAAGTTTAAATTTTCATATAAGTATACCTCACTAACTATAAAAACATGATTCTTGTAGAACCTTATAAAAACCAAACATTTTTTTAAATCGAGCGAGAACCAAAAAAAAAATTACTAAAATTGAAAAATTATACATGCCCAAAAGGGCCTAATTTGGGAGTTAATAGTTCAACTCCTGAGCAATATAGGAAGCTCATCTTTTTGAAATAAATAAAAATACTCCTCTGCTATGGCCATGTGAAATTTTATACTGATCGGATTATCCGCTTAGAAATGGCTAATTTATTTGCAAAATATTTTAATTCTGTCCCACTGTGCGTTGTACGCGCTCAACACTATATTTTGATAATGATGATAATATTACAAAACTTGTGAAACTAGTTGAGCAAAAAAATTCAAATAATTCACATCAAACAAGCAGACAGACAAGACAGTAGCGATAGTAGCCATCGTCGCAATAGTTCAAGTTTTTCTTTTTTTTTTTTTGTTTGTCGTTAGTTATTCGCGTCAATTGAACTTTACTTTCGTTTTCAATATTCGAAATTCACTCCAAACAACTTTGAAATCAACTAAAATTAAAGAAAAATAAAAATTTTTCAAAAAAAAAAATAAAAAACGGAGAAAAAAAAAGAAATAAAACAAAAATTTGCTTGTACAACAGGTGCAGGCAGCTGCGTGATAAAGTGTGGCCCATGATAATGAAGATGATGGTGATGGAAAAAGTTCAAATACCAGCCAGCAACGTAAGCAATAAATAAAAAGCAGTAGCTTGATTTAAAGTGTTGGTGTTGCTGGTGTTTGTTGCTGTTGTTTGCCAGCAGCAACATTTGCTGTTCGTTGTGCTTTTGCTGTTACTCGCAATGATGATGTCTTCAACTGTTAATAATTTGTATGTAATTCATAGATTAGTTGCAATTATTCATTGAAGAAGAAAGTTTAAAATGTTTTTTTTACTGCTATTTTGTATTAAAAATAATTTAATTTTAAAATTATGCCATTTCATTATTATTAGATACGTGATCACTGATCACATATAACGCATTAATTTTTCCCTCCCACTTTAAAAAAAAACTTTGACATAAAAAAACTATTAAAAAAAACCCAAAAAACTATGTATGTACTAACAAATAAACCAAAAGAGGAGTGCCTTGGCAAAAAAACTCTTGCCTAAGTTTAGTAATACAGATAATACATTTTTTTCAATCATTTACTTACAACATTCAACGTTGTCACAATTGTTATTTATACGAACAAACAGAAAATTGCAAAAAAAATTGCCTGTAATGTAATCATAACTGTGTTTTTGTTAAGTGACATTGATAACCTCACGTTGCACAAAAACATCGTACTACAAACATCGAAACTGTAACAGAGAAACACACATACTAACTTAAATCACACACTTATAAGTTATTATTAAAATGTAGGTTTAATCCAAATATTTCCTTTCCTTTTGTTTTTTTTTTGTTTTTTTTTTGTTATTTTCGCAAAGCGACATGTATTCACGTACAATTTGAGCCAATAAACTTTAAACTCACGTGACAGTGTTTTCAAAGAAAAAGCAATTTAGAGGAGTGGTGGCTTTTATGTGACGCTTACGTCAAATGTGACATCGAAAGCGTAAAGTTAAACTTTTTGACATCCAATATTCTCAGAAAGGTTTCCTAAATAAGACGCGGATTTGGGGGAAGGGAAAATGTTTTTATCATCTACCAGCTTCGTAAAAACTTTAAATATATCTACTACTTCTATTAGAGAAATCTTTAGAAACAACCTCCGCGGGCACGGCTCTATTCCTTGGTGACTAATCACACTTTAATGCTGTGCTTTCTGGGGAAATGGATAATTGGTTTCTCTAGACATTACCTTTAGCCAACTAGGCATAAAAATTATATGTTATTAACCAATCTCTGTAATAACAGAGTCACCGGCGTGCACTACATAAGTATCCAAAGGAAATAGGTTAGCCTATGCGAGTCTGATAGAAAGTGAAAAGGCACCTAAGTCGATAGAAAGTTGTCATCTAGTGGTCCTCTTTCGAGGTTCGACCAGTAATCTTACACTGTTGTCACGGGAACCTATAGCCCCACAGATGCTTACCTTCTAGAGGGTTAAAGAGATGATTATCGCCATTAAGGCATACTTTATTCCTATGGGAATGGATATGCGGACGAAATTCGTTTTACGGTCAACGTGAAGGATGATTATTTACCGGATATTGTTTGAGGTCTCCACTTGCTGGCTGTAGTTGCTTCCAAATGACTGATGCTCGACCAGTGCTAGACTGCTGATGAAAGCCATTGTTCAAGCTTGCTTTTGGAACGATTTTCCGTCATCCCACGTCAAATTTGGTGAGGAGCTTAGCCGATGCAGACGGGTTTAACCAAGAAACAACCAGCAAGTTTTAATGTTGTGTTTTTCTTTCGACGGGGTTTGTTTGAATTTGGAACGATTTTCCGTCATCCCACGTCAAGTTTGGTTGACAAACAGACCGGTTTCGGCTAAGTGTCATCTTCAGTGTTCTATTGAATATTAATTTGAGTATTCAATAAAACACTGAAAATGGCATATAGCCAAAACCGGTCTGTTTGTCAACCAAACTTGACGTGGGATGACGGAAAATCGTCCCAAATTCAAACAAACCCCGTCGAAAGAAAAACACAACATTCAAACTTGCTGGTTGTTTCTTGGTTAAACCCGTCTGCATCGGGTAAGCTCCTGATATAGTAAGAGTTTAGATCGATCAAACACTTTAGCAAGGTGTTTATGCATGGTCGGTATCATCAGAGTTACCAGTTCAGGCTTTCCGATGCTAGATTTAGCCTTTTATTTTGTCTTTTAGCGGCACTGAACTTTGCATGGTGCTAAGAACACCGTCCGGTTCAGCCGTAAGGCAGGTACTGATAGATGTTAATCTTAAACATAATCTTTAAACACTGTATTACTTGTTTGATAGTTCTCCCTCCTCTCAAAGGTTAAGCATCTACCTAAAGATAAAATAAAATCATCTTCGCCAAAAAATTTTATTAAGTCTTGAAATTTGTGGTGAAATGATTCTCAATGACTTTCGACGTGGGTTAAGCCAACAACAATGTGCTGCTGAACATTCCTCAATGTCTGGGAATGTTTTTTCTCTAACGCTGGAGATATTAAATCCTCATTGGATACCAATAGATTGCACCTCCGGCATGAGCGGGTCAGCATTTCCACACACCCACCTACAGCACTCTCCTCACGGGACTGCTGCTATGCATTACTTTGAGGGACTGCTGGCATTCATGTTTTCACTTTATTCCATGCTTTTCACTCCGTTCCGTGCTTTTCTCCCTACTTTTTGCAGCTCTTTGAACCCTGTTACCGTTTTTGCATCAACCTTTTTTCAATATTATTTCAGTTGGTGCATAAAAGTGTTCCGGGTCCTCTTCTAACATAAAGTTTGGACATAGTAGTGAGCTCTCGTGACTGAACTTGTCAAAATATTTTCGGAAGCAGTCGTGGTCGGCAAGAGATTGCGTCATGCAATAATTAGCCTCTTCAGCCCGCCTAGATGATATCCATATCAAAACTAATGGTATAAGCATATGCTTAAACAATGGTATAAACATATGCTTGGGATGTCGATTGGTAACATCCCTGAAACGACGTTTTCGCCTTCTAATATGAAAGGGCATCCCACCAGATGGAGCACTTATTGCAACCTCCGATGGGAATGTGTCTAAGATTTAACAACAGCAACTGCCATGACGGCTAAAGGGGCGCTACTAATCTCAGCACCATTTGAACTTAAGCGTTCACCAACGCAAAATTTGACTCACGCTTGGATTGGAGAATGTGATCATTAAAATAGTTTTTTTTTTGAGAATGAGTGTTAGATTTATGGAAATGAGTTTTCCATCTGTAGATGGTGGCTTAAAATTGTCGAATTATTATTTCTAAATAATTTCGTTAATAAAATATTTTCCTTAAGGCTCGTTTCCGCATACAGCGTAATCGTCGACGAAAACGAAATTCCATACATTAGCAACGAAAAAAAGTACGTTTCAGAGCTTTTTCCCTTGCCAATATATGGAATTTCGTTTCGTTTTCATCGACGATTACGTTGCCTGCGGAAACGAGCCTTCAGTCGGCGTTTACACTATGCGACATTTGTCGCAGCAATTTTTCACGTTTCTTCTTTAAAATTGCATTTACGTTTACATTGTGCCTATTTTTTCGCTGCAATTTTTACAATTTACACACGTATGGATGTTCTTTAGTGAGTACATTGGTTTCCATTCGTCTGTATACATATAAGAGCCGAATAATGTTCGGAACTCTGGCGACAGTATGAGCGACTATGATATAAGCCTACAGTTTATATCAGTTTTATATAACGAATGAGAGAACAAAATTAATTTCAAGAGTAATTGCATACGTGCACACTTTTTTAATTATTTGCACCCGTCTTGCCAACAAAGTAAGAATTGCAGCGACAAAAGTCGCACTTTGTAAACGCAGACTTAAAGAGTGTACTATACTTTACCATTATTTGCTAATTGAATTCTCTTTTCTCTTTTTAGATGTAATTCCAAAGCATCATATTTACCACGACAGAGTCTGGAGAAACAGACCAGTTCGGATCCTGATCATGGCAGCTATAAAATGACACTACACTCCAATGAAGATTTGGTCACAACAACCAAAACTTCTTACGACATACTGGGGCAGACACCTAAGTTGCCCAACAATTTGCCAGATGTTTTACCGTTGGGCGCCAAACTACAACCCTCATCAAATACCAGCTTAAACTCAACGCCCTCGCTAAGATATGGCTCCAACAATAATGTATCATCAAATTCACCAACTTCACCACAAACATATACAACATATGGCCAGCAACAGCAGGCACAGCAGCAACAACAACAACAACGTTATTCAACACCAGTACTTAACACATTTAATTTGTCCTCAAATTTTACCCGATCTCAATCGTTTGATACCAATGTTCACAATGCTATGACTCAAAGTCCTACAAAATATATGACCCAGTCTTCTTTAGATCTTAAAAAACCTCTCAACAGTTTAGAAACTACAATTGAAGAGCAGCCCAACTTATTAGATGCCACAAACTTGAAGGCTCACAATTCATCCCGCTCTTCATTGAGCTCTCTATCGGAGAGTTGTAATAGCCGCCACGAGGATAGACTTAATGTAAGCCTAAATGCCAGTAGTGTAAGCAGTGCAACGAGTACGGAAACGATTCAAAATAATTCTATATTTAGAGCCGAATTAGTGAATACTACGTTTGCCAATAATGCCAGTAATAATAACAATAAGAAGTCAGTGGCCAGACAAGAATCCTTAAGGGAAAATATTGAAAAGATAACACAGTTACAATCTCAGCTAATGTCGGCCCATATAACGGATAATGCTTATATGGTGGGTGGTTATGCCTCACAGTTAATGCCTCAAAGTAACTCAAATAAAACCTCACAAGCAAATGTGATTGATGTACCAAAAAGTCAAGAACCAATGAAACTTGGTCTAGAAGAAAAACTATATACAGATAAGGAAACAGAAAGTTTACCAACTATTCCTTTGACACCGCCACCGACAGCAGAGCAAGACTTAATAGTTAAATCTTCGGCCACTAATGCAAATAACTGCAGTGTCAAATCACCAAAGATTTTAGAGAAAGAACATAATGCTGACAGTAGTAGTATACTAGCCCAATTAGACTCTAGTACCGACAGTTTGAAATTAGTACAACGTAGTGAAATTATCTTGAGAGTTAATGCCAGTACCGTTGAAACTGCCTCACAAACCGATGACATTACCGATAGTGAACTTAAGAGCTTAGCCGAAGTGGTGAATACTAAGGAAACCGAAACACCAACTCGCATAACTCTACAACCTCGCCAGCGCCTGCCCATCGAAGATGATTGTGACAAATTGTCTAAAGAATTGGCTGATATGTTGATGCCCAATGATGCCCTTATTCATATTTTATGTCCACCCGGCTCTAAAACAGTAGCCGATTATATTACCAATCTCTATAATCCCAATGTACCTTTAAGACCCACCAAACGTGATGTGGGCACCTCAACACTTACTCGAAGTGGTAAAAATAAGGAAGATCAGGAATCAAATGAAAAAATAACCGTAGAATTGAAACTAAGTGAACTCGAACAAACGCCAGAAAATTGTGATATTTTAAAGAATAAAGTGGTAAGTTTGTCTGGTGTTTCTGTTGTTTTGGAAAAAAAAGGTGTTGGAATAAGTTAATGAATTGAATTCTCTTTTCTACTTTCAGGATGACTTAATTAAAAACTTAAATAATAAAGTATGCATCTTAACTAAAGAACAATCTTGCATAGATGAAGAATCTGCCATCAATGATGAACTGGGTGATTGCCTATTAAATAAACTGAATGATAAGATTAGACCGATTGAGGCCTCCAAGTGTCGTACATATATCTCAGACATTGGCCATATTACCGGTTTATTGCTATCGCTGTCAGAACGTCTTGCTAGAGCAGAAAATAATTTAACAACAGTCGAGGAAAATAACTCAGAAAAGGTAAGTGGTTTACAAAAAGTTATTAGTGAAGTGTGAAGAAATACTTCGCGAACGATCTTAAATTATGTACCGCTGCTGATCTAGCAAGATGTTGAAGTAACAAATCAATAAGGTACGAGTAAGGTTCCAAGTCATCCTTTTGCAATTCTATAAGAGATTTTTAGTTCGCAACTTTCTTGACACATTGATGATCCAAGAAGAACAACATCCGTTTAAGAATTGTTGTTATTTTAAAAAGCTGTTTAATTCAAATGGTTCTCCCATCCATTTTGTTTTTAATATGAAACAATATATTTTCTCTAGCTAATCGATCCACATCTGTATTTGCCTGACCTCACCTGAGAAATCTCCCACTTTTAAAAAAAAACATCATAAATTTCGTAATATTTTTAACCAGAAAATAATCGGACACGAGACGATATTCCAAGTATAAATAAGATTTAAATTTACATCGGGGCCACCTGAAATTTAGCTAAAGACATGGGCGCATAATCATAGCCAAACCAAAGTATGTATAATTTAGGAGTTTAAAATCAGTATTTTGTATGGCAATACCGGTTTTAAATTCGTAAAGTATACTTTGCTTAGGACTATGATTATGCGCCATGAAATATACATGAACACTGGCGACTGAGTACATATTGCTAATTTCTAAAATAACATTATGTTCAGCCGTAATTTTCCTTAATGCTTCGAATATTGTCTCATGTCCGATTCTTTCTGGCTAAAAATATTACGAGCTTTATCCTAATTAATAACTTTGGATACAAACCAATTATGAGCGTTGCCAACTCGGTGCTTTTAGCACTGTTTTTATTGCTTTTTTAAACTTTCGACGTGGAAAATTTTCGAGTTGGTGTTCGGTGCTTTTATTTTTAGTTTTTAGTGCTTTTTTACTTTTTTCGGTGTCACAATTTTTGTAAGTACATATAAATTTAAAATCAGTCGAGATTTACAAGACGCGAAAAGTTGTTCACACTTTAGTTTTAGCCTAGTTTGTCGCTGTCTGGACCTAACGTGCACATTTTTGCAGATCATATTCTAAAAACTAACTCGACATTTATTTACATATCAAGTTTCAAGTTTACCTGAACAGAAAATCATAAGTTTCACATGTCCAATTTACACTGGTATCAACTCGACCAAGGTAGATCTATAAGGTATACTTATCGGCGAATTGATACAATAAAGCAACTTATTTTGTGAATTTTGGTGTCAAAAAATTTATGAGAAAAAAAATCAAAGCAAATATTAAAATGTGAGTGTATGTATTGGTAAAATATACTAAAATTTGACATTATAATTACCGAACAAATGGGCTGATGCACACACCTTATATACCGACCTTGAGCGCGATATTACAAAAGGAATGTATAGATATTTGATATTAAAAATTTTTCTAAAATATATTAACTTTACCAATTCGCTTATAAACAAGAACTACCTTTAACCACTGTAAAGTTACAAGGATTAACTTTAACCATTATAAAGTTGTTACAAACAAACCCCTCTGCTTGCATGCCGTCAAGTCGCTAATATTTTCCCAACTAGATCAGGAATGTCAGCGGAGGTAAGACCTGATAATTCTGGTGCAAGCAAAGGTTTTTGTGATATGACGCCCAACGTGGTGCCCGAGTTTAATTTTGCATGTGAAGTTGACTGAACAAAATAATACTATGATTGCACCGACTTAAAATCAACTAAACTTAAGTAAATTACTTCGAAGTTTGTCCACCAAGCTTCCCTGCTGAAAATTTGGTGACAAATGATCCAAAAGTATTCGTTCTATGACTTGAGAAAATGAGACTGGTACCAAAAATAAGAAGTAGTGAATGGTGAAAAAAGACATATTGTGTAAATGGTGACATATTAAGCATTTTCAGTCAATTTATTTGGAACTCCGGCTAGTATTGTAGTAAACGGCACTGAACAAATTCGATGCACCTGGGTCAAGGTCTATCACATAGTATCTATATAATATTAATTGTCTCCCTTCAATGAGAGCTTAACTGGTATTTATAACATTGAAATATAAGTTCCGCTGTGTTCGAGTGGGTAGTGTACTAGCCTGTCATGCCGGAGGTTGTCGGTTCGAATCCTATCAAAGACACCGCTTAAAAATAAAATACAATTTCTACTTGGATTTGTAACAACAATAAAAATTAATTAATCGATAATTACAGCTGAATTTTGGAATAATATTTATATATAATCTATATTATTCTACACCGATTGGGACTCTACAGGATAGCGCAGAGACAAGTTACAAGGTGCATACAAAGTGTCAATTAACCCCATCCTAGGCCATCCCCATGTAAAAGTGGCTGGTCCGCTTCATAGGAAGTGTTAGAACTTGGACTGGTCCCTACCACATGGGGACCGATCACGTGACTTGTTTTGTTTCGGTTCCATTTACCGTAGGGTTGTAACTGATTTGGTTTTCGAATTTTCTAAAGTGTGGACTGGAGCTAGAATTACACTTTTTTCGTGTACAGTTTGTCATTTAATAAATTAATTAAATACTCTTCAATGTATTTTTTTCGAAATTGTCAATCACTATTGATGGATGATACAGGAGTACAGTTTGTAATTTTAAAAGCATAGATAAATCGAGTTCGAAAAATAATATTTTCGACATGAGGTGATTTGGCCGTATGACAAATACTTGATAAACCATTTATAAATCAATATAATTTGCTCAAATCAACATGACTTGAAGAAAACATGCCAGTAGAAACATAGTAAAAATTTATAATTTTCAAACTAGCTTTTTACTGTCACACAGGCAAGTCTTTTTATATTAGTTTTTGTTTGCATTGAATTATAAATTAAAAAAATATTTTTAAATTTAGTACTTTTTTGAACAATTACGCACTTGTTTCGAATTTAGTGCTTTTCTTAAATTTCAAAGTTGTCAACACTGCTAATTAAGTTCGAAAATAGTCACATTAAAAAACATCGCATAGTCCTGGATAGAATTAAGCGGTAGGAACATGGTCCTCTTGTATATTCCAAAAGCTTAAGATGGCTTTCAGATGGATTAAAAATTAATTCAGGAGTGCCGCAAGGCTTCATTCTTTCTCGTAACGTATTCCTTGTTTGCCTTAATTATTTTCTCTGTGAAACTTCCAATCATATATGTATACTCTTTTGCAGATGACACCAGCTTCTGTCATTCATATTCATTAAATAATAGGCCAAGCTTGTCGGAGATTGGGATTAGTAGGCAACTCATGAATGATACACTTCATCGCGATCTTGTAAGAATCTCCGAACTTATTAAGGAATCAGGAGATCCTAATGTCCTTGGCATGAAAATTCAGTATGACGTTCGATGGACCGATCACATCTTTCAAGTCTTAAGAGAAGAATAATACAAATGCTTCTTGTTTTTAAGATTGTGTAATAGATACTTCATATGATCTCCTCAATGTTTATACCATCTATATTCTACTGAAAATAGAATAACATTTTATAGATGGGCCGATGCTTTGGAGCACCAGGAGAGAATAAAGCTCATCGGTGACAGTATGGTAGCCAGCTTTATTGATTCAATACAGCATCGTCGCAATGTGTGCTTCACTGTTTTATCGATACTACAATAGAATGCGCTCTAATGAAATCAGATAACTCATTCCCGACATCCACTCTATTTTGTGCACAACACGTTCTTCATTAAGAGTCCCTCCAATTGTGGTAAATATCAATCGTACCCATTCGCTGTGATTTGTATTGTTTTGTAATAGTGGCAGAAGGCGTGTTTTTCTTTCCGAACTTTTATGTTCAGACTAAATTATCCGGGCTTTTCCAAACTCTGCTCAGTCTTTCATTATGGTTGGGATTAACTAAAGGTCTGTGATTGAAAAGATCCATTAGGTATCCGGGTCATTGGACCAGATCGGTTTACTATTACCGCCATTACATAGCGCTCTAATCATACCGACACAACTGCAATTGGTTTGTGGTCCTTTGAGCTTGATTTTCGTTGGAACAACTTGAAAATCACTATTGGTCATACTGAATTCTGTATAGCTTAGAAATAGTTTAATAACCCACGTTTTCCCATTAATTCTATTTTTCTCTCCAACAAATAATTTCCAATTTCTCTTGTTTCTTTACAGAAATCTCTTGAAAGTAAACGTGATCGTTTATTGGAACAATTAACAGAAGCAAAGCATCTCAAACAAGATATTGATCGTCGTGGCATTAGTGTCGTCAATTTGCTGGAAAAGAATTTAAGCTCAGACGAGTTTGCCGATTTTGAATATTTCATCAATATGAAAGCTAAACTTATAACAGATGGTCGTGATATTGCTGATAAAATCAAAATGGGAGAAGAAATCATAACAGCTCTCAGTGATACATTAATACAAAGTGATTGTTAATTGAACTACCGCCCTCCTCCACAAAAAGGAGAGAAAAAGTCCTACTTAAAATTAGGAGAAAAGAAAGAGAAATTACTTAATTAAGAAAAAAAATCAAACAAGTGTGATAAAACATACGAAAACAATTAATTAAATAAGACTAAGAACAATAAGTTTTTGACCTTTTGTAGCTCTGAAATAATTTCCTTACTTTCATTTAGCAAGCTGAGAGTATCAAGAGAGATTAGCAGAGCTAAAGGGAGAAAAACTTTTCAAAATGTTAATAAACTTGGCAAAAAACGCACAGAGGTCAATTTACGGCAATTTTAACTTTAAGCTTACAACTTATTACTATATAATTTTATTAAATATGGTGCTTTTCTTTAGTTTATATCCTTGCAAAAGTAGAAGAAAACTATACAAAGCACTTGTGTATTAAAAGAAAAATCCTATTAAAAAAAAAAGAGCGCTTACTTCGTTGTTTATTTTAAGTCTAATTTCAGAACAAAACAAAAAAATTTATTGTTTAAAACTCTCATTTGTTTTTAGAGTAACAAAATTTTAAAATTCATAAATTGCGTGTGCTTTTTTTGTTTGATATTTTTTGTTTTTTAGCAATGCTTTGTGATTTAAAATATGATTTTATTTAACTGTCCTTTTAAATTTAAATTATCCTTAACATTTTTATTTCAAGTTGAACTCTTTTGTTCTACAATTGTTTTCCTTTTAACGTATTATGTACTTGGAACTTAATTTTAATATATATTAATTTAAAAAATTTTTCAGCAATGATCGAATTGAAAAAGAAATATTTCTTTTTAAATGCATGTGTTATATAGTACGAGTATGTTATACTTTTAAACTTAACTTATTTTAAGTCAGTTATTTGTTCCCTTTTTTTAATTTTCACTTTATATTCAAAATATTTGTATTGTGTATTTAAATTTAGATTTTATGCAATTTTTAATAAGCAAACTAAATGTTTGCGAATATTATATTATCTATATAATTAAATAAAAATTAAATATTCTTATATATAAATGTATTTACTTATTAAATTAGATTTTATAAAAATAAAAATGAAGTTAACAAATTAAAAGAGATTTTTTTGATTTTAAATAAGCGTTTGTCAAAGCAGATCTAACCAGGTAAACCGAGTAAGTCAGCTAAATTACTCCACCTGTCAAACTCGATACGAAAAATAGAAAATGTGTACCCGAACTATCAAAGTGCTTTCCATAAACATTTTATTATGTACATATTTCGAACAAAAATTACAATGTATGATTAAAAGTTAACATGCGACTTTAATGGGAAGTTCGACATACAAAGCTTGGAGTTAAAGTCCACGTTAACTCTTAATCGTACATTGTGAAAAGGGAAGTTAATTGAATAGGAAAACAAGCATTTTTGAAATAGCACACAGTAGCGCCTAACGCATAAATAATGGTAAAAAATCAGTATTTATTTCAACTTACCTTAAAAATAGTATTTATGAAAATTTTATTCACAATTATTAAGCCGTTACTTTTATCTAAAAGCTAAACTTTACATTTTTCTTCGATCTTCTCATCACTACTTTTAACAACAGTCATTTAAAATCACAGACATAAGGAGAATAACAGAAAAATGTTAAATACTCTTCACTGCATTAACAACACTAACATAATTTTACAAATGGTGCAACAACAATCACAGCAAATAAACAAAAATTACTTTGCATGCATTTTTCAGTACAGTAACCTGAACAAATTTATTAGCAAATTATGAAAACTAATAGTTGAATTTTATATATATGCTTCATTTATGGCATTTACAGCATATTTTAACATTTCAATATTGAATTTTATAACCCGGGAAATTTATCACGACCGAACTCTTGAAATTTAATATAATACTAGTCGTAAGCACTGTTGCCAGAAATGCATTATTCAGATTTTAGCCCTCCAATAAGGCGAAATACAGATTCGAAGATTTTTGACCTAAAAACTCAGATTTTTAATCTCTAATAAAGGGTGATCGGGAATAAGAGGCGAACGTTTTGTTCACGTGAAATATTTCCCATGAACAAAAATGGGTGGAAAAAAACGATCAAAATAGTACACTAACACAACAACAATGCTAAAGTGGCAATCAAAATTTTAGGGAAAGGGAATACATTTAACGTGAACTTTTATTCGCGATAAGGGTGATTATGTCAACTTTTTTCACTTTTTTTCTTAAATTGCTACTACCTTTCGTTTCTTTTACGTAAAAACGAAAATACCAACCAATATTTTCCAAAATTTTCTAAAGAAAACGAAAAATATGATTTGGACGCGGAGCTTAGAGCGTAAATTTTTGATTTTTAAAGAAAATATGCAAACAAAAGTTTATGGAAAATAATATATGAAACAAATCAAAGTAATTCTGATTATGCTTTTCAAACTTTAAGTTTATACAACATACAATGCTTTTACTACATTCATCGAAGGAATTTTTAGTTAGGTTAAGTTGAATAAAACAAAAGTTCAAAGTCGTTTGGAGCCTGAATCGTAAGTAGGTGTTTTGTATGCATATTATTGCCTAAAACTTAAATTCCCACTGTTTTGACATACTGTTATCTCCAGATATGCTAGAAAGAATGTAGCGGATTCTATAAATATTCGATACATTCTAAATTAAATTAAATGCCATTATACTTAATGAGATTTTAAATAATTTTCTTCACAGGGCTAAATTTACACGATAAAATATTTCATAAAATTTTTATTTGGAATTTGGAGGTAGGGATGGTGGGTGGAAAAAATTCTCTGAAATAAAATTGCAGATAGTTTTTGTCAAATTTCTTCACTCCATTTGTTCTTCTACTCCAGCAATGAGCAACTAAAAAATGTTTCATGAAATATTTCATCGTGTAAATTAAGTCTACATAGAATTTGTTTTATTTCATTGTCGATGTTTATGTTTTTTATGAAAAAATATATGTTCACATCTGTATGTATTTAAGTTTCATGAATAAATTGGTAATTTGCTTAAATAATACAAAAAAAATTGGTATAAAAAGTGGTTTTGAAGATTTTGAAAATAAAATGCAGATTTTTCCGATTTTTTTCCTGAAAAATTTTTAAATTTTGCAAATTTTATCCTTAAAAATGCTGGCAGCACTAGTCGTAAGTGATGCTAATTATATGATTTTATTATGAAAAATTAGTTATTTCGTGTGGCTAAAGAAAATTTTCTCATTACATTTTATTTCTACACTATCACATTCCAAATAAAACGTAACATAAATAATTTGCAATAAAGCAAATTTTTTCGTTCTTCTTTTTAAGTGAATTTGCGTGAATGAAAACAAATTTCTCTATACAACTATTTTTCCGTGTAGAAATAAATGCAAAATTTCGAACTGCATACTAGGCTTTATAGACGTATCAGGGATGGGAAATGAGATTTTAAAATTGTACCTCTTGCTGCGTGCTTTTATTGTACCAAAATAGATTTTTAAAGCCAGAAATGTGTATTAAGTACTGAAAATAGATGACTTTTCTATACATATATACATACATATGTGCCAAAAAGGAAACTATGCTTAAGTCCGATTTAGCTGTTGCAATTTCTAATCGAAAGTCGTTATTGGATGGTAGAACGATATACTCTCAATAAAGTTCCGATAAATTTACCTACACTACAATGCAAATAAATTAATAAAAATTTATTGTTTTCTTACTTTAATATGTATCATGATCAGTAAGAGCTTGAAATTATTTAGACTACGTTATGTGAGCTAATCTTATTTAACCACTTTAAATATTCCTTCTTTCAAGTCAAAGTTTATTTTCAATACTTCGCAAAATTAAAATTTCATTTATATAAAAAGTCGCATATGTACAGTGCACAAGACGGATAAAGTATTTTATCAAAATAAAAGGCTACAATAAGGACATTTTCTAAAAAATAGATAAATTATTAATTGTACTATATAAGCCATTGATGTACTATAGTAATTTTACCAAAAACTGTACAGTTGCACGAAGCCGATATTATTCGATTATCGGCGGCGGCTTACCCAAAAAGTAACCAGTGGCGGCTAAGCGCCGACTGTAAGTCGAAAATTTTCCTCGGCAGCAGCTGAATGCAAAGTGTCGGCTGTCGACTGGCTCACGTAGCATGTATATCTAGCAAAAAAAATGTTTAATATATTATATATTTCTGACAAGCATTATCTAGTTTTTTGTTGCATTTACACCAAACTTATATTATTTGATAATCCCTTGTCGGCTGAGTCGTGCGCCGATCACAGCCGCACACATCGGCGGCGGCGCAATTTGAAAACAAAATTCGGCGGCGGCTGTTAAGCCGGCTATGCGCCGAACGGCTTCGTGGTCTGGTCATACATGCAATACAATGATGAATCGCCAAAAAAACAATGGCTCATATGACAAACAAAACAAGAAGTAAGAATTGAAGAATATTAATTCAAACAGAGTACGAAGCCTAATAATCATATAATTAGCTGTCGCCGATTTTCAGGAATCGCTTACAGCCAACTCACACGATAATATTTTGGACGTCACTTTTTCTTTTAGGCGAACGGTGTAGAGAAGAAAGCGGGGTAGAAAAAAACCTCGATTTCTGTTTTCATGGTTTTTTTTTCAATTCCTTTTTAACTCTTTTTAATTCTATTGGTATTGTCCGTGATACAATAATATAGCTATCACCACGACGAGAACAAATACAACACCAGAAAACACATGTATTTTGTTGGTAGAAACACACCAGAAATGTGTCAAAATTGTCTGTGTGTTGCACACATTCATAATCTCCCTCAAATTTACTAACACATGCCCGTTGTTGATAGAAACATACCAGAAATATGTCAAAATCTATTTTCTGTGTGACGCACACATTCTCAAATTTAGTAAAACAGCTGATCTCGTAGTGGTACCTGTTCAATCTACCTTGATATTGTCTCTCATTTTCTCTCTCTTATCTGATTGCGTTAACGTTTTGTTGTTGTGAATGAGTAAATATAGTGAAATTTGAGAGTAATATATAAAAATGACATGCAACTAAAAATCATGGTATGAACTCAAAAGGATTTTGGTAGCAACTTCAAAAGCGAATTGAGAAAAATAGACGTCATAAATTTCACGGTGTGAATTGAGTGGTACAAGATGAAAATATTAAATATAAAAGTTGGCAGCAACCCATATTTTCCGAGTTATGGTACTCTGAAGTTTTCATATAAAACTGTGATAATACGTTATATTTTCCAACATTCAATATTGGCATTGCACAGTGGTTTGTTGCAAAAAAAAAATGGAAATAATTCAGTATCTTCGTAACTGCTTAAGGCAGTGACATTAACTTTTACACGGTTATAGCTGAGGTGTTGTCCGTCTTAAGTTTGAATTTGCGGTGCTGGCTCTTTCGAGAGAGGCTCCAGGGGTTCCGAAAATTGGTAACCTCGGGTATGTCAAGCTTTAAAAAGTCGCTAAAATGACATTTCTTGTCCGATTTGCAAACCCTTTCCCATTTTGGAATCTGCTATCAAAGGCCTACATTTGCCTTACTTACGGTTTGAATTTCTCTCTGATATTTCAAAAGTTACGGGCCTTGCAAAAAAAAATTTTTGCGAATTTGGCGATCTTATTCTGGTATTTTTTGAACTGTGAAGTAGTCTTAATTCGCAAAATTATACCAAACTTTGAATAATAATCTGCACAATTCAACAAAAATATTCCAATTTACCGAATCAATTTATCTTAATGGAGTGAGAAATGGCAGCGTTTCAATTTTACACTTAAAAAAATTGATTTTTTGTAAATTTTTTTGTCAAAAAGTTACTATCAGTATTATGATTATACAAAATAAGTTTCTTCAAAGACCTTTACCAAATTAACATGATTTGAATAGAGGACAGCAAAACCAAGCTAACAAGCTAACAAGCTAAAAAGCTAAGCTCTATATGTAATAGTTCGCCCACAGTAACCACTAGAATATGATCATTTTTAAAAATATTTTTCATGTTTGCATGAGTGGTTCAAAAATTGCAAAGCAAACTTCTCAGCCGGAATTTTAAAGCTGTATTTGATAGCAACTTTTCGTATGTGGCGATAATGGGCCCCGCGACTAGTATAGTCAGGAGAGGAAAAATACCGAAAATAGTCAGATTTTCATATGACTTTTTGCTATAACTAAAACAAACTTACTTTGAATTGTATTTGGTCCAAGGTTCTTACTGTTTTTTATTAGTAACTATACCATCTTAAAACGCTGAAAATTTTATAGCGGTATTAACGAAAAACCTTAAATTTTACTAAATTTTTGATATTTTTCCTTAAGTGCCCACAAATTTTACGAAACTCTAAAAACAAATAAAAAAATCTTAATCTAGAGGGGTCTACCCTTAATATTATATAAAATGTTTCAAACAAAAGTCTAATACGTTGCCTGTTATAGCGCGTACAATGTACACACTTATTTAATAATTTGCTGGTTTCCAGCAGAATTATAAAATTACAGTTTGTTAAACGTGGCGTATGATTGATATTAATTCAGTTAAGAAAAAATATAAAAAAATTGATTTTTAATTATTGAACATATGTAGCGTAAAAATATGAATTTGGTCTTGTGGTCTTAATTTTCTTTGCGTGATATATAGAAAATATTCACGCTATAGTCCAATTAGCAATATAAGCACATTTGGCATACATATATGCCATCTGTCGTGGTTCACAAAGAGAGAAATTCATACATACAATTTGCTTTATATTCACAATCGAAAAGATATACTAAATTGTTTAGTTATTGAAGCCACAAACCATTAAAAAATTACTATGAAAGCATTGAATCGTTTAGTATTCCTGCCGCCAACTCTTCACTAGAAGAAAATATTACTTTTAGGGACATTATTATTACTTGTCATTAGCTAAAGTTAAGATGTTATTGGACAGATAACTCGTTTTTTCATTATTATAAGGGCAATTATTATAACTTGTCAATAGCTAAAGTTAAGATGTTATCGGACAGATAACTCGTTTCTCTTTATTATAAGTAGACTTTAGGCAAAATCTTCTTGTGTTTAAATTTAATGTGAGGTTTATGCTATTGGAGCTGCCATAGCTTTTGAAAGTATTCAAATAAAAGAAACATTGAAACAATTTTCGAGCATAGTTTTAGGAGGAAAAATAAACATTTTTTTTCCTTTGCTGTGTATATTAAAAGTATTTTAAAGTGACGCCTAAAGGTAGTAATCGATGTTTGCTCTGGTATTGCCATAGTTTGAAATAAATTAAATTTTATTTTACAGGGAAGTTGTAATAACGAAAATAGTTGCAGGTCACTGTATTCCTCATTTTAGCTATGGTTAACTTTTACAAATGCGTACTTTACAGGCAAGTTGT
This sequence comes from Panzeria rudis, assembly GCA_956483635.1. Taxonomy (NCBI): domain Eukaryota; kingdom Metazoa; phylum Arthropoda; class Insecta; order Diptera; family Tachinidae; genus Panzeria; species Panzeria rudis. The sequence goes on along the minus strand of OY101450.1, from coordinate 136,579,535 downwards.
AATAACGGGCCTTAGTCTTTTGTGCCAGGGATGAAATACCTTGTTATTAACTTTTGTATGCGAATTTAGTGGTATGCCGCCGAACGGCATATATGAAAATTAGGCTAATAGTAACATTAGGAATATAGTCCATAATTTGCGTGCAACTAAAGGTTGTGACTATAAGCGAAAAGTAATGTATATGTTTTCATATGACGTCTTTTTATATATTTCGGGAATTTGCTGTTTTGCAAAAATAAATTTAAAAAAATATAGCAAAAGTGACAGCAGATTACTTGGCAATAATTGCAAAAGCAATCAATGGGCAATGGATTGCCACTTATGGCAATCTTAAGTCCACATGTCTCAAATATTATGGAGCAATGCAATCAAATATTGCTACGTGGAGACGGCACGTTATCTTTTAGCTGCCGTCGATTATTTCAATATTAAGGCGCCGGCAATCGTTATTTAATATCGCCTTCGCCTTATGACGAGAAATGAAAAAAAGTGACCTAAAATTATATTTAAAATCCAGGAGAATTGATTAAAATATTATCAATGTTAATTAGTTTCCAATAAGAACCACGATTTGCAATACTTTATTAATCTGTAGTACTCCATTATATGGACTCTATTTTTGCAATCATATTGGATTCTCTTGGAATGAAATTAGCAAAAAGTGTGCGCCGCTAGTTTGATGTACATATGTACTAGTAAATTAAACAAACAAGAACAACTATCACAGCAATATTTGTTTAATTATCTATTCGTGGTGAAGACATTGTACAAACAGATGGACTTAGGAATTGAAAGGATTAAATGCCTGTGACGAAAAAGTTTATAAATTATTAAAACTATTTTGTACTAAATGTTGGTGTAGTCCACCCAGACTGAAAGCCAGGGCTCCCTTTAGGGAAAGTATTTCGTAGAAGCTTTGATATGTTTAAAAATATTTATCGTTCTACTAATTTAGTACGTCAAACAACACAGAATAAGGCTACAAAGGGAGTGACTTCTCAGAACTTAAACAATAACAACAGCAGCTCGTTATCAGCACCTTCTTGTGAACAAAATACAAGTTTAACATCACGTCTTCTAGCTACATCAGCCCCATCTACAACAACCGTAACAACAACACCTACTCTTAGACGTAGCAAATCACAGAGTCAATTTACGTAAGCAAAAATCTAAACAATTTTCTAAACGGCTTCATCTTGCATTTATTTTAAATTAAAACAAAACTATGCTTAGAATTATAAACTCAGAATTTACATATATTCACACAAATACTTTATGCACATTGTTAGTTAGTCTTTTAAAGCAATCTTTCCGTGGTATATTATTTAATTTAGTTTACTTCCACGCAATTCACGTTTTCGAGCCATGTCAACTGAAGCATCTGGTAGTTCGCCAGCTAAATCCAAATATACCAATCGTTTGGCCCAAGAAAGATCTCCTTATCTGCTGCAACATGCTCATAATCCGGTCGATTGGTATCCATGGGGTGAAGAAGCCATTGAAAAGGCTAGAAGTGAAAACAAATTAATCTTCCTTTCCGTGGGCTATTCAACTTGTCATTGGTGTCACGTTATGGAGCATGAATCGTTTGAAAATGAAGAAGTTGCTGCCATTATGAATCAACATTTTGTCAACATTAAAGTGGATCGTGAAGAAAGGCCTGATATTGATCGCATTTATATGCAATTTGTTCTGATGTTGAACGGCAGTGGCGGTTGGCCGATGAGTGTATGGTTAACACCAGATTTGGCTCCCATAACCGCGGGTACATATTTTCCACCAAATAACCGGTAAGTTGTACGATTTTTGTTTGCGAATAATTTGAAATATTGATACAACGCAATTGAAATATCGTTATGAAGTAAATTTTTGTAAGAATAAATAATTTGTGTGTGTATGTTTGCAAAAACATTGCGCATTAGTAAAATGGTTGTAAACAAATTTAAAGTTGCTGATATAAAAATATGTTGTAGATAAGAAAGACGCGAGAAATGCGACTAAAAATAAAATGTAAATATAAAATAATGATAGATAGTATTTGTAAGCGATTATTAAAGTTAAAGTAGGAATACGTATTATATAGAAAAGAACGGTTCAATACCAACTTCAATAATTCCTGATAGATATGATCCATTGTCTTTATTTGTATTTCCAATATTGTGACATGTATGTACATAAATTGTTGCATGCTCGTGGTACTGAACAAGACTGAAGAATATTTTTCTATTAAAAAGATTAAAAGAAAGAAACAAAATAGATAAACAAAAACTCTATAAACGATTAAGCTTTTTACACACCGACCACACGAGCAATTGCAATTGCATTTTTACAAGCAATAACGCCGGCAGAACCGCGACGTCAATTTCCAATGTTCTTGCTTGTATTTCTTGGTAGCGAACACTTACAAATTTTAAAAAATTAAATTGACAATTTTGCTGAAGAAGGTTGTGCGTTGTTTACACTGTATTCTTTTGTGTATGTAATTTATAATTATATAAATAATAATTTTTTACATTTTCCAGCGATATTCTCTTCAAAATTAGCTTTATTGTTAATTTTTTTCACTTTTCACAAAAAAAAACTCAAATGGCAACTGAATTTGACAGCTTGTAAAAGATTATTGCTCAGCAATGTATTTTAACATTTGTTAACATATGTATTTCCACACATATTCATACGGTTTATTAAAGACTTGCTGCTTAGCCGGTATCATGCCGGCCTTAAGGATTTTCTCCTGTGGGTATGTCGACCAACGGCTTCGCTGAATAAAGGTTTTTTTTGTAGTTTTTAAAGATTTTCTCTTCTATCTATGTCAAAAAGCGGCTTCGCTGAGTATAGATTTTTTTGCATAGGAAAAACCTCGCATGGCATAGCTAGTTTTTTTGGCGGAAGAAAAAATTTACCTGGCAACCAGAGATGTGAATTATTTGAAATACTTTTATTTAAAATACAAATAGAAAATACAAAATACCATTTTTATTTTCTATTTTAAATACTTTGCCTCAAGAGTATTTTATATTTTATTTGAAACATTTCAAAATACATATTTTACATTTGTAAAATATAAAATTCTTTTTTATGTGATGCGAAGAAAAATAACAAAGTGAAAAGTGATAGTAAAGTATTAGTAAACAATAGCGCAATCAATTTTAATATTGGCTTTGTCTTTCTTGCATAGTTTTTGAGTATTTTGCAAAAATAACTAAAATTCCGCAAATATAGCATAAATCGATGTCAAGTACTGAAATTGATTAAAAGTCGCTCGAGCTGCATAAAGAAAAATTAATGTAAAAAATCACGCCTATTTCAGAAGTGGTGAAAATTTGCAAAAAAAAATTGCAAAATTAGAAAGAAGCCCTAAAACTGAATAACGCTCGCTAAAACTGTGAGGAATGCCAAAAACATGGACAAAATCGAGAAAATTACGATAATTCGCTAAATCTTGGTAAAATTGGAAAGATTTCAAAGTACAATTGATTTAAAGTTCCTAAAATTTGCAAAATATTAAAAAAGCTATAAAAAGTTGCTAAAACTGTAAGGAATGCCAAATGTTCAATAAAAACCGCGAAAATGGCATAAATTCGCGAAATCTTGCTAACAACGGCATGATAGCAAAATCTAGTATGATTAAAAATCGCTACAGCTGTAAAGTCGTTGAAAAATTGCAAAAAATCGCTTCTATCGCAAACATTGCAAAAATTCGCGAGATATTGAAAAATTGGAAACAAACAATAAAATTGATTAGAGACTACAACATATATTGTATTGAATTGAACAAATATTTTAAATGAAAATTAGAATTATCAAAGAAAATGTATTTTGAAGATATGTATTTGAAAATATGTATTTTGTATTTTCTATTTCAAATGCTTTTTTAAAAATTATTTTGTATTTTTAATTTGAAATAGAAAAAAAACCATTTGAATTTATTTATTTAAAATACGTATTTTCAACAACTCTGCTGGCAACACTGGTGTTATTTCATTCCGTTGGGACCTTATTTCATTTAAAAATTGGGGAATAGTTTCATGTGAAATAAGGCTCCAATTTTTGGGGCTTTGTTTCATTTTTTGCTTTGTGGGCTATATTTCATTGGGGGCTATTCATGCTGCCCACTTGAACCCATGATTAACTTTATTGTTGGCATGCTATTTTTTGCGGGTATGTTGAAAGAAGTGTGTACTTGAAAAATAATACATATGGGCATTTCCACAGGAAAGTCCACCTTTTGTCACGTGCGACACCAAGCAATTATGCTTGCTTTTCCGAGCAAAAAGAAAGATTTTTCTTACTTCTTTTGATATTTGTGTATTCCGTCAGTAGCTCTACATTAAGTTAAAGTTTAAGAAAAATCGAGCCACATGGTTCTGAAATGCTAATTGCTTGGTGTCACACGTGACAAAAAAGTTGTAGATGCATTGTGTTTGCTTGAATAACCTGGTCTGCAAGTTAACATCAATATGAATACTTGTTTGTTTGTTTGTTTGCTTTTTTGTTTGTTTGTTTGCTTGTGTTTGTTTGTTTGTTTGTTTGTTTGTTTGTTTGTTTGTTTGTTTGTTTGTTTGTTTGTTTGCTTGTTTGTTTGTTTGTTTGTTTGCTTGTTTGTTTGTTTGCTTGCTTGTTTGTTTGTTTGTTTAAATAAATGTTCTTTAAGTTCTTTTTTGCCTCTCAATACAACAACTTTCCTGTAGAAATTCTCATATTTTAAATCGAAGTGACACTGACCACTTTTCTAACCACAATTTTATTATCACGGGAACTCAATGCGTATGCAAAAGTATCATAAGAATCAGTACAGCAAAACTAGCAGAACAAGCTGTTGCAAGATTTGATTACAAACACACAAATAAAAAAATCTTCAAAAAAAAACAATCACTTTTATTAACTCTCTTCAGGTGGGGTATGCCCTCCTTCACAACGGTTCTTAAAGCCATTGCATCTAAATGGATAGCCAACGAGGAACAATTAAAATCCACTGGCCTAGAAGTTATCAATGCAATACAAAAATCGCTCAGTGAAAAGACGACTGAAACAGTATTTGCACCCGGTAGTGCTGATGCAAAACTGCAAGAAGCCCTTAAGATATTTACACATCGTTACGATGCGGAATTTGGAGGCTTTGGTAGCCACCCTAAATTTCCCGAAGTATCAAGACTTAATTTTCTATTTCATGCTTATATTGTGACGAAAAAGTTGGACATATTAGATATGGCCGTAGAGACTCTTCATCATATTGGACGCGGTGGTATACATGATCATGTATTTGGTGGCTTTGCTCGCTATGCCGTTGATAGTAAATGGCATGTGCCACATTTTGAAAAAATGCTTTATGATCAAGGACAATTATTAGCCGCTTATGCTAGTGCTTATAAATTAACTAGGGACGAAACATTTCGGGAATATGCCGATGGTATATTTCGTTATATAACCACGGACTTACAGCATCCTTTAGGTGGCTTCTATGCCGGAGAAGATGCCGATTCTTTGCCTAAAGCTGAGGATACTACAAAAGTTGAAGGTGCTTTTTACGCTTGGACTTATGAAGAAATCAATCAAGCTGTTGAAGATAATGCTGATAAATATACTGAGTTAAATATGGATGTGAAGAAGATTTTTGATATCTATTGTGATCATTTTGATGTCAGGCCAATGGGCAATGTTGATCCTTCTAGTGATCCTCATGGCCATTTGAATGCTAAAAATATCTTAATTGTAAGAGAATCCTTTGAAGAAAGCTGCAAGAAGTATTCCCTAGAAGAGAATGATTTGAAGAAAATTTTAAAAATTACTAATGGAATATTGTATGATATAAGAAAACAACGTCCTAGACCTCATTTGGATACAAAAATCATTTGTGCCTGGAATGGTTTAGTGCTGACCGGTCTGTGCAAGTTGGCCAATTGTGGTGGTGACAAACAGCCAGAATATATGGCTGCTGCAACGAAGTTGGTAAAATTTATGCATGAGAATTTATATGACAAGGAAAAGAAACTGTTGAGAAGATCTTGCTATGGCGTGGCCACAAATGATAGTTCTTTGCAGGAGAATTTGGAGTAAGTTTATTGATTTGTAAAAAAAAATTTTTTTTCGGATTTGAAAAAATTTATATTCTAATATTTTGTAGTGGCCCTCAAAATAGCATTCCTGGGGGGTTATTATGTATTTCGATTCGAAACGAAAATCATTCGTATTTGTATACTTTATACATTGTGTTTCGAAAATGTTTTCTTTCGAATCGAAACACATAACCCCCGTGGTAAATTTTAAGATTTTGTTGATTATTCGTTCAAAAGATATTACATTTTCAAAAAAATAAATTTTGTTTACCTTTTTTGCTTATAACTTTCGTAATAATGGTCCCAATTGGACATTTTTTATTGACATTTCTTATATCACTTTTTATTAAGATTTCTGGATTTTTCAATTTTGAATTGTGTTTTTAAAAATTAGTGTATCCCTCGATTTGTTTAATTTTGTACTTTTAACGACCCAACAATTTTTAAGCCCGGTCCGATAGTGGGCCTATTTGGCGTAGAATGACCCATATACACAATAATATACAATGACCCTTAAAGCGTGTGTCGTAGTCGTACACGAAATCAAACGGTTTTAATATAAAACATACGAAAAGCGTTGTCACACGTCATTGATTTCGTTACGTTTACGAAAATTGTAATAAGGGGCTGTTCACATATTACTTAACGCCATTTTCGGCGTTTTAGCTGCATTACCACCTCCGAAACACTTTTTAACAAAATTTTATAATGAATTCTCAGCTCCATATTAAATCCATAACTCGCTCCCTCCTGAGTGCATTACGTAATATGTGAACAGCCCCTAAGTCTGTATATTTCATTTTAAAAAACCTTGATTTTTTTAGTGCCGAACGTATTGATGGTTTTCTGGATGATTATGCATTTTTGATAAAAGGTTTGCTGAATTTCTATAAAGCATCATTGGATCCCTTTGCATTACAATGGGCTAAAGAACTACAAGAAATTCAGGACAATTTGTTCTGGGACTCAAAGCATGGGGCTTATTTCTATTCAAAAGCCAATTCTCCCAATGTTGTGGTGCGACTAAAAGATGGTAGGTGATTTTTTTTAAGTAGTCTTTCATAAAGAATCTTAATTTTGATCAAACTTATGTTAAAAAATCGGAATTTTTTGAATTTTCAATTTCACATGGAAAGAATTTGCCTATTCCACATTTAAATGCAGTGATAAGGAATAATAATCTTACACCATACTTTTTTTGGACAAATTTAATGTTAAAATGTTCCTTTTTTCGAGGGAGAAAATGTTAAATTTCTATGGAAATCAAAATTATTGTCAATTGAGTTCCCTCACTGAATTGTGAATAAAATCCAAAGTTGTGCATCGATTTTAATGAAATATGGCTTATTTTGTTTGGAACATATTTGCCTACATAAAAGAATTGATTTTTATTTTTTATGAATATTTTAAAACGAAAATTGTTATAAAAAATATTTATAAACAAAATTTTTGCCATGATATTTCTGAAATTACGGACCAGATTAAAAAACAACGTTAGCACGTACTTAAATATAAAATTGTTGTCGAGTTTTGGTTTTGTTAATATTTATCGTGCAATCGAAATATGTAAATGTATATCTCGAACACTCGAACCAAATTTTTCTTTTACCAAATCAAGAAATAAATACAGTCCTTATCACCAACATTTAGTTTTCCATAGCCAATTTTTCACCGAATTTTTTTCATTAATTTTTTTTTTGTCAAAAAATTTACAGAAAAATTTCTCCCAAAGTTGTTATCCAATTTATTTATTAAAAAAAAATTAAAATTATTGCCAAAAGTTCTTTCACCAATTAAATTTAAATAAACTATTTTGCAGACCACGATGGCGCTGAACCTTGTGGCAACAGTATAGCTGCTCGCAATCTCATTCTGATCTCGCATTATTTTGACGATGACAGCTTTGCACAAAAGGCTTCAAAACTTTTTGAATTCTTCTCCGATCAACAACCTTTCGGTTATGCTTTGCCCGAAATGCTGTCGGCTCTATTGTTGCATGAAAATGGTCTGGATTTAGTTGCTGTTGTTGGGCCAGATTCCGAAACTACAACAAAATTTGTAGAGATCTGCCGCAAATACTTTATACCGGGCATGATTATAGTCCATGTAAATCCTCAAGAACCCGAAAATGCCTGCAATCAACGCATACAAAAGAAATTCAAAATGATAAATGGACAAACAACAGTTTATATATGCCATGATAAAGTATGCCGTATGCCAGTCACCGATCCGGTTAAGCTTGAAGAGAATTTAAATGAAAATTTCCTAAAGGGTAGTAGACACTAAAATGTAATCATTAGAAATAAGAATGCGATGAATTACAAAATATTTGTTTATATGTATTTTAAAATTGTTTTATTTTCTGGCGTTTTTAGTTTTAGTCTCGAAGTAGTAGTCTGGTAAAAGTGTTATTCTTTTTTATGGTATAATTAACTCAAAGTACATATGTTGTTTTATTAATAGACAAACTTTTTAATTAGTTATTACGTTTTATTAAACGTAAAAAAGCAAACACTATAAAAATGTTTTAAAAACTTACGACATATTTGGTATAAAATTGTGTTATCTATTGTTATATTATACATGCATGTTAAGTAGAAACGTAAACTAAAAGTTGCGTAAATACATAATTTTAAATAAATAAAATAAAAAATCAGCCTCATGAAAAAGACGCAATGAAAAATGAACTCAAAACAAAAATTAAAAACGACTTTTTAGGCCAAATAGTAAAAATTATCGTATTTCGTATTGTTTATAACAAAAATTTTTATCAATTTTTAAGGCTCCGGGGTAAATACACTAAAAAAATATATTTAGAAATTTATTTACATTCCGACTGGAATAGTTTAAATTTTCATAATTGATATCCGATCGATTTTGTGTTGCCTTCTTTCGATTCCGTTTATTTTGTATTCCGATTTTGCAACGTTAAATTTTTCATATCTTAAGGCACCCCTTAATCTTTTTTAACGAGCAAACGCCGAAAGACTAAAAAACAGCCTGTGACAGACAGACAGACAGACAGACGTACAGCGTAGCGAAAACAATAGGGTTCCTTTACACTTTTGGTGTACGGTACCAAAAACCCTAAAAAATCCCCAAAACGAAAAAAACGCCAAAACTAAAAAAAATCGCTAAAAATAAAAATATCGTCAAAAAACGAAAAAATCGTCAAAAATGGAAAAAAGTCACCAAACGAAAAAAAGCGCCAAAACAAAAAAAAAGCCAAAGCTAAAGAAAATCGCGCCGATTTCAAATCGAACGATTTTTGTCACATACTACAATATGTGCTATATCATGAAAGCTTTGGAGACAATCTGGGCACCTGCTTAAAGCACCGTGAAATAATCGTTCCTGGTAGCAGTTTAGAATGTGAGTTGTCACTCACTGTGTAAAATCACGAGATGTCGGGTATTGAGAATCTTGTTGCATCTATAAATATTGAAAGTTTCATTGACCGATTGTTGATGCAACATTGTTATGGTGTACGCTACAGACATCGGGTTAACGTCGGGTAGAATGACGTTTGTAATATCCTCGCGCTGTTGCTATAAATCTAATCGGATGTGCCTAGGGAAAGGGTCCCAATTTGATGATTAGGGTGGTTTGGCAGGTGACATGCCATGAGGAACTGCTTTGCCTCACAGATAGAATTAATGTCTCCTCATGCAGGTAGTCAATATTGGTCATTTTTACACATCCTGTTGCGATTCGGAGTGCATTGTCTTGTGTCGTTTGAAATTCTCGCTATTGGGTGTCACTAAGGAAAGAGGCTCATACCGGATTACCGTAATTTAGGAGTTAGCAACCAATAGCCTTTGTATCGATACTATGACCTACTTGTTGATGCCCTAGGAGTTGCCTGAGATTGTCTTGTTTGATAAGATAAGACTTAGAGTTTCTGACCGTAGGTATATGTCTGCCTTCGACATAGATGTTTAATTGACGCCAGAGATACTTTCTGAGTTGGGATGGGATTTTTGGCTAGATAAATATTGAAGATTTATAGGTAACAGTACTCTTAATTCTGTCACAACCTTTTTCATCTTGCGGTGACTTAATTTTTGGACTCCAAAAACCTTAAACGCTTCGTTGGAAGGGAGGGACTCATGATATCATTAATCGGCAGCGAGTGATCGTGGCAAATATATCTGGGTACCTATCTAATTCAAAGCCGTTGTGTTGCTTTCTTGAAATAATGCAACGTTCCTTCAAGGGTGGCACCAGCAAGGCTTCTAAAGCCTTGGCTAGAGTTGATTGGACGGTAAGAGTTCCCCTGGGTAGCGAGTTTTAGAATAGGTATCATTCTTGAAACTTTCCAGATATCTGGGATCTAAAACCCGTGTAAAGAACTCCAGTTATACTTTGGAAATTCTTTTCAACATCAACAATAAGATTCCGTCTTATTCAAGGGCATTAGAGGGGTTTCCTTTTTAGATTATTAGATATTAGTGATTGGCTGTTTTCCTAAGCATCAAAATGCATTGCAATGATGCGACTTTACATTGTTTACAACAACAAAACCGATAAGAATTTGCATCACTGTAATGCATTTTGATATTTAGGAAAAGTGTCGGTCTCAGAGTCACGTTTTAAACAAAGAATTCCCCCTTATTCAGTAACAATTTGTCACGTCACGTCAAGACCAGGCGCGGATACAAGAGCGGGTTGAGGGGATATCCACCCCCCCCCCCCCCCAAAATGAGTAAATTTCTATAGACGGCCATGTCACAGAGTTCAATTCCGTTCGGAAACGGAATTCAACCTGCACCATTTTTGTAGCAGCTGGTTTCTAAAAAAGAAAACTAAAATACGCAAATTTGTCAGGTGTGTCCACTGTTGGCGGCGCTATTATGGTGCGGTATGCTCCAGCTAGGGCTTAACATATTAGGGTTGATTGAATTCCGTTTCCGAACGGAAAAAATTCAAGAGTCCAAATAGTCTTGTTATATCAGCACTTACAAAAATTATAAAAGTGGAGTTAATCGAAGTGTGCAGTAAGTAACCAGTTCAATTAATAAAATAGTTTAGGGGCTATTCGAATATTACGTAACGCTGCTTTCGGAGTTTTTATACCCTTCCCCCACCCCCTTTGTAACGCTTTTTACTTTTCAGTATAAATTATCTAATCCGTAACAAATCATTAACCCGCCCCCCAGGCGCTTTACGTAATATGTTAATATCCCTTTATGAAAAGTTTTTGAGATATTTTTTTTGTTTTTATTTAATTTTTATTACATTATACAATACATTCAAAGTGTTGGAACTTTTTCTTTTAATAAAAGAATTTCGAACGTAAAACGTTCTATTAATTTGTTTATAAACTAAAGAAAATCAAAATATTTTTAAATTAATGGAATACTATATACGAGAGTTTAATTTCTTTTAAGTTTTGTGTATTTGAATAACATAAGTTTTGTTCTTTATTCAATGCATAAAAGATCGTATTCGAAATCGCAAAAACTAAAAAAAGTAAGAAAAGAATTAGAAATTAAAAAAAATAAATTAAGTAAAACAATAAGTAGACGCAACAATTCTTAAAAACGAAAAGAAAACTTAATTATTGCACGACCAAATTAAAAGCTCTTTTGTGATCATGAGTAAGAATATAGGAAGGAGGCATCATGGTAAATAGGTAATTTTTCACACTTTAAGTTTAATAGGTCGATTATGGATGACAAACGTATCTCAGTTAGGTTGCCAGTTACAGAAAATTATACATTTTACAGATGGCTGCTGAGAGTTATCAATTTATTACGAGTTGCTATGCATAATCGGCTTACAATTTTCATTTTTTGACTAAAGTGTTTTTTAAAATACATAATTTTTTCTTTACTTGAGTTTGATTATTTTTTTTGTTAAATTTAGTTTTAAATAAAAAATAGCAAAAATAAAAACTTAATTCATTATGAAATTACTAAATATTTTATAATTATACAATAAAAAAAAACTGAAATAAAAAATAATAATTTAAAATTACACAGAAATTCATTCTTCATCACATTGAGACCCATTTTTAAAAGTTTAACGCTTAGGGCATTATTTTTTTATATTTTTAATAGTTATATATTTTAATAATATACTTTGTTTATATCTCATTTTTATTTTTCTCAATACTTGAACGAGTTTTAAAGAGTGGCGAGAATGTACTTTTTTAATTCTATTTAAACTAAATATTAAAGTTTAATTTTTGAGTTAAGAGCGTTTAATATAACAAACATTTAAGTGGGTAGATAACATGTCATAACATCCAATTTCATAATGACCATGAACATTATGACACATCTACAGCTGCAATAAAGTCCACAAAAATAAAAATACATTTTATAACGAAGCCAGGGGCTTAGCTTACTCTGTAATTTGATTCGAAAAGAAACTTGTTCGAATTTGTATGTTAGTTACATTGCAATTCGAAAACATTTTCGTTCGCATCATATTTAAAATGTTTCAGCAACTTCCTGAAATCGGTATTGATATTTATGATGAGTTCCAAAATATCAAAATATATTGTAGTGATGCGACTTTACTTTGTTTAGAAAAACAAAGAAACTATGAATTTGCATCACTACAATGTATTTTGACATTTTGGAACTCAACCTTACATTACAATTTGTTCTTTGAAGTTTAAAACATTTTTTTTATGGAATTTTAGTAGTTCGGTAGAATTATAGAAAGTTTAATACATACATGTAAATAAATTAAGTACTACAGGATTTGGAACAATTGAAGTGAAATTAGCATAAAATATTAAAGCAAACACGAATACTTGCTAGAAATTTGTTTTTAAGAGATCAATCGATTTAAAGAACAAGTTTGTAGAGCAGATTCTTAAAACCTATTAAGAAAATGATGCAAATTATTCCACAGGTGCTCTGAACTAGTTGCAAAATTGGAACATTCCGCATAACCTGTAATGTTTAAAAAACGCTACATTACTAGTTCCGAAAAGGACAGTTTCAAACAGAATTATCAGCCCGTTCATAGAATCCGACGTGGAATCGGACTGGAAACGAGATTCCAATCATATTCTAATTGTGAATGGGTTTAGGAAAACGTAAAGAAATTGTTTTTCTCAAAAAGCGTTTATTTTCGATCTAAACTCAAAACATTTTTTAAAAAATTTATTTTTTTTAGAGGATGGAGAAAAATACGTTCTAGCTGTTAAATGCATAATTTAAGGGAATACTTAACTCTAATTAATGGGCAATTAATTCCGTTCCTGAACGGAAATTTCCCATACTCATGGACAAACTCATGAACGAAATCGCCCGATTTTGTAGAGAAAATAGCTCTGAACCAGTGGTGGTCAGGCCAATCTCTCAATTTTCTATACTCGCGAGTACAGGCTGTTTTTTTACCATCAACACACGTACACTATGTGTGAGACACACAACCTATCTATTTAGCCGAGAAGCGCATATACAAACAAAGAATAAGATAGTGTATGTATGGCCACCACTGCTCTAAGCCAATCCGTATTAAATTCTAAGAACATGCTGTATACCAAGTTTTGTAACTGTGCAAGCGTTCTCGAATTAATTGTTAAACTTACAGACAATGTTTCCCAGAAACATTATTTTTACATTAAACAAATTTGTTGTTGTTGTTGTTGTTGTTGTGCTGTGCTCTAAAACTATTTTTAAATAACCTTATCTTTTGCGTATTTAAAATGGAATACGCATTTTGTTACATGTTTACCTTCTATCGCCACTGCAAACAAAACTCCAAGTAGGTGAGAGAAATAATATTGTTACAAGATATAGAAATATTGAATGAAACCTTTTAGGTTTCATTAAAATTCATAGCTTCATCGAAAATATCAACCATGGCCTCCATACGTTCGGCATGTTCGAAGCGGGCAAAACGTCGTTGTCGTTTTGTCACCGACATCCGTTGATAGGACTTAATGCGGCCCAAGCGATAAAAGCGGGTATCTTCTTCTTCAGTATCATATTCGGGCGCTGAAACGGAATCTTCTTCATCTCGATCCCGAAAGCATTCCTTAGGCTTATTAATACCATCCTTTATATTATCATGAAGTTTGCAGAGTTTCATAGATTTGACATCTTGCTTGCGTATGGAACGTGATGTTGAGGAAACACCGCGCTCAGGCTGGATTTTAGTTTTCGAACAGGACGATGATGATGTACCATTCGTGGCGGTTATGGAGACAACATTAAAAAGTTCTGCTAGTTCAGCATCAGTACGCTGCTGTTCCTTCAATTTCTTTTTGTACTTGGGTGCATAGTCGAGAATGTAAAGAAGACTGTCGAGACGTTGTTGCTCTTCTTCGGTAACAACGCCGACAATGCCGGAATTGGGTAGCGACGATGAGAGGCTAGTATTAGTAGGAGTGAGTGAAGTGGGCGTTGAAGGTGGTGCAGGCGGCAAGCCGCTATTGCCGCCGCCATTAGCACACATAGGTAGTGAATTATGGCAATTCATATAACCTGCACCTCCACTCGCAGCACTGCTACCACCATGTGATACAGTGTAACGGCGGCGGGGTCGTCTGCGTTTGACCAGTTTCCAAGAGTATATATTGGATTCTAAGTCATTATCCATTAATGCCAATTCAAGTTCAGTGTGCGGTGGTGGTGTAGAACACAATTCCACATTAAATTCTTCATCCGATTTGGCCATTTCGATTGTCTTTTTTTTATTTACATTACCAATAATATGTTATTGTTTTTGTAATTCCACATTTTAAGTAAACAGACAATTTTTTTATTTAGCACAAAAAACGCACACACGCACATGAAGGAATAGAAAAACACATGAAAGAGAGAATTATCAAAAAATTATACACAACTTTTAAGCTAATTTTTCTTCTAAAAAGGTTAAATTTTTTCGCATCAACGAGCTTGGTGCTTACCTGGAAGAGGTATTCAGCTTCCGAATATTTTTGATCCGTCAAACGGTGATATTCAGACATTTTTATAACATCAGCCAATAACTCTGACTTGCCCTCACTAGTTCAAATTCAATTCAAAAAAAGAAAGAACTCAAAATATTACTACACACGGCTTCGACTGCCTGACTAAAGATGATGATGATGGCGATTGTGTATGTCGTTTTGGGCTCTCTTGCGCTGTTTTTTTTTCTTTCTATTTTATTATTTTGAAGAATAGGAAAATAATAAACAAACACACGCTAATATTTTGGTTCTGGTTTCTTTTTACTCGATCTGCTACTGCTGCTGGTGGCTGATACTTGTGTTATCTTTGTTGCTTTTTCAGCTGGATAGTGAAAAATGCCGTACGGAAATCAGTGAAAATTGTTCTTCAATATGTACATGACGAAAAAAATTGAAGAAAATCGTAGAAAAAAGCATACAGGAGAAAAATATATGTATGGAAGTGTATGTACATATATTTTTTACCAATTCTTCTTTGTTTTAGTTTTATTATTGTGTGAAGTGTTTTTTAATAGTGTTTTGTTTTTGTTTTTGCCAGTTGTATTTACCTTTTATTTTTTATTTCTTCTGTTTTTTTCCATACTGTTCGCTTCACATTTATACACACACACACACTTTGACATTCTCCGTTTTTGAAGGCAGGAAAGAAAACTGCTTCTTTTTACCTACAATGCACAAGGGAGTGATAGCTCTTTAAAACTGCAACGGTTATTAGCTATAAATGAAAAATAGCTCCGAAAATGAAAAAAGCACCCATGTTTTTGTAATTAACTTGAAATTACCATGCAGGAAGCTGTTTTGGTTTCAGCACTGCCATGCATTTCTCCTAAGAATTTCGGAAAGATAGTGCTGCCATACTACGCTTAATACAAACAAACAAGTATGAATCATCGATATATAATTTAATGACTAATAAAGGCAACTATGGTTTGAATGAAAAATAATTAATAATGTTTACATAAACTAAAAGAAATCTGTAATTTGTAGATGCATACATATGTACATCATATATACAATATTGTATACAAGCAAAATAATACGAAAATGATTCGAAATCGTATTCCTTGAAAGAAAAAATTTATTGCGACGACAGTCATATTCGTATTGCGGAGGTTTCCACCTTCGGGAGAGATTGTGCGGCACTGAAGATACTTTCAAGCATAACCCTACGTCTATACCTGATATATTTTTATCATGACAAATGTCAAATTCCATATAAGAAAAACAGCTAAAAAAAATTTCAATATAAAGTTTGACTTTTGTCATGATAAAAATATATCAGGTATAGACGTAGGGTTAGTGTAGCTAGACATTTTTGTAGTGGGCTAAACACCACATCAGTCCATCTAGATCGCTTATATGCTCAAAATTACTCAACATTTTGAATTTTTTCGGAAGCCTAGCAACGCCAATGCTTCCAAGCAATACGAACGCAATAGTTCTAGAAGAAAAATACAAGTTATTTCAAATCAAATTGAAATTTATATGATATTGCCTCATCCGTCCGTTCCTACCATGTCAATCTATCCAATATGCTAAATCTGTTTATTGTATTCGTTATCATGATGTACGATATGCTTCGTTGGAAAATTTTGTGTTTCTCATAGAATACTGAAAACTCGTTCAGAAATATTTTAAAACTTCCCTTTTTCAGGAATATGCTGATTTGGATTTCATAATTGACTTGTTTTTTATCTGTTTTTAAAACTACCGATTTGCATATTGGACATGGTAGGGCCGATATCTTCAGATTAACTTTTGAAATAAATTTTTACGGTTTCGTTAAATTATCTACAGGAAGAAAAATATGGGATATCACAAACTTATCTTCCTAGACCAAAAATACAATTGAATTAAAATTAAATTAAAATAATGTACTCATATTTGAAATATACAATGCATATTCATTTATACGATTTGAAACTATTACCCGTATAAAGACTAACAAGTAACACCGCATACTTGAATATTATTTTGCAATTACATTGTTTCTTTCTCTTCATTCTATCGTTTTCGTCAGGCAAATGTCTTTAAAAAGTTTCAATAGGAAAATATTTTTTTTATGTGCAAGTAGATAATATTTTTCCAATTTACCTTTGACTATATGGGTTTTTTTTGCGCCATTGTTCATTGGTGGGCACTATCCATTCTCTTAAAACCCATTTTTATGGACTCGATATAAAAAGGATTAGATAACAATTATTGTACAAAACCTTTTCATCTTTACTCTTAACTTACCTGTCTTATAGCGCGATACCTAATTTTCTTTTTTGCAAGATAGTTTTTAACTTTTAAAAACTATCGATGTTTTTAAGCGACCCACACACTTGCAAATTAATTGTGCAATATTTCAAATAACATCGCCAATGTGTATTTCATATTAGAAGGTTGCACAATATATTGGCCAATATCATAAGGCTTTTGATTTTTATTGCACAATAAAGAAAATTGTGTTATGTTCTGGCAGCATCGGTTATTGTTATATTTACTTTATCACTGTCCGGAAAATTGGACAATGTTTTGCCTTTTTCTTTTCAAACTAGAGCTGTAAAAAATTTAGTACTCAATACCGGTCGTTTTTTGAATACTCGATACAATAAAGCAGTTACTCAATACTTTCAGAGCTGTGTTTTCCAGCAAAATAGATTGTAAAGTATTGTAAAGTGATTAAAAAAATTATAATTTAAAGCAAAAGAAATTACTGAGTTACAGGTATAACTTTTATTTAATTAAAACTTTGTGAAACATAATTAAAATGAATATTTCAATTCTAAAAACTTAATAAACTATAATTTTCACGTATAAGATTGCAGTTTTTGATTTTTCATTTAATTTTATTCATCAATTCAAGAAAAACGTTAAAAGAATCGAAATTTTACAATTCTATTTCAAACTAAAATAATATTGATATCATAAATTTGTTGCGCAGGTGATAAAACACCAGACAAATAAAAGTGCAATATTTTTATGATAAAAAAATACCCCAGTATTGAAAAAATAAGTAACCAAAATATTTTTATTGTGATATCAAAGCAATATGGCTTTGGTGGTTTTGTTTAAATGGCAATAACAAGAAATTGTATAAATATCTGCTTAGGAATATATCTTCCAAATGCTTTTCTGTTTATCAATTTTACTTCATATTTCACAAAAAACTAGTTTGGCTTTGAAGTGCACATTAAACAAAATTTCCATAGCAATTTTTCCGAAATCACACTTTAAACAGGCAGATATGCATTGCAGAATGATGATGCATATACATATTACTTTATTCTAAAACGACCATCAGAGAAAAATTCTATTCGTCAAAGGTAAAAAATTTCCCGTTTGATTTACGAGAAAGCCTGTAAAAGACGGAGGCGGAATTATAATGGTTTTGGAATGCTTCTCTTGGAATGGGGATAAGCACGACAGGGTACCGTAAAAAGTCTCCAAAACATTATACTATCATATTCAGAGGAAGAAATGCCTTTGGGGGTGGGTTTTTTCCAAACAAGATAATGATCCAATCTTGTTGATCGGTTTATAAAAAATTTGTTTGTTAGTCAGTTATCGACTGGAAATTAGATCATGATTAATATTCGAAATGAAATACCCCAAATAATTAAAAAATTACATTAATTTTTAACTATAATTGATAGTACCTGTTATTTGATCATCAAATAAATTACTTTAGTCTAAGAATAGTACTCAACTGTTTTGTTTTTTAATTAGTATTTAAGAAACATTTTACAGTTTTGTATCTATTAGATCAGACATTATTTGTTTGTTCTGGATTTTGGTCATTGGGTTGTTTTTTTTTAAAGAGTGGCTCGTTACGTGTACCTATTTTTGTGATCATGAGTGTATGTACAACTTTCTGTGCATCAAGGCGAATTCACTACAGGTGAACTTGTAAACACAGCTGTTAACTTTTTTTTTGCATTTTCTTCATGGTGGGATGTCAAAATACACTATTTGTTTTGTGAGTTTGAGTACGAACAATTATTTTACAAAACAAAATGTTTGTGGTTTTTGTTACATGTTGTATTTCTTTTATTAGTGGTATGAATTTGCCTTGCTGTGAATGCATTTAAAATATTAGAAGGATTTTAACAAAGGTAGATTTATTTAATTAAATATACCTTGCATTTTAACGGTCTTCTGTTCCCAACTTGCCAGACTGCTATGTTTACCTTAATAGCACTGCCATGTCAAAATCTTGTCTCTCTGCGATTTCACATGTCACGAGAATTTTTCTCTTTTCCTTTCGTTGTTTTCTCACAGTTTTCTTTTTTGACGTTTCATTGGCCGGGTGTTTTCTTCAAATCTATTTTAGATAGATTTTCGTACTGTCTGCAAATAGAAGCAAGAAGATTTATTTGGACATTGATTTGTGAATTAAATCCAAAGGAATCCGTGTGAAAAAGGAAAATAATTAATTAAAAAATCATGAACGGTTTTCCGGGAACCTTTGCCTTTGATGAATATGGCAGACCTTTCATCATTCTACGGGATCAAGAACAACAAAAGCGTATCACAGGCACAGATGCCATAAAGGTACAATTATTTTGTGAAACATTAAAAAAGGACTTGAAATTGAAAAAATAAATATAAAATAAGAAAACTGCTATATTGTTAAGTTAAAATTATTAATATTTTCCTGTTTAAAGTGAGTTGTCCCGGAATTTTCGCTACAGAATAGTCCAGATGCTTTGTTTGAAAGGCAAATGATTTTAATTTCTTTAAATAAAAACCTTAGTCAGTAAGGCCCGGTTAATTTGCTAACATAATATTATTGAAAAGTGCTGAAAATTCTTTATATATGACTTGTTAAGTTTGGAATCCATGACGTCACTGTGGAATATCCGTTCTTATGTTGGGGAAAAAAGTTAAGAGCTTTTGAGGTTAAAGACGCTTTTGTTTGAATGAGTCAGTAGGTCTGTCTTGTATAGTATTTTTCTTACAACAAGAATATGCGACATGCGGTAAAACAGATGGTGTCCGAAAAGTTTGAATAATTTTAAAGGAGTGGGTAGAAAATGTTAGGAACGATAAGGCGTTATTAGACTAGTTTTAAATAGGTTGGCGCCAATTACTTTAATAATACATAGTACCCACACACCCATAATTACATGAATATTTCTGCTATATTAACAAACATTTTAAACCTTTACAGAGTCACATTTTGGCTGCACGCCAAATTGCCTCAACCCTTAAGACCTCTTTAGGTCCCAAGGGCTTAGATAAGATTATGGTTAGTCCTGATGGTGATATTACCGTTACCAATGATGGAGCCACAATTATGAAAATGATGGATGTTGATCACGAAATTGGCAAATTGATGGTTCAACTATCACAGTCACAAGACGATGAAATTGGCGATGGTACCACTGGTGTTGTAGTCTTGGCTGGAGCTTTGCTCGAACAAGCCGAGGGTCTCATCGATCGTGGCATCCATCCAATACGTATTGCTGATGGTTTCGAATTGGCTGCCCAGTGTGCTGTTAAACAATTAGAAGCCATTGCTGAACCCTTTCCCATTGATCCCAATAATAAGGAACCTCTTATTCAAATTGCTATGACCACGTTAGGCTCAAAGATTGTCAACAAATGTCATCGTCAAATGGCTGAAATGGCAGTTGATGCAGTTTTAAATGTGGCTGATATCGAAAAGAAAGATGTCAATTTTGAATTGATCAAGATCGAAACTAAAGTGGGGGGTCGTATGGAAGATTCAATGTTGGTTAAGGGTGTCATTATTGACAAAACCATGAGTCACGCCCAAATGCCCAAGACATTGCGTGATGTTAAATTGGCAATACTCACCTGTCCCTTTGAACCACCAAAGCCTAAGACCAAGCATAAGTTGGATGTTACCTCGGCGGAGGATTACAAGTTATTGCGGGCCTATGAACAAGAGAAATTCATTGACATGGTTAAAAAGGTCAAGGATGCTGGAGCTACCTTGGCAATTTGCCAGTGGGGCTTTGATGATGAGGCTAATCATTTGCTGCTACAACACGAATTGCCTGCTGTACGCTGGGTGGGTGGTATGGAAATTGAATTGATTGCTATTGCTACCGGAGGCAGAATTGTACCACGTTTTGAGGAATTGACTCCAGAGAAGTTGGGCTCAGCCGGTCTTGTAAGAGAAGTTTGTAAGTTTAGTTTTCAAACGTTTTTTTTACTTTTTATTATTTTTTTATTGTTATGATTAATATATTTTTTATTTCAGCCTTTGGTACCTCTAAGGACAAGATGCTGGTCATCGAAGAGTGCAAAAACTCTAAAGCAGTTACTATTTTATTGCGCGGTGGCAATCAGATGATTGCTGCTGAGGCTAAACGTTCCATTCATGATGCTTTGTGTGTTGTTCGTTCTTTAGTTAAGGTAAGTTTTATACAGTTTTTAGTGAATTGGAGAAGTCTATTTCTAATCTTTAAAAAAAGTACTTTTTACCAAACTACATTTTGAAAAAGTACATTTTCAAAAAAATACATTTTTAAAGAGTACATTTTAGAAAATAACGTTTTTAAAAAAGAAAATTAAAAAAAAATTACCTTAACAGAGTACCTTTTAAAAAAATACCTGTTGAAAAAATACCCTTTAAAAAAGTTTGTACATATTTACTTTTTAAAAAAGTACGTTCTAATAAGTACCCTTCAATAAAAAAAAGTGATTTATCAAAACTCTTCCATATTACAAAATTTGACTCGACAACAACTGAACATTATTTTCCTTTTAGGACTCCCGCATTGTTTATGGCGGCGGTGCTTCTGAAATTAGTTGCTCATTGGCCGTTGCGAAAGAAGCCGATCAACTCTCCACCTTGGAACAATATGCCTTCCGTTCATTTGCCATTGCTTTGGAAAATATACCATTGGCTTTGGCCGAAAACAGTGGTTTGCATCCAATTGAAACCTTGTCGGTATTGAAGGCTCGCCAAATTGCTGAAAATTGTCACAGTTTGGGTGTTGACTGTATGTTAACCGGACACTCAAACATGAAGACGCACAACGTGGTTGAATCTTTTAATTCCAAAAAACAACAAATTTTATTGGCCACACAATTGGTTAAGATGATTTTGAAAATTGATGATGTACGTTCAAACAATCAAGCTGGCGATTACTAAGATCAATCACAATTTTTAAAACATAAAAATATTTTTAATTTCATTGAAAAAGAAACTCACATACAATACTAATGCTGTTGCAGTTTTCTATCATTCATTCTTTACCTAGTTTTTCCATTTTTCTTTTGTTTATTACACTTATTTAACCAAATTAAAACTTATAATTTGTATTATTTCTTTGTTTTTGCTTTGATTTTCGATAGAGAATCAGAGATTGAAATAAAAATTGAACCAAGATCAAATAAAATTTGCTTTATAAACGATGTCGTATATTTTTTATATGTACACTAAAAATTAAAAGGCTTAATACATAATAAACATTCATAAACAAACAAAAATTGAATTTTCTTATTTACAATACATAATAAAATTTTACTAAAACTTAAGGTCATAATAATATAAAGATTTTGCTAAAAGTTTTAATGTTGCAAACATTTTTAGTTTACAAATATTAAAAACTTAATGAAGTTGTCATATAGATGAGAGTAGCCTCAAAGTTCAGCAGGCACGTATGAATCTAGAAACTTTCTTTAAGTCAAACCTTTTTACCATTAACTTTGGCAAGTTGTTTCTTATTGATTTTATCGAAAAATAGTAGACCGGCCGCTCTTTCAATTGATTCGGGCGGCACTTGAAACACCTGCAAGGGAGTATCATCATTTATGACCTGATTTGGCATAACATAAGCTTCCATTTCCAAGCGATTATCTGCTGTTTCCCCAACAATAACCTTAAAAAAATGCGTGGGAACAGCAACATTGTTATTGCCTATTACTTGATATTTAACATATTTTTTGCCATCTTCCTCTTGTTTTGGCAAATACAAAGGTCCAGTGCATACATAAACATTGCTATAAATTTGTGTTAATTTGCGCACATAACTTTCCAAACGTTCCCAGGAGTCCCTATTGAAACCTTGGCCCACTTGCGGAGCCATATTTGTTAAATAGAAAGTATCTTCACAGTGTTTTTGATGACGTTTATGATTGCCTGCAGCCGCCATATGGCCACGATCGAAACCGGAACGACGGTAGTCAGAATTTTGGGATTGAAAGAAGGGATGTATACTATCATCGGGTCTAAAATCACATTTAGATCTGTCGACTGCCTCGTTTTTGGCAATATGGTTTGCTGTTAAATGTTCGAATACCCAAGAAGGCACACGATTGCGGCGATCATAGCTGAGAACAAAATCCGAATAAGACCGCACAGAGTCCAAACTAGGAAAACCGAATTTCATAATTTGTGAAACGCGCAGAGGAGTGGCTGCTAGATTAACGTCATAGTCAGTTGTAGGCACAGCAGCCGAAACGGAGGCAAATAAAGGAAAGCCAGGCTTTTGCGAATGCTTATAATTTATACAAATAACAGCATTAAATAACGTAAAAATATTCTACTAACATTAAATGAACCTTATGCAAGAGTTCCATTTGTTGCTGCTCATAAATTGGTATATTTTGCAAAATTCTTCGTCGCTCATTGTAACCACCATAGTAATAGGATCCAATGCCAGCAACACCCACCGTCAGAAATGTAGTAACAAATTTTTTATTCATAATTCGAAAAAAATCAGTTAATTAATTAGTAAACACTAGCAATAAATTTCATTTACTAAAAGGAATGAAATAGCTCTGTTTTACTTTTTTCATTCACAATAGATTACAACACAGCTGTTTTTATGAAGCATGTCTGTATTAAATGACAGTTGTAGTTAGTTTAAGCGCAATTTTGTCTGATGCGGATGCTTCCACAATATTTCCGGTTTTTTTCTAGTTAATATAATTAAAAGTGATATGAAAACAGTGTAATCATGTTAAATAAAGAGTGTTAATTACGGGTGAAATGAAATATTATTACTTGAAAATGTTTTAAATAGAAAAAAGTTGATTACAAAAATATCAAGCCGTGGCGTCATAACAAGTAATAAAAAGGGAACAGCAGAAAAATATGTAAAAAAAGTTCAAAAGTGAGAATGTGGTGTGATACTAAGTAATAAAAAAGAGCAGCAGAAAAGTATGCAATAAAAAGCTTAAAAGTGAAAATGTTTTAAATAGAAAAAAGTTGAGTTTAAAAATATCCAAGCCGTGGTGTGATACCGAGTAATGAAGAAAAGAGAAGCAGAAAAATATGCAATCAAAAGCTCATAATGCAAGGCGAATTCAAAGTGAATGGGGCCATGCTGATAATGCATAGACGACAGTATGTGTGTGTGTGTGTGTTGTGAGTGCAAATTAAATTGTGGTTTATTGTTAGTGAATAAAAACGGCCAATAAAAATTCCGGAAGTGAAGTTTGAAAAATTGTTGCAGGGAATTAAATGTGTATATATTTACTTAGAAGCAGAAAATTCGCAGGAAATAGAAACAATTAGGTAAGTGATACAAATCGACTCGTTTTAAAATTACATAAATCTAAAGTTGAAAACGAATGAAACAATTTTCTTATGCTTTCATGTACATACGGCCATGTTCTGAAAACCATTTTGTTTTGAAACCGAAAAGTTTCAGGAAAAAATTCAACTAAAACAGTCATTTATTGCAACTTTTTAATTTATTTTTGTGTTTTAAATGTTTCAGATATTTTATTCGAACTTAACTTCGAATGCACTAAATTGTCCGATTAAAATAACACTGTTTTTCATTTTTGTAATTTTGCGGTTTCAAAACGAAATGGTTTTCAGAACATGGCCGATAGTTCTTAATAAAAAGAAAATTTTTTTGACATCCCAGCCAGCAAAATAGTCCGACGTCTGTCATTTGTCTGAAATTCATAAATTGACATGAATTCTGACAGACATGTCGTGGAAAATTCTGAGTTTTTTGCCGACATATCTGATAGAAATTTGACAGAAATCTTATGAAAAGTCATGGGAAATTCTCATGTGTTGGCCAGCATTCGTATTATTTTCTAACAGATATTCGAAAGAATGTCGAATGTAATTCTAATCGACCAATCGTATACGATTTCTTACAGAAATCTAAGAAAATGTCATAAAATTTACACAGATTTCTTGCTGAAATCCGATCGAAAGCTAAATAAAAATAATACTTCTATAAATTGTTTTATGTGTTGTATTTATTTAGTTATGCAAGTGTGTACATAATTTATAAAATTACATAAATATAATGAATTTTAAAGTCATCAGCACAGTCAGTTTCTTCAACAATCTGATTCATTTTCATCTGATAAACGCTGTGACTGATTATGAAACTATCGCACTTTTGACCAATATCATCATCACTATTTGCACATAGTATGTTTATCTCCACAGTACGTTGGATTTGGTTACCAACAGCCGTTTCTGCAGGAGTTTCCAAGCGATAGTCGTGCTCTAATAAATAAGTTTCGATCCTCTCTTTTAAAGCTTGTCGCGATATACAGATGTACATATTTAAACTTTTTTAGCTATTTTATAAATTCTTTTTGAATTTATTTATTTTTTATATTTTTCACAAATTATATAAAACAATACAATAAAACTAAAAATATTTTCATTAATGACATTTTCATTTATTTGCCATAAATAAAAAAAATTATAAGAATAAGTCCCGTATATAACAGACTCTGTACGAAATCTATGAGATATGTATATCGTTACTGAGAAGAAAATAAAATCCCTCCGGTGTATCTATACGAAAGCGACCAGAAAGCGGCGAGACAATTCGTATATTTAATGTCTGACTTTTGCCAGAATTGTCTGATTCAGACAACGTGGGAGCATTTTGCTGGCTGCGACACTGTTATTTCTCCGTGACAGGAAGCACATAATAAAAAATTTTAAGGGCGTTAACCCCATTGATAAACAGTTAACCCTATAAGTAAAAATATATCATACAGAGTTCTTAAAGATAATATTTTTCTGATCTGACATCCGAAAAGGTGACATAATGGTATCAGAAAAGCCTCTTATGAGTCTTGAGGCAACTTTTACAGATCATCGAAAATATATCAAAAAGATAACATTTTCCAGAATCTAGAAGAGATCAATAACAACAAACACAATTTTTATAGAATTAACATTACCTTTTAATTCGTATATTGTGGTTATGACAGACTCGTTAGAAAGTTATCTTTTTGATATCATAGAAGCATCTATAACAGTCATCATTGAGATATCTTTCAGATCTCATCAAAATGACTTCCACAAAAAATTTTTCAAAAAGACAACATATCATTGAGTTCTGAAGCATTATATTTTTCAGATAATATTATGACATCTTTTTGACATAAATAGAGCTTAATTGTTGGACGTTTTTCTAAAAAAATTTTTATCACAAAATTTTCCTTTTTCATATTTCAAAAGAATAGACTTCAAAAATAACTAAAGTTGAAATTTTAAATCGATTAAAGCATGCACGCTACATCCAGCTTTTGACGAATATAGTTAGTTTATCAAATTTCCTTACAAATTACATGAGATGCATTTATTATAATTAATCTGCTCTTTTAATTGTTACCCGCTCGCTCAAAAATGTGGACAGAAGAGCAGATTTTCTAAAAATTAAAAAATTTTAAGAAGCATTTTATTTACATGCATGAAAATTGCAATTCAACGATCCTGAAGAAAATAATAAAACATTTTTGCGAAAAGTCCCAAGAAATGTAACAATATTTTGCCAATTGGTTTTTTACATTATTTTTACCAAAAAAAAAAAAGTTCCTTACTTGCATTAATTCGCCCATATAGCCCAGTCAAATAAGCAGAAAAAAGGGGCCAACTTCGGAATGAGAGATAATAAGCTGAAAATTCGTATACACCTTTTGGTGTCCTAAAAGTTGTCTCAAAAGTCTCATAAAGTCTCGTGTCTGCGTCGTAAGTTATTCAAGGTCAGAGGTCACGAAAATCAGTTTTTCGCAATTATCTCGGTTTCTATAGCTCCAATGATGTTAACAGTTATTATAAAAATTGTAGAGTATAAAATTTCCGAAAAATTTTGTATTAAACATTTTTTCATACGCCCAACCGTTTCTGAGATAGAGGGCAGAGAGCGCGCAGCGTTCAGCCATACTCAATGTAATGCAACGTCAACCGTGAATCTTAGTGAATAATACCTTGTATAAAGTTATGGAATGAGAAATAATAATATATTTGCCCGTTTTATTTCTTCTTAAAATCTACTTTAAATAAATTAATATATAATTAGAATATACAACAAATGTTTCATTTAATGAGTTTTTAATTACACAAAGTAGGTACACGGAAAAGAAAAATCAATCGATCGGTAAATAAATTAATCCCAAACGATGTCAAAAGTACGGTTTTCCGGATCTCAAGTACAGAAAGATTGATTCAATTGCGGAATATTCAAATGCAACACACTTGATTTTAGCCTGACTCGGCTTTATTCATGTAAAAAATTATTTTAAATACGACAATGTTTATAAACCTTATACAAAGTCATTCCGCAATGAAACCCTTATTTGACTGGACTAAATAAGTACATATTTATTTTGTTGACAAAAACAGGCTGTACGTTTTTTTTTTAACCTGTTGCCCTTTGTTCGTCAGTCTAAGTACAACTTTGTTTTATTGCCATTCAAACCAGCGTTGTCATATCGTACGCGTTTATACGATATGGCAAAACGGAAATATTTCAAACTATTCACATAATTTAATTCACAATAACATTTTAACGTCTGCTAAACTAGCCATTTCAACAACCTTTTTGTTTGTTCGCATTTGTAATGGGTGATTTTATAAGAACTATCGGAAAGTAAAAAAAAACACATAAAATTCAGAAAAATGCATGAAATATTTATTTGGATCGATAGTTGGGTCGATATAATTTAATGTTTGAAGATTATTTCATGCAAATGTTGGCCGCGGCTGCGCCTCAAATGGTCCATCCGCTTAGTCCAATTTTGGCATACTCTTTCCAACATTTCGGCCGGTATCTCACGAATAATGTTGGCAATGTTGGCTTCCAGTGCGTCAATCGAAGCGGGCTTGTCGCTATAGACATTAGCCTTAACATAGCCCCACAAAAAATAGTCTAGAGGCGTTAAATCGCACGATCTGGGCGGCCAATTGACTGGTCCCAAGCGTGAAATAAACTATTCACCGAACTCGCCTCTCAATTGGTCCATTGTTTCGCGTGCTGTGTGGCATGTGGCACCGTCTTGTTGAAACCACATGTCATGCAAGTCAAGCTCTTCCATTTTGGGCAGAAAAAAGTTTGTTATCATCGCACGGTAGCGCTCACCATTCACAGTAACGTTGTGATTCGCATCATCTTTGAAGAAGTACGGCCCAATGATGCCGCCAGCCCATAATCCGCACCAAACGGTTGTTTTTTGTGGATGCATTGGTAGCTCTTGCAATGCTTCTGGCTGCTCTTCACTCCAAATACGGCAGTTTTGCTTGTTCACGTATCCATTCAACCAGAAATGAGCCTAGTCGCTGAACACAATTCTTCGATAAAAAAATGGATCTTCATCTAACTTTTCAAGAGCCCATTCACCAAAAATTTGGCGTTGTGGTAGGTCGTTTGGCTTCAATTCTTGCACCAGCTGTATCTTATAAGGCTTCACACCCAAATCCTTCCGCAAAATTTTCCACGTAGTGGAGTAACAGAGGCCCAATTGCTGCGAACGGCGCCGAATCGATAATTCACGGTCATCACCAACACTGGCCGATACGGCTGCGATATTTTCTTCAGTTCGCACTCTACGTAAACGTGTTGGTGGTTTAATGTCCAACAATGTAAATTTGGTGTGAAATTTTTTTACAATAGCCCGAATAGAAGCCTCAGTAGGTCGATTAAACTGACCATAAAATGGAAGAAGCGCGCGATGAACTTTCTTAACAGAGCACGCATTTTGGTAATAAAATTCAATAATTTGCAAGCGTGTTGCGGGCCAATGCAGCACAGAACAGCATACATAAAATTGTTGTTGAATATGGTTGTTTTTTTATGAATCTGGGAGATTTCGACCACCTATTAATATGGAAGATATGTCTTCACCAGAATTTTGTAGCACACATGAAATATTTTCCAGTTTCAAGAAAGTGGTCAAATAAACATCCACTAAATCCTATTACATATACGTATGTACGTAGTAGGAATAATAATAAAAAAAAAAAAAGAAACACTTATTATAGGCCTGCTGACCAACGTGGTAAATTCGTTTTTGTTGTTTTTGTTAGATATTTTTGTCATGCCTGTCTTTTCTTACAATGAAAACGGGGTTTTTCTTTTCGCAGTCCTCACATGAAGATCCCAAGAAATTTCTGAGTTGAATTAAATTAAAAAATTTTTTTTTGAGTAGGTTGGATAAAATGTTTTTATTTATTTATGGAACTAAATAACAAATTAAGGGAAATCGCCGATGATGTGTGTGTAGCTGTCAAACGAATTTTTTTTTTGTTATACTCACTATACAGTTGCTAGCACTGTGTAGTGTAATCCGGATTTATATTTTTTTACGGCGAAAACAGAGACAGGGATGGTATATTCATTCATACCCCGGCACACAAAAGCGGTTAGATTGAAAAAAAGGACGAAAATGAAATGAAAACAAAATCGTTCTAAAAATTATGAGGACCTGATAGATGGAAAATCTTGAAGGGCGAAAGGGCGAGGGAAAGTGTATAATCAAGGAAAAGGATGAAAAGAGATGAAAATAAGATGTATTGGTTTATCAGAAACAGTTAGAAAAAAACAAGTAAAACTAATTTTATTAAGTCAAAGAAACTTCTAGAAGTTCTAGAGAATCAAAAATAAAGATGGAGTATGAGGCGGGAGAATTTTTCGGTGGAAAAATGGAAAAATGGAAAAATTTAAGGAAGTATTGAGAGGTTTAGCTTAGGGGGTAACTCAAAGCAAAGATTAGTTATCTAAATTCCGAAGTGCTCACAGTAAAAATAAATGAGTATATAATAAAAAAAATAATAATAATAGAAAAATTCAAAGTAAAAAAAATAGTGTTTAAGTAAAGTCCTGTGCAAGGAATATACTAATTGTGTAAAAGCTTGAAAAAAAAAAATTTTTGTTGAAACGACAAGAAGAAAAAGGAACGGTGCCAAGAACAACAGTGAAACTATAGAGCTGGTAAGAGGATACGCAGCAAAGGAGATCCTGGTTAGGGAAAACGAGCGAGAAGCAGAAGGTAGATTCCCCTCCCTAAAGAAAACCAAATAAGGGAAAAGGTAGCAGGAATTCCCGCAAGAGGTTTCGGTGTCAAGCAAGTTAAAATAAAAAAATAACCAGGTAACCCATTTTATGTATTTAAGTGCGTATCCAAAAAGAAAAGGGAAGCTCGAAGCAATTAAAATTTAGAGCACTCGGGAAACAAAAGACTGTAAATAAAACAAAAACAGAATAAGTATGTTGTCCATAAGGTTAAAATTCAAACAAAGAAAATTTTGAGCAATTTACGGAAAAAAAGAACATAAAAATAAAAATAAAAATCGTTAAAAGTTTGATAACAAAGAAATCTACAGAAAAAAAGAAACAATATTTTTAATTAACTTTTATCAGTATAAACGTAGTGTTAGAATTTTATATTTGTCAGTATTTTATTTGTTGTTGTACAATTAAAAGAGTTTTAAAGTTCTAGGTGTTGTGTATAACAGTTAGGTAATCCCTAAAAGTGGGCTAAGTTCGCGACTTTGCGTTATTTTGTTGAGTTGGTGCTAATTCCCAAAAGAGGGCACGAAGGTAGATACATTTCCGTTTTTATCAAATTTTAACCGGAAAAGAATTAAAAGTATCAAAAAGGTTCACATCAAATATATAGTTAATTAGAGAATAAAAACAGTGAAAAAGTGAAAATTTTGTGTTTTCTAGCCTCAGGGAGCTCCTTTAGGTTAGGTTTTGTGGTTAGGGCAAAAATTAGCCAAAAATTTTGGAAAAGTTTGATTTGGGCCTATTGTAAGGAAATTTAAAGAAGTAATTGGAAACAAAATAATTAAAAAATTAACACGATAGCGCAGAGTTTCGAGGTTAGGGAATAGCTTAAGTAGTTTTAGTATAAGAAAAGTAAAAATTTTGTAGTTATGGAAAGATATATAAAAATAAGGAAAATTTAAAAAAAAGAAATTAAATAGAGAAAAAACTGCCTAAAAATATATTGTGTAAAATAAAAGAATTTTTGCATTAAATTAGGTTTGGAAAAAGATTTATTCAGAAAGATTTGTTTGTAAAATTGAAATATTAAATAGTGTAGGATTTAGAAAAATTTATATTAGTTTTAGAATTATGTAAATAAATAATGTTTATAACGTGTCGAGAAAACATGTTGTTTTAACTCAATTTTAAATTACAGGTGATGATGGAACGGTAAGGAAAGGGTAAGGTCAGGTGGATAGTGGGTCATGAA
Organism: Panzeria rudis; assembly: GCA_956483635.1. NCBI lineage: Eukaryota > Metazoa > Arthropoda > Insecta > Diptera > Tachinidae > Panzeria > Panzeria rudis. The sequence goes on along the minus strand of OY101450.1, from coordinate 136,548,128 downwards.
GACAAAAATCATTGTTTTTATGGATTTTTCATGACTAGGTTGGGTGGGCAAGTGAGGAGAAAATACACCTATCTCCTGTGAACGGTCTCTCGTGGTATATTTTCAGGTACCGGGTGGTATGATGTTGAGTTGAGTTTTTTTTTGCTTTTTGTTGTTTTTATCAGTTTTTTTTTGTTCAAATACGCGGCTGGCGAGAAGGGTTGGGACCTCCTGGGTATACACAAAATCTGAGCTAGTTGGAAACCTCGCCAGGTCAACCGGTTTGCAACATAAATGGCGCCCAATCAGAATAAAAGTAGTTTGGCGCTAAATGGCGTCCAAACGAAGTGTAATAACTGATGACAGGATCATCTGAAAATAGAGAGTGTTAGAAGTTATTAGTATTCAGACATGTAAAAACATCTAGGCATGTAGTAATAGCCCAATAGATTTTAGCAATAGCCCAAAACAATTAAATTAAAGAAAATTTTACCTATATAGCCGCTTTTTAGTAATCAAGGAAAATGAAGAGTTGAAGTATATAGGTGAAATTGGTAATTGTTTAAGTGTTAATAAATACTTAGCCAGATTGTAACACCATAGCTTAGAAGATCCAGATGAATCTCTAAATGTATGATGGGCAAGTCTGTTTTGTTTGTAGAGTAGAATCCGTTTAGCTCTCAGTTCTAAAAGTAGGTAAGATAATCGGAATCATTGGATAGCCTCTCGTCAAGAAATTGTAGGCGAGGTTAGATGTATCTGAGGAAACCGATAGTTGCTCGTAATCTCTCTGCGAATTAGAGTTCAGATGAATGTACGAGGGACCACCTACGAAAAGAATTTGAGAAAGTTTAAGGTAAATTTGATTTAAAAATACCACAAGAGATGTAGAGTTAAAACCGCCTTGACCTTCCAATCCGTCCATCGTCACCTGGATTAGAAAACTCGTGAATTTCTGAAAAGAAAACAAACAAAAAAATAAACATTTTTTAAAAAAATCATTGAATTACATATATCGAAAATTTATATTTATTTATTTATTTATTTATTTATTTACTATTTTATTGTATCTTATATTTTCTATAATTTTATTAAATATTATTGATTTCATTATTTATACGTTTACGCAGTTATTTTTTCTCAATTTATTTAATTATATAATTATTTATCGCAACGAATTAGTTATTCATTTTTATTCGTAATTACTTTTTTTATCTTATTTATTTATTTTATTTATATTGGTTATTTAATTTAACTGTTTTAATTAACTATTTTTATTATTTATTATTTCAATATTATTTTATGTATTTTATTGTGTAGTTTTACGTATTCCTTTAGTAGGTGATTATTCGAAGATTTATGTATGTAAAATCTTGTCCTATAAGGGTAATTAGTTCATGATTTTTTTTCATTAGTTTTTCTATCATATATCGTATAAGATAATTGTTTGAGTAGACATATATAATCTATTGTTTTTCGTGCTGTTAGAATCGCGTGAATATTTTGAGTTGCGTGCGAAGTCGTAGGGAATGAGTATCACTACACCAACCAATAAGTCAAGAAAAAGAGATAGGCAGGTACTTTTTGATTTAAATCGATCAACGCCCCACGTAGCCTTCAAGATTTATAAAAATAACGTGCCACAACCCAAACCTAAGCCAAAACAGAAGAAAAAGTCGAAAATGGCTAACGCGAACAATGGGCGTAGTCAAATTAGGGATTTATCGGGTACCATAATTTCTAACCCACAGAATCGACCTCCGGCTAGAAATCCTTTACCCACGGACATAGCAGTTCCTAGTACAAGTAGTCAGGCAGCTAGTACAACTAATTTAGAGGATACTGTGAAAAAAATTGTAGATCAGGGTATCAGCTCGCAGGTGGCGGATATGAAAAGGGCCATGGCTCAGCTAACTAATACCGTCAGCAGATTAAGTATAGTCGTGCAACAAACGCAACAGGAAAAGAGAAAACTGGTAGAGGCTAGCGTGCAGAACGTGTCAAAAACGTCGGAAGATGCCCAACAGCAGTTTGACATGTCGGGAGTTAATGATCTTCTTCCTCAGTCCTCGAGAGGTTCATCGGTCAGCGGAGATAGTAATAACAGAAGATATGACTGTCCGCGCATTGAGAAATGGGGTTTAGAATTCGATGGAGATCAGAACAAGTTGGCGATTGAGGATTTCGTTTTTAGGTTGGAGAAACTACAGTCCCAGTACAACGTTACATGGAGAGAGGTACTAGATAATTTTCATTTGCTAGTTAAAGGTGCGGCCGAGAAATGGTATTGGCTCTTTATCCAGACCAATTTCGTATCTGAGTGGTCCACATTAAAAACAGCCTTGCTGAAGCAATATACGTCCTCCCGTTCCAGTTTCGAACTGATGCGTGATATGGTTGAGAGACGGCAACTACCGGGCGAATCTATAGACGCATTCTTTTTCGCAATGACCCAGCTTAGATCTCGACTCAGTATCTCTATGCCGGAAAATGAAATGATAAAGATGATAAAGAAAAACTTAAGAGACAGTATTGGAAGAATAGTTTACCCGATGAATGTGTCGTCAGTGGAAGAGTTGAGAGCATGTTGTCTGGATGCTGAGAAGACGTTCCTCAAAAGAGAGATTAGGCCTCAACAGATGCCAGCAAATCGATACTCAAGGCAAGTAAACGAACTTTTTGAAGAGACGGTAGAATCTGATCCGAGCGGAGAGCAATATAGTGATGACTTGGCAGCTGTCCGGATAAATAGCACAAACAACACATTGATTCGGAATCCTCTAGTCTGCTGGAACTGTCGTCAAAATGGGCATGTTTTTATGGACTGTCCATCAGACGAAAGAAAGATTTTTTGCTATCGGTGCGGTAAGCCGGATGTAATCTCCCCAAACTGTGCTACCTGTAAAAATAAAAATTTTGCGAGGAACGACGGGAAGGCGGGGAACCATCGTTCATCGACAAACCCGCATGCCAATCAAGCCGGAAACTAAAAACCTCCATGAATCTCATAAAAGAAATAAAAGAATTTAACAATTTTATCCCTCAACGAAGACAGGATTATAGCCTTGAAGAAAGAAAAATTAATTATGAACAAGTAAAAGCCAAAATATTCAACTCAGAACTTTTTCAGAAACCCCTATTATCAAATCGAATAAGAAAATTAAGAGAAAAGTTTGTTCAACGAAAGAGGATGAGGAGAATATTGATAGAATCCGTCAGAAACGCTACCATCACAACTACGGATCCGCGGCCATATGCCAAATTCAAAATTAGAGAGGAAATAGTTAATGGTCTTTTAGATTCAGGTGCATCTGTGAGCATATTAGGGAAAGGATGTCGAGAGTTGGCAGAAAAATTAAATTTAGAAATTGTGCCAATATTTGCAACAATTTCTACTGCTAGTGGTCAAACACATAGATTATTAGGGAAGATAAATACTACCGTAGAATATAAAGAACAAAATAAAAATATAGAATTTTATCTTTGCCCAGATCTAGAACAATCAGCGTACTTAGGAATAGATTTTTGGAAATCTTTTAACATAGCTCCTGAAGTCGTAGGTATAGCAGAATTAGATGTAGAGAAAATAACAGAAGACTATAAAACAGAAAATTATAAGTCGAATCCTCATACCTTAACAGATTTACAGAAAGCTGAATTAGATAAAATAATTGAATTGTTTCCATCGTTTGAAAAACAGGGTTTAGGATGCACACAGTTAGAAAAACATAAAATAACATTAATTGAAGGTGCAGAACCAGTAAAAGACAGGTACTACCCGATTTCACCTGCTGTTCAGGACATCGTTTACAAAGAAATTGATGAAATGTTAAGATTAAATGTAATTGAAGAAAGCGAAAGTCCGTGGAGTAATAGGACGACAGTTGTGAGGAAACCGGGTAAAAATAGATTCTGTTTAGACGCGCGGAAATTAAATAAACTGACTGTAAAGGATGCGTATCCTTTACAGAATATAGATGGTATCCTTAGCCGAATAGATGAGACGTACTATATTAGTAGTGTTGATCTCAAGTTCGCCTTTTGGCAAATTGAACTTGAGGAAGAAAGCAAGCCATACACTGCGTTCACCGTAGCGGGACGGCCACTCTACCAATTCCGAGTGATGCCTTTCGGCCTTTGCAACGCCGCTCAAAGACTTTGCCGGCTGATGGATAGAGTAGTGCCTCAAAAACTAAAGCAAAACGTCTTCGTCTATCTAGATGATTTATTGATTATTTCTGATAGCTTCGAAAAACATTTACAATTATTAAAAGAAGTCGCTGAGTGCCTGAAAAACGCGAACCTTACGATTGGTCTCAAAAAGTCGCAATTCTGCTTTCAGCAATTAAAGTACCTTGGTTTCATTGTAGGAGGTGGAATGCTAAGGACTGACCCAGATAAAATTGTAGCCATTAGAGAAATTAAGTTACCCAAGTCACCTCGAGAAGTACGTAGTTTCTTAGGGACGGCGGGCTGGTATCGCCGGTTCATCAAAGATTTTGCGGCAATATCAGCTCCCCTGACCGACACGTTAAAGAAGGCAAAAAAGTTCAATATCACACCAGAGGCAGTTACGTCCTTTGAAAATCTGAAAAGAGCGCTTACTTCTGCTCCAGTCCTGAAGCATGCAGATTTTTCGAAAAGATTCTACATACAATGTGATGCGTGTGAGTATGGTATAGGTGCAGTTTTGTACCAGCTGAGCGGAGATAATATTGAAAATCCTATAGCTTTTTACTCTCAAAAGCTGAATAAGTGTCAAAAGAACTACAGCGTTACTGAGAAGGAATGCCTGGCAGCAGTAATGGCAGTAAAAAAGTTTAGGCCTTACGTTGAAATGATGCCGTTCACGATTGTGACGGATCACGCGAGTCTTAAGTGGCTCATGTCACTTAAGGACCTCGCGGGTAGATTAGCGCGGTGGTCCTTGCAACTCCAGGCCTACGACTTCGAAATAACGCACCGAAAAGGCTCAGATAATGTGGTGGCCGATATGCTGTCCAGGTTGCCCACTCAGGAAAACGTAGAAGAGTTGAACATGGAAGATCTGTTTGACTTTGAAACACTAGAATTTGAGAGTGAAGAATATCTCGATCTGATGGAGAATATCGAAAAAAACAAAGAAAATTTGCCAGATTTAAAAATAGAAAATGGTATGATTTTCAAAAAAGAATCTTTCGAGCGGGATGAAGACGAATGTAAATGGAAGCTTTGGATACCAGCCAACCTCACACAAACCATCATAGAAAAGGCTCACACAGCAGTAACCGCATCACATGGTGGCGTAACAAAAACTATAGAGCGAGTAAAACGATTTTTCTATTGGCCAAAGATGACATTTCAAATAAAGATGTTTATTAAAAACTGCCAGATCTGCAAGGAAACCAAGCCCACAAATTATATTATGCGTCCTGAAATAGGTAAACAAGTTGTGACTGAGAGGCCCTTTCAAAAACTGTATATCGATTTTATGGGGAAATATCCCCGATCCAAAAATGGGAATTGTTTTATATTTATAGTCGTCGACCATTTTACAAAATTTACATTTTTAAAAGCGATGAAAGAAGCATCTACCGGCAACGTTATAAATTTTCTAGTTCGAGAGATATTCCACAAATTCGGAGTTCCCGAAATCATACATAGTGACAATGGTTCACAATTTACCGCCAAAAATTTTGATAAATTGATGAAAACATACCACATAAAGCACATCAAAACAGCAGTTTACTCCCCACAAAGCAATGCAAGTGAAAGAGTAAACCAGTCGGTACTAAATGCAATAAGAGCGTATCTAAAAGACGACCATAGAGACTGGGATCTATATCTGTCGGAAATAGAGTGCGCACTAAGAACAGCAGTACATTCAGCAACGGGTTATACACCATACTTTGCTCTCTTCGGATACCATATGTATTCCAGTGGAGCGGAATATGAACTAGCCAGAAAGTTACAGTCACTCACAGACCACAATATTACTCCATTAAGTAGAACAGATAAAATGGAAAACATCAGAGAGCAAATAAAACAAAATATGAAGGCAGCTTACGAGAAAAGCGCAAAAACTTATAATAAAAGATCCCGAGTTGTTACTTTTACTCCCGGCCAAGAAGTCTACCGGCGAAATAATGTTTTGAGCGACTTTGCAAAGAACCGGAATGCAAAGTTTTGTCGGAAATTTTTAAAGAGTAGGGTGATTCGTCCCGTGGGAAACAATTTGTATGAATTGGAAACCTTACAGGGGAAATCATTAGGCGTATATCACGTAAAGGACATTAGGGTATAACTCCCCTTTTATCATGATGAATTATGCAATACTGACAAAAATTTTTTTTCAAATAAATTCAGTATTGATCAATTTACAACTCCCGTAACATCTGTGATATAGTCCTAAGTAAAGTACCTGATAGAATAGTTTTCAATTATACCTTATTTTTTTTTAATTATACACTTTTTACTCCTAATTATACACCCGACCGTTTAATTATACACCCAAAAATGTTTCTTAGTATATAGTATTTATTAGCTAGTACATACCGAGCGCAAGATAAAATCGTAAGACCGTCTGTGACAAGATCTGTGATATGCATGCATAGTTATAGTTATAGTTGTGATGTCCTTTTCCGTTTGTAGTAAGTGCAATATAGAATTAGCTTCATTCATATTGTACAAATTGTCGAAACCCTTTCTTGGTATATCCTGAAAAGAGAAAAAAGGACATCACAAAGTAATAGTCCTTTTTATAGACATAAAAAAAAAATAATACTTCCCGTAAAATTCACTGACAGAGGATTCCAGGCGAGTTTGAGGAAATCTGAAGCCTTTATCTGTAAAGACTATCAGAATTCTGCATCCTTCCATAGGCGTTGGATAAAAAAAAAAAAAGAATAGAGGTATGACCCGAGTTGAAATTGACGCAGTCTAACACGAAGTACAAATCCATCTAGCAATTATTGCCTCAAAAGGGCGTTCGTTTTTTTTATGTTTAATTTACTGGCACTCAGTAGCGCCACTACCAATTCAAATTGGTAACAAGAAAATTTGTTAGGGGTTGCCTCTACTTTTTTTTTACCACTGGAGAAAAAAATTGTAAGAGCGCCATGTCTTGGAAGGCTTCGAATTCGTTTAGGGTTCCGCTGAAGTGGTGCGAAGGTGTATTATGCATGCATATTAAAGATCCTAAATCAAATAAACACAGAAAGAAATTTGAAGCATAAATTAAAACAGATACTTACTATTCATTGCCCGGCTAACTGATGAATGGAGACTCGTCAGGGTCATGGGAGTTCCCCACGTTGGGCTGGTGATGTTGAATAGAGCCCCGCACACCGTTCCCTCCGACACGCAGTCGTACGACCCGGAGTTTTGTTGCGGGCCAATGCAGCACAGAACAGCATACATAAAATTGTTGTTGAATATGGTTGTTTTTTTATGAATCTGGGAGATTTCGACCACCTATTAATATGGAAGATATGTCTTCACCAGAATTTTGTAGCACACATGAAATATTTTCCAGTTTCAAGAAAGTGGTCAAATAAACATCCACTAAATCCTATTACATATACGTATGTACGTAGTAGGAATAATAATAAAAAAAAAAAAAGAAACACTTATTATAGGCCTGCTGACCAACGTGGTAAATTCGTTTTTGTTGTTTTTGTTAGATATTTTTGTCATGCCTGTCTTTTCTTACAATGAAAACGGGGTTTTTCTTTTCGCAGTCCTCACATGAAGATCCCAAGAAATTTCTGAGTTGAATTAAATTAAAAAATTTTTTTTTGAGTAGGTTGGATAAAATGTTTTTATTTATTTATGGAACTAAATAACAAATTAAGGGAAATCGCCGATGATGTGTGTGTAGCTGTCAAACGAATTTTTTTTTTGTTATACTCACTATACAGTTGCTAGCACTGTGTAGTGTAATCCGGATTTATATTTTTTTACGGCGAAAACAGAGACAGGGATGGTATATTCATTCATACCCCGGCACACAAAAGCGGTTAGATTGAAAAAAAGGACGAAAATGAAATGAAAACAAAATCGTTCTAAAAATTATGAGGACCTGATAGATGGAAAATCTTGAAGGGCGAAAGGGCGAGGGAAAGTGTATAATCAAGGAAAAGGATGAAAAGAGATGAAAATAAGATGTATTGGTTTATCAGAAACAGTTAGAAAAAAACAAGTAAAACTAATTTTATTAAGTCAAAGAAACTTCTAGAAGTTCTAGAGAATCAAAAATAAAGATGGAGTATGAGGCGGGAGAATTTTTCGGTGGAAAAATGGAAAAATGGAAAAATTTAAGGAAGTATTGAGAGGTTTAGCTTAGGGGGTAACTCAAAGCAAAGATTAGTTATCTAAATTCCGAAGTGCTCACAGTAAAAATAAATGAGTATATAATAAAAAAAATAATAATAATAGAAAAATTCAAAGTAAAAAAAATAGTGTTTAAGTAAAGTCCTGTGCAAGGAATATACTAATTGTGTAAAAGCTTGAAAAAAAAAAATTTTTGTTGAAACGACAAGAAGAAAAAGGAACGGTGCCAAGAACAACAGTGAAACTATAGAGCTGGTAAGAGGATACGCAGCAAAGGAGATCCTGGTTAGGGAAAACGAGCGAGAAGCAGAAGGTAGATTCCCCTCCCTAAAGAAAACCAAATAAGGGAAAAGGTAGCAGGAATTCCCGCAAGAGGTTTCGGTGTCAAGCAAGTTAAAATAAAAAAATAACCAGGTAACCCATTTTATGTATTTAAGTGCGTATCCAAAAAGAAAAGGGAAGCTCGAAGCAATTAAAATTTAGAGCACTCGGGAAACAAAAGACTGTAAATAAAACAAAAACAGAATAAGTATGTTGTCCATAAGGTTAAAATTCAAACAAAGAAAATTTTGAGCAATTTACGGAAAAAAAGAACATAAAAATAAAAATAAAAATCGTTAAAAGTTTGATAACAAAGAAATCTACAGAAAAAAAGAAACAATATTTTTAATTAACTTTTATCAGTATAAACGTAGTGTTAGAATTTTATATTTGTCAGTATTTTATTTGTTGTTGTACAATTAAAAGAGTTTTAAAGTTCTAGGTGTTGTGTATAACAGTTAGGTAATCCCTAAAAGTGGGCTAAGTTCGCGACTTTGCGTTATTTTGTTGAGTTGGTGCTAATTCCCAAAAGAGGGCACGAAGGTAGATACATTTCCGTTTTTATCAAATTTTAACCGGAAAAGAATTAAAAGTATCAAAAAGGTTCACATCAAATATATAGTTAATTAGAGAATAAAAACAGTGAAAAAGTGAAAATTTTGTGTTTTCTAGCCTCAGGGAGCTCCTTTAGGTTAGGTTTTGTGGTTAGGGCAAAAATTAGCCAAAAATTTTGGAAAAGTTTGATTTGGGCCTATTGTAAGGAAATTTAAAGAAGTAATTGGAAACAAAATAATTAAAAAATTAACACGATAGCGCAGAGTTTCGAGGTTAGGGAATAGCTTAAGTAGTTTTAGTATAAGAAAAGTAAAAATTTTGTAGTTATGGAAAGATATATAAAAATAAGGAAAATTTAAAAAAAAGAAATTAAATAGAGAAAAAACTGCCTAAAAATATATTGTGTAAAATAAAAGAATTTTTGCATTAAATTAGGTTTGGAAAAAGATTTATTCAGAAAGATTTGTTTGTAAAATTGAAATATTAAATAGTGTAGGATTTAGAAAAATTTATATTAGTTTTAGAATTATGTAAATAAATAATGTTTATAACGTGTCGAGAAAACATGTTGTTTTAACTCAATTTTAAATTACAGGTGATGATGGAACGGTAAGGAAAGGGTAAGGTCAGGTGGATAGTGGGTCATGAAGACAAAAATCATTGTTTTTATGGATTTTTCATGACTAGGTTGGGTGGGCAAGTGAGGAGAAAATACACCTATCTCCTGTGAACGGTCTCTCGTGGTATATTTTCAGGTACCGGGTGGTATGATGTTGAGTTGAGTTTTTTTTTGCTTTTTGTTGTTTTTATCAGTTTTTTTTTGTTCAAATACGCGGCTGGCGAGAAGGGTTGGGACCTCCTGGGTATACACAAAATCTGAGCTAGTTGGAAACCTCGCCAGGTCAACCGGTTTGCAACAAGCGTTGTTCGTTTGTAAGACGATTCATGATTAAATTATAGACCAAACTGAAGATGTTTGACAGTGACACAAGATACAAAACGTGCGTGAGCTGTCAAAACTAGTGTTGCCAAAAAGATAATAGCAAAAAAATCACTCGTTATTAATTTTCCGCAACAGCTATGCTATTGTCGAAAGTTCCTTCCTGTAATTAAATAGGGATTAATTATCTATGATAAATAGTGTCATTAGATGGGATGTTGCAGCTAGAGAAACCTTGCCGCCTCAGTTGGTCTATGGCTAAGGTCTATAAGACCTCTTGGAGCAGTTGAACAAATAAATGTTCAGCGTCTTGCTTAAATAAAAATTAAATAAATATCCTCTTGAAGTTATGACAATATTTCACAACGATATTAGCGATAAATATAATTATAAAGAAACAAGTTTAGGTTTAAGAGCCTGCTAAGCTGAATGTAGGAGGGATGACAGATAACATGTTAGCATTTTGACAACTGCGAAGGTTGGTTTACCCTAATTTTTAGCCGACTTCAAAGAAGGAGGATGTTATCAATTCGTGTGTATTTTTTTAATGTTTGTACATACATGCATATATGAGATATAACTCCTTCATTTATAAACCGATTTTCAAAAACATTTTTTCAAAGTGTATGTTTCCAGTTTGGTTCCAAGGAAATTTAGGAAATCGGACACACAAAGTGGCCGCCAGAAATATTTTTAATTTGTTCGGTTGGCTCCTTGTATTGAAGTTGGTTTTTTTGCAAGAATTATTTATATTATTTTTCATATTATATTTTATTAATCGTTTAATCATTTTACATTTTAGCAATTTTTATACGTAATAATATTATTTGCATTTAACTTAAAATTGGTATTATAGCTAGAAAAAAATAACTTTGTATAAAAGGACATAATTTGAAAAAATTTTCTGTTGTTCACTATTTTTAATATTTTTGACAAAACCAAACCAATTTTATAAAATCTCTTTTTGTTAGCTTCTCTTTTTCATTTAATCACAATTTTGTTAGACCCGCTATGCAGAAAGCCAAAAGCTACTTAATACAGCTTATTAAATATGTAGTTTTATAATCGTAACTTATAAAATAGTATAATTCAATCTTGCTCTAGCATGTTTCCTTATTACAGTCGACAAAATTACTAAATTCCGTTGAATTGGGCGGTCCTTCACTATACAAATAGGTGACGGGCCATAAGCGGGCGGCAGTGAAATCACTTAAACTTTGTAGGCCTCCTGGACGAGGTGGTTTCTGATATTCATCTGAGTTGGAGGCGGAAGTAAAGCTATCGGGAGGTTTACGTTTGTCCGAAGGTTTCAATGGTTTAACACTGAGACCTGAATGGGTGAGAGTATGATTGCCGGGATAATAACGATCGCTACATTTGCGCCACTGATCAGGTTCATCGCCTACGAAACACCTGAAAAGAGTGTGAGAAAAAAATGTTACTCGCAAATTTAAAATATTTGAGAAAATAAGTCTCTTAAAGTATGTACATACATATGGACATTTCAACAAAAAACTCACCATTTTCAAAGAAATATAATTTTTTACTTCTCTATATCTTTTTGTAAGCCATAAGTAGCTCTTCATTTATCAAAAGTGGCGCCCGAGCAGAGACTCGCCTCCCAACCCGATAACAGTGGAAACAAATGAGTGCTACTACCAGCGGGGGAGCAGCGACTCCACTATATTGCCACCATTGTAGCACAAGCAACGGTAACACCCTACAAATAGATTCCGTTAGATGGATCTATCTATTGCGAAAAGACAAGCTCATTGAAGTTTGTCGGCAAAACGAAATCAAAACGGAGGGAGCAACTGTAGTCCAACTAAAACGGTCGTTGTGCGAATTAATTCACGCTAAACGTGATAGATCGACGTCTAAAAATGTATTGCAGCCATTAAAGGAGGACATCTTGGCAGAAGAAAGGAAACCATCCAACGAAGAGTCCTACCGAAAAGTCTCTATGCCAGTTCCAGATAGAAATGCAACTACACCAAACGATGATGAGGTCATGGTCATAATCAGACGCTGGTACCTAATATATGAGGATATAATTGGAATACGATTCTTTCCTAAGTAGTGAATGTATCATAGTATTTTACCGAACCGTAGTTAGCCGAAAGATATCCAAAGAATTTATTTCGTCCGATCGTAGTGCATGGTAATTAATCGAGGTAGTTAATCTGAGTAATTTATATCATCCAAAATATTTTACCGAACGGTATCCGAAGTGTATATTTCGTCACATACGTATTGTCTTTGAACCGACCAGAACGAGGAGTTTCACTTTGGCGGCTTACAGCATCTTTTACCTAGTGTATAGCTACCTTAGGTACTTACTGGACTGCAGTCTGGTGGCCACAAATACAAAGGAAACAGACCTTTGAAGAACCTGAACGGAATGAACTTTTCATTTAGGAAAAATCGGACCACATTGTTCTGAAATACAAGCTTAATTGCTTGTTGTTTTCCTAGAAATGCCCATATCTGTATTTTTTATACAGGTGGCAGCATCCTGTAAGTTACTTGGGCGAATTTATTATGCAAGTTTGTAGGGCGGTAGCAACAACTAAAACCATTCAAAAGCAAGAGCCGTTTTTGGTGTGCTATTGCTGTCAACTTCACCATATAAAAACTGTTGATTTTAAAAATTTTTTCTTTATATTTCCTATGGAGTTTGACAGCGACCACACATCAAAAATTAATCTTGTTTTTGTATTGTTCAAGGCGAATTGACAACCAGGTGGCTTTATTACGGAAGGTGTTTATTATTTGCTCGTCTTGTACCATCTATGCGATCCAAGCGAATTGACCAACGCAAAGTGAATTTTCCACTGAAATACCTATCTGCCACCTATTATAATGAATTCGCCTTGATATGCATGTTTCTTCTAACAGTTATAGACAAGCGAATTGAAAACGAGGTGACGTTACTACGGCAGTTGATTATTGTTTGCTAGTTTTATTTGGACTCCATAGATGTAGAACTCCATATTAAAGAAAAAATGAAAGCAGTTTTTGTTTAAATTTTTTATATGGAGTTTAACATGTAAGCGGTCCAAGCGAATTGACTACGAGGAACCGAAATCCTCACTGATATCACCTCGTAAGCAACTCGCCTTGGTTGTATAGTAAAATTGGTGGCAGTTTGTTATTTCTGTTGTAGATTTTAACTTACCAGGGATAGTCAAAACCTTGTGAATAGCCACAAGGATGATCTATTTTACAGCAATAGTCCCAAGAGCCGATTTCGCCACCCTCTATTTCACAAGAATAGAAACCCGTTATAAGATTCTTTTCACAAGGACTGCTACGGCGACAAGGTTTACCCGAAACAGAATAATGACGAAAAGCAGCATCTAAAAATGTAATAATAAGAATTATTTCATAACATTCATTCCTTTAAAAGCTTATAAGTAATTAGATTATAATAAGAAATTACCCGGTTCCCTAAATATATCCATGCGTCGATTATTATTAACCCTTGAACCACCTATAGTATTAACCTTATCCCGACATGTATAATCAAATGGATTCCAAGCAAAAAGCCAATTATCTTTATCATCGGTATGAGTATAGTGAACATTCAATTTCAATTCAGTTTGATCACAATCGGACATCTCACAATTAAAAGCCGCTTTGCGGGAACTAAATTTAAATGTAATGGATGGAATGAATTAAATAAAATATATTTTTTTTAATCCACAAGAGCAACCAAACTCTTTCTTACCCATAACTAAAAGCATAACATTTGAAAGCAGTTGTTTCTCTTAAACGTATACACTCTTTTTTGCACTCGACTTCAGAGGGCACCGTTATAACCTTTTTAATGGCCAAAGGCAAAAGTTTTGCTGGAGAACCGTAACCTAAATAACATACTGCTGAAATTTAAAATTTTATTTTCAATATATTTTTCTTTTGCCCATTTTTGTTATTCAGTTTCTTACATTTCTTATGTTTTTCATCGACAATAGGTTGTATCTCACAGCCATGACCATAACTGGCTCTTTCAAAGATATCAAAGGTTTTGTCCAAAACCAAATGCCGTTCCTTATCCATGTCCCTGACCGGCCAGTCGCTTAGTTGGCAATTGTCTATAACACTGGCATGGCGTTGTTGGCCATAACGGAAGGCAAAAGCTCGACAAGTAAATTTGATGGACTTGATACACTCCATTTCACACTCTCCTACTGATCGCACAGTTAAAGAGTCCCTCACTATTGATTTATAAAATCTGGTAGCATCAATGGCACGAAAAAAACATTCTATATGAGAAAAAATTTTCTAAATTACATGATTTCATTTTAGCACTTTAATAAGCTTACGAGTACTTCTGGGATCAGCTAAAGCTGTTGAGCTAATACCTCCTCTGCTGGGACCATCACTACGTGAAGGTTTCCTACAAACATTTAAGTCATCTGACATGGAATAAATATCATAATCACGATCGGGTTCTATGTCCACATAATAGTCCAAACGATTTATGGGACGATCGCAAAGCATACAGTTGTCATGAATGCCCGAGGAATAGCGATAGCTATAAGTATGACATATAAAAGCATCTTGACCCGAACAAAGACGTTCACATTCGGTCAGTGAAGGTGTGGAGTACATATGTTTGACAATCGTTTTATGCAGGCGAAAGCCTTCCGAAGTTTTAGCCGAACATTCTTAAAGTTGAAGAATAAAATCAAAATAACATTCAAAAGAGCAAACAATATTTTTATACCATCTGGTCCTGGTCTACGAGTCCATTGATGCCGGTAGTCGTGACGATCCCTGAAGCCATCATATTTTCCAGACGAACCATAACTTGAGCCGGAGTAGGGTACAACAGCATTGCTTTCATGTGGCGGTTCTCCTCTAAAACCGCCAGCCTTACTGGGAGTAGGACCCAAATTGGAATAATCAAAATGTACTGGATCTTTGGGACTATAATGACCATCAGCCAAACCCCAATAAGCGGTTTGTTTATTGTGAGTGCCTCCATAGGATCCACCATATGAACCCCATTCATTATCAGTACCAATTAAGTAGGGCACAAATTTTGCAGTGTTCTTTTTATGGGAAGATATGGGATGATGATCTCTATCTAAATAGTTTTGAGAAGGCTGTGGAGGTGGTCCAGGACGATAGGAATCTGGACCGGTTATAGCATGTGATGCGGAAGGTCTATAAGGTGTGTACTCTGGTCCGGGGCGGTAAGCAGGACGGTAGCGATCATGTTTAGTATTTTCATAGCCAGAACTGCTGGGTATACTTTCCCATCTAGAAGGATGGCTACTGGGTCTATAGCGATCACTATGAGAGACATCATAGCGATCGATAGGATCAAGACCGGAACCACTGCTACCATAGCTACTAGGAGGTGAATGCTCATAATAACTCGAACCATGTGAAGAGAACTCATAGGAACCACTGTGATGCTCATAAGAACTAGGGGGCCTGGCGTGGGACTCATAGGATGTGTGAGGTGGCGCTGGACCTGATGGATAATGCTCTAAGGATGAACTGCTTGGTGGTGGTCTGGCATAATAACCACTACCGCTACTACTGGGGGGTAAGGGTATGTGAGGAAAGCGCTCATCTTTAAAGGGTTTCTCACTCCAACCCTGACTGGGCTTATTATAATGAGGTGCTGGTGGTGGTGGCAGTGGCAATTTAGTACTGCATTCTTTACACATATTATACTTACAACTATGCGGTGCATTGCGATCTCTCTCATAGTAATCATAGTCGGGATGTCTCAACAAATTTGAGTCTCTTCTATTTGGACTGGAGTATAAATCTATTTGCGCCAAAGGTATCTCTATCAATTCGCAATCACCCTGGCCATGGCCCGAAGGATCTAGACGATAGTTAAAGCCCTCACAGGTAAACCTTTTTTCGCGACCACATTCACGCATGCACTCTTCAACGCGTTCACAAGCTATTGTACGCCTTACCCAGTGGGGTGCTATACGTTTGCCTGCCAACACACGTCGAAAACAAGCTGCAATTTCAAGACATAGCAAAAAATAATAATTTAAACGAAATGAAAAATGTAATTAACAAATTTTTAGTTTCTGATTAGCACATGAATGCTACAAGTTCATGTAGTCTCGCATAAAACAATTTTCAACTATTTTGGCTTCATCAAGTGTGAGTATTTTCATACGTTACTTTAATTGATTCTTTAATGTTTTTAATTTATTTAAATGTTGTTTTTATGGTAATCAAAACGCTTTGTTTTGTTTTAATTAGTAAATAATTCACTTGAAAGAGAATTTCAGTTGAGGATTCAAGGTTATTTCTTTGAACTAATGAGGAAAATTACACACATTAAGTCATGTGTTGTACATATTTTTCTATTTCAGCTAATGAATTATTTTTGAAAAATTTCTGTTAAAAGAAAATCTTGCACAATTATAAGAGTGCAGCCTTGAGTGCAGTTTATTGAGCATAGATTCATTAAGCACTTTTTTAGCATAGTTAAAGTAGTTTTCCGATATAAAATGTAACACAAATGTTTCCGACAATAAAATAAAGAAACGCAATTAAAAAGCGACCTGCGATGAATTGATTTTATTTAATATTTCAATAAATGTTCTCTGAAGTTATTTAATTAAGAAAGCTGAAGATTTAATGTGTGATAGCAAAAAAGTTGCATGCAAATAACAATTATTTTATAATTACACAAATAGAAACTTAAAGATTTTATTGAAGAAAATCTTTGCCACTAAATACACTGAAGGGACTACAAAAATATACGTGTATCGGGGTTTTGAAGATTTACGTCTGGGGATAATTTTAGGGAGAATTATTTCTCTCAAATTTTCAGAAATAAATATTACAATCTACAACTCTCCAAGGAACCTGGCACGCCGAGATTGGCAATGAAGCCAGATGGGACCTTTACTGAAACCCCGACTAGAAATTTTCCCAACACTCATATTGGGGTACGATTGGGAGCGCATGTGAAAAGTCCAAAAGGGTTGTACCGGGAACTTGTTGAGATAGCCCATCTACAAATTAGTGACTTAATATAAGTTCTTTGCAAGTGGGAAACTCTTGGGAACTTGTTGATATTTTCCCACAGAAACCAATCGTGTCCCAAATGAGTTTCTTCGTTACATACCAGTTAGATCCCACGTAACGAGGGTGCTGTTGGCTGAGTAGTTAGCGCGTTTGACTACAAACCCTGAGGTCTTGAGTTCAAGACTAGTTTCAGGCAAGCCAACAACATCATGCATTTTTCTCATGTGCATTGGTGTGTTATTGTGTTGGTTGTTGTTGGACTTTTAAAGTGATGAAGGCATAGCACTGATCACTTTGGCAGTACCGGCAGCGAGTAGTACTAACATATCCTAATGCAGCTCATAGCAACTTCCTTCGTCGGTATTGTTGCAGAACCGTCGGCGAAGTAAAAGAACTAATAAAATGGCTACACAGCTTAAACAACTCAATGCCTCTACTTGACACCAGAGGGGCTTGCAACACTACTCTACAAAAAATTGAATTAAGCTTTCTATCTCTCTCCCACTTCACCACCTGTTCTCTCTACACCATCCCTTTCCCAAAGAATGTAACACATTAATTAATTAACTGGTAGGCATTAATTGCCCGATTGTGTTACTTTTCTTTATAAAAAAATGGGTTTGCATGAAAATTTCTACTCGGGAAGTAGCGTGGAAACATTGGATCTACTCATGAAATCTCCTTCCCAGATTGCAAAGATGGGGCGAATATCCTGTTTTCTAGGTCCCTCCATTGCAGAGCCAGTTAAAGTAACGTGGGCAATCTATTAAAGTAATTCTATCATGGGTGTTATCTATTTTTAAGGAAAACTTAGAATCTAGATACATTCTCACTAAGAAGATAGAGGTGACCGTGGTATTCATTACAAAAGTATGAAACATAAACCACGGCACAGTGAAGGATTATAGACCAATTAGTTTGTCATAGTTTTTAATAAAAGAATAGAAAGGCTGGTAGATATATACGTCAGGAGAGTTTTGTCGGCATAAAACTGCCTACCGAAAGCGAAGGTCTGTCAAAACACCACTGCATGATGTCGTAGGCACAATAGAGGATACCCCTGACAAGAGGTAAGCGCGAATACAGGGGGAGGAAAATGGGATATCCCTCCCCCCACAAACGAATAAAATATGGCTCATTTCAATTGAGTTTCTAATGCAGTGGTCCGACCCAAACAATCGGACTACACTACTTCTGTCATGAACTTTGCCACTCCTTCTCATTCGAGATCGCGAGTATTTTCTGAAGATCTTGACCTTTTGGTTTATTCGTGTTCCAAGCGGAGAATTAAGCCATAACGGAAGATGCGAAAAGAATTGACAGTCTCGTCTCAGAGACCAGTACTATAATGTGGCCGCAAATTGGGCCCTCAATTCATTCAATCTCTGACCTTCCTTGAACGATGTAATGTCAAGATAGTTTGGTTTCCTGGACATAAAGTCCTTCGGGGGAACAAAATTGCTGATGAATGCATAAGAGAAGGCTCGGATATAGACTTAGCAGACTCACAAAAGGATATTAGTATTCCATTAGTTGAGCTGCCAAATAAGATTAAAGAGTGGGCGCTAAGGAAGCGGCACTCAGATAGTCCACAGCCACATGCTGCCTTTTAAAGCAAGAACTTTTTGAAAAAAGTATCTTTCAAAACCAGTCCTTTACAAAATAAAAAACATTAGACAAGAGTACATTTCAAAACATTAACTTTTAAACCTTTTAAAAAAGTAGTTCTTTAAAAAGTTCCTTTAAAAAATACATTTTGAAAAGTAGCTTTAAAAAAAAGCACATTAAAAAAATTAATTCCAAAGAAGTTTCGTTTTAAGAAAGTACCTTTAAAAAAAACATTTAAAAAAGTAGCTTTCAAAGAAAGAACCTGTTAAATAATAATAAGTAACTTTGGAAGAACGTCCTTTAGAAAAAGTACATTTAAAAAACATCTTTTAAAAACAGGATTTTAAAAAAATTACCTGTAAAAAATTACGCTTAGGAATATCACGAAAACGAGAGCTAACTTAAAAAAACGGCTAACACCATTGAAATCAGCGTACACTAATTATGTTTAACGGTAGGGTGTCCTGCTTGTCAAAGAAAAAAAGTTGAAAATTCCAGCACAGTGTAAATAAAGGGTATCCCTTCAAGTAATGCAGCGAAGAAGCCGAAAAGTAAATCGCCAAAACGAAAAAAATCGCCAAACAAAAAAAAAACCCAAAACTAAAATAAACCAAAATTAAAGTAAATAGCCAAAACAAAGAAAAATCACCAAAACGAAAAAAGCACTAAAGCGAAAAATATGCGCAAAAAGGAGAAAAAAATAGTCAAAACAAAAAAAAAATAATATAAGAGAAAACGATAAAACCAAAAACTAGAAACAAATGCTAAAAAAACGCCGAAATGGAGAAAAGCGCTAAAAGGAAAAAAGCTCCAGAACGAAAAAAAAATATCACAAAAAACGCCGAAACAAAAAAGCACAAAAGCCACAAAATCGCCAAACGAAAAAAATCGCCAAAACTAAAAAAAAAAATTACAAAAAACAAAAAAAATTGTCAAAACAAAAAAAAACCCAAAATAAAAAAACCAAAATGAAAGGAAAAAAATCGTCAAAATGAAAAAAGCGCTAAACAAAGAAAACGCCCAAAACGACAAAAATCGCCAAAATTAAAAAAAATCGCACAAAACAAAAAAGAAACCAGTTAAAACGGTAAAAATAAAAATTCCCCAAAAAAAACAAACAAAAATCTCCAAACAAAAAAGGGATACACATATGTATGTCAGTGATGCCAACTTTTTTCGAGCGAAAAGCACAATCAAATTCAAAAAAGATAATAAAAAGCGTAATTTCGAAGTAAAAAAGCGTAAAAAGCACCAACATATTTTGTTGTTGAGTGATCTATTTGGTTTTGACCAACGATTTGTTATAGTATTTGATAGGGGTTACCTCAGCCTAAGGTAACCCCTATCAAATAATATTTTGTTGTTGTTGTTGTATCAAGAGTCGGTAAAAGAGTCTAATTTTTCTATTAGCGGGTGTATAATGGAGAGAAGAAATCGTTTTATTAAGGAGAGTTTCCACTTGGGACCACTATAACTAGAAACTGATATGAAAATTATACCTACATATCGTTAAATAAAACGCGAAAAGCCCTATCTAACAAAAAGCTGCTATGATCACATCAAATCACACTTACCCGAACAAAAATAGCGATAATATTAAGAAAATCTAAATAGAAATAGAACAGGCCAATTAAATAATTTTGCATATTTATTTTTTCAAAATTATGAAAATGTTAGTTAGGGCGTTTAGCGTTTAAGCTGACGATATATAGTATATCTATTAATTGTTTTATCAAAAGTCCACTTATCTGAAACTTCCATATAATATTACTAGCATGTCTTCGTCAGCGAGCTGCTGAAATACCAGAACTGTCGCATGCAAAACAGAGTACCCAAATTACAGATTTCGCCTCGTTTTACCTCTTATAGAGTATCTTATATTTTAATCTCCCTCATATACTACTATCCGTCTACCAAATTTCATTTAAATCCATTAAGCAGTTTTCGCGTTATAGTGGATCAAACATCCAAACTCACAAACATACAAACTTTTTTAGTAGGATATTTATTCTATTCTATCTCTATAAGGCTGCATTCATCGAAATAACTCTATAAACCAAAAACTGGAGCAATGGGACCATAGTTGGAGGTTGCAAAAATGATCCCATCTGATATGACACTAAACTTTAATTTACGTTCGACGATCATGGCGAGCTGTAAATAATTAGCGATTTATCTGAATTTTTATATAAACATCCTTTTGAAATCCATGATTTCAACGTAATAATGTTTTCGACCAGCATGACATTCATTAATTTACACTGCAACCTCCAAATATTGACCAATTTGCCTGAATATTTAATAATAATCGTATGGTGATGAAGAAGTCCTTAATAATGCGAAAAAATGAAATTGACAAACTTTATTGAAATTTTCTTTCGATTTCTGTCGAATACCTAAAATACTTCCTATTAAAAATTACTTCTCCGTTCCCAATACTTAACATTTACCATCTTGTCTCAAAATTCGGAAACAGAGTTCACATCTTCAAATAGGGCTTTTCGAAGTAGTATCCCAGGTATTATAGCACTACTATATTTTCTACCCCTTAAATTTTCGCAAATCGAAGTTATTTAAGTTTGTATTTATAAAAGTTATAAAATATGAAATTTTGTAAAAAGCACTAAAGGCGCTGCTGAAAATTTTACAAAGCAGCAAGTTAGTGCTTTTAGGGTTCTGTCTGTCTGTCCGTCTGTCACAGGCTGTTTTCTCGGGAATAATAAGAGCTACGGACCTGAAATTTTCACGGAATATGTAAAACTTTTGCCGCTACAACAACAAATATATGACAGTTAAAAATTAAAGGGTATTCTACAGCGAGCAACGAAACATGTTGAAATACTAATGTAAGGTAAATACAAGCACTTATATATAGACAACTTAAATTTTCAAAGTTAGTGTTAATTGGTGTAGTCTGTAGAATAGACTACACCAATTAGCACTGATATTTAAAACAATAGAAATTAAAGGGTGTTCTATCAGTTAATGCAATTTTACTGTGTAATTTAGACAATATGCTGTATCTTGGAAACCGTAAGAGGTAAACTCTTGAAATTTTCAAAAACGCTAAAACAAAAAAAAATTCCAAAATTAAAAAAAATATCAAAACGAAAAATCGCCAAAATGAAAAAAGCGCTTAAAGTAAAAAAGCACCAAAATTACAAAAAAATTGCTAAGACGCAAAATATCACCATCACTAAAAAGATCGCCAAAAAACTAAAAAAAAATGCCAAAAACCGAAAAAAGTCGTCAAAAAGAAAAAAAGCACTACAACATAAAAAAATCGCTAAAACTAAAAATATCATTAAAAAACGAAAATAATGAAAAATAATCACCAAAACGAAAAAAAGCGCAAAAAAATGACAAAACCAAAAAAATTGCCAAAAGCCAAAACGAAAAAAATTTCATAAGAAAAAAAAATCGCTTAAACTAAAAAAATCACAAAAATCCGAAAAAATCCCCAAAACCGAAATAAGCGCCAAAAATAAAATAAATCGCTAAAACTAGAAATGGCATCAAAAAGCGAAAAAGAACGTTAAAACAAAAAAAAAAACACCAAAGCCAAATAAACGACAAAAATTAAAAATCGTAAAAAAACCAAAAAAAAAAAAATGCAAAAAATCAAAAATAGTTAAAAAAACGAAAAAAATCGCCAGAACGAAAAAAAGTGTCATAACAAAAAAAAAATCGGTATAAATAAAAAATCACCAAAAAACGGAAAAATCCTCAATACTGAAAAAAACGCCAAAACGGAAAAAAATCGCCACAACTAAAATAAATCGCTAAAGCTAAAAATATCGTCAAAAAATGAAAAAAATGTCAATAAACACCAAAACCAAAAAATCCCCAAAACTAAAAAATCGCAAAAAAAAATAAAATTGCAAAAAACGAAAAATTGCCAGAAAAAAGGAAAAAAATCACGGTAAAAATTGAAAAAACGGAAACCAAAAAAATCGCCAAAAACAACGAAAAATTCTTAAAAAATAAAAAAATATAAAATTAAAAAAAAAAAAACAACGAATAAACTGCCAACATGAAAAAAGGGACAAAAACGAAAAGGAATACACATATGTGTATTCGTACGGAACCCTTCGTGTGGGAGCCAAAGTCGCACTTTACTTAATTTATCTTATTAAAGCACCACAGCGAAAATTTTGGCATTTTGAGACATCAAAAAACACTAAAAATAGTGCCAAAGCACTAAGTTGGCATCGCTGATGTATGTATGTATGTATATGGTATTCGTACGGACACCTTTGTGTTCGAGTCAAAGTTGCACTTTACTGAATTTATTTCTTTTAGTCCTGCAATATATTGTAATTGTGTATGTTTATTGAAATAATTTTTTATTGATTTTTACCTTTTGCATCCTCCACAATTATTATTGTACTGCTTATATCATGTGCTAAATGTGTGGCATTCACAACAATGTAAATGTTGCAAATACTTGCTAGAACCAACAACAGAATCTCTTCTGACCACAACCGCATTGTCAAGTAAGCAATTTAAAACTAATCTAACAATTAAACAATACACAGATTCCTCCTCGCTTTTTTAAAAGCGAAAAAAATCGCAAATTATTTATTAGTTTTAATTTTAGTTGCGAAAAAAATCACTTAAAGTTTGAATTAAAATAACAACCAGCCAACCGATTTAATCACTTAATACTTGTATTGTGGATTATCTCGTATAAATGGGAAACAATGTGAGAATTTAGTTAATATTTGCTGAAGGAAGATTAATAATTTTATAAAATGAAAATAATTTAAATATTATTTCGCAGTTTTGCTGGTGATTTATAGATATTTTGTTGTTTTAAAGACGATGATTTTATGGCATATCATAATTTGCTTATTATGAATTTTTCACAATTACGTAAGCACGCACACATTTTATGGAAAACTAAAATTTAAGTTTAACATGAGAGTCAAAAATTTATTTAAATTCTTTTGTTCAGGCAAATTTGAATGTCAAATAAATTAAACACTTGATGTCACACGCGGTCGATAGTAACCGAAAAACACGCAAAGCTTGATGCTTCAATTTGGTTTATATGCTTTAAAATTTGTTTAGATTTTAGTAATAAATAAATGTGTTTTTTTTTTGTATTTTTAGAACATCAAAGCATAATTCATAATAAAATCACTGAATTGTTTCAAAAGATGACACCAAATTCTGGTGGCTTTATTTTTAATTGTTGCGAACTCTTTTGTTTTTAGATGCTTTTAGAAAAATTATTTGTTTTCACACTAACTAATAAACAGGGTTATTAGAACATCACTTAATTATATTTAGTAAAATTTCAGTTTTGCACAAGTAATTTTATGTTTTTAGTTTTTTTTTATATTTTAAATGATCACGACGATGACAGTTTCACGGTAGAGCTAAAGTTATCCTTATTTCGTGCTTGTCATGTTGGATGTTGTTTCTTTATTAATTTACTTTATGTTTAAATCGCGTTTTTCGATTTCGTTTGTGCTTAAACTTAGATTCTTATGCGTAATTTACGTTTGATAATTCTAATTTGTTTTCCACACAACGCGCTACTGAACGTTTTAACTCATCATCAACATGGTTTTATATTTTCACAAACGCAAAAGCTTTTGCTTTAGAGTTTTGTGGGTGGAAAATAAGAATAATCATGTTTAAAATTCATCATTATTACAATCAGTAACATCATCATTAACACTTAAATAGTGTTTCATTATCGTTTGTTAAACTGTTCATCTCTTTATATATGGGGCATTATTTTTGAAGCGGACATTAACAAAAAAGTTTTTTTTGCCGAAATTCCTTGATATTTCGCATAACTCTAGTATGTAGTTATAAATGTGTATACAAATTTTTTTCTTTTTGTATGATGTTTATTTGTCAAGTTATGGGTTGCGGAAGTGTTGCCGTTTTTTACGTTTTTTTTTTAAATTATTGTATCGAACTATAAAAAAATAAAACAAAACAAAACAATTAAAATAAATGAAAAAATATTTGAGAGGCTAGGTGCAATAAATCGGTAGGCCACAAAAACAAAATTTTGAATAAATCGACTTTTAAGTTTAAACAAAATTTAAAATTGTATGGTTTTTAGATTTTTCTACTGCAAACACGCAGCATAATTATTTGCAAAACTTAATAATTTATTAAAAAATGTCTCTAGAATGCAAAGTTGGGGTACCTAAGAGCAAGATGATCATATAAAACCTGTTTCTCATTTAATGTGGCTTACCAAATTGTTGCACTAAGCGTTTCATTTAACAAAAAAAATTAGTTTTTTCATGATCAAAACTGGAAATGACCAATTGAAATTAAAACTATTCTAACTTTGACCCCTTTTATTTTTTTTCACCAAAATTAGTCTTAAAAAGGGCCAAGAAACTCCCCTTCTACGGCGAGATAGCGGGCTAAAATATGCTACAAAAAAATCGCCATAAAATTTTATTATCAGCCCAATCACAAACAAAAATTCTGTGAGTTTTTTCACTTTTCGCTTTTCTCCTATTATGAATAAAGATTCCGTCGGAAAAAATTCGATGGGGGGAAAAAGTAGCTATTATCAATGCATTTGAACTTCGTTTTTTCCCCCGGAATTTTTCACTTGCAAAACAGAAATGTAAGAATTTAAAATGTGCTTGAGGGTATTTCGTATTTATTCACAATTAGTTTTTAATGATATCCGGCGTTCCAGTAGAGTTTAGAAATTTATTCTCCTTAAAAACTTCTAACAAATTTTTATGAGAAATTTGTTTGTTGGATATTTTATGGGAGTTTTTTTTTGTCCCTTTTTAAGAAAGGGTCATAAAAGACTCACACAGCTAAGTGCTAGAGGGTTAAAATGTTTCATGAAATTATTTCTCGTGGAGTTTTACATAAAAATGCTAAGCACATCTAATGTATTAAACGTAAGGCTTATACGATATCTTATACCGATTCTCTATAACCAGGACCAAAAGGGGGGTTCATGTAAAGAAATTTGCATAACTTTTAAACTTATAGAGATTCCATTATTAAACATCTACAGTATAATGAGGACAACCTAAGCTAATTTCGGTAAAAAAATAAAAAGTTAAAAAAATTTTAATTTCAAGTAGTCATTTCCGGTTTTGACCATGAAAAATGTTTGTTTTTCAAATTAATTATTTTTTTTGGAAAAATCAGACGAATCACTTATTTTAATTTTTTTGTTTTATTTTCGAAACAATAATTAAAAAAATTTCCTTTCGAAAACAGCAACACTTTGCAACCCCATGACATACAAATAAACATCATGCAAAACAAAATTTTGCATGCACATTTATAAATACTAGAACTATTGCCAAATATCAAGGAATTTCGTAAAAAAAATTTTTTGGTTTTTCCGCTTCAAAAATAATGCCCAATATACATATTTATTTTATCTTCTTCTGAAAATAAAAGCTTTTATTTCAGTTGTTAGTGTTCTTCTCAGCAACAACAATATGAAAAGAAAAAAAAACATAAAAACTGTTTAATTATTTCTGCAATTAAAAGAAAAACCTTCAAAATCCTTGCTACAAAAGACTTAAGACACATGCGTACATGTTGAAGTAAATAAACAAGTATGTGTCTTAAATCTTTTGTTTTCTTAACGAAAATTTCCTTCACTGATCGCTTATTGTTGTTTTTATTTAAGAAAATATATCGTTAAATAAATCGCAAAAAGCCCTAAATAACAACAAATTCTAATTGGAGTTTTAAAAAATTCCAATGTATTTCACCAACATACATATGGGCATTTCCATGAAAATTACAACCACGACTGAAAAAATGAAAACTGTTAAAACTTTTTTTAAGATATGGTAAAGAGGATAAAACAATCAAATTTCTACTACACAGAGGTATTTATACCTTACTAAAATTTTTATATATTAAAAATAACAGCTTAAACTGAATATCTCTTTGACTCATTTTAAGGCATTGTAATAAACTATTTTCGCTTTTCTAGCGAGTAAATTCAGTTATTTGTAACATTGCAATTCTACGTTAAAATTAATGTTCCAACACAACAGAACAAGGTTCGCGAGGAAAGATAAAAGATAGAGTTCGATTAGCTGTATATTTTTTATTTTCTTTAGACGCTATTCTAATGTCACAAACGTAGTACACAAACATTATTTGTCTACATCATTTGAATATGACCAGACGCAACTTATATTGATCGATATTTTTTTCAAATTGTAATAATAATTTCATAAGCATTTAAAGTTCGTCCTGTACGCTATTGTAGTACTAAAAATGCAATTAAATGCAAATGAAAAATGGCAAAATTTTCATGAAATTTCGAAAATAAAAATACTTCACCCGTGTTCATATCGTGATATTCAGCCAGGCGCGGCTAAAAGGGCGGGGAAACGGAATATCCCCCCCCCCCAAAAGTAGTAAAATAAACCCAATTTATATTGAGTTTCTAAAAAATTGTTTGCAAAATAGTATGTTTCAAGTAGAAGTTACTCTTAAAAAAAACTTCACAGCTCGCAGATTTTCACATATTTCTACATGCACCTTAACATCACTTCTGTTTTATGTCACGTACGCTATGCCCTTATTTCCCTCAATATTTTAGAAAACAGGGTTTCAACTGTAATAATATTTTTTCACACATAGTACCCTCTGAATGGAACATAACGACAACATTTTTTCAGTTACTCCTATTTTTGCAAAATATATTCCACTTTGTAGGCGTACAAATGTCACGTACGCTGACATGGAAATGCCCATATGTAACTGCTATAAAAATCAGAGCCTCCCGAACAAAAATTGCGATAAAATTAAGAAAATCTATTAGGAAATAGACCCGAAAAATTACACAAATTAGTATATTTATTGCTTCTTATGTAAAATTATGAGAATGTTAGTTACGGCATTTTGTGTTTCAAGCGACGATGTGTATAGTATGTTCAAACATCTTTGATTGTTTTTGTCTGTTATTTCTTTATTGTCTGTCTGCTTTGTTTCTCTATCAATTTCCAACAGCAAACAAACAGTTTTTTTCTGTAGCCACCATAAAATTTTTTTCTTTGAATTTTGCATAAAAATATTTAAAGTTTTTTGTTTCTATTCGAAGTCTTACGTTAAGACAGGAAATTTATAACAGTTAATGAGGCTTACTACTAGTTCGAGTATTACTAGTGCCAAACAGTTTAACTATTATTAAACTTTTGTCTAAAGCATTTTATTTGCATTTTTTTTGTATAAAATAAAATCAGTTTTGTTATATTTATACGATCGGCTAGTAAGTACCCTAGAGGGAAGGTAAGTCAAGTGATTGGTTCCCAAGGACTAGCAACTGGTTTGGGCTCTGGAACTTTATATTAGAAGGGCCATTCAACAGATATATTTAAGAACTCAGTGATAGATTCTAGATGCAAACTTAAAGTACTTGTCCTATCTGTGGTGGTTTAATTAATACTAGTCAAATTATTGTACTTAAAACAAATATTTTTGATGTGGAAAAAATCTGAGAGTACTTTGCGGCTATTCACATATTCAACTAGCAGCACCTTTATCAGTGTAATAGTGTCCCTTTTTAACTCTATCACAGAAGTACCACCATCATTAACCCCACCGACAATAGCAACCACTTTTTTGCCCCTCTTTCCTCCTGCCAGTGGCCATAGCACTGTCATTAACATCATTGCCATTGAATACCTGCACCTGCTCAATCATATCACTATCAGCCACACAGACACCAGGCAGCATACGATCAGCACTAGCCAACTTAACAGCAAAACCGACAACATAAGGACCAAAAATTACATCGGAAGCAACTATAGCAGAATCAGAAATAGCAATAAAAGTAGCAGCAGTACCAGCAGCACAGCATGCTCGGCAGCAGCAGCGCTCGTGGTCTTAGGCGATCACATTCTTATTAACCACGCTATGCGTGTCACTATGTTGCACTGTATTAACGGTAGGCGACCCCATAGCACCAGAGTTCGCCATATACGATGTCTCGTCATCGTTGTCTTCTTTCGGAATTTTTCGCTTCGACAGCAGACCATGAGTCATGCAAAAAAAACTTATTTAAAAACAAATTCCACTTACCCTAATAACGCCAATCAGTAAGAATATAATAATTTGAGTTTGACCAGCTAAACCAACTATCACTTGGAAGATACTGAGACGATACTTATCTCCAATTGTTAGTAGAGACACCTTCAGCTGGCAGGGCTACGCACCACTTAGCCAAGTCACATACGAATTGGGAAGGTTACAAGCCAGATTGAAGATTCCAAGAAACAGGGCCAAAAATCTATAAAAACCCAACAGTTCCCGGAACTTTCCCGGAAAAAACGGCAACACATGTTTGTTATCAGTATTCGTTCATCGAAAAATAAAAATTCTGTGCAACATATGCACGAAAACGCTCGAACATATTACGAAATGTTTCGTAATTTCGCACCACGAAATTATTTCCTAAGAGCAAAAAACTTTGGCTCAAACGGGGCACGAATCTTTATATTTCCATGCAACATTTTACGAAAAAAACTTTCGTAGTTACTTTTTTCATAGAATATATGAAACTGTCGTACATATTACGAAAAACGATTTAGGCAATATTTTTTCGAATTTAAGAAAGTAACGAAAATCTTTCGTAAACATTTTTCCTTTTTAAAAAATATATTTGAATAAAGAAATAAACGAAAATTATTTTTTTTATAAATTGACATATTGTTCAAATATAATTAAATAAAACATATGTTTAGCTCTTATAAAATAAGTGGAAAGTGGGTAGAGTTCTTGCCCTGAAATATGAAAACTGTGAGTTCGTGCCAAAGTTGAGCAAAACTTATTTTTACTTTTATTTCTTAAATATTTTCTTACATTTCGTTTATTTTACGAAAGGTTTTCGTGGTGAGAAATCGTGGAAATTTCGTAATATGTATGAGCGTTTTCGTGCATATTTTACATGAGGTTTTTTCGGTGTACCCACTGAGCCACTTTCTACTTATTTGATAAGAGCTAAAAATTTGTTTTATTTACTTACATCTGAAAAATATGTCAATTTATAAAAAATAATATTTTTTAATTTCAAATATATTTTTTAACACGGAAAAAGGTTTACGACAGGTTTTCGTTACTTACACTGAAAAAAATCCATGCAACATATGAACGAAATCGTTCGTATATTTTACGAAATATTTTGTAATTTCGCACCACGAAATTCTTTCGTAAAATGTACGAAACGAACAAAATTTTTGTTTTTATTTTACGAAGTATGTTTTGCGTTTTAAGAAATAATTTTTTATATAATACGAAAGAGTTTCGTAGAAAAGAGAAAAAAAGTTTTACATTTTGCGAAATACTTTCATAGTTTAAGGTAATATTTAGAGAATATTACTAATATTTTTTGTGTTTTACGAAAAAATTAAAAATTTTTTTTTTAATATTTCTTAATGTTTATTAATGTTGCCCCTTCTTTTCTCAGAAATCCCATTTTTGTTCCCCTTTTATTATCAAAATCCCCTTTTTGTGCCCTTTTTTGAAAATTTTCAACGGTAACGCTGTCTTCAACTTATATGTATACGGGTCACTTAGCGCCCATTTTTATATGAATCAATAATTTTAAGAACAACTTATCCATAATTGATTTCGTAATATGTACGAAAGTTTAGTATATTTTACGAAAAAACGTACTAGTAAATGTTTTCGTTACTTTCGTAAAACTATAAAATTCTGCTGTAAAAATTTATTCCGTAATATGTACGAAAGTTTCGTATATTTGACAAAAAAAATAGCTACGAAAAGTTTTCGTTACTTTCGTTAAATAATAAAATTCTGGACTCAACCTAATTCGTAATATGTACGAAAGTTTCGTACATTCTACGAAAGAAGTAAATATGAATGGTTTTCGTACTTTCGTAAAATAATAAAATTCTAGACTAAAACTTTTTTCGTGGAATGTACGAAAGTTTCGTATATAATACGAAAAAAGTAACTACGAAAGTTTTTTTCGTAAAATGTTGCATTGATTATTTTCAGTGTACGTAAATTCAAAAAAATATTGGCAAAATTTTTTTTTCGTAGTATGTACGAAATTTTCGTATATTCTACGAAAAAAGTCACTATGAAAGTTTTTTTTTCGTAAAATGTTCCATGGATTATTTTCAGTGTATTCAGTCACTGAAGCTCAAAGTTTTAATTACTCCAAATTGTAAAATTTTTTAAAAAATTTTGTTTTTGATGACATGAGTTATTGATTCAATTACAAAATTAATTGAAACTAGTTTTAATTTTTCACTAAGTGTATTAATTGAAAGTTTGTTAGGAATAATTTTTTCTGTGTATAAGCTCACAGTTGGATAAAAGTTGCAACAGAATTTACTTTTAAAACGTTTTTATAATGTTTTATTACTCAGCATTAAACAAAGTACCCTGTGTGCTGACTGAGAATAAACGACAATAGCAGAAATTCTTAACTCTTTTGAAAATTTCAAAAAGTGTGCTGAACATTTTACTAGCTTTTTAAAGCATGATTGAATTTGTACACTGAAAATAGTTAATGCAACATTTTACGAAAAAAAAACTTTCGTTGTTACGTTTTTCGTGGAATATACGAAACTTTCGTACATATAACGAAAAATAGCTTAGACAATAATTTTATAATATTACGAAAGCAACGAAAAACTTTTCGTAAATATTTTTCCTTGTTAAATAATATATTTGAAATAAAACAATAAATAAAATTTTTTTTACAAATTGACATATGTTTCAGTTGTAAGTACATAAAAGGAATTTTTAGCTCTTATAAAATAAGTAGAAAGTTGTTAGAGTACTTGCGTGAGAAAATGAAGAAATTGAGTCAAACTTTTTTCTTTGTAATTTTATTTTTTAATTATTTTCGTACATGTCGTATATTTTACGAAACATTTTAGTGGTGCGAAGTTACAAAATATATTGTTATATGTGTGCGTGATTTCGTGCGTATATTCCATGGATTTTTTTCGGTGTATGCAATTTATCTAAATCATACGATTTATGTAGTTCTAAATTAAATTCTATGAGCAAATAACAACCCAACATTTTTTTAGTACAATTGCCATTGTCAATTATTTTGGTTTTTATTTAATAACTCTATGAATGCTCAACCATTTTTCAACGTTCAATAGGTGCAAACAAATAGACAGACAGATTTAGAACAAACAAATTCGCATGACACGTTGGCAAATAGAGCGAAAATATGGGTTTATTTGATGAATGTACAAATGTTGTGGGTGCTTGTTCGGTAGTAATTGTAGATTTTGTTAAATTAAATAAATATATAAACAATTAAAAATCTTTTAAGCAAATTGTGGTCGAAAAAACCAAAATAAAAACTTAAACAGAAAATTAACTTTTTAACCCAAATTACAGTTTTGAGCATTTTGAAATATAATTGCCCGGTGATAAATTATTTTCGTAGTTTATCAAGTTAATTTTAGAAAATTTTCTAACTGTTAGAGTAGTCTTTTTAATACAATTATAAAAAAATAGAATTATTAAACAGGTGACAAGCATTCGGTCTACAATAAAAGTTATACTACTAAGTACTGTGTTAAATTGAACTTAAAACTTAAATCATGATGAGATAATCACTTACTAAGAATTTTAAAGAACTCAAGTGTGACGTTCGAAAACCTTTAGTCATAGAAACTATAATAAAATAGTGACATAATCTTTCAGAAACCACCAACATGCACATTTACAATTAAGACGCTTGCTCCAGCTTTAAAGAATAAATCATAAGAAATAGTTTAAACGTGACAACTGCTATTAAAAAGTCATCAAAAGAACTCTAAAATTAAAGTTAAAATGTATTATTTTTGTTGTATGAAATCGTCTTCAAATTAGTTCCAGTAAAATTAATTAAATCTTTAAGTGTTGGCAAACTAAATAAGAAGAAAAACGTTAAATTTGTATTGTGTTTTTTTATAATTTTAATTATTTAAATGCGTTTAATTTGTGTAGAACTTTAGGCGCGAAAACACTCTGGTTGAAACAAAGAATTTCCGTTTTCTCAAAAAGGTCAATGTTCGCTCTGCATGGCTGGTGGGTTACTTGAATTGTTTAGAAGTTTTTTAAGTGTCAAATTAATAAATATAACAAACAAGTCTATTTAAATTGCGTTGATTTTAATTAAAATCCTAAAAATTTTTGTAGTAAACCCTTCATGCTACACTTGCTGGCTTAAATGATTAAAATGTTAGAAGAAATAATTTAAAAAAAATACAAACTTATAGTAACAATTTTAATTAAGCGAAAATTTTTAAAATTTATAACCTTTTAATCTCACTGTGATTAATGGCAGAAAAAATAAAGGAAATCGCATTTTTTCATATTAAAAAATAAAATGGCGGATCCAACGTAAGCATTCTGAGGCTTAGATTGAGACATTTAATGAAAATATGACAAGCTGTCATATTTTAATTATACAAAATTTCCACGATGATAATTTTCATAAAATTTCTAGCATGAAACCTTTTTTACTTACTTATTAGGGAGGCCAAACGGGACTGGTTTTTGTAAATCGCGAGATTCAGGGTTTCAGAATTTCAAATCCAAGGATATCGTGATTTTTCGGGATCGCGGGATTTATCGGGATTTCGGGATTCTGGACTTTTCTCTTTTAATAAAACACTCAATTTGGAAAATAAAATATTTTTAATTAATAGCCCAATTCAGTATCTCGATAAAATATTACGTCTACAGACGGAAAGCACTCTCTAATGCATTTCAGTAAATCGTTATTATTTTTTCGTTTGATTTTCGAGGTTCTTGTTGGGTTTTTAATGTGATTTCTGCAAATAAATAAAATATTATTTCATTTAAATTTAAGCCGCCGTTTAATTGGATTTCTCCCAATATCTTCAGGGATTGAATGAATAATAGATCTGGCAAGATTATAATATTGGGGTTTTAGCTGCCATTAACTTCTGACAGTTATTGATCTAAATCGCTACACGCTGTCATTTTCACTTTCTATTTTATGTATATTCTCCGCTATAATATTGTCGTTATACGATTTTACATAACAAAAATTTTTGAGTTAGCTGACCGACGAATCAAATAGAAAACTTCT
Organism: Panzeria rudis; assembly: GCA_956483635.1. Classification (NCBI taxonomy): domain Eukaryota; kingdom Metazoa; phylum Arthropoda; class Insecta; order Diptera; family Tachinidae; genus Panzeria; species Panzeria rudis. Next base: position 136,514,328 of record OY101450.1, on the reverse strand, counting down.
TTGTATATATAAAAGTTTTCGTCGACGTACCGGTAAGAATTTTTTTATATAGTTTTTTTTTGGTTAGTGCAAAAATGTGTAATTTTATTCAAAATAGATATGAATTTTGTGAAAACAAGAAATGTGTGGCTTGTGGGAAAAATGATTGATGCCCTTGATCCCTCCAAACCGCCGACAAAAATGCAAATTTTGCAAAGATTTTTTAAATTACATCTAATGCAAAAATATACTGTCACAAAGAGTGTCAGAATAATAGCAAACAATTTTGAAGATATGTGGGAAACAAGTCAAGAGGTACGTAACATTTCTCGAATTTAAGAATATATATTAAGAATATATATATTTTAAGAATATATATTAAATATTGGTACCGCTGCCAGTGCCCTCGATACGCTCCTTTCAATGATCTGAGCCTATTAAAGGAATTGGATAGTTATAAAATTATTAATAAAGCAGTTGCACAGGCCTCGCTTAAAACTTTTCTAGGTCATTAGTGGTACTTAACTCCGAAATTGGCTGCCTTAGCGTTTTTCGATGAACGTATCGACACCAAAACTTTGCATTTAATGACAAAAAACTTGCAGATACTCCATGCAGCGATTATGAAGTAGCAAATGTAACTTTAACAGAAGAACACTTTAGAAATAAAGAAATTCAACAACTAACTCATTTCAAAAGCCAGTCTAACTTTTTTGAAGCTTGCTTTTTGAAGCTTCAATCGATTTTTTTAAATAGATCCAGAGAATTGGAAAGCCAACAAGTCATTTCAAGATGCAAAGAAAAAAGTTCAACATTTACAAGTGGTAAATGATGTGACAGAAACAGGTGTGGCTTTGGCTAATACTTATATTAATGTCACAACTTCTGATTTCCAGAATTTATTGCGAGGTATTGAACTACATCGCAAGGACCTCAATAAATGATTTTTCTCAGAGCAAAACAAAAGTTTTTTTTTGTTGTTGATTGTGTATGATTGTTGAACTGGCAAACAGCTTATAATAACATATCCTGGGTATAAAGATAAAAACGGGTATAACTCAGGAACGGTAAGAACAAATTTAAAAATTGTTGTATTCATATTAATTATAATTAATTTGCTTTTCAAACTGCATCATTAGTTTTTTTTTGTTTTCATTGAAACTTAAAAAGTTGTAAAGCTTTATTACACAATTTTTGTAAAAATTACGAAAAATTGAGCAAACTCATCACCAAAACTTATAAGTTTTTCACACAGGATACTTTTCTTTAAAACTGTTTCCTCAGGATTGAAGAAACCCGTGGTTATTAACCAAGTTATGAGTAAAGTTAGAAAAAAAGGCCGAAAACTCCGGTTTTTTATGAAAACTCCATTTGCGCGACCTCTAAACCTATTCCGAAAATTCTTAAAAAAAAATCTAAAATACTTTACCCTATAAGCTTTTAAATTTGGATTGAGCACCTATGAAAATCAGAAAAAAATTTTTTTGGGACACTCTAATATGCACGTATGTATATATGTCTATATGGTCCATGCAGACAAAATGACTAGTATGTGGTTAGAAATATACTAGTTTCTTTTTTCGAACAATATATTAGGTAGGTCGTATTTTGCTACGAATAATTATTTGAAATTGATATAACTTTTAACATTGTAGGTCGATTTCATTAGAATTAGTCTTCTCTGAAAGAAGAGTTAGCCTACTTTTTGCTCATGTATTAATGTTTGGAAATAATTATTTTAAAATATAAAAGTTTTTTATTTTTCAATGTGAACCCAAGTAAAAATTGAAAAATTGGTGATAACTTTTAATTTTGTCTTCCGATTATTATAACTTCTGGTTGTTAGAGAGTAGACGTTTAGTGTTTCAAACACGGTACTAATGTTTTGTGATATATTTTTTTTCGCAAAAATCATTCCCAGAACAACCGCGAAAGCATATGTAGCGCTCAATACATAAAAATTATAAAAAATCTAAAAATATAATTATATTTCAGGATTCATTGAATGAGGCGAAAACTATAATATGAATTCTAGCTTCTCATATTTCATTTAGTTACATTGGTAAACAAAAAAAAAAATACAAAATGTACGTTTAGAATGAGAATGAAACATGTACTCGTATGTAATTGTTTATCCCACCTCTACACGAAATTAAGACATAAAATCTTAAAACAAAACCTGACATACTGAAATATGCGAAATATCCGCATCAATACAGCAGATTAAAAACAAACCATCAATACTTAAAGCCAACCATAAGTTTAAATTTTGACTACCATTCAAAAAAAGTAATAATTAATAATTGTGCAACAAAATATACAAAATTGCAACACATTTATTAATGATTTATTAACAATTTTAATATGAATTAAATTATTGTTTTAAATTTTGCAAAAATAAGAAAAAAAACATTTTCAATCAAATAAAACAAGAAGCAAACAAAGATAAACAATCTAACAAGAATCATACATCAAGGTGGCATTCACAACACTGATAGATCATCATCATCTTCAGCACCAACCACAATTGTTGCTGAAGTTGTTTTTTCTTTAGCATTTCCGTTTTAAAAACAACATCAAACATCAAACAACTAACGTCCATGTAAAGGTTATGTTTTGAAGACACCACAACAAGAACAACAAAGAATATGTAAAAACAACATTGAATCTTAAGTTCCAAACACTCATACTTTTAGCACGAGTACAACAGAAAGAAGATGGCTTTGGCCGTAACAAAAAGTTTTGCAATTGAAGTAAAAGAAAAAAGAATTAACATACAATTAACAAGGCAACAGTTTTTTTTTGTTAACAAAAACAATTTAAGAAGAACTTATTGCGTAAGTTACGAATTGTGAATGAGGTGATTCAAAGTTTTTAGGAAAAATAATTTATTGAATGTGTTTTTTTTTAACTAAACTACATATTTGAATAACGTTAAGGAATTTGAAGAACGTTACATTTTAATACAGTACAATTATTTGAAAATCAAATTATCGACATAAATTGGGTATAGTCCCAGCACAAAAAAAAAGGTGGAAGCTGTTCCAAAGGCACAAAGAGAATTTTCCTTGTATAGCAAGAGGCACAAGTAGTGATTATAATATTCTTAATCTATTGTTTATCAGCAAGACAAATTTTTAATCACGTAATTCCATACATTAGCAATGGAAAAAGTTCGTCTGCTCAAGGACTAAAACATTAAGCATGTAAGGGTCAGGCCACCAGGATGTTTTAAAACGCACCTTTCTGCTTTTCTGAAATAAATTTGCAACTTTGAAGCCTTATAGTACTATATTTACCTCCCTTATTTTTCCCTGACTGAAAATATTACTCTATGTTACTATGTTACACAGAAAAAACTAAATTTAATTTTCAGTAAAGAAATTTTATCTAGAAACCGACCTACAAACAAATTTGTAAATATAGACAAAAATATCTCAACAATTTCATTGAAAAAAACCGGAGTTTTCAGTAAACAAATTGTATAAATCTATAAAACAATTTGTTCTAAAATATGCACAAATTCTAAATAATATTATATACTGAATCAAACAAAAACATTTACTGAACTTTCTGTAATATATCAAGGAATATTTTTGTCTAAATTTATAAAATAATGTCTAAAAATACTTACAAATACTGAACAGTATAGTTTACACAATCAAACAAACATATTTACTAAATCTTTTGTAATATATCAAACTAGCTTTTTGTCCAAATCATCTTCATCCATTAAGCATTTATGAAATTTAACTTTGTTAAATGTGTTCAACTCTAAATGCTTATAGAAAGACTCTAAAAAATTAATGAGAATTAATTCACCCAAAAGTCTTCAGTAAACAAACTTGGTACAATCACACTCCTTTTGCTATCATTGTTGTTTTTATTTGGGTGTATCTCATCATTGAGGTTGTTCTTTTTACGACACAGAAAACGGGTTTTATTGTTGTTTTTGGTATTTGCGCCCTAAATAAAAGTCAAACAAAAAATTCACTGATTCAGTAAAGAACATTCACTGGAAATTAAATTTATTTTTCGACAAAGTTTTGTTTGAAAATTTTTTGTTTGTAATTTTTTCTGTGTTATGATCAAAACCAATAAATTTAGTTCAAAAATGCCAAAACGTGCGTTTTAAAAACGCCCGTATGGCCTCAACCTAACTCGACATGAGTTTTTACTTTCTGTTGTCTCCTGTTTCTATGTCAATAATTTCAGATTGCCTCGATCGTCTTAAAACTAATCGATTTTTATTACGCACAGAAAAAATCGGAATACAAAATGTAGGGTGTACATTTTACTAGATCTACCTCGTGTTTCGACGTGCTGAGTCCGAATCCAAGGTCCGTTTGGCCAATACATCTCTAAAATCTCGAGTAAACTGCAAAAAAAACCTTGAAAAATTTTTTCTTAAAGACTTATAACGTCATCAAGAAAATGTGTCTAATTTCCAAAAGGGCGACAGTTCAAAGTATGTGCAAATATGGCACAGACTTTTCTTCTCTTTTCCCTCTATCTTTAAGACGGTTGATCTTACGAAATACCGCTAAAGGCTAAATTTATAGGAAATTGCATTCTCTACATCAGTGATCATAACATTAGCTGCCATGTCACAGAATACCATTCCGATCGGAAGTGGTTTCAATTCCGTAAGTTGCTTCTTCAGAAAACGAAAAACGAAAATTTCTTCGTAATCAAACCACGTTTAAATTTCAAAGTGGAATTGAAAACACTTTATTACTGAGTTCATTTGCAGTAAATACTAAAAAAACGTGCATACTTTTAGGAGCGTCAGATAAATATTTGGTCATGACCTTTCCATGTTAATAAAAGCTCAATGTGAGCTTTGCAGCTAAAGACAAGAGTAAACAAACGCCTCAAGGTATAAAAACTTTATCATTGTAAAAACGAAATACAAAATAAACGAAATCTAAAGCACCAAAAATATATTCTTTCGGAATGACAACTACGGAATCAAAACAAATCCGAACGGAATCTGTGACATGGCTGTATAAGTGAGATATTCACAAAAATCTGATTTTTGTTACCTTCGACTGCTGATATCCCCTGACGCATAAACGAGATTATCGACCAATCACACATTTTGATTGGAATGGTTTTAGTTCCGTACGTTCATTCCGATTGTTTTTGATCTGCAGCCTTCAGATTCCGTTTATATTGTAATTCGATTACAAGGAAAAGTTTTTATACCATGAGGCGTTTCCCTACACTTGTTTTAACAAGCAAAGCTCATATTAAGATTTTCATTAACATGAAAAGCTTATGACCAAATATATATATTTGACGCTCCTAAAAGTATGCCCTTTTAAATTTTTAAATTTAAAAGTGGTTTGATTACGAAGAAGATTTTCGTTTTTCGTTTTCTGAAGAAGCAACTTACGAAATTCAAACTTTCGGTCGGAATGGTATTCTGTGGTATGGCTGTATATGAGGCTTTTGAGGAAGGTTATATAGCGCAACGCAAATGTTATTATAAAATTTTATCTTCTTATGTTTAAATTGCAAGGTTATTTCCTTATATGACTGCGATATATACTCCTCTTACTATTGACTAAATGAGAATTATTGCTTACACAAAATATACAATTAATTCTAAATGAGAGTGTGTATGTATGATGAATACTTATTTACTTAGTTTTTGATCATAATTTGATTGTAAAAATACATAGATAAATATAGTAAATATGTGCATATATAATTTAAAGTTACAAAATTTTGATCGTAGTCCAACCATGTAGATATTATTATGTTTGGAGATAATATAATAAAAAAATTATAACGAATTGTGGCTAAAGTTCTGTTTAAAATATTAGAAACAACAAAAGTTTGTTTGCTGCAACCACATATTGCTCGCCACAAACACATTATATTAGTTGTAGTAACAATTTTAAAGCCATGAGTTTTATCTGTGTGAAGATCATGATCTATATTGTGATATTTTGCAAGCTTTTATTATACAGCTGAAAGCGTTTAATAATTTTCTTCTCACTCTTACAAGAAATCTGTGAAGGTGAGCTATTAACAAAATATATATTCACACTTACTTTTCATTGATCCTCGATTATAATCAGGACGGTTGGAGTCTTCATAGATACCAGGACGTTCTAAAAATTTCATCAAATTTTCTTAACAGTTCTTTAAATATATTAACATTTATATCACTTACTTTTATTGCCACCCATGAAATAATCTTCTGGATTGAAATAAGTGTTGATATATTTATCATCATTGTAGCTGCCACCAGGTCGAGAAGTATTTGTGCCATTTCGCCGCATATGACTATTATCAAAGCTGGGGCCATATGTAGAAGGTCTAGCTGTGCCATCGGGAGCATCAGGTCTATTTGTGAAATCCATAAAATCATCTGGCCGTTGAGTCATAGGTCTAGGAGGGCCATAAGTTGGAGCTAAGCTAGTTGGGTTTTCAGGTCTTGGCTCATAAGTAGCTGCAGAGCTGTGCCCATTCCCAGGTCGGCCTTTATAATTGGACGCTGAATTGTGTTCATTATAAGGTCTCTGTCCAAATAGTGACTGGCTGTTGGGGCTCTCACTATAACCAGTTGAAGAACTCTGGCCATTCTCTGGTCTGGGATAATAAGGCGAGGAAGCTGTAGAGCTTTCATAGCCTGAAGGTCTTAAAGGATCCCTATCTCTATAATCATTATCATAGCTGGCTAGACGATAAGGATCTCTATTGTTGTTCTGATAGCCTGTGGTGGGCTTAGGAGAATCTCTATTCCCATTTGTGGTTTGTGTTTGTGAATTTGAAGGATAGCCTGTATCCTGAGGTTTCACAGTGGCAGGATTATATGATTCTGGTTGGCTATAGCCATAGCCAGTGCCATAACCTAAGCCAAAAATTGGTTTTGGTGGACCATGATAGCTTGACGGAGCTGAGGGACCCACATTGCTGTCATATGAAGTAGGACGGTAGCGATCTTCTACCTCTTGAGCATTGGCGGCATAACCTCCTGGTATATACGCCTCTTGATTAGGTGCCGGATAATTGGGTTCATACAAGGTGGGATATTTATACAAAGGATAAATATCCTGAGAAAAATACAAACGATCTCCGTTAGTACCTGGGGTAGAGGGTACATTTTGTGTGCTGGGCTCGTAGGTAGTGGGAGGTCCTTGTGTATTGAAAGTAGTAGGGTCTCCACTCCCATAACCAGCAGTAGGTGCGGCATAATGTGTAGTTTCATCTTGCAATGTGGTCATTATGGAAGGAATAGGCTCTGCCAGCAAGATGGGTGTAGCCTGTGACGGCCTACTTGGCAGTAAAATGGGTGCAGTGGGAGCCAAATTCGAACCATAACCATTTGATTTTTCCAAATTATCCGATTGTTCTTGTAAATTATTGTCCGATAAATCAAAACAATTTGTTTTTCTTACATACAAATCAAAATCTGGATCAAATATTACGCCATTAGGTCGTGAGCCAATCTTATATTTCTCTTTAGACAATTGGCAAGTGCCATTTCCACGTCGATGCACTCTATTGAAATGATTAAATATTGATTAGATAATTAGATTTGTTTGATTGCTTAAATTGCAAAATAAATCTCACCCAAATGACATCGATTGACATTTGTCGCCCTCTTGCAAACATCTTTCTTTGCACATGCGCAACGAGTTGGTATCTTCTGTTTTAAATGTCTTCTCAAACGGTATCATTGCCTCCAATGCAACACGTTCAAAACAATCTGTAATGCAAGAAACAGTTTACGATAAATGGTAGAAATTAAAAGTGTTTTTTCTTTCTTGTGTAATATTTTAAGGAAATTATGCAATGCTAAAGAGGCCATTTAGGCAAATTACTTTATGTTTATATATTTAAAATAAAGTAATATACGAACGAATGTTTGGGAAATTCATATACAAGATTAGCTTTTTGAGTGACAGATTGTTAGCAATTCGGTTTACTTTGGAATTAAGCAATACATTGCAAAAACGTTTTTTTGTTTATTACAACAAAAAGCTAGCCATAGTTTGCACTAGAGGTCTGCATGGAGTGAGTTTTTCTTGTGCATGTGAAGTTATTTTTTATTTTTTCGAATACAGTACATATTTACTCTCTCAGACCACACACAGTGAAGAGAATTTAATGTCTTTTTATCAAATGCCTCTAAACCAATGATGCGCGAAATTTAAACTGCGATTATATTGTTGCATATTAGTATTAGTGAAGAAAGAGAGTTTTCCCAGCAAATACAAAGTCAAGCGTTTGATATATGATGCCGCATTATATTTCCTTATGTAATACTTTAAACCTTCAAGCTAAAAAAAAACTTTTTTATAATAAAAATTACAATTTGTTATTTTTCAACTTTTTTTTTTGCTTTTGAATAAGATTTTGTATATACAAACGCTTTTTTCATTTTGTAATTTGTATGGAAAAATGGTGTTTTGAAATGCATTTGAGTTATTTTTTATACAAATTTGAAACTCTTAAAATGGAATTATTGCACAAAATCTGCATATAATTATTATCTTTGAGTTTTATTTTTTGGCTTAAAAATAACGATAAGTTTTCAATTATTATTTTTTCGCCTCTAATGTTATAAAACATTTAAAAATAAGAGGGAAGATGTTTTAAAACTTTTTCATAGTAACACAAATGAATTTAATATGAAAGAAAAAGAAACCCTTTCTGCAAACCACATCTTTTTTGCATAAATTAAAAGGCTGGCAGCCTGAAAATCACAATTTAAAGCTGGAGGTAGCAGGTCTTATAAGTTTATATATTACTAGCTATACCCGGCGTGCTTCGCTACCCCATTGTTGTGCAGGTATAGAAAAATTAATTAACTCATTTAAAAATAGCCATAAAATTGGATAGTTTTTTTGAGATCTTTTTAGTTTTGACGAATTTTTGCGTTTTAGCGATTTTTTTATTTTGGCGATTTTTCGTTTTAACTTTTTTAATTCTGGAATTTTTTAGTTTTATAGTTTTTTAAAATTTCAAAAGTTTGCCTCTTACAGTTTCCAAGATGCAGCAAACTGTTTAAACTACATAGTCAAAATTACATTAACTTTCAGAACACCCTTTAATTGTTGTTCTGTTAAATATTCTGCAGACTACACAAATTAACACTAACTTTGAAAATTTCGAGAGTCTATATAAACGTGTCTGTATATAACATTAGTATTTCAACATGTTTCGTTGCACGCTTTAGAACACCCTTTAATCTTTAGCTCGTAGTTCTTATGGCTCTCGAAAAAACAGCCTGTGACAGACGGACTGGCGGACAGCGTATCGAAAACAATAAGATTAATTTACACTTTTGGTGTACAGAGCCCTAAAAAGAACCTTTTTCAAAAAGTAACCATTTTCAAAAGAGTACCATTTTCAAAACGTACCCTTTCCAAAAAAACATTTTTCAAACAGTACCATTTCTTAAAACTACATTTTCAAAAAAGTAGGTTTTCGAAAAAGTACCATGACTTTAAAATATAAACGGTTAACAAAAAAAGTACCAAAATTATATTTTTACCCTTTTTCGGCCCCTAAATGTACAAATTTAAAAAAAAGTACAAACACCTATCCACTCATTTTTCTATCTTATTATGTCGCTTTTGGAATTTTATGTCTACCTTACTTAGATTCGGAGATATAAGAACACCGAGTTTACCCGTTTTTGCCCCTTTTAATCCCGTTAAAATTTAAGTTTTCAAAAATTCGTTCTTAGAGAATATGTACGATCAAATGCGTTCAGTATGTGTATCAATGTGCATAAAAAATAGTTGTATGGAAAAAAGTACCAAAAAGGGCTATCAATTTTACCCATTATATATTCAAATTTGAAAAAATACAAAACTGTTTTGAGGGCTTTTTAAGGAGAGAAGAATGAATTTAAGTTTTAGTTGCTAGCTTTATTACTTTAGGAGATAAACTCTTAACCAAAAAAGTACCAAAATTATATTTTCACCCTTTTTCGGCCCCCAAATGTACAGATTTTAAAAAAGTTTCAGACACCTGTCCGCTTATTTTTCTATCTTATTATGATGCTTTTAGAATTTTATGTATACCTTACATAGATTCTAAGATATATAAGGCTACCGATTTTACCCGTTTTTACCCCTTTTAATCCCCCAAGAATTAAAATTTTCAAAAATCCTTTCCTAGTGAAAATATACAAACATATTCATTCACTATGTATATCAATTTGCATAAAAAATAGTTGTATAGAAAAAAGTACCAAAAAGAGCAACCAATTTTACCCTTTGTATATTCGAATTACAAAAAAGTACCAAAACATGTTTGAGGGCTTCGTAAGGATAGAAGAATCCATTTTAAATTGAATTTCTATCTTCATTACTTTAGGAGATAAACGGTTAACAAAAAAGTATCAAACTTATATTTTTACCCTCTTTCGGCCCCTAAATGTAAAAATTTCAAAAAAGTATCATACACCCGTCCGCTTATTGTTTGATCTTATTATGCTGTTTTTGGAATTTTAGGTCTACCTTAGTTAGATCCGGAGATATAAGGTTCCCGAATTTACCCGTTTTTACCCCCTTAGCGTTTGAATTTCCCAAAACCCCGTCTTAGTGGATCTATACTTCCTGAGGGGAGCCCACATTCGAAATTTCAACTTTCTAGCTTTAGTGGCTTAGGCTGGGCGATGAGGAATCAGTCAGTCAGTCAGTCAGTCACTCAATAACGTTACTCTTTTATTAATGTAAACTAGGAATATTAGAACATTTTCTGATGGAGTGTTTATTAAAAATATACTCCGCAAGACTATGAAAGGCTAAATTGAAATGTCCCCAAAATGAAAAATGGCCCCAACATTACTCCATTAACGGCCATTTTCACAATGTACGATTAAGACTTAACATGGACTTTAACGAAAACTTCGCCATACAAAACTTGCCATTAAAGTCCACTTTAACTCTTAATCATACATTGTGAAAAGGGGCGTAAGAACGATAATAAAATTTTCGGGGCCATTTTTCCCATTATGGGGCAATTAAAAATTTTTTTGGTATGGCGCCATTTTTCTATTTTGGGGCTATTTTTAATTTAAAAATTTCATTTTAAGGCCTCCAATTCATTTTATAAATGACTTGCCGTAATGTTTCTTATTTTTCTTGAAAAATTTCCAGGACGATTCTTATCGTTAAGTACAAGCAAGCTGAGCTGAATTTTACATATCCTGAGCCACAGTCTGTATATATGTCTTAGATTATTAATATTATTTATCTTAAAACATCACATTCAGGGTTTCAATAATTGCGTTGACTTACATATATCAGATTTAAGTAATGTTAACTCAAAGTTTTTACAGCTTCTATGAGCTTAAAATTTCTACTACATTTTCCAAAATTTGTTCACTAATTCTGCGGAAAATCACTCAAAGTTCGTTTAATATCGAATTATTAACTTTAGGAAACGATTAGAGAGCACTGCAATTATTGATACTTATACATAGTATTCCACTTTGTTCTGTTAAGTGATTAAACTCCATCTATTACTAAATTCATCTTGCATGTACTTTTCGAATTAAGCAAAACTTTTTCTCGCCTTAAGAGAAATGGTATGACTTCAATTTCATGCAATTTTTAAGAAATTTCTGTATAAGTTTGAGCCGTTCACATTTTTATTTTGTACTAAAAAAATTGTATGGACATTTATTTTACTGCCTGTTTATCGATGTCGAAGGAATTCTTTCTTTCTTACAGTTACATTTGAAACAAGAACAAAGGCTTAGAATTTGTTTTTGTTTCAAATGAAATTCTAAGAACAAAAAATTTCCTTCGACATCGATAAACAGGGTATTAGTATTTAAACAGAAGATGAAAAACATAGAAACTTTAAAAGAGAACTTACACAATTTTATCGTGTTAATTTAGTCGTCCAGTCAGTCAAACGAACTTTTGTAATATTTAAAAAAAACATTGAAAATTTTGATATTAAAGAAAAATAGGATTATAATACAAAATGAATCAAAATAAATTTTGCGGTCACTTACTCCATTTTATAAATATGTACGTCAAAAAAGTCCATATATTTATGAAATAACGTTTACTTTTAATTAAAAGTAGACTTTTCCCGAGAATTCCCGGACCCTAGTTGTATGGGTCTTTTTATCCATCTCTTAAAAAAAGGGTAAACTAATTTCTTCAGTGGCGGTACACAGAAAAAAATAGACAAGAATTATATTCAATAAAACCATGTTATTAAAAAAAAATATGAATTTCAATAACATTTATCTTTAACATAATAAAATATTTCGTTGTAAGTATTTCTTTTCCATGCCGGTTATTTCTTTTCTTTTTATACATAAGAACTTAAAACAAGTTGTATCCCATAAAAAAATAAATGGGATATGGCTCAGCTAGAGAGTGTATGCTTTACGTCCGGAAAGCCCGGGTTCGTATTCCAGCCATGTCAACATTTTTTAAATTTATATATATATTTTTATTTTGAAATAATTTTGTTATCAATATAGCGGAATTCTTTATCACAGGAAATTTGAAAAAAAAAATTATTGAATACCGGGATTTTTGTTATCAAAAACGAAACTTATTTTTTTCTGTGTATAGCGGGCTGAAATGTTCTACAAATATGCTTTTCGTGGTGTTTTACATAAAAGTGCTGGGCACATCTTATACCTTAAACATAAGATTTCGTATGCGGAGTCACCATAACTATGTACAAAAATTGGCGAATTTTACTTCCCCTAAAATGAGTTGTAGATGTAAACTTTTTGTGTTGTACAGTGTAATTTATTTGTATGTTTTGTATGTATCTTATTTTAAAAAAGTAGACTTTTGCTAAAATCAAAGTAATACCGCATTAAATTTTTTAATTACAAACCTTTTCTAAATAACTTAATTCGCGGCTTTTTTCTATGAAATCAAGAAAAGAACAATTAAGACTACTTTGAATTTACATACAATACCACAAACTTTTGAGGAGGGTATATTTATCGAAATAGAGTCTTTAAAAAATTTTAAACAAATTTGATATGTTGATTTAAATATTTAGACTTAAGTTAAGATTTTAACAGCACAACCAAATAACTATTACATATATTTTATTATGTGTAAAAACAATAAAAGAAAACTTTTAACATCAGATATGGAAATTGTGTATTTTTGATTGTTATAAAAAATAAATTAGTTAGCAAATATTGCTAAAAATAGCTGATATATATTTATAGCATTTGTAGGGTATTTCAGTAGGTTAGTGTATAGTATTCTAGCCTATTAGAGTGGAGGTTGTGTGTTCAATGATTAACACTTAAAACTCATATATAATGTAATTTGTAATTGTATTTTTAGCATTTAATAAATAAATATATCATTTTCATTAACATAATGCGGATCAAACCAAATATTAGCAAGAACTATTTGAGACCAAGCGATTAGATGGTCCAAAGAACTTACCTGCTCACCTTGCTGTACATTGTCTCTTAAGAAACAGATACAGAGTGTATAATGCAACTATAATTAACTAATGATACATTAGAGTGTTAGTAAAAAATAAAAATTTGGATTTCTTCAAGTCTCATACCATAAATCGATGGGTATTTATAATAAAGTAACCTAAAAAAACTTCAGTTCTATCAGTTCAGATTAAGTTTGAGCAAATGCTATTTTTGCTGTCTTTTATGACTGATAGCAGGTGGCTCCTGACAAGTGGTGATAATCAAAATACACAAGAGCACTGATGATGAAAGGGTAGCAGCTTCGAAAGGAGTGCTGCTATGTTCTGCTGTGTACGTTGAAAAATTAAGTTGATGTTATTTTTTTCCTTTATTCCTTGGATTATAACGCTACTAAGAACCTTAGCCTAATAATCAATTTGTATTCAAAAGCAAACAAGTTCGGAATAATCATTTAAAAAACTGTTTCTTTAGTTAGTGCACTCCATTTTTTTCTATCAGCTCTAGTTTTCTAGTTATACCGTGGCGTCAAAATTAAAGGAACTTGCACGACATATATTAGCATAACTAGAGAAGTGTTTGCGCTATTTAGTAAAATAGAAAAACTAAATCGACAAAAAAATCATCTTTAAGCCAGGCGAACATTGTTTCTGAATCTGCTTATTAGTTTCAGCGATATTGTAAAAGTTTGAGCATATAAACTAAAAGTTTCATAAAACATTTTAAAAAGTTCTCTTACTAGATTGAGAATAAAATCAAAGCTTGTGCACCAATTTCAACGAAAAAGCTCATTTCCTTTAGAATATATTAAATACATGATACTGGACAAAAAATGGGATCGTTGATGTATTTATTTTTTTATGACTTTTTAAAAACAAAACTTTTAAATTTTTTATAAAAATGTTCAATTTTTGCGCTTGAACTCTGTAACTAATGTGCCGATTTAGAAACAATTTTTGGTTGGCTTAAATACAATTTTGTTGTCGAATTTAGGTTTTTCCTTTTTACTGAATAGGGCAAACCCTCCTCCAGTTATGCTAATATATGTCGTGCAAATTCCTTCATTTTTGACATAACGGTATATCTCGAAAACTAGAGCTAATAAAAAAGATTAAGTGCAGCTTCCTGTTTATCGGCGTAAATAACGAAACAAAAACACTTCAAGTTCTAGGGAACGAAAAAGTTTACCGAAATTTTTAACTTTATGGGATTCTTTTTGTTATTTTAATAGTTATGGGCTATTCAATATTTTGCTGCTTATTTTGTTAAATATGCAATTTAGATAACAGCCGGTAGGGCAAAAAACTTCACAGACAACAACTTTTTAGAAGAAAAATTGTTTCTTCTGAATACTATATTTATTAAGTTATGAGCTATAAAATAGAAATCTTTGCCCTTTCAGTTTTATTACTTTCATACAACAACACCGATTTTAAAAAAATATACATTGTGCACATCTGTTAATAAATACCTTTGAAATTGTATAGTTTTTATAAAAATCGGCTGTATAATGTGAGCATAAAGTGCATAACAAAAAAACTGCCTCGCCTATTAATAATATAGATTTTGATATTCTCACGACTTTAATATATAAAATACGAAAAAGAAAACAGTTTTCACTATTTTCCCAATATTTCCGTTTTCCATTCCTGTGTTGAAAACACAACATCAGCAATTCTACCACAAACATTGCAGATACAACAATTTCTGGTGCATGACGATTCGTAAAAAATTTTAGTGGTTAAAAAAACACACTCCAGCTAAACGCATAGTAAAACAAACTTAAATTTCGTTAGAATCATTTGAAAGTCAAATAAAAAAAAGATATTATTGTATAACAACAATTGATACCATTAATATCACATATGTGAAAAAAAATTCAATGAAATTATGATAGAATTTTTAAAAGCGACACAAAACAAACTAGATTCTCAAAGCTCGAAAAAAATACAAAAGACTTTTTTGATGACAGTTGTCAAATGTCCTTTACTTTGTTTTTATTTTATTTAATTGCAAATTCTTTTTTTGTTTAATTCAAAAATTTCAAAAATACCTAATTATCATAACAATTGTTTTAATTCTATTTCTTCTTATGCTATTTTATATTAATAATCTAATTTATGATTTTGTCATAATTGATAGATTTTTCAAAATCTCTTCTCAGTTGGGAACATAAAAAAAGATATTAATGGAAAACAATGGGAATTTCATGGATGAACTTTTGTGAAGGTCATATCTTGGAATATTTAATTGAATTTTATTAATGCTTTTTGGATTTTTATGTTTTTAGTAATATGTTTAGCCAATTAATTCATTTATTCTGTTGGGTCATGAAGGTCATATATACCCAGTAAAAACTTTTGTCATTTTTGTAATCGGTAGTAGTTTATTAATGGGCTACAAAGTAATGAGTGCTACTTATTTACCTTATTACTATGCTTCATATTAGAACTACTACTTAGTTTTTAATAAAACTAATACGTATTTTTCTCATTATCTCAAAATAGTTATAATTTGTTGTTATGTATTAGAGTAATTCCATTTAGCCGGGTGTGACCATTTTACACACAGTTTTTGCTAGAAATCAAGAATACAAAATTGTTTACTTAGAAAAAGGCTGATACTGGCAAGGAAATTAAGCTTCAAGTCATTGAATAACGGCTAAGCACCGAAAGAACAAGATTTTTACTCGCAATTGGCGTCAGAAAGCTGTGACGGGTGTGTCTTTATAAATCTTAGTTTTAAAGAATTATGACTTTCAGTATAAATTCGGTAAAATTTTTACTATAACGTATACAATAATTTTGGTATAGCTATCTGTTCAAAGTGTTTTTAATTGTATTATGCATTTACTGTTTGACATAACAATAATTTTTCTTTAAAAAAAAAACTATTTTTAAAATAAGACGGGTGTGACCGACGGGAGTGACCTAGTATGAAAATTTAAGAAATTCGAAGAAATAAAAGTTTTTATTGATTTCATTAATATAAATAGTTTAAAGATAAACTCATAAGAAAATAATAAGACATTCAATTATTTCCTATCAGTTCTAGTATAGATAGCAAAATACTCCAGCTGAGTATTTTTTTAAATTCAATAAAAAGCAAAAAAGTATATTTTTTGCAGAGAAAAAGGTTTTATACTAATAATGAGAAAGGGAATAAAAGAAAATCTAAAATAAATGTTAAACATACAAAGAGGTAGAGCAAAATGTTTCGTGCATGATCATTTAAAAGTGTCTCAAATTGATTAAAAAGTAATAAATATTGTATATTTTTTGTTTTTCTACAATTGTCATTCTCTAAACAAAATTCAATTGAGGACTTTTATTAAAAATAAAAAACCTTTAAGAAATTTATTATTTGACATATTGTCATTATTATATTTTAAATGAAATTTATTTGTTGGTGGTTATTAAGCAATTGTCTATATGCATTTCATTGGCGCTTTTACCAAATCTTCAGTAGACTTCAACCACAACTTTGAACAGTTACAAACCTCTTATTTTATGCACAGACTTTCAAAAACCATTTGAGAATTTACAAACGATAATATTTTTAAAAATCACAAAAGAATAAAATAAGTGTAGTAGGCTTAGAAACTTATACAAAACCCAACAAATATTTTATATTCGATATGAATCTATTTTATTTTTCTACACCTGTATACAGTTAGAAATCCATTGGATAACAATAAAAGTATTATAAGGCAAAATGAAAAATAAAAACCAAATTAAACCTTTAAGAAATTTATTATTTGACATATTGTCATTATTATATTTTAAATGAAATTTATTTGTTGGTGGTTATTAAGCAATTGTCTATATGCATTTCATTGGCGCTTTTACCAAATCTTCAGTAGACTTCAACCACAACTTTGAACAGTTACAAACCTCTTATTTTATGCACAGACTTTCAAAAACCATTTGAGAATTTACAAACGATAATATTTTTAAAAATCACAAAAGAATAAAATAAATTTCATTTAAAATATAATAATGACAATATGTCAAATAATAAATTTCTTAAAGGTTTAATTTGGTTTTTATTTTTCATTTTGCCTTATAATACTTTTATTGTTATCCAATGGATTTCTAACTGTATACAGGTGTAGAAAAATAAAATAGATTCATATCGAATATAAAATATTTGTTGGGTTTTGTATAAGTTTCTAAGCCTACTACACTTATTTTATTCTTTTGTGATTTTTAAAAATATTATCGTTTGTAAATTCTCAAATGGTTTTTGAAAGTCTGTGCATAAAATAAGAGGTTTGTAACTGTTCAAAGTTGTGGTTGAAGTCTACTGAAGATTTGGTAAAAGCGCCAATGAAATGCATATAGACAATTGCTTAATAACCACCAACAAATAAATTTCATTTAAAATATAATAATGACAATATGTCAAATAATAAATTTCTTAAAGGTTTAATTTGGTTTTTATTTTTCATTTTGCCTTATAATACTTTTATTGTTATCCAATGGATTTCTAACTGTATACAGGTGTAGAAAAATAAAATAGATTCATATCGAATATAAAATATTTGTTGGGTTTTGTATAAGTTTCTAAGCCTACTACACTTATTTTATTCTTTTGTGATTTTTAAAAATATTATCGTTTGTAAATTCTCAAATGGTTTTTGAAAGTCTGTGCATAAAATAAGAGGTTTGTAACTGTTCAAAGTTGTGGTTGAAGTCTACTGAAGATTTGGTAAAAGCGCCAATGAAATGCATATAGACAATTGCTTAATAACCACCAACAAATAAATTTCATTTAAAATATAATAATGACAATATGTCAAATAATAAATTTCTTAAAGGTTTAATTTGGTTTTTATTTTTCATTTTGCCTTATAATACTTTTATTGTTATCCAATGGATTTCTAACTGTATACAGGTGTAGAAAAATAAAATAGATTCATATCGAATATAAAATATTTGTTGGGTTTTGTATAAGTTTCTAAGCCTACTACACTTATTTTATTCTTTTGTGATTTTTAAAAATATTATCGTTTGTAAATTCTCAAATGGTTTTTGAAAGTCTGTGCATAAAATAAGAGGTTTGTAACTGTTCAAAGTTGTGGTTGAAGTCTACTGAAGATTTGGTAAAAGCGCCAATGAAATGCATATAGACAATTGCTTAATAACCACTAACAAATAAATTTCATTTAAAAATAAAAAAATTATTTTTTCCTTGCTTAGGGCCGTTTTAAGTGGAATCACTCATTAATCAAATAAGTAGACAACAACTTTTTAAGTCAGCATGTGTTTGTATATGAAAATTAATTTTTGTTGCTTAAACTTATAAGTCAACAATACCTGAGTGGGTAAAGTACTTGTCATCAAATATGAATGAGCACAAGTTCTTATCGCTGCTGGGTCAAAAAAATTTTTTTAAATATTTAAATAAAATATGTGTATACAATTTTTTTTTAATTTTAATTTGGTTACTTGACTACTTATTTTTTACCTTCAAGTAAGCCAAATAATAACTAGTTAATTGCTGTGACAAAGTAAATACATTTGTAAGGGGTACCACTTAGTTTTTGGACTTCCCAAACAAAAATAAGTAGTTGTCGAATCAAATTGTAAGTAGTTACGACTTAAATCCTCATATACTTTTTTGCCTACCAGTGAGCAAAGCTTTTTTTTCCTGGGTATGTACATACAACTTTGTGTTAGTTAAGAGGAATGTTAAGAAAATACTATTAAAGTCTACTTTATAAAACATGACTAAATAAATTCAGTAAATTGCGACTTTGATTCGCATACGAAGGGTTCCGTATGAGTTTGGCGATTTTTGTTTGTTTTGGAAACTTTTTAATTATACGAGGATCCCGCCCGGTGGTTGAAATTCGTCCACTTGATCTATAACCGTGTTTGTTTGTAACCGACGTTGTAACCGAGGCAAAAAAAATATATTGTGCATATTTAAACCATGTATGTTTCATCAATATTGGTGCTCAATAAGATACTTAAAAGTATACGACAAAAAATGTAGATGTAGTGTGTTTTTGCGATTTGTTTGGCGATTTTTTACTATTTTTTTAGCTTTGGCGATTTTTTCGGCTTTGATGCTTGTTTTAGCGTTTTTTTCATTTTGGCGTTTTTTTTCGTTTTGATATTTTTTGTCGTTTTTTTGCGATTGTCTCGTTTTGGCTATTTTTTTTTCATTTCGACGATTTTTTCGTTTTGGCGATTTATTTTTCGACTTGTTCGTTGCATTACTTGAAGAGATACCCTTTAATTATGAGTTTTTGATTGTGTTTAACTCAATTTTTGTTTCTCTTTCTTTTGCTATAAATAACTTAATTAAGTCTAGCAGAACTGCTTCCTTCCAATCGTGATCATTTGCTCTTTAGGCAATAAGTGAGAAAAATACATATTAAAATGGAAATAAAAATATTTTCAGTTAACTTGGAACTTTTTGCCTAGCTTCAAAGAATTATTCATTATGTTTGTTTCAAGTGTCTATTACGGTTCTTAAGATACAGCTTAATTTATAAATTACGCTACCTTATAAAATATCCTTTAATTTTTAGTTTGTTTGCTTTTAGCATTCGTTACTGTTGTCAAAATTTCAAGAGTTTGGTTCTTACCGTAATGGTCAAAATTACAGGGTCAAAATTACATTAACTGATAGAATACCCTGTAATGTTTATTTCGTTTAAATTTCAATATTTATTGGTATAGCCTGCCAACTGCAGATTCAAACTGCAGATTCAATTAGTTGGCCAACATTTTTAGAAATTGCTAGAAAATTTAGTTTTTGATCACATGAGCGAACATTGTTTATAAATCTGCCCATTCGTTTCAGAGATATCGTAAAAGTTTGAGCCTAAAAATTAAAAATTTCATAAGCAATTGTAAAAAGTTCTCTCACTAAATTATGAATAAAATCAAAAGTTGTACACCAATTTCAGCAACATAGGGCTCATTTCTTTTGTAATATATTAAGCTACATGATACTACATTAAAAAAATGGTATCGTTGGTTTATTTTTATGAACAAAAATTTTTAAATTTTTTTATAGAATTTTTAATTTTTAGGCTTGAACTTTTACAATATCTCTGAAACTAATGGGCAGCATTAGAAGGAATGTTCGCTGGCTGCCGAATTTAGGTTTTTCTTTTTATAGAATAGGACAAATCCTTCTCCAGTTATGCCGTGCAAGTGCCTTAAATTTTGACATAACGGTATATCTCGAAAACTAGATCTTATAAAATAAATTTAGTTAAGTGCGACTTTGGCTCGCACACGAAATGTTCCGTTCATTTTTGTCCTTTTTTCATTTTGGCAATTTTTTCGTTTTGCTTTTTAAATTAATTTTATTTTTTTTTATTTTTTTAAGTTTTCTTTTTCGTTGTTTCGGCGATTTTTTGGCGGTTTTGGCGCTTTTTTTCATTTTGTTGATTTTTTCCTATTTTTTGCGATTTTTCATTTTTAATTTTTTTTTGTTTCTTGCCGATTTTTTTAGCTTTGGCGATTTTTTTGGTTTTGGGGGTTTTTTTGTTTTAACGTTTTTTCGCTTTTTGACGATATTTTTAGTTTTAGCGATTTATTTTAGATTTAGTGCTTCTTCCCGTTTTGGCGCTTTCTTCGGTTTGGGGACTTTTTTCGGTTTTTGGTGATTTTTTAGTTCTGGTGTTTTTTTTTGTTTTGACACTTTTTTGTTTTGCGATTTTTTTCGGTTTTTTGCTGTTATATTTTTTAGTTTTTGGCGTTTTTTTTTGTTCTGGCGCTTTTATTCGTCTTGGTGATTTTATTCCATTTTTGGTATTTTTTCGTTTTTTGACGATATTTTTAGTTTTAGCAATTTTTTTTTGGTTTTAGTGCTTTTTTGGCTTTGATGACTTTTTTTCAGTTTTTGGCATTTTTTTAGTTTTTGGGCGATGTTTTTTTTGGCGATTTTTACGTTTTAACAAATTTTTTTTAAATTTTGGTGCTTTTTTTCTTTAAGCTTTATTTTTCATTTTGGCGATTTTTCGTTTTGGGAATTTTTTTAATATTGGAATTTTTTTAGTTTTAGCGTTTTTTTAATTTCAAAAGTTTCCCTATTACGGTTTCCAAGATACAGCAAATTGTCTAAATTACATAGTCAAAATTACATTAACTGATAGAACACCCTTTAATTTTTATTGTATTAAATTAATACTATTAATTGGTGTAGTCTATTCTACAGACTACAGCAATTAACACTAACTTTGAAAAGTTTAGTGTCTATGGATAAGTGTCTGTATATGTTTGAATATATTTCTTTGCTCGCTTTAGAGTACCCTTTAATTTTTAACTGACATATATTTTTTGTTGTAGCGACCAAAGTTTTACATATTCTGTGAAACTTATTCTGTAGCTCTTACGGTTCTCGAGAAAACAGCCTGTGAAAGACGGACAGCGTAGCGAAAATAATAGGGTTCCTTTACGATTTTGGCTTACGGAACCCTAAAAAATGGAGTGCAGATTCGCGTTCAGCTGCCCAAATTAGTAAAGAAACACCTTTTAGCTTTAGGAAGCGAATGAGCTTACCGAAATTTGTAAATTAGTGCAATCATTTTTAAATTTTAATTGTTATGGGCTTTTTTCGATATTGCTGTTTATTTTGTTAAATATGAGATTTATATTAAAATCGATAAGACAAAAGCTGTTGGAAACTTTACATAAAAGACAGAAAACGAGCATTTCCTCAAACTTCGGTGCGGTGTGACTCGCCTTAATCCTAACTGATTGATCTAAACAATTTTTTGGGTTAATTTTTTTATAAATACCCATCGATTTGGGGTATGAAACTTGAAATCCAAATTTTATTTTTTACGACCACTCTCTAATGTTCATAAGTAAATTTTTTTGAATTAATTACGATGCTTACAAGTGGCTTGAAGGGAGCCTAAAGTGAACTTAAGTCTGAATTACAAATTAATTTTAAAAAAATTATATTATTATGCTTACCATTTCTAGCTGATACCAATTCATTATCAACTGTTAACGAACGAGTCCTTTGTATTAAACAGCAAAAGCATATTATAGTCCATATTTGATTATAATAATTTATATATTTCCAACGTTTCATATTTTACTATGTTTTTTATTATAAACTTAAATTTTATTGTGTATTTAGTAAAATGATTTGTTTCTCATAAATTTTGATTAGAACCGATTTTTTTAGTTTTTTAGCTAATTGAATTATGGTTTTAAAGTTTTATATAAAATTATATGTATTTCAATTATATGATACTTTCTTTTTATTTTTATTTTTTTAACTTAATCCGTTGTCTTTGAAGTGCGGGTTGAAAGTGATATAATTTTTTAGGATCACGAACTCTAAAAATATATTTTTATTTTATTCTGTTTTGTATTTTTTTTTTGTTGCAAATTCGCTCAGCCACTTCCGCCAATTAAGACAAACTTCTAACAGCTTTTCACTTCAAAGTTTTTCAGTGAAATTTATAAACAAGAAAAAGTCAGTAATTACATCCAGAATTAAATAAGTAAAACAATCTAGTAAATAAAACAATCTGTGAAGGCACAATCAGTCTTCAAGAACAAAAAAAAAAACAAGCAGAAAAAAAAGAAAGCAACAGAAAGAACTTTAAACAACAAACCAACAATGAATGAGAATGACTGTTAGAAAAAAAGAAGCATTAACTAAAAAAAATCAAAAGAAATGCTTCAGTGATTTTCGCTACAAATCTAAAAATAAACTCGTATTCCTAAAAAGATTTTGGAACGAAAAGAAATAATTATGTACTAAGAAAACAGCTTCTCCCTGGTATTCTATGATTTTGTGGTGCTCTGAAAGATCGTGTAAATAAATCTACCAGTATCATTTAAAGAACACAAATCTCTTTTTATTCGATAAGATTTTTGTTTTATTTTTGGAAAAAAATCCTCAAGAACGAACCAACGAAATATTAAACAGTCAATAACCTATTCAGCGAAGCACATAAATTTTGCAACAAAATTAACAACAACACCAAGTAACCCAAGAAGTAAAACAAAAATGTATCTTAGGAAAAAAGTTTAAATTCCAAAATGAAACATTTAAATTTTGTATTTCAAAACCTTAAAAAAGCTTAAGAAATTTAATTTATTATGTCAAGTTTTAAACAGCTTCTGTTTAACATTCATTAAAGGGGTTACGGCTGAGATTAAATGTGATTTATAATTTTTGATTATATTGTAATAATAGTTTATATTTAAATTTACAACGGATATCTAAAAATATTGTTAAATTTACAAAAATCTCACAATGAAATAAGCTTTTGGCAAAAGCAATGATCGGCACAATGAGAGACATAAGTATGTGAAGGGTGCACAGAAAAAAATTTAATTTAATTTTCACTAAAGGAATTCAATGAAATAGTAAATATTTTGTCTAGAAACGGACCTACAAAAAAAATTTGTAAATAAAGACAAAACTATCTCATCAATTTCATTGAAAAAATGTGTTTTTTTCAGTGAACAAATTGCTTAAATCTATAAAACAATTTGTCTAAAAGTTATTACAAATTGTAAACAAAACAATTTACTAAATCCAACAAAAAGATTTACTGGATTTTCTGAAAAATATCAAACAATATTTTTGTCTGAATTCAAAAACAATTAGTCTAAAAGTCCTAGCAAATAAATATTAAACAAAATAATTTTTTGTAATATATCAAACAACCTTTTTGTCTGGTTCATCATCATCATTCATTAAGCATTTATAAAATTTCACTTTGTTAAATGTGTTCAAGTCTGAAAGTTTATCTAGAGACTCTAAAAAAAATGAATGAGAATTGACGCAACGACATTAACGAATCCATTCAAAAATCTTCAGTAAACAAACTTAGTATAATCGGATTCATTTTTCTATGAATGTTGTTGTTGTTATTTCTGTGTATGTCGACGTCTGGCTTGTTTCTTTATGACACAGAAACCGTGGTTTTCTTGTTGTTATTGGTGTTTACGTCCTAAAGAAAAGTCAAACAAAAATTCAATGATTCAGTAAAAACATTTACTTAAAATGAAATTTATTTTTAGACAAACTTATGTTTGAAAAATTTTTTGTGATAATTTTTTCTGTGTGAATAAAATTTTTTTGATATTTTGATTTGAAATTTAAAATCTTATATTTCCTTCGATTTTGTTGAAAATTTTTATGGCCAGCATTTTTATGTAAAACACCACAACCGACATTTTTGTAGAATATTTTAGCCCTTTAACTCTTCGCTTTATAGGTCATTTTGCTCATTTCTTAAAAAGTGACAAAAAAACTCCCCTTCAGCGACGATATAGCGGGAAAAATTGTTCCACAAAAATTTTCATTGTAGTGTTTTACATAAAATGCCTTATACCTTAAACGCAAGGCTTACAAGATTTCCTATGCCGATTACTAATTGTGAAAAAATATAAAATTAACCCTTAAACATATATTTAGTTTTAAATGATTTCTGGCGTTACAGTTGAGTTTGGAGCTTGAGTGTCTTTGAGAGCCTATAGTAGAATTTTATGGCAAATACATCGCCGCTGAAGGGGAGTTTTTTTAAATTTTTTACGAAAAGGGCGAAATGACTTATACAGCGAGAAGTTAGAGGGTTGAAATACTCCACAAAAATTATGCTTGTGGCGTTTTACATAATAGTGTTAAGTACATTGTATATCATAAACACGAAACTTGCAAAAATTTTTTATGCTTTATAGAAACACTTTTTTTTTTAATTTTGAAAAATCGGAAAATATAGTAGTTATGAAAAGCCCACTACCGGAACGGGCT
This sequence comes from Panzeria rudis, assembly GCA_956483635.1. Classification (NCBI taxonomy): domain Eukaryota; kingdom Metazoa; phylum Arthropoda; class Insecta; order Diptera; family Tachinidae; genus Panzeria; species Panzeria rudis. Next base: position 136,489,184 of record OY101450.1, on the reverse strand, counting down.
TAAAACTTGTTGGGTGGATAGAAGCTAAAAACTATTTATTACCAAAAAAATTTAAGGATAAATACACTCATTTTTCAAAATACGATTTGAATTTTCAAATCAAAAATTCCAAATAAAAAAATTTTATTTTTTTATATATTTCTTTTTTTTGGAAAAAACATCTAAAAACAAAACTTAAAAACAAGAAAATTTTACCAATTTGGATCATTATTAAGAAAGTTATGAGCAAAAAACTAAAAATAAGGATTTTTGTTTGAAAGTTTCAAACCGTCCGATTTGGCATGGAATGTCACATATGTTGCATGGATTTTTATTGGCAACTGTTGGCCTCAATATCAGGCACCCTGCACCGGCACAAAAGGAGTCCAATTTATATGTTAAAATGTTAGTGCTTTTCACATGATAGTGAAATTAATTTTACATTGTTTTTCACTCTCAGCTCTCATTCTCGGCCCCATTACAGTTATAACATCACATCGCTGGTCTCACAAAGAAGTTGTTCATCAATCCGTGAATTTCGTTTCATGTGATTGGTATTCATATTTACAAATATTAAGAAAAATAAAAAATAAACAAATAAATTTTAATGATTTAACGATTTGAGAATCTTACGAAATTGTTTATATTTTAAATAATTAATATGTTTAAATACTGAATTGTAGTTTAAATTAATTGTGTTGTAGCAAACTTTATTAATGCCAAACTGATGTCATTATTGTATTGTTTAAAATTATTTTAACTCTATTTAGAGTTTATGACTCAATTTCGTGGGAAAAGTATAAATGAGGCTGTAAGTAAGAAAGGAAGTAAATAGATTTTTTTAAAAGATCTTTAATACGCATTACCAAGTTTGTCAAGATCGTCATTCAAATTTTTCTTTAGTATTTGTTTGGAGGCTATAAATAATAAATACTTTAAGTACGTTTTTAAGTATAGAAAATAGTATGTCGATGGTAACACTATGACACAAAAGTTGAGAAAAAAATTATTCTCATGCATCAATTCTGTTTTATAGAGAACAAAAAGGCCTTTAGTTGTCCTAGCTCACTTCATTAAGTGATTTTATAACGTTAAATGTTGTAAAAAAGGGGTTTTTTGTTTCAAATATAAACTTCTTTGTTTCAAAAGAAATTGCTATGAAATTTTTTACATTTTAAAGATATGATTCATATCTTTCGAATAAAGCATGGTTTTTAAAAATCAATTTTTAAATGGTCAATTGTGATGGTTTACGTGTAAAAAACCCCTTTTCAACAGAATTTAATTTTTCCCAAGCTTAAGATACCAAAATACTATATGAGTGATTCTCATTTCAAATGTTTTTTTCGTGTCCGTTGAAAGTATAATGAAGTAATTGATAAAATAAACTCATAAATTTTAAAATGAAAACTGCTTTAGCATGATTTAATAGATTATAAATAAATGTACATAAGCTTTTTTGTATAATACTGTCCATTATAAAATGGCGTGTCCGTAATGCATGCTGCTGATTTTCCAAATTAAGAAACTATGCATTTTTTCAAAAACCAGATTATATTTATAATGGCTTAAGAATATTTGCATTTGCTTCTCATATTCCACACAACAAATTTTTGACAAATATTAGAAATTAAAATTTTTTTAAAATGTTGTTCTCCACAGTCTTGTGTATTGAGCGTTATGCTTTTGTAGAACGCTTCATTTACTCAGTTTAATTATTAAAATTTCATTAACAACATACACTAAAATAACAGCGTAGGTTTGTGCTTCTAAATATTTAAAAGTTTTGTTAACTTTGTTATATAGTATTATATTGTATCCAAAAAAATGTATTGAGTGTTATCCATATTTTTTTTAATTTAATTGAAATTTTTCTAGTGAATAGCTAAGGAGTTTATGTTGAATACATCAATGATTGTACATCTGAATTGTATTGAACTCAATATATAGTATGCGTTCTGTACAAAATATTGAATTCATATAAAAATGTATTGAACGTTACGTAAAAAAAAATTGTAAATATAATTTATCTAGAAACTTTAGGACGTTAAAAAATTTAACTGCAGCTGAATGGCAGAAACGATATAAAGAACTTTGATTTTGCCTCTACCGCACTGTGGGTTGTTATATTTTCAAAGGATGTATTAGGTAGGTCGTACTTTGCTACGAATAATTATTTGAAATTGACATAACTTTTAACATTGTCCATAGATTTGATTAAAATTTATCTTATTTAAAAGAAAATTTAGCCTGCTTTTTGCTCATGTACAAATGTTTGTAAAGAATTTTTTTAAAAGATAAAAACTTTGAATTTTTCCATGTGAACTTAATTCAAAATTAAAAAAGTGATCATAACTTTTAATTTCGTCATGCGATTATTATAATTTTTTGTTTTTAGAGAGTAGATGTATAGCGATTTCAAATCCTATACTAAGTTTTTGTGGTGTATTTTTTCAATCATTCCCAGAACAACAGCGAAAGCAAATGTAACGCTCAATACATAAAGATGTTAAAAAATCGACAAATATCATTTTATTTCAGGATTTATTATATAGTATGAATAGTATGAATCCTACCTTCTCATATTTCATTTAGTTCAGGCGCGGATCCAGTTTAAGCTTTTGGGAGGGGAACTTTTAAATGAAACGTACCATTTTGTAAAATTTCTTTTACAAACTCCATAGAAATTTGGTATATTTTATTCATTTTGGAGGGGGAAATATCCCTTTTTTCCCTCCCCTGGATCCGCGTCTGATTTAGTTACATTGGTAAACAAAAAAAAAAAACAAAAAAAAATTTATGGCGAATATTTTTGTAGAACATTTAATCCCCTTTTATCGCCGCTGAAGAGTTAGAGGGTTAAAATGTTCCAACCAAATTTTTCTCGTGGTGTTTTACTTAAAAGTGTTGAGCACATCTTATACCTTAAACGTAAAACATGAAATTTTCTATACCGAGTAATAATTGTGATAAGTATAAAGTTAACCCTTAAACATAGTTTAAGTTTTCAATGATTTTTGGTGTACAAGTTTGAAGCTTGGGTGTTTTTGAAGATCTGTAGTAAAATTTTATGGCCAACACTTTTGTAGAGCATTTTATACTCGCACTCCCTCTTTTTACTGCGTTTTTAAACGTTTGTCAGAAAAGAGCCAAAAATTACCGTTATTTGTGGGAGCCAGAGGGTTAATATGTTCCACAAAAATATTTGCCCTAATATTTTCTACAAAGTTTCTGAACATAGCCTACACTTCAGATGTAAGGACCACATAGTTTCATGTACCGATATGCTTCACTATAAGGCAAAAGGGGGAATTTAAATGTGCTTGAGGGTTAACTTCGTATATATTCACAATTGGTTTTTAATGATTTCTGGCGTTCCAGTTGAGTTTAGAAATTTATGGCCTTTAAGGACCCGTAATAAAATTTTATGAGAATTTTTTTGTAGGATATTTTAGCCCGCTATCTCACCGCCGAAGAGGAGTGTTTTGTCCCTTTTAAAGAAAAGGTCAAAAAAGACCCATACAACGAAGCGCTAAAGGGTCAAAATGTTCCATGAATTTATTTCTCGTGGAGTTTTACATAAAAGTGCTGAGCACATCTAATACATTAAACGTAAGGTTTATACGATAACTTATACCGATTCTGTATAACAATGACCAACAGTTGAGGTTCATGTAAAGAAAGGCTGAATTCCAAAACATCAAAATACATTGTACTAATGCAAATTCTTAGTTGCTTTGTTTTTGTAAACAAAGTAAAGTTGCATAACTACAATGCATTTTGATGTTTTGGAACTCACTCAAATTTGCATAACTTTTAAACTTATGAAGATGCCATTATCAAATTTTTACAGCATAATGAGGACACCTTAGGCTAATTTTGGTAGAAAATAAAACCAATAAAATTGGTCGAAGTTAGAAAATTTTTTATTTCAATTTGCCCTTTCCGTTTTTGATTATGAAAAAAAATTTTTTTAAATTAAATATTTTTTGAAAAGATCAGACGATTTCATATCAGAATCATTTATTTTCTTTTTTTTTCTTTTATTTTTTTATTATTGTTTTAACAATAATAAAAATTTTTTTTCAAAGACGGCAACATTTTCGCACCCCATAACTCAACAAATAAACGTGAAACAAAAAATGTTTGCATCCACATTTATACCTACTAGAACTATAATTATGCTAAATATCAAGGAATTCTGGCAAAGAAAAATTTTTTGGGCTGTCCGCCTGAAAAATAATGTCCCACACAGTTAATTTCGTAGTTAGGGCCATAACACATAAAAAAAATATAGTGGTGATCAAAGTTCATGAGAAAAGCTTTATTTTGTTGCATAGTGTTATTTAAGAATATCTATAGAATGCAGTGTTGCCAGAAGCTGGCGAAAAAAGAAGCTAAATTGGCTTTTAAAAAAGGAAAGAAAAAGCAAAATCGCCCAAAATAAGAAGCTAAAAAAGGCCAAACATTTTTTATATTAAATTTTAGTCTTTAATAATGATAACTTCAAGTTATTGCACGATGCAATTTTTCTAGCAAATTTGAAAAGGAATAATATTACTAATCTCACATACATACACATGTATATTTCATTTTATCTTCTTCAATTAAAATGGCTTCTCAAAGAATTTTAATCAATATTTGTTGATTTGCTGCAAGGGATATTAGGAAGTAGTTGCGCAAAGGCTTCTTTTCTTAATCTGCTCTGCATTGCACTATAGGAAATTTGCCCATGTTATTGCAAAATGGCTATACCGACTTAAATTATTTCTTGGATTCGGCGTATAGAAGGCTTCCCCTTAAGGTCCTAAAAGTTTTCATCACGCACTCTCACGAATATAACACTTCTGAACACTAACACTCATGTTCTCTGTGAAAATTTTCAAACATTCACCTGGAAACCCTTAAATTTTCCGTACCCACACAGCGAAGAAAGTTTTGTTTCACACAGATTATATTGAATAATTCTGAGTTTCGCTTCTTGAAGAGATTTGAAATCATTTACAGCTGAAATAAATTACGTCCAGCTGCTGCTTGATCTAGATCTCTCAGTTTCGACAATTTTTAATTAAAATCAAACTCTAATCCATAATTCTCTTAGGCCATCTTGGGGTCACTTGAAAATTTCCGATTTAATCGATCTAATAGGCGAACTCAATAAGATATTAAAATTCTACTCAAGTTCGATATTATTTCTTAAATACTCGTATTTATTATTATGAAATCTTGAAAAGTAAGATAATTAGAATTGTAAAAACTAAATTTAGCCTTTTTGAAGCTAAATAAGAAGTTAAAAAAGCTTAAACAATTCACGAACAAGGCTAAAAAAACCATGAAAAAAGAGACTAAATCTAGTCTCGAAAAGGCTAAACTGGCAACACAGAAAAAACGAAATTTCATTTTCTGTAAAGGAATTCAATGAAATAGTAAATATTTTGCCTAGAAACGGGCCTACAAACAAATTTGTAAACATAAACAAAAATATCTCAAAAATTTCATTGAAAAAAAAGTGTTTTTTTTCAGTGAACAAATTGTTTAAATCTCTAAAACAATTTGTCTAAAAATATTTAAAAATTGCAAACAAAACAATTTACTAAATCAAACAAAAAGATTTACTAGATTTTCTGAAAAATATCAAACAATATTTTTATCTGAATTTATAAAACAATTAGTCTAAAAATACTAACAAATACTAAACAAAATAGTTTACTTAATCAAACAAAAATATTTAGTAGATTTTTTAATATATCAATCAAAATTTTTGTCTGGGTCATCATCATCATCATGCATTAAGCATTTATGAAATGTTACTTTATTAAATGTGTTCAAGTCTGAATGTTTATCTAAAAACTCTAAAGGAATGAATAAGAATTAATGCAACGACATTAACGAATTGATTCGCTCAAAAAGCTTCAGTAAACAAACTTGGTACAATCGCATTCCTTTTGATATCATTGTTGTTGTTATTATTTGTTTGTATGTCGTCATCGGGGCTGTTTTTTTACAGCACAGTTTTTCTTGTTGTTTTTGGTGTTTGCGTTCTAAATAAAAATCAAACAAACAATTCATAGATTATGGACAGAACATTTACTGAAAATTAAATTAATTTTTAGACAAACTTTTGTTTGAAAATTTTTTGGTGATAATTTTTTCTGTGAACGTTGATAGTATGTTTGTCACAATCCTAAATTGTTTCAAAAATCTACACACGGTCCTTTTCACAATGTATGCTTAAAAGCTGACGTCGACTTTAACGGCAAGAACTTCCCTTTAAAGTCCACATTGACTCTTAATCGTACATTGTGTAGATGTTTAATCAAGGATTAAAAGCGAAGAGTTGGTTTTTTTTTAGATAACTTTCTCAATAACTTTCGCAGATTAAAAAATCCTGTTGTTCTTTTTACTAATATTTAAATTAAATCAATTAATTACTAGTGTATCTTCTTTTGTAAATTCATGAGCAAAAAACACAAGATAAATTTAGGACAATGATGTATTATGTGGAACCGCTAATACTAACTAACAACGACACTAGATATAATTACTTGGTGAAACGCACTTTTGATTTATTTTAACTTGAGGCACACTTTTTTTGTTACTCTTGTTGTTTGTTGTAATTTTAATTATTTTTGTTTATTTGCAATTAGCAAAGTTACAACTTCCGTTTGAATTCATGTGTTCTACATTTTCAAAAAAAAATTTTTTTTGTTTTGCTTAAAAATTCCAAAAACTTTTTATAATTTTTCTTATATTTTTGCGGAGTTTTATTCTGAAATTATGTTAATTCTTCTTTTGCTTTAATTTATTTTATAGCAAAAAGAAAAGACTTTCTTTTTTATCAGTTATTTTTGTTAGCTCGAAATTATTATTATTTCTTTTATTACAAAAATGATTTGTTGTTATTTTTTTTATAAATTTATTTTAACGATTTCCGTAAATCAATTTTGGTCTTAAATTTTGCGTGCGAACTTAAATTTTGTTTCGTATGTTCACACTCAACCGTTTAAACTGTGAATAACTTTTGGTGAAATAACAATAATAAAAATACAATAATAAAATAATGAAAATAGAAAACAAGAAAAAAAAAAGATTCTGAATAACGATTTAGTTAGTTGTTTGTTGGATGGTGAGTGTGTGTTCCCTTTTGAGTTAAAAAATCGAATGAAATTATTCTTCTTGTTTTTTCTATATTAGTTTATTTTGATTTAAATTTGTTGTTGCAAAAGGTGATGATGATCATCATGATCATTAACAGAAGGTAACATCATCGACAACGAGATTGAGTCGAATTTTTACATTGTTAGCCATTGTCTATGACTTGACATTACAGTGGGAACAGCGGGATTAACATTTATATATTTTTGATTGGAATCAAATGGGGGCAAGTTTGGTTAAAAATATAATATAAACAAAATTTCAATTAAGGACGATTGTATAAAATAACATAAAAAAACGTAAAAAAAAGAAGTCGTAAGTATTTCAAAGTAGTCATTGCAAGTTGGCGCAGCCTGACACAAAGTTACCAAAAATTTCCGTCAAAAAGTTTCCTTATAAAATTTATCCCAAATTTTCTATGTATAGAGACATTTTATCAAAATTTATCGTAATTTTTTTACAAAAAATTTAATAGTATGGGAAACTTTGTATAGAAACTTTAAATTTAATAAAGATTTTAATTTATCGGAAATTTTATAAGAAAAAAGACAATTCAAAGTTATCGAAAGTTTTTTATATATATAAAAAATTTAGATTTATCGAAAACTATCTGTGGAAAATTATGTCTTAAAATCCTTTCTATAGAAAAATATATAGTATCGATAGTTTTAAGTAGAAAAGTTTATGTTATCGAAAATTACCTAAAGAAACTTCAAAGTTGCCCAAATATTTTTTTATCTTTAAATTTTCTACAGAAAAGTGTTTTAAGCCAATTAATTATAAGTTATTGCTAATTGCAAGTTATCGAAAATAAAAAAAATTTTAAGTTATCGAAATTTTTCTGTTGAGAAACGAAACTTATCGAAATTTTTCTATTCAAAATTTTAAGTTATCGTACATTTCCTATAGAAAATTTTTACTTAATAAAGATTTAAATTTATCGAAAATCTTAAAGAAAGTTATCGAAAATATTTTTTTAAAACCTAAAGTTATCGAAAATGTTCTACAAAAAATTTATTTATCGAAAGTTTTCTACAGTTGCAATAAGCAAATACAAAAAATTTACAGTCATCGAGCATTTTCTACAGAAAATTAAAAATTATCGAATATTTCATGTGGAGAGTTTCATGTGGACAATCGTTTTCAAAAAATTTTAAGTTATCGACAATGTTGCATTGAAAACCTAAAAATATCGAAAATTTTATATAAAATATTTTAAGTTATCTATTATTTTTCTATCGAAAATTTGAAGTTGTATATGTATATATTTTAAGCTTAATATAATCAGCCCAATTATGAATTTTCCCGGGGAGTTTTTTCTCTTCCCATTTATTTGTTCCCGGGGAAAAGTCCTCCAATTCTAAGAAGCAGGGGAATAAACAAATAAGATATACGGGAAAATCTGGATCAGCTGTTTAGTGTTTACATGTTATTCTGCACTAACGCAAGAGTTCAATAATAGAAATTAATAAAAATATTACGTTTTCGTTGATAATAAGATTGTGTGTTAATATAAATATTTGTTTTTACTTAAATGAAAAGCCAAATGTACAGTGTAGTTAATCGGATGCTCTCGGAAGAACTTTATGAGGAGAACGTGAAGCGAAAACTGGGCCAAAGCCAAGGCCAGGTCCAAATGCATTAAATCCCCAATGACTGTGTCAAAAGGAAATTGTAAATTTTTTCAAAATTGAGTGTCATATTTTCCCTGTGAGTTTTTTCCCGGGGAAATTGTAATTTAGAATAGGAGCAATGGGAAAAGGGATAATTTTCCCGGGGAGATTTTATTTAGAACACGGGAACAGGGAATAGGGAAGAAACTCCCGTGGAATTGCTATTAATAATTCATAATTATCGAAAATCTTGTATTAAATATCTAAAGTTATGTTATCAAAAATTTTCTATTGAAAATGAAGTTATCGAAAATTTTTAAGTTATCGAGCATTTTCTATAGAAAATTAAAAATGTTCGGATATTTTCTATAAGCAATTTAGGGATTTTGAAAGGTACAATGCACAACAAAATAATTTTTTTAATGTTCTAACGACTGATTCTGGTACAGAGCTTCAAAAAATATATGTATGTACTCTTGGATGTTTTCTTTTATGTATGAATTTTCTTTTGGCTCTTCCCAGAAGACACTTGCGGTCTGAAGTCGGCCAGAAAGTCTGCACAAGATGCCGAATTCGTATCCGGAGTCGGTCAGAAAATGTAGAAAAAATAATTTGAGTGGTTGACAAGAAACTGGACCTCTATGTCTGAGGAAACTCTAAGAAATATGCCGAAATGTCTAAGAGAACTCTGTACAAATTATGACGAGTTTTCTAGGAGTTTTCGACATCTCTGAACAATGTCGGTAAAAGGTTTCACAGAACTTTTACATCCTGTCGTATTTATGTCGGAGCTAAAATTAGAAATTTATCAGAATTGTCGTTTAAAATTCTCCATTCATTGTTCTGCTGCTTATGGCAGCTTATCAGAAAACATTTACCCATATTTTATAAGTTTAAAAACTCAAATAAATGAGAATTATTACGAAAAGACGTAGATCAGAATATATGCAGACTATTCTGTTGAATAGCTTAAAGGAAATTAAATTGTCTTCGGGTAACATGCAGACTAGTCAGATAGCAGTCGGATAATATTTCAGAAAATGTGTAGAAACGCCGTATCAGAAAATTGCCGACTTTTATGCCAAATGTCTGAGGGAGTTTTCCACAAGTCGGTTGATTATCAGGTAAAGCCTCAGATTTTATCTGACGTTGGACATGTCGGCAAAACAATTTTTCTTGGTAATTGTAAGTAAACCTATTACTTTTTCTCTTTAGTACAAGCGCTGTCTTTTTAACAGTTGTCCTTTTTAATGTAACAAGTATTCCAGTGTTGTCCAAAATGATTACATTATACTACAACCAACGAAGGGTCCGTGTTTTAAGTGTTAATCGAAAAAACGGAATTTTTGGAGCAACAATCGGCAAATCGGCACATTGATATATCAGCAAATATGTCAGGCCTGGCTTAGAATGATTACATGTGGGACTCATTTTAGTGGGAGTTGCATTTTCCGCTCTTCAGCCCTTTTGCAAATTGTTATAAAGAATCGGCATAGGAAAGCTTGTAGTCCTTATTTATGTTTGAGGTATAATAAGATTTGTGGATTTTCGAAAACAATTATTTAATAAGAGTAATCTTAGTCAAAATGAAGTCATCAATATTCTTAATGGTAGTAATTTTAACTCCCTTTATAAAATTTATACATATATTTATCAATATAGAAATTAAATTATACTTTATGCCAATCGGGCTCACAACAATTATGTTATGCCTTTTATAGATTTGTAACAATAAATTTGAATTTTTAAAAAAGATTTAGTTCAGCTTGAGGTCCGTTTAATAAATTTAAAAATTAATTAAATAAAAGGTTCTACTAAAATTACACAATAATTAATAAATTTGAATTTATTTAAAAACAAATGAATTTGTAAAATATAGAAAAATGTTATATGAATCTATTAATAAATAAATAATAATAATAAAAAGATTTGTGCAGCACTTTTATGTAAAACACCACGAGAAATATTTTCGTGTAACATTTTAATCCTCCAACGCATCACTGCATGGACCTTTTTTACTCTTTCATAAAAAGAGGGTTAAACTCCACTTCAATGGCGATGTAACTTATCAAAGATTTATGAGAGGTTTAAGAAATAAATATTGTATGGAAATCTGATTTATAAACCTTTCATACACATGTGATAAATTATTATGCATAAATCCCACAATATTTAAAATTTTAGTGTTTTTGCTGAAACTCCAACCCACTGTATTTAATTAATTTGTTACACAGAGGCGTGAGGAAAATATTTTATTCAGTGCTTTTGTTTAGATTTTCTACTATTTAGATTTTTACTCAGCTGAGACAATGGTAACAGACTGCAACAAGCAAAAGCCAACAGTGATTATATTACTAAAACAAACTCTAACGAGTCTTGAACATCGCAAACAAACTAACAAACAAACAAATAAATAGAAATTATGAAAGAATTGACAATAAGCAAACACCATGATCATTGTTATCATTATTTTCAAAAGCATGAAATAGTGAGTGGCTAAAAAAGTAAAAATATCAGCAATAAACTGCGAGAAAAGTTCCAAAAAATCCAACACAGCCCATCAGCACCAACTCTGCCAGCAATTCAGTCACTCACTCAACCATTCAATGAGATTTTAGTCATTAGAATTATACATACATATTCGTTGTATTACGAGTACGATGCTTGCAATTGTTATTTCAATGCGTTGCAGGCGTGGATCTAGGGGAGGGGAAAAAGGGATATTCCCCACCCCCTTCCCTCTCCCGCAAAAACAAATAAGATATAACTCGTTTCTATTCAGTTTCTAAAAGAAATTTTATAAAACGGATTACTTCATTTAAAAGTTCCCCTCCAAAAAGCTTAAGCTGGATTCGCGCCTGATTCAGAGTGACTATAAAAATTTTGTATGTTTGTTTGATTGTTGTTTGTTGGCTAGTGCGAAGTTTTGCTTAAAATCTCCTTTTTTGATAGTTAAAGATTGTTTTAGAAAAAAAAATACGTGGAGAGCAACAAAATCAAATAAAATTGTAAAATGTTAAAGCTCTTGTATTAGTTAGAAAGCATGATGTATAATTTTAATAGTTTCTCTGGGTTGAGTGATTTTCAATGGTGGTACTTCAGTGTTTTTTCCAACATCATTAGAAGTGGCAAGCAACATCTGGCAAACTCTCACTCAAGGGAAGGCTAAAAAGTAAGTATAACTACCTTGAGTTTACAATAATTTATTTGTAATTGTTATCAGAAATCAGGACCGTAAAGTAATGTATTTTTATTAAAATACACTGTGCAGCAGTAAAAAAAATTACATTTTGATTTAACTCTCCCTAAAATTAGTCCCACACTCACAATATTATTAAAGTAATGGCATGTACTTCATTCAAGTAATATTCCATACAGTAATTTTTAATGAATAAATATTTAAAATCCTAAGCAGTCTTATTTTTAACTGATTCTAACATTCATTAAAAAAACTATGTACACATTAATACGGATTTTCGGTTGCTTTCAATATAGTCCGTTTTTTACACTCAAAATATTCTGTACGTAAAAATAGCTGAAATTGTCATTTAAAATAAATGAATATTCATTTAAAACTGGCTATTAACCGAGAGTTCACATGTTTATTACTAGCCAAAACCACGAGTGCATTTTTAAATTTTAATGTTAAATGCCTAAATATGAGACACATACAAGCATAAGCAGAAAAGAAACAATATTTTTTAAAAGCGAAAGAGCTTTTCCATACTACGCTTTAGCTGAGGGGTTGGTGCATTGGATTTCAAATATGAAGGGGTTTTGTTCGATTTGTAGTGGTTATTAAAATAACAAACAGTGAGTAAAAAAGTATAAAATTAATAAAATAACAATTAAAGATATGAAATAATAAGCCTTAAACATGACGTTAGTTCATTTAAAAATAAAGCAAAAATCATTTGTTTCTACGGAACTTGGGGTTGATTATTTAACAGTAACAATAGCAGAAACAAGGGAACATATTTTATTTTTACGGAAGTTGCGATTAGTTCTTGTGACAGTTAAATTGATCGGAACAAAGAAAGAGTCATTCGTTTTTTACGTTTTTAAGTCAGATAATTTTTTAACATTTAAAATTTAATAAACTTTTTCTTAAATTTAAATGAAATTAAAGTAGACCCGGTTTTAATTAAACTTTCATTTATTTCATATTATAACTTCAGTTAATTTTACGTAAACTTTCAAAACAATGAGACACCTATGTATATTTTGATGTCCACTACCAGAATCGATTGCTAGACGCTTGACATTTAAAAAAAAAATTTTTATTTATAGCAACAAAGAAAGAGTGATTCGTTTTTTACGTTTTTAAGTCAGTTAATTTTTTAACATTTAAAATTTAATAAACTTTTTCTTAAATTTAAATGAAATTTAAGTAGAACCGGTTTCAATTAAACTTTCATTTATTTCATATTATAACTTCAGTTAATTTTACGTAAACTTTCAAAACAATGAGACACCTATGTATATTTTGATGTCCACTACCAGAATCGATTGCTAGAAGCTTGACATTTAAAAAAAATTTTTTATTTATAGCACCAAAAAATATTTGTCGACGTCACGTCAAGACAATACCAAAAAATTGGCACATTTCTATTGATCATCGACAACAATTTACTATTACTGACAGCCACTTACTATTCTCTAAGGCATAGAAAATGGGAAGAGGCTGTTAATAGTAGTAAATTTTTGTCGACAGCGAGTAAAGCAGTGCCAATACTGTCTTGACGTGAGGTCGACAAATAGTTACGGAATAAGGAGGATTGTTTTGAAAGTTTATGTCTGGGACTCATTTTAGGCGGAGTTCAGTTCTTCCCCCCCCCCCCTCCCAGCCCATTCACCGGCGATATTGGGGGCTGAAATGTTCTACAAAAATGTTTCTCATTCAAATGTTTTACATAAAAGTGTTGAGCACATCTTATATCTTAAACGTAAGCCTTCAAGATTTCCTAAGCCTAGTACTAGTACTAATTGTGAATAAGTACGAAATTAACCCTTAAACACATTTTAATTATTGAATGATTTCGGGACTTCAAGTTTAGTCTGGTGCTTGAAAGTCTTTCAAGTAAAATTTTATGCCAAATATTTTTGTAAAACACTTTAACTCACTATATCACCGCTTAAAGGAAGTTTCAAGTCCCTTTTTTATGAGACAAAAAGACCCACACAGAAAAAATTATGATAGTTTTTTAAACAAAAATGTTTTTGAAAGTGATTAAAAATTTTTATTGTGGCCTTTATTTGGTCTGATAAATAACTACTTTAAATATCTGTTTATTACCCGAGAGCTTGTGTAATGTTCTTTCAAACTTTTTATTTGTATTTCTATTGCTTACATTATTGCTGTTTGTTGTTGTTTTTGTATCACTATTGTCGTCTCTTTATTGCTTCTTGTTCTCCAACAATTAATGTTCATTAAATAATTATTGCATTTTTTCTATCTTGTAGATGTCTTTTAAAGATACTGAAATTTTTGAGTGTATGTATTTCATAAATCTATCTAGATACACTCGCACTTACTCACTCTAAGTCAGGTCTTAACGTGTTGTGCATGTCTTTAAAATGTTCACACAAACTGCACTGAAGTGCTAGTTTAATGGATAAATTTTAATTGATTGTAGTCAAGGTATGCACTATTTTAAAGTTTAATTTTCTGTTTTTCACATGCTTTAACGGAATGAAGTATACAAAAATTTTTTTCTTCTTTGCTAAAATTACGAGCACATATTACCAAGAAGAGTTTCTTGTTTTAAATTTGTTTTTATTTTCTGATTGTTTTAATTAAATTACGTGATGTTGTATAAAGAGTTACATGAAATGTAATAAATGTACTTTTGTTTGATTTGTACTCGCTGATAATAAAAGGTGGGAGAAACAGTAATTATAATTTAGAAAAAGAAATTTTTTTTTGCAAAATCGTATGCAGCAGGGAAGGAGGTCTTCCAGCTGTAAAGCTTGATGACAGGGAAACTTAAAAAAAGAACAAATGGGAAAAGTTGCAACAAGATTCTAAACAAAGTTAAGATTTTGAGGACACAAACTTGTGACATACATCTCTGCAGTTACAAATATATAGTTGCAAACAAAGCAGGGCAGTGCTTAAATGAGAAGCACAGATAACATCTTAAAAAATTAATATATTCGAAGGCGTTAATAAAGTGAAATGATTACACCAGTAATTATTCAAAAATTTTTTGAAACACATTATTTAGTAATCGAAAGACAACGACTTTTATAACAGGGTTTAAGACACTAATAAATAGCTAAGACAACGATAAATATAGTGAGTTTCTAAACAATTAAAAAAGAAAAGCTGAAATTACCAGCGTAATGTAAAGTTTGGAAAACTTTCTACACTTGCAAAGCTTTCGAGCGAAAATTTGGTTTAATGTTGAATATTTGTTAAATATTTAACGATGTACTTGACTTTACCACTCTGACACAGTGGGAAAGTTATAACAAGAATTCTGATGATGAGATCATGGTTTATCTCGAAAATATCATGGTGTTAAGTTCGTTCGCAAGTGCAGCCGAAATTTTGTCTTTACCTTTTCAATTATTACATGCTTCAAAACTCCTTTCTAATTAAAAATAATTTAATTAAAAAATTATATTGAACGAACTTCAGATTTCGTAACACTGCTTTACAAATGTTTATATTTGGAAGGTATAAATTGTTTTTAGGAATATTAAGATGTGTTAAGTACGACAATACTACACTATACGCCACCTAAGCGGCGCAACATCAATAAATAGTAATGAAAAGCACGACAAAAAGTTTTCATTTCGGCCATTCTCCAGATAATGGTATATTCGCGTTTTTCGATGTATACTTCTCTTTAAAGCGCCATCCATAGTCAACATCTAGTTCAATTAAAAATATATTGTTAGAAAGGTTATTAAATTACTCGTCCAATAGTGTCTGATTCGAGTTGATCGGATAAAAAATGTGTGAGTTATAGTGAATCAAAGTTAAGCTTTAAGCAACTTTTTAACGTTTTTCATCAATTGTTGCCATTTGAAAAATTGTTTTGTACCACAAATAATAACAAAATCCATAGTTTTATAAATTGATTTAATAGTCCATTCGATTACTAAAATCTTAAGGCTTAATGGACTGAAATCGGATGAAAACTAAATTCCGATAATGAGAAATAGAAAACACCTGCATATCCAAAATTTTCTATTGATAAAAGTAGTCTATAGAAAATTTAAATTACTAAAAATTGTACGAGTATATAGAAAATTTAAAATCATCGATAGCTTACCAAAGAAAATTAAAGTTATCGAAAATTTTCTACAGAAAATTTTACTATATATTTACAAAGAAAATTCAAAGTTATCGAAAAGTTTCAATACAAAATTTTATGTTATACCGAATTTACATTATGAAATATTTTATGAAACTTGTGGCATGAAACTTTCCTTATTTGCTAATAGAATGGAGAGGGGAACAATTTGAGTTGAAAAAGTGATAGAAAATAAAATTTCAGACAACTTTTGTAAATTTTTTTTAACCCATTGGCTTTTCATCGCTTGCAATAAGTAAATACAAAACGTTTCATGCAGAAAATTTCATGAAATATTATGTAAATTTAGACTTATAGTACATTCTAAAGTGATCGAATAATTTGCATAAAAAAATTTAATTTGTTAAAAGTTTTCTATAGAAAAATTTAAGTTATTTAAAATTTTTATATAGGAAATCTAAAATTATCGAAAACTTTCTAGAGAAAATGTAGACATCGATAGCATTCTAAAAAAAATTTAGCTATCCAAATTTTTATATAAAAAAATAGAAATATCAAAAATTTAACATAGAAAATTCAAAAGTATCGATAACTTTCTCTAGGAAATTTAAAGTTATCGCAAAATATCTATGGAATAAACAAAGTTATCGAAAATTATCTGTGGAAACATCAAACTTAACGAAAATTTTCTATCGAATATCCAAAGCTATCGAAAATTTTCTGTAAAAATTTTCAAGTTATCGAGAAATTTTTAAACAAAGTTATCGAAAGTTTTCTATAAAAAATATCATATTATCGAAAATTTTATATATGCAATTTAGAGTTAGAGAACACTTTCTGTAGAAATTTTGTAGTCAATTGTATTTATAAAAGACTATTGATTATCTAAAGCTATCGAATAATTTTTATAAAAAATTTAATTTGTCAAAAATTTTCTATAGGAAATTTAAAGTTATAGAAAAAAATTTAAAGATATCAATAGCATTCTAAAATAATTTTAATTATAAAAAAATCTTCTATAATATAATACAGAAATACAAAAAATTTTATAAAGAAAATTCAAAAGTATCGATAACTTTCTATAAAAAAATTTAAAGGTATTGAAAACTTTCTGTGGGAAAATCAAAGTTAACGAAAATGTTCTATTGAAAATCTAAAGTTATCGATAATTTTCTACAACAATTTTTAAGTTATCGAAAAATTTTCTATAAAAAATTTCAAGTTATCGAAAAATTTCTATATGAATAAATGTACACGATGAAATATTTCATGAAAATGTGGCATGAAACGTGCTTTATTTGCTAATAGAATGGACAGGAAACCAAAATGGGTTGAAAAAGTGGTAGGAAATAAAGTTTCAAATAGTTTTTGTCAATTTTCTTTACCGTGCGTGCAATAAGCAAATAAAAAAGTTTCATAAAAAAAATTTTATGAAATATTTCATCGTGTAAATTTAGTATAGGTAATTTAGAGATAGAGAACATTTTCTGTAGAAATTTCGTAGTTAATTGTACTTGTAGAAAGAAGGCGGGCGATAGATCTATGGATGTATGTACCTAAATTATTTAGACCCATAAGTCTCAGCTCGTTAGAACATTTTAGGATGTTATACAAAAAATCGAAGAAAAATTTTATTATCTACAAAATATCTTTAAAAAAATTAAGCTATCGATAATTTGCAACAGAAAATTTAAAGTTATCGAAAAGTTTCAATACAAAATTGTAAGTTATATATAGCAGTTATCGAATAATTTACATAAAAAAATTTTATTTGACAAACATTTTCTATAGAAAATTTTAAGCTATTTAAAAATTTAATATAAAAATTTAAAATTATCGATAACTTTCTAAAGAAAATGTAAGGATGTCGATAGCATTCTAAAAAAATTTTAATTATCCAAAAATTTTTTTTCTATAAAATAATACAGAAATATCAAACATTTTACATAGAAAATTCAAAAGTATCGATAACTTTCTATAGAAAATTTAAAGTTATCGAAAAATTTATGTGGAGAAATCCAAGTTAATGAAAATTTTATATTGAAAATCTAAAGCTATCGAAAATTTTATATAAAAATGTTTGTTATCGAGAAAGTTATATACAAAATTTAAAGTTATAGAAAAGTTTCTATAGTAAATTTAAAGTTATCGAAAATTTTCTATGGTAAATTTAAAGTTATCGAAAATTGTCTATGGTAAATTTAAAGTTATCGCAAAATTTCTATAAAAATGTTCAAGTTATCGAAAAATTTTCCATAAGCAATTTAGAGTTAGAGATTATTTTCTGTAGAGATTTTGAAGTTAATTGTATCTATAGAATGCTAGCGGTAGATCTCAGCATCTACCTAAATTATTTAGACCAATCAGTCTCAGCTCGTTTTTCTTAAAAACGATGGAGAATCTTCTGGATAGTTATACATATTAGTAAAAATTGTCTTACAATACATGAGTCTCCAATAAATGAGTTTCAATAAAGCGACGGTAACAGCGATATACTGTTTAACCACTGTCATACAAAGCTAGGAGCTAGATAAAACCAAATAGAGCTACACACTTTTATATACATTCAAGGAACCTTTGGCAATACATCGTGCGATGCGCTCCGAAACGCTCTTGATAGAAAATGAGTTGCGATTATTATAAAAAAGAAGCATTTGATAAAAAAGGTCAGCTTTGTTACATCATGATTTAAAGTTACAAAATTGCCACCCGATTACCAAATTCAGCTGTTTGATTTACTTTGTTTTTCTTTCGAAACTTAAAAAATATTGTTCAAAGTTTTTTGGTTGCTATTAAAATGTGATGTTAAAGATTTATAGCAATTTGGAGGACCTTGATGGCTTGAAACTATTAAAGATTAGCTTTTGTGCATTTTTATGCTCAAATTTAAGTCTTAATATAAATCAACTTGCAGATGAAGTTTTTTATTTTTTATTTATTTTAATTTATTAAAAGTAAATAAATTTACATATTTACAGTTCAAAATAGAGGAAAAAGAAGTTTGTCCAAATTTTTTACATCACTGCTGCAACTTAATCGAACTTGTTTAAAGCAACAGAATTATGACTCCCTCCAAACATGTTCTAGAAAAGTATAAGTCTCTGATTTATATCGATAATTTAATTTTTGGCTGCTACTTTTTCCTTTTAGTCATAGTTGAGACTTAGACTTTGTCAGTGATTAAATAAATGCAATTATGGTGTTAAATAAAATGTTTTATTTTAAATCTTAAGGTATAAGTTTGTAGATTTAACAATCTATCTTTAGACATAAACGGTAGCTTTTCGCTAAAGAAATCTATCAATCGCATATTGCTATTTAAGCTAACCTGTGCTTTGTTCTTGTTACAAAATATGTATAATGTAAATAAACATAAATCATTTTATTATCTCCAGCAAATTTAAATTTGTACTATATGAAAAACAAAAGACTTCAGGCACAAACTTGAAGTTTATTATGAAAAAGTTAAAGTTTGTATAAATTACCGATATTTACCTAAAGTTTGTTGAAAATTTGAACAGTTTTTTTTTTATTAAAGTAAATATGGATAACTAAAAATGCTGGCACCCATGCATAACTCTGTCATTTGTCAACCTATTTTCAAAATTCTTTTTTTTTTGTTTGAAAGGGTTTGCCTGCATGTTGGTCCCATAATTTTTTTTCTCGCAAATCGGTGGGGAAATTTACTTCCTACACTCTTCTTCCCCCCCAACCACACCCACCCTCTTTTCGCATACCTCTGTCATTTGTGAGCCGGTTTTCAAAATTGTTTTTGTGTTTGAAAGTGTTTACCTGAAGTTCGGCCCCGTAAATTTTGCTTAAAAATCTGTAAGGGACTATCTCCCCTCCCCCAAAACACCATGGAAATATTGATTCGGGCATAAGTCCTCCACTTATGAACCGATTTTCAATATAAATTATTTGTTTGAAATGATTTGCTTGAAATTTGCTTTCATAGAAGTAAAAATCGGGCGGACTATGTGGTAGCCCGATATATCAATTATCGCCATTTCTTGACCGATTTGCAAAATATTTCATGTAAAAGGTCATGAAAGGTTTGGTACTATGAAAAATTGCGCACATCCCATTTGTAAACAAACACACCATTGAATTAACGCAAAATTGTGCCCGTTTTGTAATCTGT
This sequence comes from Panzeria rudis, assembly GCA_956483635.1. Classification (NCBI taxonomy): domain Eukaryota; kingdom Metazoa; phylum Arthropoda; class Insecta; order Diptera; family Tachinidae; genus Panzeria; species Panzeria rudis. The sequence continues at coordinate 136,469,028 of OY101450.1, read as the reverse complement.
TCTATAAGATCTTTGGATTGAAGTCGGTTGTTTTGGCAGAATTATTAAACATGATGTGTGCAAAGTTTTATTAGAATCGGTTGACTAGAAGTAGTTGAAAAGGAGTGTATATTTACTTTGTATGGGCGTGACCCTGCTCACTTTTCATCGGGACCATTCTTGAAGTAGATCCTTTTCAATAAAGTAAAAAATCCGAAATCCGTTTAAAAATGGCGGATTTTTGAGGGAACCGTAAGAGCTACGGACCTGAAATTTTCTGTAGAATAGACTACGCCAATTAACACCGATATTCAAAACAATAGAAATTAAAAGGTGTTCTATCAGTTAATGTAATTTTGAGTATGTAATTTAGACAATTTGATGTCTCTGGGAAACCGTAAGAGGTAAAATCTGGAAATTAAAGAAAAACGCTAAAACTAAAAAATTCCAAAATTAAAAAACTGTCAAAACGAAAATGCGCCAAAACGAAAAAAGCGCTTAAAGAAAAAAGCGCCAGATTTAAAAAAAATTGCTAAAAGGCAAGAAATCACCAAAACTAAAAAAATTGCCAAAACCCTACAAAAAACTAGGGATGTAACGATACGCCGTTTTGCCGATCCGATACCGATACCGATATTTAAAAATAAATATCGCCGATACCGATTCCGATACCGATACGAATATTGAAATTGAGATCAAGTTTAGATCAACAAAACTCAAGTGCAATTTTTTTATTATACAAAATTACATTGTAAGAGAGAATATTTAAAATTGATTTTACCCAGTATAAAAAATTGGAATTAATTTTTAAGGAGCTACATTTTCTTTGCTTCAAAAATATCTATATTAAAAATATGCAGATAATTAGTAGAAAAGCAAGAAAAAATGTTTAATTCCTTTATAATTTTAAAAAATACTCGCCATGCTTTTTAAAAAATCGATTTTTTTAAAGGACATTTATCAACTAATATTCTTATAAATAACTTAATAGCTTAATTATTAAAAGACTTCTAATTTTATATATATTCACTTAAATTTACATGAAAATACGGTTCTGAGTTTAAATTCGCATAAAAAAAATTGTGAAAATGGGTAATTTTTTATCCTTTTTCCTTGAGGAAAAATCATTATAGAATACCGAAAAAGAAATTTGTCCTAGCATCGCTTCCAATTCGGTGATTGGTAATCGAAAAACAGAACTTCTTGCAATGGCAAGGACATGTAAAACTAATTAGAAATTATCCAAATTTGCAATATGTACTTCCCGATCGCGAATTCTACATTTTCATGACTTCTTTGGAGTATCTTTTTTTGCTGGAATAAGATTTAAAAAACAACGACTTGAATTTGAATTCATGGTAAAATTAACCAAAAATAAATATTTTTTTACAAAATAACAGCATAATATATTATTAATTTTTAAAATTGGTATTAATAAGATTTACAAAATAACGAAGTGAATTTAATTCATGGTAAAATCGAACAAAAATAAATTATTTGTTAAAAAAAACTCTGAAAAAATGTTCAAAAGTATCGTCGTATCGACAGTAAAATATCGCCGATACCGATATATCGGAAAATCTGAAGTATCGCCGATATATCGGTATCGGTATTCGTTACATCCCTACAAAAAACCCAAAAAAAAACGAAAAAAATCGTCAAAACGAAAGAGGCACTAAAACCTAAAAAAAACCGATAAAACTAAAAATATTGTCAAAAAACCAAAAAACTTGGAAAAAATCACCAAAACGAAAAAAACTTTAGAAAAAGCGCCAAAACTAAAAAATCGCAAAAACTCGAAAAAATTGCCAAAATGAAAAAAAGTGTCAAAACCACAAAAAATCGCTAAAACTAAAAAAACCACCAAAAACCGAGAAAAGCGCTAAAACTAACAAAAAGCCAAAACTAAAATAAATCGCTAAAACTAAATATATCGTCAAAAAGCGAAAAAACGTTGAAACAAAAAATACGCCAAAACGAAAAAAACCACCAAAGCTAAAAAAAAACGTAAAAAAAACAAACAAAAAAATTGTAAAAAAGGAAAAATCGCAACAAAAAACCAAAAAAAAAAACACCAAAATGAAAAAAACGCCAAAGCAAAAAAAAAACGCTAAATCAACAAAAAAAACTTAAAAAAATAAAAAAAATTAAAATTAAAGGAAAAAGCAATATGAAAAAATTGCCAAAATGAAATAAGGGCAAAAACGAAAAGGGATATATGTGTATTCGTATTCAGTGTTTTTTTTTCATTTTAGAGATTTTATTTCGGTTATTTGCTTAATTATGGGATTTGTTTAAGTTTTGGCTTTTTTTGTTTATTTTTTGGTGATTATTTTGGTTTTTGGTCATTTACATTCGGCTTGTTTGTTGCATTATTTGAAAGAATATCCTTTAATTATTAATTTACTCTTTAATTATAATATACAACAAGACAAATTCTAAGGATTGCCACTACATTTTTATGATTTTTAATATGTGTTTGGATTTTTGAAGAGGCTGCTCCACTGATTTTATCATAACTTACAAAGGAGTTGTCCAATTTTATTACAAAGGTGACTAAGAAACTTGAAACAAAATTAGCTTTAAGCTGTTTTAACAAGGTTTTTTTTTATATAATGAAGGGTTTCGGAATTATTAAGACCACAATGATGAACAATATACTTTTTTTTATTCAAAATTGAAAATTTTCTGATTATTTAAAAATTTATAAAAAGCCGAAATTGGCAAAATATTTTAATTTTTATTCTTTGATTATAAAGTTTCATATACTTAAAATAAAATACATTTTTAATAAATATCTTTTTTCATCAATATACAAATTTTGCACTATTTACCTAGAAAACGTTTGTTGATCTAACAAACATAAATAAAACAAACAAACAAATAAAATAATAACTAACTTATTTGAAGAGACATTAAAATAAATAAATTAAGTAAAGTGCGACTTTGGCTCGCACACGAAGATTTCCGTACGAATACACATATCTATGTATATCCCTCTTTGTTTTTGCCCCTTTCGTCATTTTGGCAGTTTTTTCGTTGTGCTTTCTTGTTTAATTTTAGTTTTTTATTTTTTAAGTATTTTTTGTTGTTTTTGGGTTTTTTTTTTGGTTTTTGCGCTTTTTCAATTTTGGTGATTTTTTTCATTTTTTTCTGGCGATTTTTCGTTTTTTGCAATTTTTTTTTGTTTTTTGTCGATTAGTTTAGTTTTGCCGATTTTTTGGCTATGGTATTTTTGCAACGTTTTCAATTTCCTACAATATTTTTAGTTTTAGCGATTTATTGTAGTTGTGGCGATTTTTTTTTCAGTTTTGCCGCTTTTTTCGTTTTGGGGATTTTTTTCGGTTTTTTGTGGTTTTTTAGATTTAGCGATATATTTTTGTTTGACATTTTTTTCATTTTAGCGATTTATTTTTTTGGCTTTTGGCGATTTTTTAGTTATGGCGCTTTATTTGGTTTTTGCGCTTTTTTCGTTTTTGTGATTTTTTTTCATTTATGACGATTTTTTAATTTTTTGATGATATATTTAGTTTTAGCGATTTTGTAGTGTTATATTTGTTGTGAGGACTTTTTTCGGTTTTTGAAGTTTTTTTAGTTTTTTTGGCGATCTTTTTAGTTTTGGTGATATATTGCGTTTTAGCGTTTTTTTTAATTTTGGTGCTTTTTTCTTTTAAGCGTTTTTTTCATTTTAGCGTTTTTTTCGTTTTGAAATTTTGTTAATTTTGGATTTTTTTATTTTTAGCGTTTTTTAAAATTTCATGATTCTACATCCTACGGTTTCAAAGATACAGTATATTGTCTAAATTACATAGTCAAAATTACATTAACTGATAGAATACCCTTTAATTTTTATTGCTTTAAATATCGGTGTTAATTGGTGTAGTCTATTATACTTACTACACCAATTAATACGAACTTTGAAAATTTAAAGTGTCTATATATAAGTGTCTTCATAATACATTAGTATTTGAATATTTTTCGTTGCTCGCTTTAGAACACCCTTTAATTTTTAGTTGTCATATATTTGTTGTTATAGCGGTCAAAGTTTTACAAATTCTGTGAAAATTTCAGGTCCGTAGCTCTTACGGTTCCCGAGAAAACACACTGTGACAGACAGACGGACAGACAGACGGACAGCGTAGCGAAATCAATAGGTTTCCTTTACACTTTTGGTGTATCGGAACCCTAAAAAAAGCAATTAATTTAAAATTTTTGCTGTCACCTCGATTCACGCAATTCTTGTCTTTGCATTTTCATTAATTTATTTATTTTGACTACTGCAATTGCAAATTGAAAGCAATTGTTAAGGGAAATTGCATAAGAAGATCGTTGATCTGTATTTGGTATTCATCAACTGAAAGCAATCAAACATATTTCGCAGATATTGTTTTATGAATACAAAATGAAATTGTAGTGTATGCATATGGATTTAAACAAGACATAACTCAAATATAAAGGGTAAACAAAAAAAAATCAAAGAAATGTTTCAAAATATTTTTATATTTATAGTTGCATGACACTCTGACAGCAGGAGACATGTTTGAAAAGTACTTTGAGCCATGTTTCATTAATTTCTTAAATTAAGATTTTACCAAAAACTGTGTGTCTTTGTTATGGCATGAATTTGAAAACAAGCATATAGCATGAAAAAAAAATCACGCCTCAAGTAAAAATAACTTGAATGTTGGTGGTCTAACACAAATTATTATTAATAGTTAAAATGTTTATTTTTGGATTTGTTTTGCAGTTCTCTTAGAGTTCCTTGGTACACTACTTTGCTTAACGAATATTCTGCACTATTCTGTTCATTAAGACTATCGGTCAGCTTAAGGCTAATATCAGAGTATGCGCTACAAAACGGCTCTATACTGAAAACTTGATGAGATCTTCATGCTATCTATTGCAATGCTACAAGATGTCAGTGTGGATGCTAGAATGATGCTATACAGACATGTATTATGAAATGGTTTCATAAATTATATATCATGTTTTCTTTTTATTCTCTTAATACATACATGTCGTTGCCTTAAATGCAAACGGACGTATCTACACTTTCATTTTTTGTAGAAGGGAAGCAAAAAGCTAAAATTTTAAATTTATTAGAATTTTTTATATGATAATTCTTGCAAAAAAAATCAACTACAAAATAGGCGTGGCACCGCGACCCTATATTTTATCAGCATCTACTTTTACGGATAAGTAGAAGTAGTTAAAATGAATATTTACTTTCCATGGGCGTGGCACTGCCCACTTTTCTAACCACATTGTTGTATATTAACGATAACTAAACGTGCATGCAAAGTTTCATAAGAATCGGCTAATTTAATTTTCATGGGCGTGGCACTGCCCACTTTTCTAAACATAATGATGTATTGTAACGATAGCTTAAGGTGTATGCAAAATTTCATATGAATAGGTTTAGTAGAAGTTGTTGAAAAAGAATATTTACTTTGCATGGGCGTAGCACAGCCCACTTTTTTATGTTGATGTAGTATTTAAACAGAAGCTTAATGTGTGTGCAAAGTTTCATAAGAATCGGTTAAGTATAAGTAGTTGAACACGAATGTGTATTTACTTTGTACATTCGTGACCCCGCCCACTTTTCAACGGGACCAATCTGGAAGTACATCCTTTTGAATAGAGAACAAAAATCCGAAATCGGTTCATAAATGGCGGAGTTTTGAGGGAACATACAAAAAATATATATATATATACATGACGAACTGATAACCTTTCTGTCGACAACTATTAGTTTTCTAACGAAAATTTTTGATTCTTAAAAATCATCTGCAGAAAATTTTCGATAACTGAAAATTTTCTCTTTTTTATAGAAAATTTTGGATAACTATGCGTTTAATATAAAACATTTGCGATAGTTATGAATTTTCTATAGAAAACTTTCGATAACTATAAATTTTCTGTAGAAAATTTTTGTTGAATGTTCTCGTTAACTACAGAATATTTTCTAAAGAATTTTTTTTAGAAGCTATTTGATAATAAATAATATTTATTATATAGAAAATTTTCGATAACTTTTAATTTTTTAAGAATTCATTAAAATTTTTTTAATTAATTTTGGAAGGTTTTAGATAAGAGTTAGTTTTTCAGAGAAAATTTGTGATAAATTTTTTATGGAACATTTTCGATAACTGGAGGTATTTCGATAACTGGACGTATTCCAAGTTTTTGATAACTATTAATTTTCTATAGAAAATTTGTATAACTATAAATTTTTATAGAAACTTTTCGATATTTGCAACTAAGTTTTGTTAAAGGTTGGCAATAATTATTAGTTTTCTAAAGAATGTTTTTGATAACTGTAAATTATCTATAACTATTTTTCGATAATTAAAACTTTTCTATAGGAAATTTGCCATAACAATAAATTTTCTGTAGAAATGTTTCAATAAATATAAATTTTCTATAGAAACTCTTCGATAACTTTAAAATGTTCATAAAAATGTTTCGATAACAATATTTTGTATAGTATCGGTACTATTATCGATAACTAATAATTTCCTATAGAAAGTTTTTAATATTTATAAACTATATGTGGCAATTTTCCGATAGATAGTTATCTGATAGATAGTTATCGATAACCATATATTTTTCGTAAAATTTTCGATAACTAAAACTTTTCTGTGGAAATTTTTTTTGACAAAAAATTTTTTTTTCTACTAAGAATTTTCAATAACACGTATAACACGAACAAAATTATGGCGTTCTGACTGACAACCGATTCTGGTAAAGGAGACCAAATAAAAAAATCTATGTGAAACTATGTGTTCTTTACATCTACGGTGTAGGGTATGATCACCAACCTTGTAGGAAAATTTATGGCCAATATTTTTGTGCCACAGATTAACCCTCTAACTCCTCCACATAATGGTAATTTTTGGCTCTTTTCTAACAAATCGTAAAAAACATCCCTAAAAATGCGGAGTGCGGGGATAAAGTGTTCCACAAAAATATTGGCCTGAACATTTTATTATACATCTTCAAGGACAACCAAGCTTCAGACTCAAGTTGTAGGCCAGAAATCATTGATGCTATGTTTAAGGGTTAACTTCATACTTATTCACAATTAGTACTCGGCATAGGAAAGCTTGTAAATCTTACATTTAACGTATAAGATATGTTCAACACTTTCATGTAAAACACCACGAAAAAATTTTTTGTGGAATTTTTTAACCCTCTAACTCTTTATTTTATGGGTCTTTTTGTATAATTCGTAAAAGATGGGGGAAAAATTTGGCTTCAGCGGCGATATAGCGGGCAAAAATCTTCTACAAAAATGTTGCTTGTGGTCTTATACATAAAAAAGCTTAGTACATCTTATACTTTAAACGTAATGCTTACAAGGTTTTCTATGTCGAGTACGAATTGTGAATAAGTGCGAAATTAACCCTTAAACATAGTTTAAGTTTTCAATGATTTCTGGCCTACAACTGGAGTTCTAGCATCCAAGTTAATCTATACATAGCTTAGGCCTTTTTAAAAACTTACAATAGAATTTTAATGCGAATATTTTTGTAGAACATTTCAGCCCGCTACATCGAGGCTGAAGGGGAATTTTTCCCCTTTTTTAAGATATATACAAAATGACCCATAAAACGAATAGTTAGAAGCTTAAAATGTTTCACTAAAACGTTTCTCGTGGTGTTTTACATAAAAGTGTCGAGTACATCTTATAATATAACCGTAAGACCTACAAGTACTATAGCCGATTACTAATTATGAATAAGAATGAAGTAAGCCCTTAAACATAGTTTAAGTTTAAATCGATTTCTGTCGCACAATTTGGGTCCAGGAGCTTAGTTGTCTTTAAGGACCTATAGTAAAAATTTATGGCCAATAGCTTTGTAGAACATTTCATCTCCGTCCTCCCCCTTTTTAGGGATGTTTTTACGATTTGTTAGAAAAGAAGCAAAAATTACCATTATGTGGGGGAGTTAGAGGGTTAATATGTTCGACAAAAATATTTGGCTTAGTATTTTCTACAAAGTTACTGAACACACTCTGTACCTGAGATGTAAAGAGCACATAGTTTCATGTACCGATATGCTGCACGAACAGGCCAAAAGGAGGAAACTTTAACCCCCCCCCTAAAATAAAATTCCGATGTCATCTTGCAAAACGGCGACACACGTACTATTTTACTTGGCCTCCTCTACCAGAATCTGATGTCAGAACCCCGTAATTTTGAAAAAAAACAAATTGTTATATAGTGTAATTATAAATTTTCTATACAAAATTTTTGATTATTGTTTATAACTGTAAAAGTAAAAATCTTAAAACAAAGAAGTCTGCCGAATAGAGCAATTGAAATTCGTTATTAACAAAAATTTTTTGATAATTATTTATTCAATTCTAAAAGTTTATTATTTATTAAAGTTCAAAACAAAGTTGAAATATTTTAAGTTTATTTTTATTTTCTTATATTTTTGATTTATGAACACTTTTTGGACTGGGTGTAAACTCAAACAGATTTCGAAAATACTTAAATGTTTAATAACAATTTTTCTATGACAAATTTATTATAAGATCGTGTTAATGCGATAAAAGCTAAAAACTGAAAAAAACTCTATTGCAGTACAAAAAATATTAAATAAAATACACAAAAAATATTAAATAAAAAGTGTAGGTGAAATTTATGCAACTTTCAAAATAAAAATATTAAATCAAATTTATGTAGATAATACGAGCATGAAAATTGTTAGTAGAGTTAACTAATGTGTAAAAATAATACAAATAGTTTTTTTTTTTTTTTTGTAAAATGATATAAGTTAATAGTTTGAAAGTCTTCATGTCTTCAACTAGTTTATTAAAAGCTATTTACTTTATCAAACCATTATGATGTTGAAGGAATTGTCTAGCTTATAAAGATTTATCTGTATGAAACATGTAAATGTAGAGCAAAACAAATTGAATACTCATATTGTCAAAAATATAATATTTGAACGGCTAATTTATTCAATACACTGTTAACTGATATAGTAGCTGCAAAAGAAAAAAACTTATTTGAAAGAAGTCACTAGGTTTCTTTTTACGAAGGAAAGATAGATTTTATAGCTGCAAAAGCTCTTACGAAAAACAACATGTCGATTTAGTAGTAGACCTTTTCCATCAGGTCTTTAATTTTCTTTAATCTTGAATTTTTCCATAAAAATTTTCGATAGCTTGAATGTTGAAATAGAAAATTTTGCTATAGTTAATGATAATTTATTAGAAATAATCGACTCCTTGAAAGAAAATTGCCATAATTTGATTTTCTTTAAAAGACTTTTGTTAAGAGGATTTATAAAATAATTTTACTTCCGCTGAAGGTCATTGAACAACATTTTTCATTGATTGTACAATAAAATGACAATGAAAAATTGTGTTTCAATGACCTTCAGCTTCAAAAAAACGAAAAAAACAAAGGTCAACTATTTAGCATTCACGATTACTTTTGATATTTTTGAATTTACAATATTTTAATTACCTTTCTTCGAACTGCATTTATTTAAGTTGAAGGTTGTTATTAGACTTAAATTTGACTTTGATACTTGAGTTTTTTCATTAAGTTCAAATTACTTCTTTTGGGAAGGGAATATTACGACACTAACAAACAGATCGCAACGGCAATGCTTTCGAGGTTGCTGCACGATCTATCTCATACGCATATTGCTAAAGCTCTGAAGGTGTTGGATCAGGAAAAACCTTAGAGAGAAATAATACGAATGAATAATTAATTGCACTGTGCAACAAGAAAAATAACAAAGATAATTACTGTACTTTTAAGTTCCCCCAAATTTTATTTAAAATAAAGATTTATTTGTTTAGGGTTAAGCAATGTCTATATGCATTTTATTGCTGCTTTACCAAATCATCAGTAGACTTTAATAAATGCTTTAATTTGCATTTTATTTTTCTTTTGCCTTATAAATACTTTTATTGTCATTCAATGGGCGGGCGACCAATTGTATAAAGGTATAGAAAAACAAAATAGATTCATATCGAATATAAATTGTTTGTTGGGTTTTGTATAAGCTTCTAAGCCTATTACGCTTATTTTATTCTCTTGTGATTTTCAACAACAATTATGTGTTTGTAAATTCTCAAATGGTGTTTGAAAGTGTGTGCATAAGATAAGAGGTTAGAAACTTTTCAAAAGTATAATTGAAGTCTACTGATGATTTGGTAGAGCACCAATGAAATGCATATAGACATTGCTTAGCCCTCAACAAATAAATCTTTATTTTAAATAAAATTGGGAAAATATTTCAAATAATAATTTTAATAATTGAAAGAAAGTTTTCGATAACCATAAATTCTCTTTATAAAAGTTTCGATAACTTTTACTTTGCGATAACTAAATTTCGTAAACTACAAATTTTCTATGGAAATTTATCGATAACTTTATATTTTTTAGGAAGAAATCTTCATAATTTAAATTTCATATAAGAAATTTTCGATAACAATAAATTTTCTTCATAAAAGTTTCGATAACTATTACTTTTCGATAGAAAAAATTTGTAAACTATAAGTTTTCTATGGAAAGGTATCGATAACTATAAAGTTTTTACGGAGAATTTTTCATAACTATAAATTTTCTATAGACAATTTTCGATAAATAAATTGTTATAGAAAGTTTTCGGTAACCCATAATTTTCCAAAGAAAAGTGTTGATAACTGTAACTTTTCTATAGCAAATTTTCGATAGCTATAAGTTTTCTATAAAAAATTATAGATAACTCAGAACTTTCTAGAGGAAATTCTTTGATAACCATACAAGTTTTTTTAAAAAATTTTCGGTCCCCCTTTCGTCTGCCCTTCACGCATCCTTGCGATAAACATCAACTCTGAGTCTACAGCGATAGAGCCATTCCTGACTGAAATTAAAAGATTAACTTCAGCGGCTTAAGCCATACTAGACATCGTTGTCAATGTTCTCATCTCTCAGTCAAAAGCTACCCCAAACCCCGGTTCTTCTGTCGGTTGAGTTTCGTACGTTTATACATGATCTGCATCGACTCCGAGTCATCGTTGCTATAAATTTTCTATAGCAATTTATTGATAATTATACATTTTCTGTAGAAAATTTACTAAATCTATAAAAATTATCGATAATTATAAATTTTTATTATAAATTTTTTACAGAACATTTTCGATAACTATAAATTTTCAATAGAAATTTTTCATAACTTTAAATTTTATAGAAAAATTGAGAATTTTCGATAACTAAATTTTGTATAGAGGGTTTTCGATAACAATTTATTTTGCAAAGCAAATTGTTGATAGTTAAGAATTTTTTATAGAACATTTTCTACGGATATATGTTTTCAATATAAAATTATCGATAATTATACTTTTTTTGTAGGAACTTATCGATAACAATAAATCTTTTGAGTAAAATGTTCGACAACACTACATTTTCAATAGACTCTTATCGATAACTATAATAACTATAATTTTTCTATACAAAATTTTCGATAATTGCATTTTGTATTGAAGGTTTTCGAGCAGTTTAATTAAAAAAAATTCGATATATATAAGTTTTTATCGAAAATTTATGTACGTACATATATCTAACGAAATTTTTTTTGAAAATTAAAATTTCTGGAAAGGCTTGTATACAAAATTTTGTTATCGAAATTTTTATAGATAATTTGTAGTTATCGAAAAATTTTAAGAGAAAATTTATGGTTATCAATAATCATCTATAGAAAATGTATAGTTGTCGAAAAATTTTCACATCAAACTTAGTGTTATCGATAACTTTGCTTAAAACAATTATAGTTATCGATAATTCTGAATGGAAAGTGTATAGCTGTAAAGAAAATATTCTATAGAAAGTTCTTGACTCCCAATAATTTTCTTTAGAAAATAAATTGTTATCGAAATCCCTCCATACAAAATTTTGTTATTGAAATTTTTCAATATAAAATTTAAAGCTATGAAATTTTTTCTGTAGAAAATTTATAGTTTTCGATAATTTTCTATAGAAAATTTACAGTTTTAGTAAATTTTCCACAGAAAATATATAATTATTAATAACTTCCCATAGAAAATTTATAATTTTCGACTATTTTCTACAGAAAATTTTTAGTTACAAAAAATTTAGTAAAGAAAATTTATAATTATCGAAACTTTTCTATAGAAATTTTATGAATAATATTCTTTATAAAATTAATTGTTACTGAAAACCGATTATACAAAATTTACGATTATGTACGTATGCCGATTAAGAAACAAATTTTTTATAGAATATATTCTACAGAAAATCTTTGTTATCATCGGCATACATACATAATTGTCTTGACAATTTGTTATATAGATATTGGTGGTTGGTTATTAGGCCTTATAGAGATGAGAGCTCCATACTAGCCGTTTTTGGTTTTGTCTATTTCACTTTTTAAAAAATTAGACCCTAAATTTTCGACAGTGAAAAACTGTATTCCCAATCCCGATCAATTTAAATTATCTCATGAATTTTTTGTATTAAACATTTTTATACTGGTAAACAACACCAACGTGATGCGATCTGATTATTAAAAATTGATTAATCAATTAAATCCTTAATTGGTATTAATCATAATGTTTGAATACCTGATTTGTCGTTAAACTCGTTTTTCTTTTGAATGCAAATAAAAGTGAAACTTTATCTGTTTGTTTGTTATTTTACACCTCCTAATGCCATTAAATTTTTATTAATACAATAACAGTGCTACACTTCTTCATTCAATTAACTTCAATAACAAAAGCATTAAAAAGTCTTTATAATATTATTTGCTTACGAATATTTACATTTAAAAAAAAAACAATAAAAAATAAAGTTTAATGGCCTTCTTTGTCTTTTTCTTTTCTTTTTTGCTGAAGTTCATCTAGATAATATTTAATCCATTAAATTTAACACATTGTAAAATGAGTTCAACAATATTAAATAGTTAATATCATATCAATGAGCATTTGAACTCTTTAGAGGTCAAATGCTGCAACTTTGCTTGCATTCCAAAAAATATTTTTGCTAAAGTGTATGTTTGTGTCTTAAGTCTTTTGTTTTCAATTATTTGTTTAATTAATTTCTTTAAAATGTTTTTATACAAACTATTTTTGATCAGGATTTTTGACCGTGACCTAAAACCATAGTTTAGATTAAATGCAAACAATGTGTGTATGTGAAGATCACACACACACACAAAATACATATATGAATTCATACTTGTAATTATAACGAGCGAGTAAGTGAATGGCATTTATTTAGTTGTTGCTGGTTGATTACAATAAATATTATGCAACTTGTTGTATGTTTATTGTAGACTTAAACAGCCAAATACAAGTTCAGGTCAAAATTAAAAAAAAAAATATTTTTTTTTATGTCACTGCAGCCGCAACATGTTCGCTTGACTGATTGTTGTCACTGACTTGTACGACCTTGAAGAGAGAAGAGATTTATGCAAAATTTATTTGTTGTTTTTCTACTTGTAATAAAACCATCTTTTGTTCATCAAAATGAAATTAAACTTATGCCGCATAGAGAGAGAAAAAAAAGAGAATTTCGCAACACAAAAAAATTCATAAAAGTAAGAGTATTTCTATGCTCATATCTGCGGAAAAAGTCGTAAATAAACCAACCAAAAATAATGATGATGTTTCGAATTGTATTGCGGTTATAAACAAACTCACTGTTGTCACACATTTATACATTAACTCAATCACTTTAGCCAAGCCATGCATTAAAAATTGCAATACCACAATTGAATTGAGCAAAAAGATACGCACGCAATCGCTCAATTCAAAAATACAATGTATCACAAATTTGAAGAAACCCATTATTATATATAATTTTGACATTCATTTAGCTGTTATTGCACAAAAACTATGTCATTATTCTTTAAATTGTACATCTGTTTACGTTCACCTTTATTTAACAAATTCGCTCTCTCATTAACAAATTTTCAAGACGAAGATTTTTTGGCTAATATTTCGAAAGAAACACACCCTCTAATACAATAATTAATTGCATGCAACATTATCTCTACAGAGGCATGCCTTGTTTTTTTTTTTTTTTTTTTGAACTGCAAATATAATATTTTACTTGGTCACTGTGTCAGTAAGTTGGTGAATGTCTGATGTCAGCCTGCTGCCTCGTAATTTATCATTACTGTAGCGGCCTTTAAGCAAATCAGTTTGTTAGCAAGTTACATAATTAATACAGGCTATTCAAATTTTGAGCAAAAACTATAAATAAACTCTATGCAAAATGACTATATCTAGCACAGTAGTAGTTGTACGTTTATTGTAGAGAAGAAGGAAAAATATTATGAAAAGAAAATTTTTACAAAAGTGTCTTAGGACGAAAAGTTTCTATAGGAAATTCTCAATAACCTGAAAAGGTTTCTTGGATTATTTAAAGACAATTTTAGAATAATTTTATATAATTCACTTCAATTGTTCTCAAATTTGGTTTTCGATTACTATATACTAAAGTTCTTATAACTATAAATTTTCTGTAGAAAATATTCGATTACCATAAATTTTCGATAGCTAGAAATACGTTATAGAACGTGTTCGATAATTATAAACTTTCTATAAAAAACTTTCGACAACTGTAAATTTTCTATAGAAAGTTTCGATAGCTATTGAATTTCTATAGAAAATTTTCTATAGAAAAGTTTCTCTAGAAAATTTTCCATAACTATAAAGTTTCTTTCTAAAAAAATTTTTGATATAAAAATTTGCTATGGAAATTTTCGATAACTATAAACTTTATATATAAAGTTTTCGATAACTATAATTTATCTATGGAAAATTTTCGTTACCAATAAATTACACATATAACCTTTTCGATAACCATAAATTTTCTAATAAAAATTTTCGATAATTATAAACTTTATAGAAATATATTAATATTCTACAGATATTCTTCGATAACTAAGAATTTTCTAAAAAAAAATTTCGATAACTATAAATTTTCTATAGAAAATTTTTAATAACCTTTAATATTCTTTAGATCATTTTCGACAACTTTAAATTTGCTTTAGAAAACTTTTGATAACTATTTTTCAATAGAAAATTTTCGATTAATATCTTCTAATATAAATTTTCTATAGACAATTTTCGATAGCTATAAATTTCTGTTTGAAAATTGTTGATAACTATAGAGTTCCTGTAGATAGATGTAGATAACTATAAATTTTGTATTGAACATTTTCGATAACTATCAATTTTTATAGAAAATTTTCAATACATATAAATTTTCGATAACTATAAATTTTCTTATAACTATAAATGTTCGATAACTATAAAATTTCTTATAACTATAAATGTTCCATAACTATAAATTTTCTTATAACTATAAATGTTCGATAACTATAAAATTTCTAATGAAAAGTTTCGATAACTATAAACTTTACATAGAAAATTTTTGAAAACTATAAATTTTCTATAGACAAATTTTAATAACCTTAAATATTATTTAGAACATTTTCGATAACTGTAAATAGCATATGGAAAGCTTTCGATAATTGCAGATATTTTTCGGTAACGACAAATTTTCTATAAAATTTTTTCCATAATTAGATCATTTTCGATAACTTTGCTATAGAAAGTTTTCGACAACTAAAAATATTCAATAGATATTTTTCGATAGCTACAAATTTTCAACAAAAAATTTTTGATTTCTATATTTTTCAGAAATCTTGCGTAAATAACTAAAACTTTTTTCTAGAAAATTGTCGATAAATATAAATTTTGTATAGAAAATTTTCGATAGCTATAAATTTCCTTTTAAAAATTGTTGATAACTATAAATTTCCTATCTAACGTTTTCGATAGCTATGCTTATTTTAAGGAAAAATTTCGATAACTATTAACTTTCTTCAGAAAATTTTCGATATTAATATATTTTCCCTAAACATTTTTCGATGACTATAAATTTTCCATAAACACTTTTCGAGCACAATACATTTTCTATAAACATTTTTCGATAACAAAATGTATGTATTCGATAAATAAACATTCTATAACAATTTTTCCATAACTATAAATTTTCTGCAGAAAAATTTCGATAACTGTAAATTTTTTATGGAAAATTTTCGATAATTATATTTTTTTCGATAGCCATAAATTTTATTTCAAAATTATTCAAAAACAGTACATTTTCGGAAGAATATTTGCGATAAGTTTAACTATTTAAATATTCTGTAGGAGTTTTTGATAACTATAAATTTTCTGTTGAAAATTTTCAATAGCTGTAAAAGCTCTACAGAAAAATTTCGATAACCATAAATTTTCTAAAGAAAAGTTTCCATAACTATATACTTTACATAACATTTTCGATAAGCATAAATATGGGTTAGACTAAATTTCATGAAATTTTCTTCATGAAACTTTTTTTATTTGCAAATTTGGAAGCAAATTTGGCAAAGGAAGTTAATAAAAGCCAACTGAAATTTTACTTTCTACCACTTTTGCAACACAATTTGCTTCCCTGTCCATTCTATTAGCAAATAAAGAAAGTTTCATGCCACAAATTTCAAGAAATATTTCATCACGTAAATTTAGTCTTATAGAAAAATTTCGATAAATATAGGTATCGCAAAATTGTAATAACCATAATTATCCTTTAGAATATTTTTGATAAGTATAAATAGCCTATAGAAACATTTCGATAAACATAGATATCTTTCGATAACTACAAACTTTCTATAGAAAATGCTTTTTCTTATGCCCACTGTAATGTATACACTCTTTGTTTAACGTATTACTCAGTTCCACACTGCAATATAAGACATAAAGTCTTGTGTATGGAACAATACAAATATATAAATAAATAAATAAATAAATAAATAAATGTTCGCATACTAGAGAGCTTTTGATAACTATTAATATTCTATGGATATTTTCGATAACTACAAATTTTCTAAAGAAATTTACGATAACTACAAATTTTCTACAGGAAGTTTTTAATAGCCATTAATATCGCTTAGATCATTTTCGATAACTATAAATTTCCTATATTATTTGATATTATATTCATTATTATTGATATTTTTCGATAACTACAAAATTTTCGATTACTATATTCTCCAAAAATTGTTCGATAGCTACAAATTGTCTATAGAAAATTTTCGATAACTAAAATTTTTCTATAGAAAATTTTCGATAACTTACAATTTTCTACGAATTTCCTGTAGAAATTTGCCGACAACTATACGTATTCGAAGGATAATTTTCGATAACTATAAATTTTCTACACAAAAGTTTTGGAGATATAAGATTTTCAATAACAAAAATTTATCGAAAGCACTCGGTGCTAAAAATTTTCAATAGAACTTTTTCGAAAAATTATCTTAAAAAATTCAAACATTCTATATTTTATTGAATAGTACAATATTAATTTGGAAAGAAGCACATTACATATTAAAATCAGTTAGTTGGTCGAACCACTGTGCAAAATAGAATTAATAAGAAAATTGCAGCATTTGTTTATTGATTTGGTGCATACTGTAGCGCATAACTTACACTAATATTAAAACTTGTAATAATTTCATTGTTGCTATACGTTTTCCAACTTTTATAAACGTAAAAGCTATTGAATTTAAATAAATTAAGCACACAGATTTATATAATAGTGGTGGTAGTTTTAGTCTTTTAGCCGTCATTCAATGACTTTTTCAAACTTCCTGATTTAAGGCTGTGAGTAAAAACCAAAACCTGAATCCTTACCATGTATAAGTTATAGAGCTATTTGATTATTGAATAACAAGTGGTAAATAAAAAAATCATAAAACTCTTACTTTTTATGTTCAACTATGTAAGTAAGAAACTGGATGAGATTTAAATACACACATTTGCATAAGATTGATGTCTGTTCCATTGACCGTATTAGTTTACATTTCTACAGGTATTTGAGAAAATAAGTGCTACTAATATTTCATCAAAATATACTTTATATATAAATTACCAGCAACATTTGTGCAACACATATACCATGTAATGTCTGCGAATTGGCCAATTGTTAAATCAGTTTTAGATATAACTAGGTTTTTTAATACAAGTTTGATTAAACACTATTAAGTTTGTATAATTTTTCTAAAAAAAAAAATTTTCATCTGATGTTCACAGCTGTTGCATATTATTTGCTAAAAGTGCAGTATTGAGAAGCTGCAAATACAAGTGTGACATCATTTGCACCAATAATATTTACAATACTCCCAGTCCGGTTTTATATTACGCTTTTGTGTAAAATAAGTTTTTCTTTTCCACTTTGTAATTTCTGTATATTTTAAATATAGCTGCAGAATTTTCTTTATATTATTAGTTTTTTATATTATTGCTTGCAACACGCAACTTGTCTTGGTTTTCGTTGCATTTACGTCTACTGCATTATACAACATTTTCGGTTGGTTTTTCCAAAAATAGCAAAATACTTTCGTAAACTGTTTAAAATCTATTTAATGAAATTAATCTCAAAAATTTTCTGGAAATTTTGAAAGTTATTATTGTTGTTATGTGACTCTTTAAGTTGTTGCAGTTTAAATGAAATGTGTTTGTTTTTTTTTAATATTAAATTTATTGCATCACTATCTAAAAGTAACAATTGTGTTTTGCTAAAAAAAGAAAATACTTTATTCAAGTAGCTGCAAATTTTACTCATATGCTGGCTGCCTTTCAGGAAATTCACGCGAAGTCAGTCATTCAAAAATAGTTAAATAAAACTATTTTCTGAACATGTGGGGCAGTAGTGTGTGTTATATTAAAGCGTTTTATTACTCTGCCTTACGCTGCATGCTGCTGGTGGCCCCCCAAACATTTTTCTATGTTTTTTTTTCACTATAAATTTGTTTTCATTTATTTTGTGGAAAACAATTGGTTAAATGCAGTAATTATAGTTAAATTATATTTCTTTTTTTGTAAATGTAGTCTATAATTAATCACATTTATGTTTGAGTTTTTTTTTGTTTTAAATACGTAAGTTGGAAAATTTGTTTTATAAAAGAGAGAAAAATAAGTGTAATTAATTGTGTGAAAAAACTGTTTTTATATAAACATTTCCTTTGTTATATTGATTAATCTATTAATTGTGTATTGATTGTTAGATTCCTGTTAAATTTCCAACGTTCCAATTAGGCAAAATGATTTTTAACTGACTTAATACGAATATGGGATACGGTTGACCTTGCAGGTCGTCCCTGGAACTTCACATTCATAAGTTATGAGAGGTTTACATACACACACATACATACATATATAAATCCATACGGACATTATCGTAAAAATAGTCAGAATAAATTTCCATCATATAATAACATATAATATTTTGGTTATATTGTTAGTGCATATACTTTAAAGTCGGTATGCTTTTTTTTTTTTGTTATCCCTTTTACACTCTCATTATAAAGGCGATTGAGACAAAAATT
Source organism: Panzeria rudis (assembly GCA_956483635.1). Lineage (NCBI taxonomy): Eukaryota > Metazoa > Arthropoda > Insecta > Diptera > Tachinidae > Panzeria > Panzeria rudis. The sequence goes on along the minus strand of OY101450.1, from coordinate 136,449,643 downwards.
TCCCATTTCAAAGGTATTCATCTGTAGATGTGTGAAATATACATTTTATTGAGATCGTTTCAATATTTTGAAATATATATGCGTTTAAAGTTGCTACTACAAATATACTACACGAGTTTGTATTAGCCTAAGGTAAAACAATAAATTAATTACGCAATGAACAAAAATTTACAAAGATCTAATGACTGATTCTTGTAGAGGGTAAAAAGTAATAAAATATCCGTATATCGTCGTTTTGAAAGTTTATATCTGGGATTCATTTTAATGGAAATTAAAGAAAGGTCCCAATTTTGTTCATTGTTATACATAATTGTCATACGAAGTCTTGTAAAACTTACACCCAGAAAAAAGATTGGTTGGAAATGGTTAGGCCGATAAAATATTAGTTGTATAGACTATATTTCAAATCACGCTTTCAGTTTTCTATGAATTAAAAAAAAACAATCCATGTGCATTACTATAAGAGCATAATTGTAATAAAGATATGATTCGGAAAGTTCTTAAATTTATTAGATCAACCGATCGTATGCTTATGTCATGGCTATGTAACAAATATGATTAGCACAACCGAATATAATATTATGAATTGGATTGTAGTACCAATTATTGTTATTTGCAACTAAAAAATTTTTTCTTCTAAATTTACTTTACTTTTTATCGGTTGTTTCGGCAACTAACTAGTGGTTAATTTTATTACAATTGATACACCTAACCGATTAAACGGTTTGCATTAGCAATTATTTATTATTGTTAAATAACTTCCTTTGCAATAAGAATTCTATGAAAGTTGGTGCAACTGCCAAAATTCGATTGGCAACAAATTCGGTTGTCTCAACGAATCTGTTTTCTCTGTGTACGTTTAAAGTATTAGATACGTTCAGCACTTTTATGTAAAATTATACGAGAAACATTTTTGTAGAATATTTTAATCCTCTAATGCTTCGTCATATGACTCTTTTTGTCCTTTTCTTAAACAAAACGCAAAAAACAACCATTTCAATGGCAATGTGGCGGGCTGAGATGTCCTTCAAAAATATTTGCGATAAGATTCTACTAAAAGTCTTCAAGACATTCAAGTTCTTGAGCGGCAGAAACTATTAAAAACTCCAAATGTGTTTAAGGGTTAATTTCGTACTTATTCACAGTTAGTACTCGACATAGGAAATCTTGTAAGCCTTACGCTTAACGTATAAGATGTGCTCAGCACTTTTATGCCAAACACTACGAGGCACGTTTTTGTGGAACATTTCAGCCCGCTATATAGCCGCTGGAGGGGATTTTTTGCCTCTTTTTCAAGAAAAGGAAAAAATTACTCATACAATGAACTGTTAGAGGGTTGAAATGTTGGACAAAAATGTTTCTCGTGATGTTTTACATAAGTGCTGAACTTTACAAGATTTTTATGCCAAGTCGTTGTAACTATATGCAAAAGGTGGGAACTTAAAAAATTGATTTTGTTGTACAGTGTAATAGGTACAATAAATATTGTACTCCTCTCAAGCAGTTTCATAAAAAATACTATGAGAAACATTTTGATATAGCCTTTTAACCCTCTAACGCTTCTCTGTATGGGTCTTTTTGTCCCTTTCTGAAACAAAGACCGAAAACCTCACCTTCAATGGCAATGCAGCAGGCTGAAATGTCCTACAAATATATTTGTAATAAAATTCTACTATACGTCTTCAAAGACACCAAAGCCGCAAACTCCACTTTTACGCCAAAAATCACTTCAAACTTGAAATGTGTTTAAGGGTTAATTTCAAACTTATTCGAAATTAATACTAAAATATCCCACAAAACTGGATTTCATGCAGCTTTTTATTAAAAATATATTTTACGAAAATTTTCACTATAAGTCAATGTGTTGGTGTTAATTGTGAATAAGCACAAAATGAAACCTTAAAGAGAGTTTTTGGCCCTTTTTTGGAAAGGGTCGAAAAGATCCAGAGGATTAAAATGTTCCACTAGTGTTTTACATAAAAATCTCATACCTTAAACGTAAGGATTACAAGATTTCCTATACGATTCACTATTGTTGCAGTGCAAAAGGGAGGGGGAGGGAATTTAACTTCTCTTTAAATGAAGCCCAGATGTTAACTTTCGAAACACCGTTGTTGCACGTTCACATATACATATTTTGCATTTTTCATTTTGAAAAAAGTTGGTTCTGTAATACAGTGTAATTACGCAAACCGTTTTTTTTGTTGTCCCTTTTACACTCACATTTCACAGCCTATTGTAATGAAGGCTACACCATTTAAAAGGTATTTATTTGCAGATGTGCGCAATAGAAATTTTATTTAGATCTTTTCAGTATTTTTAAAGATATAAGCTTTTAAGCTTGATGCTATGCATGTACTACACATGCATTGGCCCATAATAAAACAATAAAGAAATTAAGCTTTTAAACGATAGTACTTTTATTAGAGTCAGATGAAGCGCTCAAAAGTTATTTAAATTTGAGCAATAGTACATTTTCTGAAAAGCTTATTGTATATCTAACTTTGGAGAATTTATATTCGGGACTGAATAACTTTGATGAATGCCATTTGATTTTATTACAATTAATGTTGCTGGAAAGGTTAAGAGTTCTTCTTTGCAAATGCTGAATATAAATTTCATATTTATCCTGAGACATATTTAATGAGAAATTTCGACAAAACACTTTTTTTAGATTTACCAAAAAAAAAAAATAACATGGATCATCTTGCGGAAAGTATTGTTGTTCATTGAAACAAAAACTTCTTACGTTTTTTTATCATACGGCGCCAGAAAAAAATTAATTTTTCATGACCAGTCCAATGTATGCAGTCGCAGATCCAGCTTTAACTTTTTGGAGGAGAACTTGTAAATGAAACATTAAATTTTGTAAAATATATTTTAAGAACTCAATAGATATGAATTATGTACATTTTTCCGTTTGGGGGCGGTAGTAATATTCCTTTTCCCCTTCCCTCGATCCGCGCCTAAATATATGTATAATAAACATATATATGTATATAAATATATGTATATAAACATATGTATATAAAACATATTGAAAATACAGCAACACACTTTTTTCATATGACACCATTGACATTTACTTGAATTAAAGAAATGAATTATTATTCGAGAAATCTCACTTAAATGCAAACGCATGTATGAGTCCCTCAGATTTCTGTTAATCTTTTGGCACATATCTTATATCTTCTTGTTGCTGTTGTTAGCATGTCTTCTATGAACATAAATCACATTTATCCAGTTAACAAGTGTACTCGTCGTATATACGAGTAATTCAACACTAAAACTTATTTTGATTAAGAGTTTTTATTTTTGTTCATTTTACATTGTTATAAAAATGTGCACAAAAGTCAAATGTATAACGAATGTTATCAAAACTTTTGTTGTTAATTTGTTGGTCGTTTGTATTTAGTGTGCGTTTTTTGTTTGTTTTGTGCGAATGTATAGATGGATGGTTGGTTGGCTGGCCGCAGCCGGCTAGTTGCTATCTAACCAATTAGGCAATCACAGTTGCAGCACTAAACTTTATTTATTTAATTTTTTAATTACAGCTGTACTTTATAACAAATTAAAATATAATTTAGAGTATGGAATTACACCAAATTTTTTTGAGAAACTTTAAAGTAATTATGTAATATAAAAAATTTTAATGATTTAGTGCAAAAGGATTTATGAAGGATTAAGTATTCTTCATTTTGCACCGACTTTTAATTTTAAAACGTTACCGAATAGAGGAGGAGCTAAGTTTTCCGCTCAGATATAAACGATACTTCAGGAAAATATTTGCTAGAAAGCTTTTATTTTTTCCGAATTTTTCAACTTTGGTAGCCCTTTGTGCAAAACTTTGTTTGAAACTCTATGCATATCCAAGTTCACCAAGAAGGTGCATCTTATTGGATTTAATATAATATCAAAATTATAAAAATCGGTGGAGAATTAGCAAAGTTACAATTTTTTTAAGCAAAATGTACATGCAAAATACTCCCAGTGCATTGTGGAGCTTCTCACAACATAAATAGTAAAAGCAGGCTCGGTTACTAGGGGGAAGAAAATGGGATATTTCTCACAGTAGCAAATTTTTTCTAATTTGCTCAAAAATTTTACTCTTTTCTGAAAACCATGATTTTTAGCAATTGATTTTTCTTATTTAATTGTGAATAAAATCAAAAGTTATGGGTCGATTTTAATGAAATATGGCTCGTTTTGCTTGTAACACATTTACCTATATGCTTACGTAAAAAGAACAAAGATCTTGTTTTTTTATTTTTTATTAATTATCAAAAAAAATTTTATAAAAAATTTTTATTTTTGTTTATATTATTTGTGGGGTGAGAAAAATATTTTTAGAACATCTACTAAACATTTTGTTCTTAACTGGCAAACATCCGTGAAGCGATTTAACTGTTCTGCGGAAAACACAAAGAGTCTATGGCAGAAATCGAGCCCACGATCTCTGGACTGACAGGCTAATAACGCTATCAATCAGCCATAAAAAAGATAAAAGTAACTCTAAAATATAGAAAAGGTACAAAAAAAAGTTCCAATTTCCTCTTTTTGAAAAAGATGTAAAATTTTTGTTTTATACAGTTGAACTTCCAAGAAGTACCAACACGTAACTTTTTTTTTAGCAACACACAACCCACGAAACGATCATTGACATGAATCAAGCCAGCGATTTCTGGGCTAGAACACTAGCATTTCTAAATTTGTTACTTTAGAAGATAAATGGGGCATAAAAAAGTACCAAAATATGCAAATATGAAAAAAGTACCAAACAGGTATCTGCTTATTTTTCGGTTTGGCTTATGATGCCGTTTGAATTTTACGTTTACCTGAGTAAGATCCGGAGATCATTAGCGAAGCTAAAAATATGTAGAAAATACAATAAAAAACTGTTTACCTTTTTTTCTATGGGATGCCAACAGCTGTTTTGGGTGGGCAACGCCTCTTCCCCAAAGGTCCTTCTACTGATATACTTGTTGAATTGTGTCAGTTTAAGCTCATTGCCAAATTATAGGTTTAATTAAACCAGTGAAACTTTATTATCCAAATGCAATTTCAAAGATATATTTAATTAAGGTTTATGGCTGATCGCTTTTATTTGTAACTCATTTCAGCCTTCGACAAAATTCAAATCAACACAATTCAATTTTGTCACTTATCAAAAAATAATAATATAAAATGGAAATGACACGCAATCGTATGCATGTTTCAACTATTGGCAACATACGACCAGATATTATTTTAACAATTTTTTATTTGTTTTCAAATTGTAACAGTTTGGTAAGGAAATTAAATACTACAATGTGTGTAGTTATGCCATTTTTCGTTTTGAAAGTCTGTCTTCTTTTTTTGCAGTTCAGTTATTTTTGATTGCAATTTGTCACAGTATGAGTAAATTAAACACTTCCCAGTAGGCCACGTCTTTAAGACATCATCAATGACGGGTACACGACAATGGTAAATCGTCGCCGACACATGTCGGACAGCTGGAACTAGTCGTCACCGACGCTTTCGAAAGAATGTGGCTTTAATCGTGCACGACTTAATGAGAAACAATGTCGCTCAGTTTGTCATTCACATAATAGTGTGGAGATGCGTAGGAAACTGTTGCCTATTTTTCGTCAATGATTACATAGTCAAAAATTTTACATATTATGTCGTCAATGATTACATAGGCGATAATGTCGTTCATCTATTCCTCAATGATGACATAAGCGATCATGTCGTCATTTTAATCATAGACTGGATTTAATTCAAATTTTTAGTGCTCAAATATTTCTTTCCGTTTCAAATAAATTATTGATATTGAGGACTGACTTAGCTGGGATTCGAACTGAGGTTGTTGAATTCAACCACATCTTAACATCTTTCTGCAGCTGCAGCCAAAACATCAAAAACAGGAGGTCCTCTTATTCATTTGTTTCATTGAAGACTAAACGTTGTTGCTCATCTTATCCTTAACATAGTCTGATTGAAGACAAAATGTAAGACATTGTCGCGCATATTGTCCTCAACAACTTTGCTGAAGACAAAACGTAAGACACTGTCGATCGTGCTGTCCTCAACAAAGTCGGATTGAGAACAAAATGTAAGACATTGTCACACACCTTGTCCTCAAAAATTTTATTGAAGATAAAACGTAAGACACTGTCGATCATATTGTACTCGTCAAAGTTGGATAGAGGACAAAAAGTAAGACATTGTGGCTCATCTTGCCTTCAGAAATTTTACTGAAGACAAAACGTAAGACACTGTCCCTCATATTGTCACTAAAAGGGTTGGATAGAGGACAAACTGTAAGACATTGGCGCTCATCTCGTACTTGACAATTTTACTGAGGACAAAACGTAAGACATTGTCGCTCATATTGTCCACAATAAAGTTGGATAGAGGACAAACTGTAACTTATTTTCATTCATTTTGTCCTTAACAATTTTACTGAAGACAAAACGTAAGACACTGTATTTGATATTGTCCTCAACAAAGTTGGACTGGGGTAAAATGTAAGACATTATCACACACCTTGTCCTCAACAATTTTCCTGAAGAGAAAACGTAAGACATTGTCGATTATGTTCTCCTCAACAAAGTTTGATGGAAGTCAAAATGTAAGACATTATCACTCATATTGTCCTTAACAATTTTACAGAAGACAGAACTTAACACTTTCGCTTATATTGTTCTCAATAAAGTTTGTTTGAAGACAAACTGTAAAGCATTGTCGCTCATCTTGTCCTTAACAGTTTTACTGAAGATAAATTGTAAGACACTCTCACTCATATTTTCCGCAACAAAGTTGGATTGAGGACAAAAAGTAAGACATTGTCTCTCATCTTCTCCTCAACAACTGTACTGAAGACAAAACGTAAGACATTTTCACTCATATTGTTTTTCACAAAGTTGTATTGAGCACAAAATGTAAGACATTGTCACTCATCGTGTCCTCAACAATTGTACTGAAGACAAAACGTGACATAGAGTCGCTATATTGTCCTCAACAAAGTGAGATTGAGAACAAAATGTTAGGCAATGTCGCTCATTTTGTCCTCAACAATTTTACAGAAGACAAAACTTAAGACACTGTCTGTCACATTGTCCCCAACAAAGTTAGATTGGGGACAAAATGTAAGACATTGTCCCTCATCTTGCCTTCAAAAATTTTACTGCAGACAAAACCTAATACATAGTTGCTCATGTTGTCGTTAAAAGTGTTTAATAAAAGACAACATTTATGATTTCCTTTAAATTGTTGATTAGAAAACCTAATCGACAGAGGACAAGTCGTGTACGAGTGATCGATGACAATGTCATGAAAGACGATCAGAGCAATTGGGTTACTCATACTTACACATACACGCACACACACACACACACACACATACACACGAAAAATGCATCCCCTTTGATGTAAATATCCATTGCCTGGATTTCTGTTAACATTTCTTTGCTCTAAGGCTGTATAAGACATTTATTTGTCTGTCTGGCTGTGTGTCTTTGGATGTTTTGCCAGTTACTGCTGTTGATGTTGTTGTTTAATTTTCGTGACTGTTTTTTGTTTTGCTTTTGTTTAATCATACATTTTGATACTTTTTGTTGTTTAAATGTTAATAAGCATAAAAGCAAAGCTTCTGTTTTAGTTAATGCTCTATGCACTCACTTTATGGCCTGCCTGCCTCAATTTTAAATTTAAGTTTTATTTTATTTAACTTTTTTCTGTTGTTGCTGAGTATTTTCCAGCTGTGGTCTTCATATATAAAAACGATCTGCAAGCCATGTTAAGTTATCAGTTTAAATTTTGGCATTGTGTATTAAATAACTTGAATTAAACAAATTATCAAAAAAATACACATTTTTTGTTGTTGTTGTTTTTTGCTGAAAACTCTTAAAAACCAAAACCACCAGATACTTAAATATGACCGCCTTTAAAGTGTTTGTAAGTGTAAATAGAAAAGTTCTTTATAGAAAAGAAAAGCAAAAGTGTTTTTATATGGTTCTGAAGAAAAATTGATTCAGAAGAATAAATATGAATTCGGTTAATGGTGATATTTTTTTATCAAAACATTTGCTTTTAAAATAATAAATCATATGTTGACAGTTTAATGTGGAATATAGAATGAATATTAAATGTGTAACAATTATTGACAAATAACATGGAAACGAAACTTGTGTGTGCTTGAAATACCAATAAAATTAAATCATGATTTGCAGATCCAGTATGAATTAAAAGAGTGTAACTGTCTAAATAAGAAATACAAGAAATGTCATTTAGCTGCATTTTTTCTTAATATGAAAAATACTTCTTGTTCTAAGTGTTCGTATTAACAGAACCATATTTTGCTATTAATAACACTGTGCAACAAAATTAAATTTTTTTTGTATGACACCTGATAACCACTACACATATTCTTTTATTAATTACTTCCATTTTTGCTAACAATATTCGAAATTTAAAGTTCTGTGGATAAGTTTTTTTAATATACTTTAAAAAATACATAGATTTTTGAAAGGGCTTCTACATCGGTTTTATCATAACTTGATGACGATATGACCAATTTTGTTACAAGCTTTTTGAAAGAAAATTATATTTATTATCTTTAGTAATTAAATTATTAGTTTGTTTTACTCAAAAATTGCAGAGTTGTTCAAATTTATATAATGAAAAAAAGTTTTTTTTGTGCAAGATTGAAAAATTATTAATTTTTAAAAATGCATTAAAAGTCTTAAATGATAAAAGTTTACATCTTTTATTACGTTATCATAAAGCTTAATGTATCTCAACGAAAATTAGATTTTTTCCAGGAAAATCGATGGATAAATGTCGATTTTTTTTACAATAAAGTAAAATCACCTGATTTTTGAAAAAGTTTCGAATTTTAGTTATGACAAAAAAAAATAATTTTTGTGCAAAATAAAGATAAAAAAGTTTTAATAGAATTAAATATATATATATGTATATCATTATATAAAATGCAAAAGGGCCTATCTACATTCTTAAAAATTTTTCAGGAGAGAGACAAAACTTAATGAAAAGCAAACTATTGTGATTGTAAAACCTATTTTTTCTGGGTAGTATCATTAATAAAGTCGCAATTAATGTTACTATATTGAAAAAATAGCTTTTATAATCACAATAGTTTGCTTTTTATTGAGTTTTTTACCTTTTCTGAAAACTTTTTCAAAATGTAGATTGGCCGTTTTGCATTTTATATGACGATATGTACGTATGTACTATTTAGCTTTATGATTTTGCCTCAAAACTGGTTATGTTTACCTTTTACTATTTTTATTAATTAAAAATTCATATTAAAAATTATATGAAAAATGTTGAAATTTGGCTTAAAAAATTTCCTTGAAGTAAAAGTTAAAGATATCGGGATATAGAAGACCTTAACGCATCAAAAAAAATAAATAAATTAAATAATTGTTATCTTTGTTATATTTCTTGTTGCACAGTGTAATCTATTTAAATTGGAAATTAAAACAAAAAGTAAAAGTGGAATATTTTACAAGAATAAATTTTCCTTATAAAAGTGCAAAATTATTTTCTACAAAAAGTTGTACTAACTAAAGAGTTACGAAACAAACTTTGTCTCCCTTTCCAATATAAAGACTGAAGAAACATGCACTTTGTTGACAAATTTTTTAATCTAACAAAAGAAATAAGAAACAAACTTTTCTCTAATTAAGTTTGTTTTTCATTGCATGAAACAAAAGACTTAAGAAACAAGCACTTCACTGATAATACGCTTATCAAACGTACTAAAGACTTAAGAGACAAAGTTTTTTCCAAATTTTTATTGTTTATTTCAAAGACTTGAGAAACAAACATACTCTCGGCAATTTCAATTCAAAAAAGATTTAAAAAACAAGCTCGAAGCTCGATATAACGAATGATATAATGACTGAGGCATTCGTTATATGTAGTGAAAAATTCGTATATAGCGAATTTTTCTGTATGCGTAATTTAATCAACTATAGTGGTTTTTTAATAGAAATATTTTATTTAAAAACATTTTATAGATTTAATTTTAAAAAAATACATTCCTTTCCTTGAAATGGTTCTGCTGACATCTTTTCACCAGACTCCTTAAGAAGTCGTATTCCATACCTTTTCCTAAATGTGCCCAAGCATTCATCGCTTGCTTTAAATCCACCAATAAACAAATTACCATGCAAATCTAGAACTTTAGCTTTTAATTCTACTCCATTTATCTGAATAAATCTTTTTCGTTATCTTACGAACCGTTCATACAACTTTCCTCCACATTCGATCGTCGGTTTTTCGAACCGTTGCTTATGTTCAAATTTTAAGCAATTTTTCTTGCCATTCTCTTTAATTTACATATGTACATATGTATGTATATATTGAAGATTTTAATATTATACATTTGCTAAAAATTAGCGACAAGAATAAGCCACTTTTGCACTATTCTAAAATTTTGATTTGTTCATTAAAGAACTTCTGTTTCCCATATTTTTGCTAAGCGCGTAAATGCATAAAAAACTAGCGCTATAATAACGATAATATTTTTGTTTTTCTGTCTTTGTTTATTTTTAATACAGAAAACACCTTTTTAGTGTTCATAAGTCCACCATCCACTCGTTATATTGAGCGTCAAAAATCAAAAACTTCGTTATATAAGGTAGTTAATGTTAAAAAATTATCTATTCGTTATATTCCGAATTCGTTAAAGTGAGTATTTGTTATACCGAGCTTTGACTGTATTTCAATTAGGGTAGTAACCGATTCTTATACAGATATATTGGCTATACTTCACGTTTGCCGATATATCGGTATCGACGATATTTTACTGTCGATACGACGATACTTCTTAAATTTTTTATAGAGTTTTTTGAACAAACTCCGCTCTGTTCTTTTAAAACGAGTTATATTTCAAAACCGAATAAAACTTTTAATTTGGTGCTCCGTAAATCGTTCGATTTACTTCCGTAGAGTTTGAGTACAAATAAAAATTTTATATGTTTAAAGTATTAAAAAACAGATACATGAGCAAAATAGCCAAAAATAGGAATTATAAATAAAAATTTGTTTTATTTCATCAAATATATTGTTGATCATGTTTGCAAGTTCTTGATAGGTACAATATCATCTCATTTCTAGGCAACCTGTTAGCTTGACAATCATTTTGTTTGCCTTTCTAAAGAATTATGGAAAAAATATTGCCAAGCTAACAGGTTGCCTAGAAATAAGATGGTATTGTATCTATCAAGAACTTGGTCCTTATTTTATCTCACTACTTCTTACGGCCGAAATTTTTGGATAGGATCTTGACCTTATTTTCACATTTATGTTTTTGTGTGGATTTTCTTCACCATCCACTAAAATTGGCTGGCTTTTTTTGCAACTCTAAAGATACGTTCATACTTGGCAAATATTTGCCGAAAAAATCCAATATTATTTTAAATGGGGGTTCGCATGTATTAAAAATAATATGAAAAGCGCTTTTTGCAGCATAATTAACTTTATTTTGTGATACAAAAAACAAGTTAAATCACACTAACCCTGAGCAAAGTAGTGGCTACATATTTTTTGGGCAAATATTTGCCAAGTGTGAGCGTAACTGAAGCGTAGCTTGCCTTTACAGCTACGCTTCAGTTATGCAAAAAACAACAACAGCTACATACATATTATTAAAAATCACACAACCTGATGGAATACCGTCTAATTTTTAATTTGTTTTTTAGCACTCGCTACTGTTGTTCTATTTGTGAAAATTTCGTGAGTTTGCCTTTTACGGCTCCCAAGATACAGCTAACTGTGCAAATCATATAGTCAAAATTACATTAACTGATAGAATACCCTTTAATTTTTATTTTATTTAAATTTCAGTATTTATTGGTGTAGTCTGTATAATCATACACGAGCTTTGAAAGTCTCAAGTGTCTATACGTAAGTGTATATTACATTTACAGATTACATTAAGATTTCAACATTTTTCGTTGCTCGCTTTAGAATACCCTTTAATTTTTAACTTTCATATGTTTGTTGTTGTAGCGGTCATTGTTATATATATTCTCTGAAAATCCATATCTTATACGGTTCTCGAGAAAACAGCCTGTGAAAGACAGACAGCCAGATAAACAGACAGACGAATGGACGGATAGAGTAGCGAAAGCAATAGGGTTATTTTAGACTTTTGGTGTACGGAATCCTAAAAATTAAATATTAGTTATAAGCGCCTTTGAGTTTTGTATTGCTCCTAAGTTATAAATTTTATTCATATACTCTTTTTGTTCTCTTTTCCAGCTGCTCTTGTCCGCCATGTTAACTTTGGCCTCTGCCGCTCCCGGTTACTTTAGCAAACAGTAAGTTATTTGTATTAATTTATTTCCAAAACATTTTATAACATTTCTTTAGCTTGGTCTCATAATAACACATTCATATTCATAACTAATGAATGCACTAGAAAAATATGTAACATTTTAACATTTCTCCTTGCAATTACAAACAATTTTACACAATCTACTAAAATACCGGCAAATTGTTTATAGCAAAAGTTTACAAAATTAAACACAATTGTAATTAATAATCGTATGCATAACAACAATATTATTATTAAAAAAGAAATAACATATTTAATACATAATAGTTATTACGGCCTTAATTGTTGTGGAAAGAAAATGAATTTTTTCTTAATTGTATCCTGAATTTGATTTGCTTTGTTTCTTTTGATTATGATCGTTTTATATGTTTCGTGTGTGTGTGTGTGCGTGTTTGTGTTTTTTAATGCATTTATAAAGACAAATATTTCGTCACAGAAAATACAAAAAGCCCTATGTAACATTTTAAAAGTTTTACAGCAGAAGCATAAAACTTGTTTAAATGAAAAATATATTGACAATTAGAGTGCATTTCTATATAAAATAGCACAGTTATTATTTTCGTAGAACATTTTAACCCTATAATCTTCGAAGTATGGGTCTTTTTGGCCTTTAAATAAATAAGAGGCAAAAAACTCCCCTTCAGAGGCAATAAAGCAGGGTTGATTGCTCCACAAAAATTTTCCTCGTGGTGTTTTACATAAAATTTAATACATTTTTACCTCAAAAGTAATCCCTACAATATATTCTGTGCCGAGTCAGTATAACTATGTGCAAAATCGAAAATTTTAACTTCCATTAAACTAAATTCCAGATGTAAACTTTCCAGATGAATACGTATGTATTTATTTTTTTGGTGGTCTCTACCAGAATCAGTTTTTAGAACCTTGTTATTAAAAAAATTATTTTTTGTACAATGTAAATATTCGCAGTTCTTGCAAGAACTAGGTGACTTCAATTTATTATGAATAAAATCAATATATATCTATCGATTTTTATGAATTAAAGCTTATTTTATTTGTAATATATATGGTTTTATAATCGGTTAATAAAAATTGTATGTTTTTGCCCTTTTCGATTTTTTATAAATTTTTAAAAATTTTCTAATTTTGCACAAAGAAATATATATTTTTCATCATTGCGGTCTGAACAATTCCGAAACCATTGAGCATGCAAAAAAATAATATTTAAACTGCTTAAAGTTAGTTTTATTCCAAGTTTTTTTGTGTTTTTTGTAAGAAAATTTAATAACCCCTTTCCAAGTTATAATAAAATTGGTGTAGCAGCCCAAATTTTAGAAGAAAAAAGTTTTAAAAAAACGTAACCATAGAATTTTAAATTTCGACTATCTTTGTATTTTGGGGACCATCAAAAAAATATAGATTGGTGATAAAGGTCGTGACAACAATTGCATTTTGCTGCATAGTGCTATTTGACAGTAAAAATTGTAGAAATAAGAGTAATAGTTTTTATTTTTACGGAAGTTGCGATTAGTTCTTGTGGCAGTTAAATTGATCTGAACAAAGAAAGAATTATTAATTTTTTACGGTTTTAAGCCAGTCAATATTTTAAAATTTTAAATTATATTAACTTTTTGTTAAATTTAAATTAAAATTAAGTATAACGGTTTTTATTTGAAATTTCTTTTATTTTATATTACAATTTCAATTAATTTTACGTACCGAATATTTTGAGTGTAGCTACAATCAGAGTAGGAAAATAAACTAAAAGAAACGTATGCTTTCGTTTTGGTTTGTATTTTTCAATGTGTAGAACATAAACAAAACAAAAACAACTAGAATGATAGTCCAATTTAGTTTTGTATTGTTTATTATTAACTTAAATGTACACAGAAAAGCAAAGAACGAGAACAAAATTGTAAAGTTTTAAGAAAATGCATTAGAAAACATTTCCCGATTGATTTGCTCATCATAGTAGAGAATGTGTTAGTGTATTTATGCTAAATACAATGAACGATTCAACGAAATACGTTTCTGCTTTTGTTTCGTTTGCAGTTGTACGATTGAAACGGGATATTGAAGCAGGCAGATAAGTAAAAATCCAATTCTATTGTTTGTAGTCTTTGTCATTGCAAAAGTATTTGTTCTGGTTTTGCTCATGTACGAAACGATTGAAAACATTTTAAAAGTTTGTGTCTTCGCATGAAACGTTTGCACACTTGTTCTTGTTTATTTTGATATTCGTGTTGTGTAAATGTAAACAGAAGAAAGAAACCTCGCATTACTAGCGAAAATGTCCTGTTTCTTATTTAAATTTCTAATTGTTTCATATTAATTTTAAACGAAAACTTATTAATGTAACCTAAAATGAAAAAATGTTGAAAATTTCAAAAATTTTGCGGATAAATCCTTTTTCCAAAAAAAATTTTGTTCTATACACTTTTTGTAGATCCAAATATTCTCTTTAAAATGAGAATAGTTTTCGAGATATTTAAGAACTAAGCTCAACACATTCAATAAATTTGGCGAAATTAAGAAATTTTGAATATGTGATAACTTTTGAAATAAACGTTTTTAATTTTTTTTTCTTTTGGCATTAGTTCATTATAGGATGAAAGAAAACAGGATGAAAGAGAACAAATTTTATCAAAATCGAAAGGGTTCGTGTGTAACTGTTAGTCGATTTAACATGGAATTACCCATCTATGAAGTAAAATCATTACCGAAAAATGTTATATTAACCTTGTTTTCGACGATTTTAATATGAAATTTGTCTGTGTTTATTTGCTCAAATTATGATACCTGCAAGCTTTTTATTATCTGAGGTGGTCGTTTTTGAATTTGTCGAGTATTTTATTAGGATGATAACAAATTTGTAAAAGCTTAGGTTCTCCGCCATAAATTTTTCTTAATTCGAGCTACAAACGTACCAGTAATTTCAAAGATACAAATTTATTATCATTATTTTTGCCATCTGGCCCACTGTGCAACATCTGAAAGAAGTTTTTGTTTCCGTTATAAAAATAGTTGTAACTCAATTGGCACTGAAAAGGTATTAAAAAATTTGTCAAAGAATGTTCGAATAAGCTTTTATTTTAAACTAGATGAGCCCCGCAAACATTGTATTAACTTCAACTGTATCGCTTTTTAAACTTCGAATAGGTTTTTTTCCAAAATAACCATTCTATGGCCACCTATTTGATCAAAACAAAATAAAACCCTAACATAAATTGATACGATTCTGTTAAAAATTTCAGTTCGGCAGTTCTTATAGTTGCGAAGGTCAGGCGTTACTAAGAGATACACAAGTGCTTTTATTTTAAATTGAAAAATTTTACTCGAACGATATTTGAAAAAATTTGCAAATATTCGAATAATTTTTATTCGAATGACGAACCATTATGTACGTGCTTACAACATTCCTATCAAATCTTACAAGTTATTAATTTAACCACTTTGTATGTATTTAACTCATCAGTTTTGACTCCAAGTACAAATCTTTTATGTTTTAAGTTAATTAATTTAAAAACAAAATGAGAAATTATATAAAAAACATTGTATGACAGACAACAAGATCATATTTCTCATTTAACCTTTATTCTCTTACTCGATTTAATGGCATTGCAAGATCAACCTGTCATACCCTTTAACACTTGACTAGAGTTTCTATTCACAAATATGACTTAACAATTGTTGTCAGTATTAATTAGAAAATATGAAAAAAAACAGCAACTTCTACCACCACTAACTATTTATGCTATAACTGCTTTTGTTTATTATAACATTTTTCAATGAAATGTTAGATATTGTTAATTTCTTTAGTTGGCTGCTTGACTCAATAGATGGTTGGATGGAAAAAAAATGTTGCTTTGTCGTTGGCACTAGTTAGAAAACGACAACATCTCAAAGCTGTTGTCACATTTTTGTAAACAGCTACTGCCACAGTTGATGTGAAGGCAATTTGTAGGCATATCATATATGGAAAGATAATTACACGGAATATTTAATTATAATTATTGGCTTAGGAGAGCAAGGAAAGAAATAAATAAATGAGACTAGACTTTTAAAAGCAAAAATACATACAAAAAGAAACCTAAACATTTAATAGTAGTTAATAGAAATGACGCAAATAAATTTTCACTTTCATTAATGCATATTTAATCAATATAATTAGCTGAAATCAAATAAAACCCACCAACAAATACACCACATCAACTGGCAAACAACTTGACTCTAAATTTTATCACATTCACTTACAAAATTAATCAATAACATTTGCCAACTGTTTGTTTGTTTGTTTGTTTGTTTGTTTGTTTGTTTATTTGTTTTTATCTTTGTTTTTCTTTATTTCAAAACTTTTATTTTCCTTAAGTGAGCACTACAAAATTCACGTGCCATACAAAGTTCACACCATACATCATCATCATGTTCAAAAGGTACCGGTTATAAAGGAAATTATTAAGGAAGTTCCCAAAGAGATTTACAAAGAAGTCATCAAAGAGGTGCCTGTCATAAAGGAGGTACATGTGCCCGTCATCAAAGAAGTTCATGTTCCCGTGTACAAAGAGATTCATGTTCCTGTTCATGTTCATCATAAGGAAGAACATCATCATGAAATTGATTCGCACAGTGGCTGGGAATCATCTGGTGGATGGTGATAATTTTTGTATTAAAGTTACATATTAGAATATATAATTTGTTTTCTTGTTTAAGTTGTTTCGTTTTAAGTTGAAGTTTTGTACATTATTGTTATTTAAATAGAAAAAATGAAATTATTGTAAATAAACTAAAAAAAATATACAAATGTATGAATGTACGTACATTCCTGCTTTAAAGGCCTTTTGATATCTAGTGAAAAGTTTTTAGTGTACATGCTTTAATATTACACTGTCCAACAAAATCAAATTTTTTTAAGTTACGACTGACGTTACGAAAGTTTAGATCTGGGACTCATTTTAGAGGACTTAAAGTTTCCCTTTTCGCACATACATATGTGTGTAATTATTAGAGTGTCGCACGTCCACTGAAGTTTAAGCAAATGCTCTTTTCTGTCTTCTAGATCTCATAACTTAATAAATATAGTATTTACAAAAATCATTTCTTCTACAAAGTTGTTGTCTGTCAAGTTTCCAACAACTTTTGCCTTCCCGACTTTTATCTGAATCGCATATTTAACAAAATAAGAAAAAATCTCAAAAAAATCCTATAAATTTACAAGTGTCGGTAAACTCTTTCGTTCCCTAGATATGATAGTTGTTTCTTTAATTATGCCTTTTCGTTTTGGCCCTTTTTTCATTTTGCTTTTTCGTTTAATTTTAATTTTTTACTTTTTTTTTTATTTACCGATTTTTTTCGTTTTGGAGCTTTTTCTATTTTGGTGACTTCTTAAGTTTTTTTGCGATTTTTCGTTTCTAATTTTTTTGGCCGATTTTTTTTTTATTTTTGGCGATTTTTTAGTTTTGGCGTTTTTTCTTTTTCCTTTTTTGTACGATTTATTAATTTTTTTTGACGCATTTTTCAGTTGTTGCGGTTTTGCAAAAAAAACCAGTTTTTTGTGATTTTTTTTAGTTTTAGCGATTTTTTTTTAATTTTTTTATTTTGGCGATTTTTCGGTTTTTGGCGATTTTCTTTTTGTTTTTGTGCTTGTTTTTTATTTTGGTACTTTTTTCGTTTTTGTGATTTTTTTTCATATTTGGCGATTTTTTCGCTTTTTGACGATATTTTTAGTGTTAGTGATTTTTTAGGTTTTAGTGCTTTCTTTTCGTTTTGATGATTTTTTTCGGCTTTTGGCGTTTTTAAAAATTTTTTTTTACGTTCTTTTTTAGTTTTGCCGATTTTTTTGCGTTCTAGCGTTTTTTTTAATTTTAGTGTTTTTTTCCTTTAAGCGCTTTTTCATTTTGACATTTTTTAATATTTGAATTTTTAAGCTCTAGCGTTTTTTTTTTAATTTCAAGAGTTTGCTTCTTACGGTTTCCAAGACACTGCAAAATGCCCAATTTATATACTCAAAATTACATTAGCTGATAGAACACCCTTTAATTTTTATTGTTTTAAATATTAGTGTTAATTGGTGTAGTCTATTTTACAGCCTACACCAAGTAACACTAACTTTGAAAATTTAAAGTGTCTATATATAAGTGTCTGTACATTATATTAGTATTTCAACATGTTTTGTTGCTCGCTTTAGAACACCCTTTAATTTTTAACTGTCATATATTTCTTGTAGCGGCCAAAGTTTTACATATTCTGAGAAATTTTCAGGTCCGGAGCTCTTACGGTTCCAAAGAAAACAGCCTGTGTCATACAGACAGATGGAAAGACAGACAGACGGACAGCGTAGCGAAAACAATATGGTTCCGTTACACTTTTGGTTTACGAAACCCTACACAGAAAAAACTAAATTTAGTTTTCTGTAAAGGAATTCAATGAAATAGTAAATATTTTGTCTACAAACGGACCTACAAGCAAATTTCTAAATATAGACAAAAATATCTCAACAATTTCATTGAAAAAAAAACGTTTTTTATTTTCAGTGAACAAATTGTTTAAATCTATAAAACAATTTGTTTAAAAATATTTACAAATTGTAAACAATTGATAATACTAGTCTGCAAAAAAAATGTGCTTTAAATAAAAATTTGGGGAATATTAAAAGTTCAATGCACTAAATTAAAATCTGTTTTCAGTTTTTTTTTCTATCACGTACAGATAGAAAACTATATATTAAAATCAGTTTTCAGTTTTTTTCTATTACGTACAGATTTTTTGAATGAGCATGACTACTATTTTCACTAGCTCGAGAAAAGTATGCCCGATTTTGATTAATAAAACGCCAAGATATGCATGAAAAAACTACCTTCAAAAATAATTAAAATAGTTTTCTGATTTAATCAACGCTTTCGGTGTTATTCACTAATTACTAGTATAAAAAATGTGCTTTTCAATTAAAAATTTTTTTTTTTAAAAACAAAAAATTTAAAACTGCAAAACTTTTTACCTTTTAACTATTTTTCTTAAAGATATATGTCTTACAAACAAAATAAGCTAAAGATCATTAAAATCGATGGATAAATGTTTATTTTACTAGCAATCAAGAGAAAACAGCCAGCCACCTCTTCAAGGGTATTTTTGATCTAATTTTTTTGTTCAAAACAAAAGTAGATTCATTACAAATGACTTGTTTTAATTAACCTGGTGTTTGCTATGAAAATATTTCATAAATATATAAAATTGTTAACAATATTACTAGCAATTAATAAAAGTGAACAATAAAAACATGTTTAATAAATCGTATCATAATTCTAGATTTTTTTCTTTTGACCTCCACAGCATATCAAAAAGTTATTGATTGATGAAAACCGATAAAAAATGTATTATATAATTAATCTCTTTATATTTTTTTTTGTTTTCGTTCTTTAATTAGAACAAACATTCCAACAAACATTTCAGAGCTTCTCACACCCACCTGTCTCGCAACTCAAACAAAAAAAAAAATAATTAAATTTAAATTAAGCAAAAAGTAATAAAATGCGGAACATTAAAAACTGACCTGAACTGCTGTTTGTTCATTGTTACACTGATAGTGGACAAAAAATATTTGCTGCTGCTATTGGATTTTTTGTAAAGAAAAAGTGAAAGTTGTTTTAAGAATTTGTCAGCAAAAAAGCACCAGAAATTAAAACATTCCTAATGTTCTGGTTAGCAAACATACACATACGTACACATACACACACAAACCGACGCCAACAATGGCTACTTGTCCAGCTGTTTGAAGGTCAAGTCCATCGTTTGTATTATTTTGGCCAGAAAGAATGTTTAGCGCAATTATCCAAGTAACTAGTAATTACAATTTTTTCTTGACGCATTTTTTTTTGATAGTTTCTCTATATAGTGTGATTTTTTTTGTTGTTTGGTTTCTTAGTCTAGACTTTGGACTTACTCAGTATCAGCCACCGTGATAATAGATCAGTTTACAATTTAAAAAATTGTTCCCACAGTGACCTACTTACGGTTCAGTATAAAAATATTCACAAATTTTTAAGCAAAAAAACTAACAATAATGTTTGATGATGCTTTTGAAATATACCAGTAGAATTTTTTGTTCCAAACTATAAATTTTTTTAAATTACATATTTATAAATCATCAATCATCATCAATAATGTTTGATGATGCTTTGAAATATAATAGTAAAATTTTTTGTTCCAAACTATAAATTTTTTTTAAATACATATATATAGATCATCTATAATGAATAGACGATTTTTTGGTATCCCTTTTACAGTCACACTATACAAATGATTTAAGCAGGATATGTAACATTTTAAAGGTATTTATTTATAAAATCGGTTTAGTATTTTGATAGCTTTAAGAGTTTAAAGTTGCTACTAATATATAAGCACATACACACAAAATAGAATATTGGTAAATCTAACCGAATTCATTAGTAGGAATTGCACCAACGCATAAAATACAGTCAAATCAACCAATGGAATTGTAACGTAGTGGATACATTGATGAACTACTAACCGGGAGGTCGCAGGTTCGATACCTGCCAAGGCTTAAGCAGTAAGTGTATTTGTTTAAAAAAAAGTATTTTTAATAAATTCTTGAACTTTGGATCTTATGTTTATAAATTAACGCCTTAACTATCTCAGCCAAGTCATCTTGTTAAATAGCGACAGCACAAAGTAAGCATACACATGAAATTACTTACAACTTTAAAATGCTATTTTAACCAATAAAAAATTTTTATTCATCAAAATTGCAACAATAAGTTACATTAACAGTAATTTAACAATTTAAATTGGTTTTTTTCTACAATATAATTTTGAGTGTAATATAAAATCATGAAACAAAACCAAGAAACAAAACCAAGAAACAAAAACATGAAACAAAAACACGAAGTAAAAACATTAAGCGAAAATATGAAATGGAAAAGTATTGAATAAATAAATAATATCCAAAAGGGATAAAAATCGGTGAAACGGGAAAAAGAATCGCGAAAAGAGGGAAAATATCGCTAAAAAGGGAAGAAAATCGCCAAACGGAAGGAAAAATCTTCGAAAGGAGGGAAAAGTTGCTAAACGGGGAAAAATCATCATAACGAGGAAAAATCGCCAAAACGGGAAAAAGTCACCAAGACGGAAAATTGCTAAAAAAAAATAAGTAAAGTGCGACTTTAGCTCGCTCACGAAGGGTTACGAATACACATACTACCTTTTCGTTTTTGCCCTTATATCATTTTGGAAATTTTTTTCATTTTGCTTATTCGTTTAATTTTAGTTTTTTTATTTTCTAAGTTTTTTATTTTGCCACTTTTTTTTTTTTGGTTTTGGCGCTTTTTTCATTTTGTTGTTTTTTTGCTTTTTGCGATTTTTTTTTTGTTTTTGACAATTTTTTTGTTTGTTTTTGGTGATTTTTTCGTTTTGACGTTTTTTCGCTTTTTGACGATATATTTGGCTTTAGCGATTTAGTTTTAGCTTTAGAGATTAGTTTTAGAGATTTAGTTTTGACACTTTTTGTCAGTTTTGGGGCTTTTCTCGGTTCTTGGTGATTTTTTTAGTTTTTGGTGATTTTTTACACTTTTTTTTTCGTTTCGGTGATTTTTCCGGTTTTTTGCCGATTTTTTTTCGTTTTGGGATTTTTTCGTTTAGGTGGTTTTTTCCATTTTTGGCAATTTTTTTCGTTTTTTGATGATATTTTTAGTTTTAGCGATTATTTAGGTTTAAGTACTTTTTTTCGTTTTGACGACTTTTTTTGGTTTTGTTGCGTTTTTTTAGTTTTTTGACGATCTTTTTAGTTTTGGAGATTTTTTTGCGTTTTAGCGATTTTTTTTAATTTTGCTGCTTTTTTCTTTAAGCGCTTTTTTCATTTTGGCGATTTTTCGTTTTGACATTTTTTTTAGTTTTGGAATTTTTTAGTTTTAGCGTTTTTTAAAATTTGAAGATTTTACCTCTTACGGTTTCCAAGATACAGCAAATTGTCAAAATTACATTAACTGATAGAACACCCTTTCATTTTTATTGTTTTAAATATCGGTGTTAATTGGTGTAGTCTATTCTACAGGCTACACCAATTAACACTAACTTTGAAAATTTAAATTGTCTGCATATTACATTAGTATTTCAACATTTTTTGTTGCTCGCTTTAGAACACCCTTTAATTTTTAACATATGCTATGAAAATTTTAGGTCCGTAGCTCTTGCGGTTCACGAGAAAACAGCCTGTGACAGACATACAGGTAGACAGACGGACGAACGGACAGCGTAGCGAAAACAATAGGCTTCCTTTACACTTTTGGTGTACGGAACCCTAAAAACGAAAGAAATCCCCAAAACGGAAAAAAATTTTCAAGTCTTAAAAGTGACGCCAAAAACGACAAATAAATTGCCAAAACGGGAAAAAATGTTGAAAGAAAAAAAATCGTAAAAAAAATAAATCGAAAAAACTGAAAAATTTTCAGAACAGAAATTCGATTAAAAATCGCCAAGATTGCTTTTTAAGTGCGGTCAGGCATTTTGTTGTTGCTTTGCCTTCGACAATATAGCGCCTCTCCCGCCTTGTTGAATGATTTACATCGTATAACTGTACTGAATTATTTTAATAACCTAAGGATGATAGACCATGGTGGAGCACCATAAATAACTCAAGATTTATGTTCATTTGACTACTGAGGAATATATAAATGACACACTTTGTTGATAGACCCTAGTGCAGAGCCACAGAGCCACATATAACTTAACCCAATAAAAAAAATTAATTTTTTGAAGCACAATAAAGCGCATAAAATAAGAGCTTATTGCAGAGCAGTGAACATATATGAAAGAAACTATACAAAAAAAGCTGATTTTTCACTGCTGATACAATCCAGGTTTTTGTATCAAAAATGTAGTACTCGAAACCGGGAACTTGCCATACAAAACTCAGCAGCGATATCGGCAGGTTTGTAAGCACTACTTTTATTCTCTCATATTAAAAACATGCTTTATTTGAAGCAATTTTTTTTACTGGGAAGTGTGATATTGGTGGAGACTATTTAAACTCTAAGAGTGAATTTTTGGATTTTTCTACTTCTCATATGCAGGAGGCCCTTGAGAAGACTTCTATGATTCAATTAAGTCAATACACACAATCAAATAAAATTTCTAGAAAATTTTCTTTTGTAATCGATCACACAGGTAAATGATTCAATTATTAAATTAATTGAAAGTAATTTTAATTTTTCATCAACTACTTTTATTGAAATTTTTTTAGGAATAAAGTTTTTGTGTATTAATCTTCTAAAATTTGTTACCCGACTAAAATCCAATGTTTAAAAAATCACCCACATATTATTGGTCATCGATTTGATATATTTTTAATAAAAATGTTTTCTTACAAATCTAGCTTATTGATTTTTTGTCGTTTTGATAAATTTTAGCTTTGCCGGAAACCATGATTTTAATGAAAATTTATGTTCGCTATTAAATTCTTAATAATTTAAGAAAAAATTAAAGTCTTTTTTGCGTTTTTAATCTTTTTTTATCATAAATTGAAAACTATAAAATGATTTATAGCAGTTTTACAAATAAAAGGGTGTGGAGTTGTGGTTGTTACTTATTTTTAATGAGTTGCATTACAGGTCTTGATAGAACAAGTATTAAAATTAATAAATAAAAGCAACTAAATATTAAGTAATTTATTTAGTTTGAAATAAAGAAAAAATAAAAAAAAATAAATAATAATTTATTAAAACAAATCTAGTTCTAAGTGTGGGTTAACTACAGCGCAGCATACAAATCATAAATGAATGAATTTAAATTGTTGTTTTATTGGCTACAAGTACAACTGTAATTATGATAATTCTTAAAACGCTGCAAGATATTCTGGGAAAGAAAAATATGTTAGATAGAAACAGCAGTGTTGCATTAGATTTAAGAAATAGCAAAAGATTAAATGAAACTGTCTTTATCTACTATACACACACACACACACAGAAGAAATTCCAATGTTAAATCAACTTTGAATTATTTTAGTATCAAATTCACGTTGTTTCAACTTGAAATAACTTTAATTCAACATGATCTTTAGTATTATTTCAGTATCAACTTCAATGCGATTTTAGTGTGCTGGAAGTTTAGAACAACATGAAATATAGTTATTTCAAAAGGAAACATATTCTTTGAAGGTTATTGTAAAATCATGTTGAATTAACATGAAACACCTATGAAGAAAAATCACTACCGAAAAATCTTAAATGAATCTTGTTTTCGATGATTTGCATATGAAATTTTTCTGTGTGCATGAACTGCGAAGATATAAGAAATAGTTTCATATATTTTATTTGCTAAAGTGGCGACTTTTTAATAGTCAGCGACATAATCCTTCAACCAGGCCTGGAAAATCTCGCGACGACTTTGGAGCCAAGTCTCCATAAGTATTGAACGTTACCCATGGTTCTTAAATTAATTGAAACTATTTGTGCATAATTAAGAATTTGTCCTTAAAACTCATTTAATATATATTGTATGTTTGGAAATTCACACAAAAATGTATTGAACGTTACTTTGAAAAAATGTTTAAAAATTATTTTTTTTTCTTAAGCGACTAATTTAGAATTTCATAGAAAAGTTCACTATATTCGTCCAATCAATGCAGCTTGGATGCTTTAATCGATTTAAAATTTCAGCTGCACTCATTTTTGGATGTCTGTTCTTTTGAAATGTTGAAAAGAAAAATCTTTTTATAGTGTGTGTTTGGAAATTCATACAAAAATGTATTGAACGTTACTTTGAAAAAATTTTTAAAAATTATTTGGCTTCCAGCTTCTAAGAAATTTGAAAAACTCGATGGGTGTTTTTGGTTTCTTAAGCGACTAATTTAGAATTTCGTAGAAAAACTCACTATATTCGTCCAATCAATGCAGCTTGAATGCTTTAATCGACTTAAAATTTCAACTGCACTCATTTTTGAAGTCTGTTCTTTTGAAATATTGAAAGAAAAATTTTGGTTTGTGAATCGAAATTGATTATTAGACTAAGGTTCGTAGCGTTATACTCAGAAGGAATTGGGCATGATTAATATTCCAAGGAACAAGGGAAAAACTAACATCAACTTAATTTTTCAACGTACACAGCAGAACAGAGTAGCGCCACTTTCAGAAGCCGCTACACTTCCATCGTCAGTGCTCACGTTCTATTTTTATGTCAAAATTTAGCTATCTTTCATCCTCATTTGAAAGTCTCGACTTTGATTTTCTTTCACGGCTACATGAATTTAGATAACTTAAAAAGTTCTTTGCATATTATGAAAGATTTTGTTTAGAGCCATAAAATATTTTCTTTAAAAATTTGGCTATGCTATTATCGGAGATATTTACGAAACTAGGAAAAAAGTCACGGCCAAAAACTAAAATTTAATAATTCAAAGTTAAATATCTCTGAAAATAAAAGAACTATCTTAATGAAAGAAAGTGTGTTTTCTTTGTCTCTTAATAAGCTTTCCAACAAGTTTAAATTCATTAAAATCGAATAATATTTGCAAAAGCTATGAGGCCAACAAAATGTATTATGCCCAAGATAGTCAACTTTGACACCGAAATTTCAACAGTGCAGTCTAATGGTGTTTTCTTTTCTACACAAAAAAAAATTCACCTTGTCAAAAGGTGCATTTATAAAATGTCTTACCGACCCTGCAATAAAGCCATTTGTTTTTTGACGAGAACAAAATGAAAAAGTGGATCACCTCGTTTATCAATTCGTGTGTATGTTCTTTTTTTTTACTTTTTTCGTGTTTGTACACGCATAACTCTGTCATTTGTGAACCGACTTTAAAAATTATTTTTTTGTTGGAAAGGGTTTGCCTGCAGTTTGGTTCCATACTTTTTTTTAAATCGGAGGGGGGAAATTTGCTACCCCCATGCATAACTCTTTCATTTGTGAACCGATTTTCAAAATTCTTGTTTTATTTGAAAGCGTTTGACAAAAATTGGTCCCAAAATGTTTTGTCGAAAATCGGAGGGGGAAATTCGCTAACCCCCCCCCCCCCAATTGCAAAATTCTGTCATTTGTGAACTGATTTCCAAAATTCTCGTTTTGTTTGAAAGGGTTTGACAAAAATTGGTCCCAAAATTTTTTTGTCGAAAATCGGAGGGGGAAATTTGCTCCCCCTCCCCCCAATCCATAACTCTGTCATTTGTGAACCGATTTTCAAAATTCTTTTGTGTTTGAAAGGGTTTGCTAGCAGTTTCGCCCATGAATTTTTTTCGAAAATGGGAACGGAAAATTTGCTACAACTCCGACCACCCCAAATCCATAACTATGTCATTCGTGAACCGATTTTCAAAATCCTCGTTTTGTTTGGAAGGGTTTGAAAAAAATTGGTCCCAACATTTTTTGTCGAAAATCGGAGGGGGAAGTTCGCTCCTCCCATGCATAACTCTGTCATTTGTGAACCGATTTTCAAAATTTTTGATTTGTTTGAGAGGGTTTGACAGAAATTGGTCCCAAAATTTTTTGTCGAAAATCGGAGGAGGAAATTTTCCCCCCCAATCCATAACTCTCTTATTTGTGAACCGATTTTCAAAATTCTTTTTTGTTGGAAAGGGTTTGCTAGCAGTTTGGTACAATAATTCTTTTGGAAAATGGGAAGGAAAAAATGCCTGTTGTTTTGTTGTTGTAGATGTGAACGTACTTGTATTAATATACTTTGAGTGTATCGTTCAATGGTTGCAATTTCCCAATTATTCTCTAAATAAATGCCAAAGGATGACAGCTCAATTCTTGACATTTCATCATTTGTTCGTTTCATTTCAAATTTCGTGAGGAAACTTGATTTAAAAAATATTTATTTAAAACAGTTTTTCTTTTCAATTTTCTATATTCTTTTTATTGAAATGCACTTTTTAAATTATTTTACAATATTTTTCTTTTTTTAATTCTTAAATGTTAATTTTCTAAGAATTTTTGGCCTTTATTAAACCAACAACGATCAGTAAGTTTTTTTAATATAAAATTTGTTTGCCTTAAAGTTTCTAAAATGGTTTTATTTGAATGTTTAAAATTTTAATTAACAAAATTCAGTTTTTTTACAATGAAAATAGAACAAATATGTAAAAGGAAATAAAACTAAAAATTAAAGAAAAGATGGAAGATGCTAAACATGGAACCACAGCACACAGTTGAGTTGAGATGTGAGGAGGAGGGAGAGAGAGTGATAGAGAAAGGGAGAGTGAGAATGGGTGGAGAAGCGATAGTTGTAGAAAACAGGAAGACAGTTGACAGTTGGCAGTTGTGTACAAAAATCATTATTAATAATCTCTCTTAATTGCAATAGGGGAAGTTGGGACAGGTATGAGGACTAACACCGGCAGGATATTGACGTTCAGTCCAGCCGGGTAGAGGAGGAGCAGGAGCACCAGCACTACCTCCATTAACATCGCAGAAGGGATAGTTGGGGCAGGAGTGGGGATTTACACCAGCTGGAAATTTGTCACCGCCTGCAGCAGCAGGGGCAGGAGCTCCCCATTGTGGTTGTGGTTGCTGCCAAGATGGTTGTGGTGCATTCCATTGAGGTTGAGGAGCACCCCATTGGGGTTGTGGTTGCCAAGGAGCAGGTTGTTGCCATTTATTGGGATTGTGCAAGCGTGCATTATCACAGATAGGAAAACCGGGACAGTCCTGAGGATTTACACCAGCTGGATATTGAGCTGCTGGATGTTGAGGCTTAGCCCAAGCCAAAGCCACTAATGATAATAAGGCCTTTAAATAGAAAACAACGAAACAAAAATATCCTTTAAATGGTTAAATCCTTGGCCAGTGAGCTGGTGGTTGCTGTTGATTGCAAACCCAATACTTACCAACTTTGTAAACATTATGCTGTTGTTTTGATTTTAATTAAAAAGCGCTTTAAATTAAAAGAATAATAAAATTCTACCAATTGAACTATATTTTAAATAGTTTTATGCAAAATAAACTTCCAATTGGTGTAAGTATTGTAAGTTGACTGTGGTTAATTCTTAAATGTTCCAGCATATTTATATACCCAAAATGCAGAGCAAAAATAAAATTGAAAGCGAAATTGTTTAAAATGTAGATTTTTCTAACAATATGTTGTATAAAACGAAGTTTGTTTTTTGTAAATTTTTTTCTAGAGCAAAAATAAGATTAGAACAAACACTTCTTATTGCCACCACCAGGCACCCTAAGTTGAAGTTGTTGCGCTCTCTCTCTCTCCTGATTATTGAAATTACTCGGTATTGCAGTGTTAAAACCACAAGTTTTATTATTGCAATATTTTTAAACAATATATTTTATTGTAATTCCAGCCAGCCATTCAGTTTATTGTTGTAAGAGTAGTACTCAATTATATTACATATTTTACTTGTTTTTCTTTTCTAAAACATTTTGATGAAGAAAAAAACTGATCGCATTTTTCTGTTGATCTAATAACATGATATGAAGTAGATTTTTTTTCATTGGCTAAGTTTCTTGCAGTACTAAGAGAAATATGTTTAAAAGACTTGAAAGAGTAAAGACCCCCACCTTTCAACCTACATGAAATTTGTTGCTATTTAATACATTCAATTTTAAGTTATTTGTATAATTTGAGTGCTAAATGTATGATGTATGAAACAAGCAAGAACTATTTTAAGTACTTACAATAGCAGCAGGCAGCAGTAGCTATTGATAGCCGCAACAACAACAACAAAGATATATGTGAAAAAAAACTTGCATTGGCAATGGACTCTTAACGTCAATGTTTTCAACGGCAACTTTCATTGATTTGTTTTTAAATAGAATTTTCTTGTTATTAATTTATTTGTATCAATTTAATTCTTGTAAAAATCAACAGATATAATTATTTTATATCGTTGTAAGAAATGCGAGTATGTTTTCTAAGTCTTTTGTTTCTGGTCATGTTGAAGCAAAAACAAGTTTGTCTCATACTTACAAGCTCGATGGAATTAAAAGTGACGTCAGAGTTATGAAATCTAAAAGAAGAATAACTTGTTTTTATGTAATACAAGTATATGCGCTAAAATTATTATTTTTTACTTTCTAACCCATTATATTTATTTGAACGACTCACAGGATGAATATTTTTTGTTATTCCTTAAATTACAACACAAAAAAATTAACAAGCTTTTAACGAGGGAATCTGGTAGAAAGATCAAAAAATAAATAAATTTAAAAAATCAAAAAACCCGATTGCGTAAAAAAACTAAATGAAAAAAAACAAGTCCAGTGTGCGGAACATAGTGTCTTTTACATAGGGATGTGACCTCGAGTCGGAAAAATCGATTACTCAATAATCGATTTTTTTGTGTAGAGATAAATCGATTTGTGAAAAATCGATTTTAAAAAAATAATAGATTTTTTTTTAAATCGATTTTTTGATAGTAGATTTTTCAGTTTACTCAGTAATTACTAATTTTCTGCATTTTACTGTTAAAGTAAACTAACGGACCTATTGTAGAGACGTTTTGCGAGCTAGCCTTATTTGAACACTTTTAAAGGCTCCATTACTCATACGTAACGTTGATGTAGTTGCATGTTGCTGATCGTTTCTGTCTCAAAGCTTTTCAATGTGACAGAAACGATCAGCAACATGCAACTACATCAACGGTACGTATGAGTAATGGAGCCTTAAGCCGAACTTTGTTTTCAATACTTCGCAAAATTTAAATTTAGTTCAGATAAAAGTGGCATATGTACGAGCGGACGAAAAAGATAAAATATTTTATCACAATAAAAGAGCTGCAATAATGATGTTTTCTAAAAAAAATTTATATATTATTAATTGTACTAAATAGCCATTGGTGTACCATTGCACTTTTAAAATCCGAAGTGTACTAAAAATGGTCAATTGCACCAACTTTTCCATCCCTGTTTTGGTCAGCTGTTTTTGACAGATGAGGTTTGTTCAAAATGGCCGAACTGCATATTGTTTTTGTATTGTTGTAATTGTTTTAATGACGAGTTTACCTGGTACTGAATTCGCCTTGGCAACTAATTATATATTAGTCCGTACAGATGGCGTTGATTTTTTTTATCGACTTGTACAGTAAACTTACCCTTTTTTATCCACCGCACAGATGGCACTATTTACAAAATTCGATTAAAAATTTGTAATTCTTATAATCGATTTATTAAAAATCGATGTTTACCTTTAACAAAATCAATTACAAAATCAATTACAAAAAATCGACAATGAAAAAAAAAATAATCGATTAAAATAAACATCGATTATTTATTCACTTCCCTACTTTTACATCCGCCGACAATTATTGCGAAAATTTGAAGATTCGATTTTCAATGCTTCCCGACTGTAAAAGTCGCTATGTTCCGCCCACTGCACTTGTTTTCTTTTCAATTTTTTACGCAGTCGGGTTTTTTGATATATCAAATTAATATTTTTGTAATTGAGTTATGATTTCTTATTCGAACTGTATGGTTTTTATCCAAAATTATTTACCTTAATTAGTTTGGCTTAAGCTCATTTTTAATTTAATCTTTCGAACAAATTATTTTTTATTTAAGAAAGAATTCTAAAGCATGTAAATATTGAACATTCAAAGAAAATTTTGGATGTACGGAAGGTTGAACTGACAGCTGTTTCGAGACCACCAAGTCTACTCATCAGAGCCATTTACCTACACTACCAGTGACAGTAGCAAGAACACGGTAGTGAAAGTCCTAATTACTAATTTTAGTAAGCTCAATTGACAGACTGTCGCCATCTCGCGGCGAGTCGAACCTATTAATGAACTTTTTTCTAAATGTTCGGAACCTCACTAGCTGTCTTTTCTTAGCATGTTCAACTATTTGAAGCTTTTTTTCATTTCGGTCTTACCAGCGTGGAATATCATTGATATTCTCAATGCTGGGATTTTTTTTAATGTTTATTTTGCCCAAGTTTTTTTGGAACAGTACACATTCATGTTTTAGCTAAGTGCCTTTAGGGCCATTATTACAACTTGACAATAGCTAAAAGCAGACTTTTGTCGGACGGATAAAAAGCTTATCATTATTACAAATTTACTTTAACCTACCAGATAAGATGCAGCTGAGTTTAACTTATCGCTCACTTTCATTTAAAGTGGAGTTTTAATAAAGGTAAACCTTTAATCCGTCCGACAAAATCCTGCCTTTAACTATTGCCTAGTTGTAATAATGGCCCTAAGAGTTGTAATAATTGAGTTATGTATTTTTAGTCGAACTGTATGGGTCTTATCCAAAGTTATTTAGTTAGCTTGTCTTAGGTTCATTTTTAATTTAATCTTTCGGTCAAGTTTTTTTTATGTTTTTATTCTTTTTTAGCTTGGTTTGGTTTTAGAATTGTTTGTTAAAAGTTCACTTTTTACGCAATTGAGTTTTTTGGCTGTTAACCAACTTTAATCCGTTACAGATCATAAATGGTCATTCGAAATGAAAAACGATAAGGGAAACCCTAAAGATTATTTTAATTTTAATATAGTTCGCCGACTTTTTATTTTTTTCGTATTTACAAAATGGTGTCTGTTGGCCACCATATTGAATTTTGACTACTGTCATATCTTTACTGACACACGCAGGATTAAGAAAAATCGATTGACGTAAAAATCATCAAAATCGGCGCACACGTTCCGTTTATATACATACACAGAAAAAAATATCATCGAACTGCAACTAACAATTTCAATTGTTAATATGTAATTTAAATTCAAACATATATTTTGCTAATATAACAAATTGAGTTGTTGATACGACAAACACAGAAATTTTTTCAACAAACTGAACTAACCACATTTTTTGTTATGTATTGTGAAAAAATGAACAATCATCATTATTGATATAACAAACTGAACTAACCAAATTTTTTGCTATGTATTGTGAAAAAAATTAACAATCATTATTGTTGACACAACAAATGAATGCACACACGTAGATGAAACAAAGCGAATAACGTTTTCTTTCATTATTTGCGTATTCAATAACGAATTGATCTGTAGCTGAGAGGTAAGAACGTTAGTCTATTAGTCCAGAGGTCACCGGTTCGATTCCGCCCAAATTCATTTAGTGTTTTTCGCAGACAAGCAAAAAGTCGCTTCGAGGATTGTGTTTCGGAAAATCAACAATTCACATTGTTGATATAACAATAATCTTAATTGAAATAAATTTGAAAATTTTGAAGCAATTTTTTCTGATTTTCCTTTAACTTACAAAATCGTAATTGTATTTGAAAAATCGTTATAGGTTCAAAATCAATTAATTATTTAATTGATATAACAAAAAAATTAATTGTATTTACAAATTTTTTTTCTGTGTACATACACATATAAACACAATACCCTTCTTTGCGTCACGCAGTCGGGTAAAAAGTAAATTATTCATTTAATCGGGTTTCTGCTTTAATCGGTTAATCTCTCGATTAATTAATCGGTTAATAATCGGTTAATTTCTCTATTAATCGGTTAACCGAGTAATAAGTAAAAAGTTGGGTACCGCCGTAGTTAACCGGTTAACCGATTAACGGTTAACCGAATGAATACCCTAGTAAAAAGATACACGTGCATCATCTTTTTTAAAGTTTACATCTTTTGCACATTGTTCTAGTGAATCAGCATAGGAAATCTTGTAATTCTTACGAGAAATATTTTTGTGAAACATTTTAGCCCCCTAACTCTTCATTGTACGGCTCTTTTTGTCCTTTTCTTAAAAAACGGGCAAAAACTTCCTTTCGGCGGTGATATAGCGGGCTGAAATGTGCTATTAGCCATAAAATTATTTTATTAGTCTCTAAAGACACCCAAGCTGCAGACTCAACTCGGACTCCTTCAATTTCAGTCAAAGCTTAAAATATGTTTGAGGTTTAATTTCGTACTTAATCACAATTAGTACTCGGCAGAGGCTATCTTGAAAGACTTACACGTTTATTAAACTTTTTCAATATGAAGGTTTTGCAGAATGCAACTTTTTCAGAATGCCTGTTATAAAAAGTACCTTTTATAAAGAGTACCTTTTTTAAAAAAAATGAGCTGGAGCTCCCGAAACATGTCAGTTCAACCCTCCGCGCAGTCAAAAATTTTTCTTTATCTACATACTTCACATATATCTCTAAACAAAAATTTTAAACTAAAGCCAAACTCAAGCCAAAATAATCAAATTTCTTTGGATATAAATCCATACAGTATGACTAAAAATTCATAAATTAATTAATTCATATTAGTTAATTCATAAATTAATTAAAATTAAACTCTAAAGTCACCTAGCAAAAGGATGTATGTACATGTTCAAACAAACTGAACAAACAAACATTCACGCAGTAGTAATTGTAATTATCGATAATAATTTATACTAGAATATAGAAATAACAAGAAGCTTAACACAAGGCATAAAGAAAAAAAGTGAATATCAGTAACTATCAAATTAAATACAGCTCTAAGAGTGACAGTATGCCTTGATTAAATGTAAATGACATTCTACTCTTGACTGCAAACCACCGCCTTTGGTCGAGAGGTCTACGCAGTCCAGAACTCTGACGAGAAGAGCGGAAGCTCTCGAAACATGTCAGTTCAACCCTCCGCGAAGTCAAAGTTTTCTTTTTCTACATGCTTCACATTTACCTCTAAATAAAAATATGATTTAATTGAAAAATTAAATTGAAAACGAACTCAAGCCAAAGTAATTCAATTACTTTGGATATAAAAAATTACTTTTAGCATTTCAACCATTTTTTTATTATATGTTTCTTTTAATCTGAACCAATTATATAAAAACCTTTTATAGAACTACAATTTCTTTATTTATTGATCCGCAAATAATTACTTTCAATCCAAATGTTAATAAATTTAATGTTTTAATAATTCCAATGACTTTTTGTCATTAATTTTTTTCTGTTATTTTTTGCATAAATTCCAAAATCAATTGTTTTTCCATTCAGTTTTTTTTTTGCAAGATTTTTTTTCTCATAGTTTTTGTAATAGTTGGCGTTAGTTGTAGAGTTGTTACTTGTTCTTGTTGTCATTAACTTGGTCTTGAATGCATATTCATGTGTGTGATTAACTTGTGTATGAGAAAGAAACGTGTGTTTAACCGGAAGGCTTATAAGGTGTGTTGTGTTGTGTCGTAAAATTAAAACGACTCCAGCGAGTAAATTTATTTTAATTTTGAATGTAATTTTTTACTGCACTAGAGGAGTTCGTATTTGATGTGTTAATGAAATTTAAAAAGGAAAATCAAGCCACCCGTAAATAATAATACAATAAAATATAACAAAAATATGTTCTTTAGTACGATTGAAAGCAGATACGCAAAGATCTCCGTCTGCCACATTTTGTGCAAATAGAATATATCTGGCAAAAAGTAAGAGCCGTTGATTTTATTCCTAAAGTTATATGGTCTTTACCATTTTCAATACAATGAGTTTTAACTGGTACTCCACCAGGGTTATATATTTCAAATAAGATCCAAAGATATCTAATTATTTTTGGCTTGAGTTCGGTTTTAATTTAATTTTTCAATTAAACAATATTTTTATTTAGAGATAAATGTGAAGCATGTACACAAAGAAAATTTTTGACTGTGCGGAGATTTTGAACTGACGTTTCGATAGCTCCCGCTAATCTCATCAGAGTTCTTTACCGCTTAGACCACTCGACCAAAGTCGGTGGTTTGCAGTTGAGAGTTGAATATCATCTACTTTTAATCAAATCATACTGTCAGTCTTAGAGCTGTATTTCATTTAGTAGTTATTGATATTCACTTTTTTTCTTTTGCCTTGTATTAAGCTTCTTTTTATTATTTCTATATTCTAGTATGAATTATCGTTGATAATTACAAGTACTAGTGTGTGCGAATACTTTGTGTTCGAGTAAAAGTTTTACTGTGAAACTTATTCGATTTTAAATTGTTCGATATAAAACTTTTCAAGCAATTCTACTACAAACAAAATAAGAAACAAAAATTATTCAACTAAAAATCATTTGACTAAAAATTTTCAATTAGAAATGAGTAATCAAACCAAAAAAGTTTGTCTTGAGTAGAACAAAAATCAGAAAAATGGGAATGAAGAAAAATAAACCGATGGCAACGCTGGGAAAGAGCACTTTAATATCAGCTTGAGAGTGATTTAATTCTCGTATTCAATTTTCACGAAAAAGTTGTTTATATAAGAATTAAAATCACATTCAACAGAGCCACCTAACAAGTGGTGATAGCAAATACACGTGAGCACTGACGACGGAAGTGTAGCGGCTTCCGAAAGTGGCGCTACTCTGTTCTGCTGTGTACGTTGAAAAATTAAGTTGATGTTAATTTTTCCCTTGTTCCTTGGAATATTAATCAAGCCCAATTCTTTCTGAATATATAACGTTACGAACTTCAGCCTAATAATCAATTTAGATTCACAAGCAAATACGTTCGAAATAATCATATTAATAGAAATGAGTAACGATTGGACGAATAAGTTTTTTTAGTATACAAAGAACGAAGTAAGCAATTAAAAAAATACATAATAGTTTTTGTCCGAATAAAAACTATTCGATTCAATCATCTTCGATTAAAAATTGTTCAATACGAAACTATTCAGATAAAGGTATTACTACATACTACTTACATTATTTGAATAAAATTATGTATTAGATTACAAATTATTCGACTAAAAATTATTCGAATAGAACTGTTCAAATTAAAATTCAAAAATAAAAATTTTAATGGAGCATATATTAATCGAACAAAATTATACGATTAAAAATTATTCGACTAACAATTATTCGAAAAAATATTTGATAAAAATGTTCAGATAAAAATTTTACTGAAACCAAAATTATTCGATTAGAAATACATAGTTTGATAAAAAATTAATCGATTAAAAATAGTTTGCTAAAAAATTATTTGATTAAAAATTAAACGAATAAAATTTCGTTGCAAAACTTCATAAAGTTTATCCATTAGATATGAGTTACGATTGGATGGATCATTTGTTTAGTATACAGCGAACGAAGTCCATAATTAAAAAAAAACTCATAATTTGTGTTCGAATAAAACTTATTCGATTTAAAATTGTTCAATATAAACTGTTGAAACAATTCTACTACAAACAAAACAACAAAAAAAAATTATTCAACTAAAACTATTAGATTAAAAACTTTTTTATTAAAAATTATTCGACTAAAAATTATTCGAATAAAATTTAGCTGCAAAATTTTAGATTTTATTAATTACATTGGACGAATAAGTTTCTTTTAGTATTCAAAGAACGAAGTACACAATTAAAATAAATAGCTAATAATTTTTGTTCGAATAAAAACTATCCGATTAATATTTCTTCGATTAAAAACTGTTCAATATAAAACTATTCACATAAAAAATCTACTACATACATACATATTTAATTTTATTGGAACAAAAATTATTTGAAATGTATTCGATTAAAAATAATTTGAATAAAAATTATTCCAACAGAACTGTTGAAATGAAAATTCTACCACATATATAAGTTTAGTATAACAAATATTAATCGACTAAAATTATTCGACTAAAAATTATTCGAAAAAAATATTTGATGAAAACTGCTTAAATTAAAATTATACTACATAATTTTACTGAAACCAAAATTATTGGAATCAAATATAACCGAATAATCAAGAATAAAATAACACGCATTTGCTTTACCAAAGCAACAACTAAATCATCAATAAAAATAGTATAAGTCTTGCTTGAAGCTGACAGCTCGCTAAGCAGCTTTTTTTTATCAGTTATGACTTAGATTGCACTATGTCCACTTTCATATACATAAATACATCAGGGAGCTTTCCGCCTTCAGCAGCATCATCTCAACATCATTGTTTGCAACCTAACAATCAATTACACTATGCAACAAAATTAAACTATTGATGTCCACTATATATAGTACAAAACCAGTCGAAATTTAATTCTATGGATAAGTTGTTTTTTTATTTATTTCTAAAATGAGGGATTTTTCAAGAGGTTTCTCCTTCGCTTTCATCATAGCTTGGTACCCCTTCCCAATTTTATAACAAAAACACTAACGGCCAATTTCACAATGCACGATTAAAAGTTAACGTGGACTTCAACAGCAAGTTTTGTATGCCGAACTTGCCGTTAAAGTCCACCTTAATTCTTAATCGTACATGGGCCGTAAAAACTTAAAACAAAATTACCATGACACGTCAAAAAATATTGTTGTACACTAAAAGAAATTTTCTTCATAA
The DNA here is from genome assembly GCA_956483635.1 of Panzeria rudis. Taxonomy (NCBI): domain Eukaryota; kingdom Metazoa; phylum Arthropoda; class Insecta; order Diptera; family Tachinidae; genus Panzeria; species Panzeria rudis. The sequence continues at coordinate 136,412,143 of OY101450.1, read as the reverse complement.
GACCAATGAAACAATTGCATTAGATGTTTTTCATTAATCCAATGACAATTTCACAAATCCAATGAAAATTTCATTAATATTGGGAAAGAGTTTCGTTAGTTGAATTTTAATCTAACTTTTTATAAAAATTCAACCAACGAAATTCTTTCACAATGTTAACGGAATTTTAATTGTATTTGTGAAATTTTCGGATTAATGAAAAAATTTTATAAAATTGGTTAAAAAATTGTTATTGGATTTTTTTCATTAATCCAATAACAATTTCTCAAATCCAATGAAAGTTTCATTAATATTGGGAAAGAATTTAGTTGGTTGAATTTTTATGAAAAGTTACATTGAAATTCAACCAACGAAATTCTTTCGCAATATTAATGAAATTTTCATTGTATTTGTGAAAAAATCTAATAAAATTTTTTCATTGATTTTATCAAGCAAAATTCTTTAAGTGTACTCCTTGGCATATTTCTTAAATATCCTCTCATTTTCTTTAAACAAAGTCAACAAAGTTTGTTGGTCTATTTTATAAGTATTTAAATGATTAATTACCGACTGTCACCGATTAATTTATGCAGCATTTTTACTGTTATTTCATATTGAAAGCCACATTTCTATGTAAATATTTAAATGGCTTAAATCAAAATAATTTAATACAAAAGTATTTTACTTAATCAATAAATAAACGTATTAGCAATTAATATTATTTGTTGTTTAATAGAAAACTCTATTGCTTGTTAATGTTTTTGTTGGCACAATATAATGGCAATACAATGATTTGTTAGCCACTAAAATGAGACAACTTATAAGAGTGAGACTGACTGAACAAAAATGCACAGAACATTTATAAATACTCGTGTAAAATTGCTCTAACTTCTATATTAATGAAAAAATACTCATTCTTTCATACACAGATACGAGTAAAGCTTTTAATTTGTTACTTTAGCTCTCAGACGTTAATTATGGATCAATAAAAGTGCAACTAATTGCTTTAACAGTTTATTATAATTGTCAGCTTAACGACAGTCGAAATACCTATAAAAAAAATTAAATTTCAAAAATAAAGCCTGAAATTTAATATTCTAAAAATTAAGCAACTTTCTTTATTAGGCCATTATTTAGAAATGTTTATGAACTATTATTTTTTATAAACATTTTAAGCTATTTGTTTTGCTACATAAGTCCATACGCTGCATGAGTCATTTTTATGTTATTCTCAACACTTTTGTCTGTTATATGACAATTAATTGTCGTATATAATTTGCTCTATAGCGCCCTCCTGCCATACTCGATTAACGTCTGCCGGCATGTCTTACTGCAGGTAATTTGCATAAATCTTCCTATTTAAACCTGCCACAATCATAAATTCTTTACTTTATTTTCGTAGTCTACTTCAAGCATGTTGCTGTATATAATCTTATGTGTCTTTCTTAACAGATTTTTTTTTTACATTTGATTATTAAGATTTTTTTCTTTGTTACATCAGGAGTGTGGCAGCCCACCCACACCCAACATACGTTGCATTCGTAATTAACGTAAAATTTTGTGTATCAATAAATAAGCCGTTAAAAAATGTCAATACATTGCAAAGAAAAAATATGAAAATAACAGAAGTGTTATGACGTCTCAATAGAGCCCTATACCGGGGCAATAAGTATGAATCTAACTTCTAAGCTTTTTACATCAATAACAGACCAAAATCAATCAAAACTCTCGTGTGCACACGGAAAAAACTAAATTTCATTTTCAGTAAAGAAATCCAATGTATTAGTAAAGATTTTGTCTAGAAACGGACCTACAAACAAATTTGTAAATACAGACAAAAATGTTTCAACAATTTCATTGGAAAAGCCCCGGGTTTTTTCAATAAGCAAATTTTCCAAATATATAAAACAATTTGTTTAAAAATATTTACAAATTCTAAGCAAAACAGCTTACTGAATCAAACAAAAAAAATATTTACTGAATTTTTTTGCAATATATCAAACAATATCATTGTCTGAATTTATAAAACAATTTGTCTAGAAATTCTACACAAAATGGTTTACTGATTCAAACAAAAATATTTACTGGATTTTTTTGTAATACATCAAACAAGCTTTTTGTCTGAGTCAGTAAAAGATTTTTTTTTTATTAATATGATTATTTCGAACGTATTTGCTTTGTGAATCTAAATTGATTATTAGGCTAAGGTTCGTAACGTTATATTCAGAAAGAATTGGGTATGATTAATATTCCAAGGAACAATGGAAAAATTAACATCAACTTAATTTTTCAACGTACACAGCAGAACAGAGTAGCGCCACTTTCGGAAGCCGCTACACTTCCATCGTCAGTGCTCACGTGTATTTGCTATCACCACTTGTCAGGTGGCTCTGTTGAATGTGATTTTAATTCTTATATATACAACTTTTCCGCGAAAATTGAATACGAGAATCAAATCACTCTCAAGCTGATATTAAAGTGCACTTTCCCAGCGTTGCCATCGGTTTATTTTTCTTCATTCCCATTTTTCTGATTTTTGTTCTACTCAAGACAAACTTTTTTGGTTTGATTTTTATACTTAAGTATATATGAACATGTAAACATGTGAAAAGCTCAAGCCAGTAGCTAATTGTTTTATTAATATGATTATTTCGAACGTATTTGCTTTGTGAATCTAAATTGATTATTAGGCTAAGGTTCGTAACGTTATATTCAGAAAGAATTGGGTATGATTAATATTCCAAGGAACAATGGAAAAATTAACATCAACTTAATTTTTCAACGTACACAGCAGAACAGAGTAGCGCCACTTTCGGAAGCCGCTACACTTCCATCGTCAGTGCTCACGTGTATTTGCTATCACCACTTGTCAGGTGGCTCTGTTGAATGTGATTTTAATTCTTATATATACAACTTTTTCGCGAAAATTGAATACGAGAATCAAATCACTCTCAAGCTGATATTAAAGTGCACTTTCCCAGCGTTGCCATCGGTTTATTGAAAAATTAAGTTGATGTTAATTAAGTTGATGTTAATTTTTCCATTGTTCCTTGGAATATTAATCATACCCAATTCTTTCTGAATATAACGTTACGAACCTTAGCCTAATAATCAATTTAGATTCACAAAGCAAATACGTTCGAAATAATCATATTAATAAAACAATTAGCTACTGGCTTGAGCTTTTCACATGTTTACATGTTCATATATACTTAAGTATAAAAATCAAACCAAAAAAGTTTGTCTTGAGTAGAACAAAAATCAGAAAAATGGGAATGAAGAAAAATAAACCGATGGCAACGCTGGGAAAGTGCACTTTAATATCAGCTTGAGAGTGATTTGATTCTCGTATTCAATTTTCGCGAAAAAGTTGTATATATAAGAATTAAAATCACATTCAACAGAGCCACCTGACAAGTGGTGATAGCAAATACACGTGAGCACTGACGATGGAAGTGTAGCGGCTTCCGAAAGTGGCGCTACTCTGTTCTGCTGTGTACGTTGAAAAATTAAGTTGATGTTAATTTTTCCATTGTTCCTTGGAATATTAATCATACCCAATTCTTTCTGAATATAACGTTACGAACCTTAGCCTAATAATCAATTTAGATTCACAAAGCAAATACGTTCGAAATAATCATATTAATAAAACAATTAGCTACTGGCTTGAGCTTTTCACATGTTTACATGTTCATATATACTTAAGTATAAAAATCAAACCAAAAAAGTTTGTCTTGAGTAGAACAAAAATCAGAAAAATGGGAATGAAGAAAAATAAACCGATGGCAACGCTGGGAAAGTGCACTTTAATATCAGCTTGAGAGTGATTTGATTCTCGTATTCAATTTTCGCGAAAAAGTTGTATATATAAGAATTAAAATCACATTCAACAGAGCCACCTGACAAGTGGTGATAGCAAATACACGTGAACACTGACGATGGAAGTGTAGCGGCTTCCGAAAGTGGCGCTACTCTGTTCTGCTGTGTACGTTGAAAAATTAAGTTGATGTTAATTTTTCCATTGTTCCTTGGAATATTAATCATACCCAATTCTTTCTGAATATAACGTTACGAACCTTAGCCTAATAATCAATTTAGATTTTTTTTTTAATTTTTCAGTTTTAAATCTTCATCATCCATTAAGCATTTATGAAATTAAATATTGTTAAATGTGTTCAACTCTGTATATTTATCTAAGGACTCTAAAAAAAGGAATGAGTTTTAACGCAACAGCATTAGCAAATTGATTCACCCAAAAACTTCAGTAAACAAACTTGTTAGAATCGCATTCCTTTTACTACCGTTGTTGTTGTTGTTATTTATGTGTATGTCGTTATCGAAGTTGTTTTTTACTACACGGAGGACTGGGTTTTATTCTAGTTATTTTTTTGGTGTGTGCATCCCAAATAAAAGTCAAACAAAAAATTTACTAATTCAGTAAACAATATTTACTGAAAACTAAATCTTATTTTAGGCAAACTTTTGTTTGAAAATTTTTTGGTGATAACTTTTTCTGAGCATGCCAAAGCGTACTCGCGAGCCAAATGATCAAGTTCGTGCATGATCGTGAGTAAAACGCAGCTCTTAAAAAACTAGCAGCTCCATTTCTCTTAGACGAATGTGATCCTTCATTGAAAATATTTTTTTCAAGTAGGCTATCCAAAGCACGTTAAAAATGATACCTTATATGTCTATTCTTGCAAATCAATTTCTTTGGCACATAATTCGTTTTTCTTTTTTTATTTATTCTCTTCATGCATTTAAATTTGCTACAACAATAAAAAAAGTATTATTTTTGACATTAAGCCCCAGCATCAGCCAAGTACCACTACAACTACCAATGAATTCGTGTTGTTTTATTTTTCATAGTCATGAAATAGACCTGGTGCTAGAGTCGTGGTCATGTCGCTGCAGTCTGTATTGTGTACTTGCAAAAATTATGGTCAGGTTTTAAAAGTGTGCGATAAGACTATTTTGAATGGCAGCAGCGTGCATGCAAAGCAAAATCACAGATAGCAAAAAAAAATTTACAAGGTTGTAAAGACTAGATCTGTTAAAGGACACCAAAAATATTGAAAATATACTTGTATCGGCGTTTTGAAATTTTATATCTGGGACTCATTTTAAGGGAGTTATAGCTCCCTCCTCTTGCACATTGTTACAGTGAATCGTGTGGGTTACAGTGTGGGTCGTTTTGTTCCTTTCTTAAAAAAGGGCAGAAAACTACCTTTTTATAAAATAACAATTTCATTTCCCCTTCAAAAAAACTCTTAAATGCGATCCACCTCTGTTTAAAGCACAAGTTCTATTGAGTTATCAGTTTTGTCCACAAGCTACCAAACCAAACCAACCAACGAACCAACATTGTGTGTCTCTTATTGCTGATGAAATGAGGTGGTGGTGTTTTTTCCATATTTTTTTAATTTCGTGGCAAGTTGCAAAAAAATAATTTGGTAGAATAAAAAAAATAAATAACTAGAAAAACACCACAAAACTTTATTTTTTGTAAATCAAGCATGAAAATGCATATAAATCTTAAATGCATGAACATCCATTAGTTAAACGCCGTCATGTTCATCTTAGCTAGCGACTAACAAATCTAAACCATGGAATATGGCAGAACTTAAAAGAATTGCTTTGTCGAAGAATAAATGAGGAAAGAAGAATAACGAAGTACCTAATCGTGTTTGAACTGATCATAAATAAATAAATCAATGCTAAGACTTAAGTTTAGCTGGAAAAATAATAAAATGTACTATTTTTGTGAAGTTTTGGCAATTTTCTTCCATTAAAAAATTGTTAATTATACCTTTAGAAGATAATCGACTTGAATGTAATGGACTTTTGGGCACGATTTAATCGATTAAATAAATACTCTAAAGAAAAAAGACTGATCTATTAATCGAAAATCGATACATACACAGAAAAAATTTACAAGAACTATGTTCAATAAAACCATGTTATTGAAAAAAATATTAATTTCAATAACATTTGTCATTAACTTAATAGAATATTTCGTTGTATGTATTTCTTTCCCATGCCGGTTATTTCTTTTCTTTTCATACATAAGTACTTAAAAGAAGTTTTACCTCATAAAAAAATAAATGGGATATGGTTCAGCTGTAGAGAGTATGCCGTATGTCCGGGAAGCCCGGGTTCGTATCCCAGCCATGTCAACATTTTTTTAATTTATATTTTCTTTTTCTTTTGTAATACTTTTGTTATCAATATAGCAGAACTCTTTATCACCGGATATATGAAAAAAAAATTATTGAATACCGGGATTTATGTTATCAAAAACGAAACTTATTTTTTTCTGTGTATTATTCATTGATTCCCATGTTAGCAAGTTTTGCTATTTTTCCGATGCAAGCTAGATACTTCGCATTTTCACTTTTTCCCCGGTTATTTGGTATTTGTTACAGTTGTAGCGACTCTTAATACATTTTCAATGATGTGGCCAAATTTTCTTGTGCTTCTGTTATTTTCCAAAGAGACGTAATTTATTTCAAAGCTGTTGTCCTTCTTCCAGCTTAAGTGATTTTTGATCAATTGTTCATGAAACCAAATTGTTTTCTTATGTGTCTCCAATTACACAGAAAAAACTAAATTTCATTTTCTGTAAAGGAATTCAATGAAATAGTAAATATATATTTTATCTAGGAACGGACCTACAAACAAATTTATAAATATAGACAAAAATATCTCAACAATTTCATTGAAAAATATCGTGTTTTTTTTCAGTGAACAAATTGTTTAAATCTATAAAACAATTTGTCTAAAAATATTTACACGTTGTAAACAAAACAATTTACTAAATCAAACAAAAAGATTTATTGGATTTTTTTTTTAAATATTAAACAATATTTTTGTATAAATTTATAAAAGAATTATGCTAAAAATGCTAACAAATATAAAACAAAATATTTACAGGATTTTTTGTAATATATCAAACAAAATTTGTTTCTGGGTCATCATCATCCATTAAGCATTTATGAAATTGCACTTTGTTAAATGTCTTCAAGTCTGACTGTTTATCTAAAAACTTAAAAAAAATGAATGAGAATTAATGCAACAACATTAACGAATTGATTCACTCAAAAATCTTCAGTAAACAAACTTGGTACAATCGCATTCCTTTTGCTATCATTTTTGTTGTTGTTATTTGTGTGTATGACGTCATCGGGGTTCATTTTTTAAGACACATTTTTTCTTATTGTTTTTGGTATTTGCGTCCTAAATAAGAGTCAAACAAACAATTAATTGATTATGTAAAGAACATTTACTTAAAAGTGAAATTTATTTTTAAACAAACTTTTGTTTGAAAATTTTTTGGTGATAAATTTTTCTGTGTACATACTTACAAATATTTTCAAACGTTCGACATTTAAGAGAGGGATTGATTTAAAATTATTCTCTATTCAAGATCCGACTCGCATATTTGCTGGGTATTTATGTTATGTTTGTATTTCATATAAATATGTGTTGGTAGCCATTGTGGTTAAAATAGAGGGTGTTTTTGACGGGTGATTGTTTCCTGCTACAGTCTAATTTGTATGGGCCCCACGTTGGGCGCTAGTTATTAGAAGTTAGTAAATTTAATGTTGAACCACGCACAATTGTGCAATTTAGGCGGCCAACATTTAATTTTTTTGTTGAAATTTCGTAAAAAATTAAATCAAATGTGAAAGACAACTTCCCACCGAATAGGAAAATCTAAAAATTTTGTGCCAAATTGTCAACACAAAAAATTTCACGATACTTTAAACTTGAATGTTTTTAAGAAAATTCAAAAGAACGATCGCACTTACTTAAAACTACAGATGCTTAAGAGCGTATAACTTTGTATTGTTTTTCAAAGTAAATCTGGTAGCGTTGTTCTAGTTTCAATCTATTCATAATGATTTGCCAGAGTATTCTCATCATAAGTGTCAAAAAGTGAGCGCAGTATGAGAGTTCGAACCCTTTTGTAAGTTTTATCGGGCATAAAAAAACACCAGTTGCAACCATTTGCTTACTAAAATAGTTGACAAATAAATTGCTGAATTCAATACCGCTTTAAGAATTTCAAATTAAATGCCTTAACAATAGACTCTTTAGATTCACTGTTCTCTAGTCATTCGCCAAACAGGCGTTTCTTATGGATATTTCTTTATTAAGAATTGGAAACAAAAAAAAACTATAGAATTAAAAATACAATAGTACATGGCTGCAACTTGTTAGTCTTGTCTTGTAGCTTGATGGCTTTGAATCAAGTCTAGCTAGCCTTGATCAATGGTCCGGAAAATATTTATAAATTCGTAATCGTATTTGTAATAAACGAAACTAAACACAAATATACAGGTATAATGGCACGCTTGGTTACATGCAAATAAATGAATTTTGCCAAGATTTTCTATAATTGCACTATAAACGGTAAGTGTGGTAAATAAGTTTGTTTGTCGTGAGGTTTGCGATATGGATTGCAGAAAAAAAACTTTCTAAAAAGCTTTCAAAGTAATTCAAATTACTATAAGTCAATAAAAATATATTATGGTATTTTCTATCAAAGTTTTTTTAGCCTACCTACCATGTTTGTATTTTTGTAATTCTCATTTGTTCTTTGAAAGTTTCTATATAAACATAACAGATTGAAAACTTTTAAAATATCTGCTTGAAAGGATATATTTTTTCATCTAAATGTAAAGTTAGAACATTTTTTTCTACAAAAGCAGTAATATTTTTAGATTTGGTTCATGCTTAGGTGCAGGGTATAAGACTTTCAGCACAGCGGAACTAAATGATTTATTTTTTTTTTTGTTAATAAAAATTTTGATTTGTTTGGCATGCCACAGAGTTGGTGCAACAAATGTCCACAAGAATAACAATTAATGAATATTATCACGTTTATTGTGCTGTGACTTTTGATCCTTAAATGGTGCTGGTTTTTCTGGGTAGGACTTTTAATGATGTAATATTTCACTTTTCTGCTCTTTTTTCTAAAAATATTTTTTTATTAATTTTTTGCTTTTAATATTAATATAATTACATACAAGTTTGACAAAATAATAATTTTTTATAAACATAATTAAGTAATTGCTATTCAGCCTTAGTTTGCATTTCATTTTATAGGCGTCTACAAAATGTTAATAACACTACTCAACAAATTTGTAACTTTTGAAAAACAAAAATTCTGGCTTTTGGACTGTAGAAATATTATTCGCGACCTAAAACATAGTTGAACTGCATAAATATAATTTTTGCATCACATCACATTTACTACACTGAACCATAAAGTTACATAAATTCAAAGAAAAAGTTCATTGTTTCAGCGAAGTGTTAATTAATTTTGAATTAATGTAATAGTACTTTAAATCAATGAACTGGTTCATTAATTTGGTTAAAAAATAACTACAACGAATGCTTTCAATGAACCGTTTTACATTGAGTTTCAATGAATATTTTCATTGAAACAACGTATGCGTGCATTGAAACATGACATTTCTTCTAATTTTCAACATGTTTAAAATAGTACTACAACAAATGGTTATGTTTTTTTAATAAAAATTCGGCCTTTTCCAAATCAAATTCAGGTAAAAAAAACAAATTCAGAATTTACCAAACCAAATTAAGTATTTTAAGTTTTAAATTTATAATCGCACTATTTTCAAAAATTAATATTTTACTTATTCAGTAAAATATTGTTTTTAGCCACCGACCAAAAAAATAGGGGTGTTACAAGTTTGTAGTGTGTGTCTGTGTATCTGTGTAAATGCTAGTCTGTACAAGGCACCGTACAGCCAAAACGAGAGTGTTCTTAGCTATGTTTGAAAAAAATCGGTTCAGCCGTTTAGAAGATATCACATCTTTTCTAGATATATCCTGTTGAATCTGTGTGTCTTTGACACCGTAGCTCCCAAACGGCTAGATCGATTTTAATTTTGTAAATTTTGTTTGAAAGGTCACTTAATCCAAAATTGGCCAAGCCGTTTTGAGCTTATCATCTATTTTCTTCGGCGGTTTTATAAACTATTAAATTAATGTTATAGGCTGATTCTCATTGTAAACGTACATTTTGTTTTTTTTTTTTGTTTACCAATGTAATTAATGATATATGAGAAGATAGGATTTTTATTATAGTTTTCGAATCATTCAATGGATCCAGAAATAAAATTATATTTTTCGATTTTTTAACATTTTCCTGTATTGAGCGTTACATTTGGTTTCGGGGTGCTTCTGGGAATGATTTTAGCGAAAGAAATACACCACAAAAAATTAGTATAGGGTTTCACAGCACTATACATCTATTCCCTATAAACAAAAATTTATAATAATCGCAGGCCGAAATTAAAAGTTATGACCACTTTTTCAATTTTTACTTTGGTTCACATGGAAAAATAAAAAATTTTCATCTTTTAAAATAATGCTTTACAAACATTTATGCATGAGACTAATTTTAATAAAATCGACCAACAATTTCAAAAGTTATGTCAATTTCAAATAAGTACTTGTAGCAAAATACGACCTACCTAATACATTCTTCGAAAATATAACAACCCACAGTGCGATAGAAGCAAAATTTTTGCATAGAAAATCAAAATTTTGTAAACAGATAATGTTCTTTATATTGTTTCTACACTTCAGCTGCTGTTAACTTTTTTTACCGTCCTTAAATATATAGATAAATTATATGAAAAAAAAAAATTGTTTTACGTAACGCTCAATACATTTTTTTTGTATGAGTCCAATATTTTTTCAGAACTCACACTATACTCTGAATTCAATACAATTCAGATGTATATTTTTTAATGCATTTTAAGATAAGCTCCTTAGTTATTCACTAAGAAATTTCAAGTAAAATAAAGAAATATAAATAACACTCAATACATTTTTTTGGATACAAACTTTGATTGATTGGTGAAACCTCTTTCAATATAATACAAATTAAAAAAGTTCACAAAACTTTTAAATATTTAGAAGCACAAACCTACGTTGTTATTTTAGTGCATGCAATCTTAATATTTTAACTGAGTAATAAAGCGTACTAAAAACTCGTAACGCTCAATACGCATGACTGCGGACGCCAAGAATTAAAAAAATAAATAAATTAAATCGAACTCAAGCCAAAATAATTAAATTTCTTTAGATATAAACCCATACAGTTCGACTAAAACTCATAACTTAATTGTTAAACTCTAAAGGCACCTAGCAAAAAGGATGTACATGGTCAAATAAACTGAACAAACAAACAAACAAACATTCACACACTAATAATTGTAATTATTAATGATAATTCATACTACAATAGAGAAATAACAAGAAGCTTGACACAACATATAAAAGAAAAAGTGAATATCAATAACTATCAAATGAAATACAGCTCTAAGAGTGACAGTATGAATTGATTAAAGGTAAATGATATTCAACTCTTGACTGCAAACCACCGACTTTGGTCGAGTGGTCTACGCCGTAAAGAACTCTGACGATAATAGCGGGAGCTATCGAAACGTATCTGTTCAACCCTCCTTGCAGTCAAATTTTTCTTTGTCTACATGCTTGACATTTATCTCTAAATAAAAATATAATTTAATTGAAAAATTAAATTAAAACCGAACTCAAGCCAAAATAATTAAATTTCTTTGAAATAAACTCATAAAAAATAAATTATAATTTCTAATATTTTTCAAAAGATTAATGTCTGAATCATAGAAACAAAAGCAAATATTTTAAAACCGTTATAAATTTAATCTTGTTTTTGAAAAAATTCATAGTTTCTGAATGTGGAAAGTCAACTGTATGCATTACGGACACGGCATTTTGCATGAAGACAGTAAAAAAACAGTATTTTCGTTTGGACAGTATTACACAAATAAAACTTATGTACATTTATTTATAATCTATTAAATCATACTAAAGCAGTTTTTATTTTAAAATGTATGCGTTTACTTTATGAAATATTTTACGAACACGAACGACACGAAAAAAGCATTTGAAATTAGAATCAGCCTGTTTAGGTTTCAACGAAACTTAAGACACCTGAATGCTGACGAATTCCATTCTGCTGGTGTAGACCTACAGTCCACAAACTCTGCTTTGGTACCGCCAAACAGAGACAACAATTGCAATTTCGGATTGCAACTTTTTTACGGTCCTTCGAACCAAATATGGTGCCGGTGTCAGCGATGCCAGCAACCACTATCAAGAATTTGGTGCCACAATGCCAATGGCCTACAAACAACAACCTACACGACGCCCAGTCTCACATCTACAACATCAGCGTTTATGAAAACTGCAACCTGAACCAAAGATGCCAGCAACTGCAGTCTGATCATCAACCTGATCTTTTCAACGAACTCATAATTTACGGCACTACTGGCTGCGACCTAAGTGTTTACGATGCCAGCAACTGCAGCCACGTCATGACGCCACAATCCTCACTCAGCATCAACGATGTCATCGTAACTTACTTATACGTGACTTACTTACTTTATACCAATACCACACTGGAGGGCTTTTTCCCCATTCTAATTGAAGTTGTAAGAAGGTAAGTAGAAAATTAAATGTAAAAACAACAACAACTATAAATTAAATATACTGTGATGTCAAACAAGAGTTTTTGGCCGGCTGCTGCTATGTTTTAAATTAGTGATTTTTTTGAATTGCTAAGATTAAGTTTTTAAATTTACAATCGCACTATTTCCCAAACTTAATATTTTACTTATTCAGTAAAATATTTATCTATCTATCTACATACATATATCAGTGGTGGCCATACATACCCTGTAGACAAAGTAACTAGTATGTAGTTAGAACAATACTAGTTGCTTTTTACTTCAGACTATGTAGTTGCCTATCTGTCCTTTTTCATGTATCGAACTATGGATTTTAACATTAGTTCATTCATTAGCCCAACTAGTTCATTTGTATACAGTTTTATCCCAGTTGGAATCCTAGTTGTTGTAAACTAGTGCTGTTACTAGTTTTTATATTTAGATTTTGTAATTCTTAAAAAAACTTTGGCTCATGCAGGGTACGAACACACATTCCTCATATTTCAAGACAAGTACTCTACCCACTGAGCCACTTTCTACTTATTTTTTAAGAGCTAAAATATGTTTTATATACAAGTCGTTTACCTGAAAAGGTTGTTCTTTTTTTACTAGTATCGTTATTGTCTCGATACAACTAGTAATATGATTGTTCTTTTTTTACTAGTATCGTTACTAGTCTTGCTACAAATAGGAATATGACTGTCCTTTTTTGACCAGAAACATTACAACTAGTAATGTGACTGTCCCAAAGCGTATCTACACTCTAAAACACTTTTGTTGAAAATTAGGTCGATAAAAGTCGGCAACACTACAGATTATTATCAATTACACACGCACTATTTTTGAACAAAATGTTTTTACTAAAAAAAGCGATTGGATGCGTGCAGGTTTGAACCGCGACATCCTGACTGATAGTCTGACGTATCTAACATTCAGCCATAGCCGTATTATACTTTGTTACATTTTTTCCACTTGGGACTAAATATGTTTAATTTGAAAGGTTTTTTCTTTAATAAAATAACTACAAAATCGATGTAATTTTAGATAAGGAGAAATTTACAACACAAATTTAGACAATATATGATCGTAAATTTGAAGTAATGTTTTAGAGTGTAGTTGTAACTTTAGCTGTTGGGTACACTATCGTATTCTTTGTTTGTGTATGTGCTTCGCGGCTAAATAGATAGGCTATGTGTCTCACACACAGTGTGCGTGTGTTGATGGTAAAAAGCCAGCCTCGCGAGTATAGGAAATTGAGAGAATGGCCACCACTGATATAAAAGTGAATATATTCTTCTTTGTATGTTTGTTTGTTTGTTTGTGTGTTTGAAAGCTATACACTCCTTAACCAATTTTCACAGTATATTACTGATGATCTGGAAGGAACAATAGGGTATATATTTTGAAATATTATGAGTGGGCGTGGCACTTTCCATATAGAAGAAATTTTTATTTTAGGATATTTATGGAACTAGTGCAGCTAAAGACTTCAAAATTTGTGTAACTCTTTTTATAATATTTTTAAAGAGATTTTATTAAGGAGTGGACAAGTGGGCGTGGCACCTCCCATATGTAGCAAATATATATTTTAACATATAATGGGAACTAATGCGGTAAAACATCTAAAATTTTGTAGTAGGTACCCCATTGATTTTATGCATGGTTCTAGAGAGTCAGACAAAAATTAGTGGGCGTGGCAACTCCCACATATAATTCCTTATATTATTTTTTTTAATATCTTTAAGGCTAATGCAGCAAGAAACTTGGAATTTTGTGTGAGCAAGCTGTCTATAGTGTGCGTTGTCGCTCAAAAACAAGTTCGGATTGGACATGAGCGTGTGGCACCCTCCATAAAGAGCAAATATTTATTTTGAGATATCTTAAAAACTAATATAGGGAGAGCCTTGAAATTTTGTAGGGATAATTCTGTCGATATTGTGCATTGTCTCCGGAAAAGGTTTCAAAATTGGATAAGTAGGCGTGGTACCTCTCATATAAAGCAAATATTTACAGCATATTACTGATGGCACTTCCAATATAGAGGCAACACTTACTTTAAAATATCTTGGAAGCCAAGACAGTCATAAATTTGAAATTCTTGTCCTGAGTATTAACGCCAAAAACGAGCGCATTTCACTGGGGCTAAATGCAAATTCATTTGAAAAAGCCTAATTTTGATTTTTATAATCCCGAATTTGATTTGAAAAATGCTGCATTTGATTTGTAAAACACTCAATTTGATTTGGAAAATTATGAACTTGTTTTTTAAAAACCTGAATTTGATTTAGAAAATGCCGACTTTGAAGTTAAAAACCTATATGTTATCATAAGAATAAGCACACTGAAAATAATCCATCCAACATATTACGAAAAAAAAACCTTTTTTTTTTAATTCATTTATTTGTACAAAAGATAAGATTTTTACATTTCAATGTGGTCCCAGCACCTTAAAGGCATTGTTGGGACAAGTTGGCAAGTATTCTACAAATAAAGTTCTAAATTTATAACTATGCCGTAATTACTTTTTTCGTCGGATATACAAAGCTTTCGTACATATGTATGTATGTACAATGCAGAATATACGAAACTTTCGTACATATTACGAAAAAAAAGTTTAGGCAATATTTGTTGGATTTGAGGAAAGTAGCGAAAAACTTTCGTAAAATATACGAAATGTACGAAAATACTCGTAATTAAAAAAGACAAGTAAAAAAAGATTTGGCTCAACCGAGGTACGAACTCGCAATCTTCATATTTCAAGCCAAATACTCTACTCATCACTGAGCCACTTTCTACTTATTTTGTAAGAGCTAAAAATTTGTTTTATTTACTTACATATGAAAAATATGTCAATTTACAAAAAAATAATATCAAATATTTTTTTTATTTCAAAAATATATTTTTTTACAAGGAAAAATGTTACTTTCGTTACTTTCTTAAACTCCTAAAAATATTGACCAAATTTTGTTTCGTAATATGTACGAAAGTTTCGTATATGCTACGAAAAAGGTACCTACGAAAGTTTTTTTCGTTAAATGTTGCATGTATTATTTTCATTGCAGACTAAAGACATATACTTTTTTTGTGTTGAGTAGTGTAATTCATTTCCTACTAAAAAAATTTGTATTTTAATAAAATTGCTACATTTTTATACAAAATAAGGAAAAAAATATTTACAAAAAAAATAAGTAACAAAACGACTTAAGAGAAATTCAAAAAATAGCAGTTTTTTTACTTTTAAAAGTTCAACGTTTTACATATGTATGTATTCATAAATATTCCTTGTGTGTGTGTGTGTGTGTGTGTGTGTATTTTGTTGCATGCAATAATAATTTCGTATTTTTATTCTAGACTCATTGATGTGTCCTCTATGGCA
The DNA here is from genome assembly GCA_956483635.1 of Panzeria rudis. Taxonomy (NCBI): domain Eukaryota; kingdom Metazoa; phylum Arthropoda; class Insecta; order Diptera; family Tachinidae; genus Panzeria; species Panzeria rudis. Next base: position 136,396,258 of record OY101450.1, on the reverse strand, counting down.
GAATCAGACTTTTCTAATTGTTTCAATAATTCATCTAGTGAAGAATTTTCTTTTAGTTCTAAATTTTCTTTATTCGGTAGTTCAGCACTTTGTGGTTGAATTTTCGCTTCATGTTCTTCTTCATCCATATCGGATGAGGAAGATGAGAATGGTGCTGCTGTAATATTTTCATTTGCGCCATTTTCCAGATTGTGTTTTGGAGTGGAAAACTGAGTAATGTCAGCATTTAAATTGATTGAAGGTTCATTGCCTGAAAGATAAAACAGAAGTACAGGTAAGATATAAAAGAATTAAAGTTATACATCTATGTACATATATATCGTTACCTTAATATAGAAAGGTCCTACTAACTCGTTTTTATTTTTCAAATCCAGTTTTTGCATATTTCGATCCATCGAAAATGCAAAAAAAAAACGATTTGAAAAAAAATCGAGTTAGGGCCTTTCTATATTAAGGTAACGATATTATGTATGTATGTATGTTTATAATTAATAGGAAAGACAAATTTTTTCAATAAATTGAATTAGCTCACTTGAAGGTACATATTTGATTTTTGTATTTCACCCTTGTGATAAAGTGCCTACCTGCACACCAAAGTCTATCAAAATCTACTCAGAAATCTTTATGTTATGTGTATATGTTCAGGAAGATAGCCAGACAGTGACCAAGGTAGATTTATACGGGTGATATTATAAGCACAGCTGTTATACTTTTTTCCGCAAATCAGAGGCTTGTATTTTTTTTCGGTTATATGTATTTATTTATTGTATCTTCAATAAAATTGAACTAACAATAAGTAATCAAATCTTAATTCTAAAATTTTAATTTTTAAGTCCAGCCAGTGCCAGACAAAAATATTTGTTTCAGCGGTTGGTTGTTTACGTCTCTCGTGTTCGGCTGAGAGCAAGAGTGTCCCTCCTTCTCAGCCGAGTGTGGCCTCTAAAGTTAATGATGTTTCGGGCTAGGGGATTTGGGTGTAACTCAAGTCTTTTTATGTACATAGCTTGTCACGTGTTTAGAAAACACTGTCTTAACCGGCGGCACATCTAGGTCTTTATGAATTCGCTTGTTTCTGACATACCATAGGCCTCCGGTAATCGTACGGAGTATTTTATTTTGTTGCCTTTGAATTTTTTCTACATTTGATGCCGAGGCAGTGCCCCATAACTGGATTCCGTAGGACCATATTGGTTTTAGAATGGAGTTGTATAGAAGAAGTTTACAATCTAGGCTTAGAGTAGAGTTCCTTCCAATGAGCCAATTCATTTGAGCTGCTTTTAATTTCATTTGGGTCACCTTTGCATTTATGTGTGACTTCCATGTTAGACGACGATCAAGATGAACACCGAGATATTTTACTTCAGTGTGTTGAGGTATAGTTTGGTTATTTATTTGTATAGGTGGACAGGTTTCTTTGCACAATGTAAAAGTAATGTGTAGACATTTTTGTTCGTTAATTTTTATCCGCCATTGTTTTAACCATTGTTCCAACTGGGGTATATAATCTAGCAAATTGCGGGTGGCTTCTTGATGGCTTTTGTGAACACTTAGAAAAGCTGTATCATCAGCGAATGTTGATATTTGTATGTTACTGCTTACTGGCAAATCAGAGGCATATATCAGATATAATACAGGACCGAGGATGCTGCCTTGAGGAACTCCGGCTTCAATGGGTTGCGGAGGGCTTTGAAAATTACCTTCTTTAACAACAAATTTTCGCTCAGCTAAGTAGCTTTCTAAAAGTTTAAGGATGTTTTCGGGTAGGTTTTGCTTTAGTTTATGTATTAAACCTGCGTGCCATACTTTATCAAATGCCTGAGAAACATCGATGAAGAGCGCAGAACAATATTTCTTTTCTTCGAAGGTTTTTCTAATCACGTTCACGAGTCTATGTGTTTGTTCAATCGTACTATGTTGTCTCCTAAAACCGAATTGGTGGTCTGGAATGCATCCAGTACTATTCAGTATGGGTGTTAGCTTACTCATAAGTAGCTTTTCAAATAGTTTTGACATGTTTGACAACAGGCTTATAGGCCTATAGGACTCCACCTTCGTATGATCTTTGCCTGGTTTAGGTATCATGGTAATCAGCGAAACCTTCCATTCTGCGGGATAGCATTTGAGGCGCAAAATACTGTTAAAAATAAATAGAATTATCCGTTTTGCAGTATAGGGTAGCTCTAATATCATTTTATTCCTTATTTTATCAGCGCCTGAAGCTTTTTTCGAGTTTAAGCCCGCAATATAGTGTTCAATCTCACGAATGTTGAACCTCAAAGTAACATCTGGTATAGCGAGGACTGGTGGCAGCTCAACTATAGTATCAGACGTATTTGGAGTAAATACTTTCTGCAAGTGGTTTACAAACAGAGTACCTTTTTCAGCGTCAGTTCTTGCCCAGTCTCCATTCGAAGCTCGCAATGGAGGCTTATATATCACTGGTCTTTTGAGGCCTCAGGCTGCTCTCTATAGCGAATAGTCTGTTTGAGGTGTTGCGTCGAGCCCATTTAGAAAGTTTTGAAGATAAGCGGTTTTTTGATATTCTAGTAGAGTTTTCAGCTGTTTAGTACATTCCTTCAGCCTAGATTTTAGCTGAGGGGATCTGTAGCGTTGCCATTCTCTACGAACTCTTCTTTTTTCGGATAAAAGCCGTTCTACATCTGCTGAAAAAATTTTATTATATCTCACCTGACGATTTGTACTAGTAGCATTTAGAGCAGCTTGCTTAAGGTTTGCCTCAAACATTCTAATAGAGTACTCTATGTCAGCAGGCGTTTTTAATGGAATATTTTCTGGGCAATGAGCACTCAAATATTTTTTGTATTTCAACCAATTTATACGTGTGGTTGTCATCGTTAAATCACAAGTGGGTGAATATGTTGTATGTGAATATATAATGACAATAGTTGGTGAGTGATCTGAAGACAAATCTAAAGATGCTTCAACTTGGATCATTTCGCTGGGCACACCCTTTACTACTCCAAAATCAATAACATCAGGTATTTTTCGGCGATCTGTTGGCCAGTAAGTTGGCTGCCCATTTGATATAACATTTAACCGCATTTTTGAAATTGTGTCAAACAAAACGCGACCCTTTGGCGTGATGAGGCGAGATCCCCAGAACGTGTGCTTAGCGTTGTAATCACCGGCGACCAAAAAGCGTGGGCCTAGTGAATTAAAAAATCTACTATACTGATTTTCTGTAATAGAGTACCTGGGAGGAGAGTAAATTGATGAAATCACCAGGTTTTGATGAAAAGCTTCAATGCAGATGTTAGTTGCTTGAAGATAGTCTTCACAATGATCACTCATTAAGTAATGTTTTAATCGCGATTTTATTAGTATACCCGAGCCACCACAAGCTCTACCTTGGGGGTCCTTAGTGTCGTAGAGAGTATATCCGTTGATTTTAAAAAAACTTCTAGCAGTCAAGTGCGTCTCAGAGATAAGCATAACATCAATTTGTTTATCCATCATGAAGTATTCTAGTTCGTTTTTATGTTGGCGGATGCCGTTTGCGTTCCAGAAACAGATTTTTAAGTTCATGGTTTGTTTAATGCAGCCTGCAATAATGTAGACTGCATTTTCAACACTTCCTGCATCATGCAGGTCATGTTGGTTGTAAAAAAATTTACGGTTTGTATTAAATTTTCTATTGAAGCCTCAAGTCGATCAAAATTGAAACCACTGTTTTCGTTGGCAAGAGGCCGTTTTTGAGCTGGGGGCTGGTTAGACTTCAAAGCATTAGCGTACGAGAACTGGCTGTTTGGTATGTTTTGCGCTATGGGCTGGTTGGCCTTAAAAATGTTGGCGCATGAAGGCCGGCTGGTAGCTGGTTGGCGCAACTGGGGATAATTTGTATTGTCGAAATTAGGTTGAGCATAGGTGTGATTACGTCTGTTAGACAAAGACTGCTTAACATGTACATAGACAGGGCAGCCCCTGTAGTTTGCAGTGTGATTTTGATGGCAATTGCTACACTTTTTCATTTTGGAATCATCTTTTTGCTTATCACAATTGGCAGTGCTGTGTAGTTCACCACAGACGACACAAACGGTGCGCAACTTGCAATATGTTTTGGTGTGGCCATATTCTTGGCAATTTAGACATTGAATGGACCCTGCTCGGTTGTGTGGTTCCTCTACGGTAACTCGTCGGTGCAGCAAATATCTTAAGCTGTAAATGGGGTGTACTTCATTCCTTTTTAATTTCATATCACCTGGTTCCATTTCCACACGAAATAGTGGTTGGGGAACTCGCTCTCTATTTTTAATGTTAGTAAAATTTTTTACTATAAAATTATTATTTATTAGAACCGCTTTTACCTCTTCTGGATCCACGTATGAATCGATGCCTTTTATCACTACCTGGAGACCTTTTGCACTTTTCAATTGGTAGGTGTAAAAATTTTTATTTTGTGTTTCAAACTCCGAAACTACTGAGCGGTAATGATTTTCTTCATTTACTTGAATTTTTGTTTCATTAATCGCACCACGTTTTATCGGTATCACGTAAAACGCCTCTTCACCGATTAATTGTACTAGCCTTTTAATTAGCTCATTTGAGTTTTTCTCTCTTAAGTATATTGGGGGCGGCTTGCTTGACCTGACAATGGTGATTTCGTTTTCGTCGTTTTGTAGAAGTGAAAACCGGGTTTCAGAGAGCGCCGCATCAGATTTACCATCTTTGGCCATTTTCGCCAATGGAGCGAGGTTTTTCGATCTTGGACTTCTTTGTCTTTTTTTATTATTTATCACTTTAAAATAGCGATCAATACCCATTTGGATTTTTGGATTTTCTGAATCAGTTTCTAGGGGGACACTTTCTGTCGTTTTTTCTTTTTCAGCTTGATGTTGGCTCATATTGTTGGCACTTGTGCTTTGCTGTGAAGCTGGTATCAAAAAATTTACTTTTATATTATGGTCCGTCATAGACATTGAATTTGAGCGTACCCGTGTACGCAAGTGTAAATTTTTGTTTCCTGGGTTATCACATTCTGCAGCAATAACAGTAACGTAGGCATTTCTGTTGTTTGTTGTTGTATTCGTACTCATTTGGTACGAATACCAAATATATTTGTTGTTTGTGTGCCTACTTGCTTATAATTATAATTTACTTTACAAAAAGAAATGAAAAAATGTATAGGTACGTAAAATATTAAACAAAACGGTGTTTGTTAATACTTTGTTGTTGCGAATATTTTTCTTTTTTTTATAAATATTGTATGTATATTTTTATATTGTTTATTTTGTTCACCGACGGCAAATTAATGCTTGTTTCTACTTCGAGAGTAAGCTGCGAACTCCAGAGAGGCTTGTATGTCAAAATGTATATACATATGTATGATGGCATAGGGGCTGAGATGTCAAATGTTATTGTAATGCTGTAATTGTTTTAGAATCAACACCACCTGACAAAATTAATTCGCCTTGACAGTGACCATAAAAATTTTCAAAGAATATTTTATATACAGACACAAAAAAGGAAAAAGCATTTAATGATTAAATAAAAATGGCCAAACCGGAAAAAGTCAAGGAAACTGGAAAAGTTGCCAAAACAGAAAAAATGGTTGAAACGGGAAAAACTCTCCAAAAACAAATCGCTATAACGAAAAATAAATCTCGAACACGTAAAAAATTGGTAGAACGGATAAAACGCTAAAGCAGAAAAAATTGTCAAAACGAAAAAAACCGCAAAATTGGAAAAAATCGCTAAGCCGAAAAAAAGTCGTTAAAAATAAAAATACGCTAAAGCAAAAAAAAACAAAATGTTAACGATTTTATTTCGTTAACATTTTGTTTTTTTTGCTTTAGCGTATTTTTATTTTTAACGACTTTTTTTCGGCTTAGCGATTTTTTCCAATTTTGCGGTTTTTTTCGTTTTGACAATTTTTTCTGCTTTAGCGTTTTTTCCGTTCTACCAATTGTTTACGTGTTCGAGATTTATTTTTCGTCAAACAAATCGTCAAAACGAAAATCAGTCGCCAAAACGTAAAATACCAACAGAATGTAAAAACGCTTAAAACGTAAAAACAAAAAAAAACGTGTAAACGAAAAAATCATCAAGGCGGGAAAAAATTCAGGAAACGAAAAATCGCCAGTAAAAAATTATTAAACGAAGAAAAGTTATAAAAACGAAAAAAAACTTAAAATAATCAGCAAAACGGAAAAATCGACAGAACGGAAATCACCAAATTGAAAAATAAATCGCTGAATAACGGCAGAGATATTTAAAATTGCAATATGTCGGCAAAATTAATAAAAATAGCCAAACAGGAAAATATCGCCAGAAAAAAAACGTTTAAACAAAAAAAAATCGACAGAGCGAAAAAATCGCCAAGACGGAAAAAACTCTAAAAAACCAAAAAGTGTTCACCAAGAATAGCAAAAACTGCTTAAACGAAAACAGATCACCAAAACGGAAAAGTCGGGGTAAAATCACAAAACGAAAAATAAATAGACAGAAATAGAAAAAAAATGATTAAACAAAGAAAGGCCATAAAAACGAAAAAAAAAAACTAAAAATAAATCAGCAAAACGGAAAAAGCGACAGAATGGAAATCAGCAAATTGAAAAATAAATCGTTGAATAACGGCAAAGAGATATTTAAAATTGCAATATGTCGGCAAAATGGATAAAAATAGCCAAACCGGAAAATATCGCCCGAAAAAAAACGTTTAAACGAAAAAAATCGTAAGAACGAAAAAAATCGCCCAGACGGAAAAAAACTCTAAAAATCAAAAAAATTGTTCACCAAGAATAGCAAAAACTGCTTAAACGAAAACAGATCACCATAACGGAAAAGTCGGGATAAAATCACAAAACGAAAAATAAATAGACTGAACGGAAAAAATCACCCAAACGAAAAAAATCTTTAAAAAAAGGGGGGAAATATAGCGCAAACTAAAATTTAAAAAACGGAAAAAATCACCAAAACGGAACAAGAAAAAAAAATCGCCATAAACAGAAAAGGACCACCAAAAGAAACCGTTATAACGAAAAATAAATCTGCATGATGGAAAAAATTGACAGAGCAAAACAACCCCTTAAATAGTAGAAGAAATTTTAAAACGAAAAAAATGGACAAATCAGATTATCGCTAAACCGTCAAAACTAAAAATACGCTAAAACGGAAAAGGCTGATTTATGGCACCAAAACAAAAAACTTGACAATAAAAATTACCAAAATGAAAATCAATAGTCAAAACGGAAAATATCGCAAAACGAAAAACGCTTAAACGAAAAAAATCCAAATGAAGAGATCGCCAAGACCACAAAAAATCGCCAAAACGAAAAAAATCTAAAAAAATAAAAATAAATTCATGAAACGAAAAAAGGTCACAGAAACGAAGTCTGGAAAAAATCACAAAAACTAAAAATAAATCCAAAAAATGCAATAAAGACGACAGAACGCCCGAACCAAAACGAAAAATAATGCTAGAAAGTTCAAAATAAGTAGGCAAAACGAAATAAATCACCAAAACGAAAAAAAAATCGTTCAAAAAGTTGAAATAAACATCTAAAATTAAAAAAGTCGGCAAAACGGAAAATAACCAAAACCGAAAATATTGCCAGAACGAGCAAACGCTTAAACGAAAAAAATTGTCAAAAGGAAAAAAATCGTCAAAACAAAAAAAAATCGTCAAAACGAAAAAAAAATCGTCAAAAGGGGAAAAACGTCAAAATGAAAAATTGGCAAAAAAGAACAAATTGCTTAAACGAAAAAAGTCGGAAAAAGACCATAAAAACTGAAAATAAATCGACAAAACGGGAAAAAACGATAGAACGGAAAAAATCACCAAAACGAAAATATAAAAAAAATTATTAATCGCTAAAACGACCAAAATAATTATCAAAGGATTATAAAAGGTTCATAAATCAAAATTCCATTCGAAATTTGTTTAATAAACCTTTGATAAGTATTATGAATAATACATTTGTTAACAAAAGCTGTTGGTAGTTTTATTTATTTGTTTATTTACAAAAAAATTAAGGTTTGGGCTTCATGAAAAAGGGTATAAAAACTATGAAAATAATTCCAAAGTTTTGTTGTTTTCAATTGAAATTTTTGGGGTCATTTTTCAGTTTATTACCATTTAAAATGAAGTCCATTTTTTATTTATTAAAAAAATTTCGATAAGAAATCTTCTAACGTTCGGTTTTTTACAGCTTTCCCACAATCTCAAAAAAATATTTTCTAACAAAATCTTGTTTTCAAAAATGAATTATATTATCTGAGGTATTCTCAGAAATTATGTAATGTGTCGTTTTATTATAACATCTTAAGTCTGAAAATCGTTTTGGGAGAATACAAGGGGCGGGGGAGGGGATATCCCCCCCCAAACGAGTAAATTTCTCTACTTTCTAAAAGAAGTTTGGAAAAATAAAACCTCAAGCTGGATCCGCGCCTGGTTAGTCTATATGTCTGCATTTTGTTGGTGCTAATGCCAACTCATCAGTAGCCTTTTAACAATTATATTTGAAAAGTTTTCAAACATGAGTTGACAAATAACACCTTTTCAAATAAAATCTTGTTTTTTCTATTACTTCCGAATATAGCATTTATATTTATTTTTTAATTTTAGCAAAATATGAAAAAATGTGATTCATCAGCATGTGCAAACTAACAATTGATCAATGACACATTACTGGCATTTTAAAACTACAACGCACATAAATGTTTCTATTTATGTGCATAAACACACTTACCAGAATCACCTTTATCATCGTCCGAATCCGATGTATCACTACTGGCTGTTGCTCTATCAGGAGGAGCCATAAGTGACAAACGTGGGGCCACTGGTCGAGTTTTACGTGCTGGATTTAAAGCATTACAAAATGCACATCTAAAAGTGGTGTATTCAAAATCATCCTTTAAAGCCATGCCTGAGAAATAGAATTATAATAGTAATCAAAAATAAAATGTCTTTATTAAATATCTATCAAATACCATTGTGGGAATAACAATCTTTACAAATCATGGCAAAGCGATCTTGTGGTCCATCGCCAATGAGGACATCGACAATGCGATCAAATACACCTTTCTCCTGTTGATTGACTATGGGAAAAGGTGTACGACGTCTTAACTGTTGATTATTTCTAATGCTCTGCGGTGCCAACAAAGTCATTGCAGGGGATGAGGAGGTGTCAATTCGTGAAGTTAACCTCGGCGTGCTTAAATAGTTCGAAGTGATTCTGGGTGTTGGTGTTGAAGTTAAATTCATTTGTTGTGATCTTTGTTGACCGAAATTTTGATTGGGCAGAGAACGATTAAGTAATTGACTGCTCGTATTGGGTGTTGCTGTGGCTAAAGCTGAAAATATGAAATGAAGAATTAGATTAAGTTGTTACGTTTTCATTGGTTGTTATTTGTTTGATCCTACCAAGTGATGGTTTACTGGGTTTATCGGCAAAACGTGCCAAGAGATTCACAGCCACTTTATAGGTTTCTTTATCCATTACTTGTTCTAAGATTTTTTTCTTTTCATCCCTTAAAGCTGTAAGTTTTTTCGAGTTTTTATTTAATTTTCGTTGGAAGTACCATGTGAATAAGTAACGTAGCTGGATAATGCTAAAAGGAAGACAAAGCAAAATTATGGTTACATTGTTGATAACACTGTACAAAAAAATCAATAACAAGATTCTAACGACTTGTTCAGGTAGAGGGCATCCAAAATATACATGTATATCTACATCTATCGGCGTTTTGAAAGTTTACATCAGGGACTAATTTTAGGAGGAGCTATCTTTCCCACCTTTTTACACATAGTTATAGCAATCGGCATAGGAAATAGAGATGAGCGATATTTCAGTACCTGTGACTTAATCACTGTTACTGAAAAATCACGATTCACAGTTGTGACAAAATTTGTCTAGCAACTGCAACTTGCAAAGTTGTTTTTTTATATTTGTTACAAACAGAAAGTTATGATATTTCACTATTTGTGTGGGTAATAACGTTTTTTATTTACGTACAATATAACAACAAACGAATACTGTTGCTATTTCTTGTGTTCTTTTCTTAGTTATAAGTATTTTTTTTAAATCAAAGTATATTTTAAGGCGTATTTAAATCTGCCTTGGAATATTAAAGAACAACGTTTTTGTTGTAGATATGGATGTGTGTTTTGATAATTACATTGCTATAAGAGAACTGAAAACAGTGATCACAGTCACAGTTTTAAATAACAGTGATTTTAAAATCACGTTCACTGTTCACGATGTTCTTTCAAAATCACGGGATCGCTCATCTCTAATAGGAAAGCTTCTAAGCATTACGTTCAAGGTATAAGATGTGTTCAGGACTTTCATGTAAAACATAAAGAGAAACATTTCTGTTGATAATTTTAACCCCCTAACTCTTCGTTATATGGGTCTTTTAGTCCCTTTCTTCTAAAAGGACCAAAAAAACTCCATTTGCAATTAAATGCTACTACAAGTCTTTAAAGACACCAAAATTCCAAACAGCTTGAACGCCAGAAATCACTCAAAACTTAAACCGCCTGTACCACAATGTCGACAAGTCGGCAAGCAAATTTAAATTTTGTATTATTGTTTTCAATATAAATATGAGAACGAATTCAAACATTTCGCCCGCTATAGCGCCGTCCGAGAGTTTTTTGCCTCTTTTTTAAAAAAAAAAAGCTACAAAACGACCCATACAACAAAAATTTAGAGGATTAAAATGGTTCACAAAAATTTTCCTCGTGCTGTTTACATAAAAGTGCTGAGAACATCGCATTCCTTAAACTTAAGGCTTACCAGATTTCCTATTCAGTCACTATAATTTTTTTTTGCTCTTCTCAGTCGTCGAATCAGTCGTTGGAGCCTTGTACTTAAAAAAAAAGAACTTAATTTTGTTGTAGTGTAATTTATATTGAATATTTCTTAAGAATCATTACGAGGGGTGAGGGTTAAAAACTGTGAAAATGGCGTTACGTAATATGTGAACAGCCCCTTTTGTACGGTGACTTAGGCCACTTGGGCCTCAAATTTAATGGGCCTTAACGTGGTTGGCGTTTTTCGACTTAAAATTCGACAATTTGTAGTAGATTAAAGGAAATAAGCAACATTTTTCTTTAATCTAGTACAAAACGCCTGATTTTCGCCACAAAAACGCCAACCACGATAAGGGGCAGTATAAAAAGCAGATACGCCGCGTTTTAAGAACGGCCGTGTGGCCTCACCCTTAGTGAAATTTTATGTAAGATACATTCTTAATACAAACTAAAAAAATCCGGTGTTGCGGGATATTTTAGCACTAATTGTGAATAAGTACGATATTAGCCCTTAAACACATTTTAAGTTTTAATTTGTTTCTGGTGTTCAATTTGAATTTTGATCTTTGGTCTCTTTGAAAACTGATAGTAGAATTTTATTCCAAATTTTTGTATAGAATATTTGTATAGAATACTTAGCTGTTTAAGGGTAATTTTTCACAATTTTTACAAGAAAGGCCCAAAAACATCCGTAAGAATTACAAGATTTTCTACGACAATTCACTACAAAAGGGAGGGAACTTTGACTTAACTTTAACTCCCCTAAAATGACTCCCAGACGTAGCTTTCTATAAAACTATAAAATGAAATGTACAGTTTCCTTAAATAATCTTAATCTTCTTAAATGTTCAAAATGTAAATACATAAAATTTTCTCAAGGTTATCAGTTGAATTAATAAAATCCAAACAAAACATTGGACTGAAGTATGTACATATTTACAAAGTTTTGTGATTTAAATAAAAATAAATACTTATTCTTGCATATCACTTCAAAGCTATTTTTTGCGATAATGTATGCACACACTCCATAGCAATTCATTTGCCAGCAACTATGAACTTGACAGAGTTCAATCGCTTATAATTCGTACAACAAATATACAAATTTTGTATAGTTACTCACATAATGGGAAATAGCAGCAGGGGTATACAATAGATAATTCTATCCTTCCAGGTGGGCGGAAAATAAGCAAAATAAAATAACACAAATGCTATAACATATACTCCAATGGAAACGGCTAGGAAATTTCCTACAATGCGTTTCTTTCGCTCCTGGGTATTCAATGTAAACGTCTCTAGTTCATCGATTTTTTGTTTTAGGTCTTCCAATACCGCTTCGGTGGATTTTTCTTTCTGCGTTAAAAAATTATATACACATTAAAAAAACCTTGTTTATTTTTACATCTTATTTCACTCACTCGAAATTTGGCCAATATGACACCCATCCTTGAATGTTTTTTTGCGTGCGGTTTATGTATGACTGTGCCCGTTTGATTGCGTTGCTTTTGTGTTTACGTGGGTCTTTCCTGTCCCTTTTGCTTTTTGTTTATATTTTTCTCGTTTTCCTTTCCCTTTGTCCTAGTGTGTGATGGTACGTTTGTTTTTGATTTCTTGCAGTCTTTTTTTCTTTTTATTTTAAGTTTTTATTTAATTGATTTTAATATAATTCATTCGTATATTATTCACATTTGTTTTTGTAAATTACTGCCATGGCTTTTCTATTTTCATAATTATGCACCTACTCCCCAGAAACTTATTTAATTATTTCTTGTATATAATGATGACGATACTTTTGGAAATATTTTTAGTTCTCAACAACAACAATGTATGCTTATAAATTTAGCAACAAATCAAGGCGTAATATACCGCTGACACCACTTGCACAGCTGACTAGCTATACCATTCTCAATGAAACATCAAACTTAACGGCATGTGATGACATTAGCTCTGTTCAATAACTGAAAATTGTTAACAATTGTTAATAATTATTACTAGAAGTGTTTGGTACGTGAACACTTTTCAGTGAAAACTATTAACAATTATTAACAATTTTCAGTTATTGAACAGAGCTATTATCAACTTATGTGTGGTGATATGATCATAATATAACCACAGCCTTCATACTGTCACACTGTATATAAAGACTCCATATGGTATTTGACATATCATTGGTTATTTGACAACTCTACAGTAGTTTCCACTAAAAACAAGTTTTTCCTGTTGCAGAAATGAGTGTACCTAATAGTTGCGCCTTGCAACAAGCATTAATCTCCAATGTCTGTGCTAAAGCTGAAGGCGTTACAAATAAAGCTCTTGCGACTCTGAAGTTCAAAACAAAAAACAAAGGGTACATTCAGTGGAGGAATATTGTATTTTGAATTTATAACGGTATTTGCTCGATTTAAAATTTTAATAGATTATACCGATGCCCGTCGTCCAATAACTGTTACAGTTTGACGAGGCCACTTTTACATTGGCCACATCAACCAAAACTCAGATTTAAATTAATGGAGACCATAAAGCGTGTGGCAGTACCTGAAGGAAGCTCTCCTGGAGTTTTGCCCTTTATTACTCAATAAAATGCACAATAAGTACTTTCAATACATATTCTCATTTCAAATGCTTTTTAACCGACTTCAAAATAGTTACAATACAACATTATGTTTAGAAAAGTGGGCAGTGCCACGCCCATGATAAGTAAATATGCATTTTAACTATTTCTACTTAACCGATTCTTATGAAACTTTGCATACACATTTAGTTGTTAAAATACATCATTGTGGTTAGAAAAGTGGGTAGTGCCACGCCCATGAAGAGTAAATATTAGTTTTAATTACTTTTACTTAACCGATTCTTATGAAACTTCGCACACATAATTAGTTCTCGTAAAAGTACATGATGAAAAATATGAGGGCGGTGCCACGCCTATTTTGTAATCGGTTTTTTTTTCAAGAATTATTTCGTGTCCGTTGAAAGTATAGTAAAATGTTTCATAAAATAAAATAAAATGAAAACTGCTTTAGCATGATTTAATAGATTATAAATAAATGTACATACGTTTTTTTTTGTGCTATACTCTCTTCGTACAAAATGGAGTGTCCGTAATGCAAGCTTTTGATTTTCCACATTAAGAAACTATGAATTTTTCCAAAAACGAGATTAAATTTATAACGATTTTAGAATATTTGCATTTACTTCTCTTATTTTACACATAAAATTTTTGAAAAAATGTTGGAAATTATAATTCTTTTTTTAATTGTTGTTGTCCGCAGTCTTGTAGATTGATCGTTACGCATTTTTAGAACGCTTCATTACTCAGTTCCATTATTAAAATTGCATTAACAGCATACACTAAAATAACAGCGTAGGTTTTTACTTCTAAATATTTAAAAGTTTTCTAAACTTTATTGAATAGTATTATATTGTACAACATTTCATCAATGAATCGTGGTTGATATTCAAATAAATGTATTGAGTGTCATCCTTTTTTTAATATAATTGAAATTTTTAGTGAATTCCTAAGGAGGTTATGTTAAATAAAATGCATCGAAGATTATACATCTAAATTGTATTGAGTTCAAAATACAGTATGTGTTCTGAAAAATATATTGAATTCGTATACAAATGTGTTGAGCGTTACGTAAAAAAATTGTTTAATACAATTCATCAATAGGACGTTAAAGAAAATCTTTTGTGATTTTCAAAAATGTTATCATTTGTAAATTCTCAAACGGTTTTTGAAAGTCTGTGCATAAGATAAGAGGTTTGTAACTGTTCAAAGTTGTGGTTGAAGTCTACTGACGATTTGGTAAGGCGCCAATGAAATGCATATAGACAATGCTTAGCTATCAACAAATAAACTTCATTTAAATAAAAAAAATATTTAATAAATATAAATATTCTTCTGTTTTTGTTCGTATTTTTATAAACAATCAATTTAAAATTGATAGTTTAAATCAACTGATTGATACCTGTTATCTTTTAACTGCCAGAATGTTAGAAAGATAACTATACCATTACAAAATTGTCTATTCATGTTCAATATTTCGACAGCCATATTTAGCCGCCATATTATTTCACACGCAGGGCATTTTATAATCTGAATAATTTATGTCAAGTGTGTTTATAGCATATCGTTGAATGGATACATGACTGACTACACGGTTTAATTTTATTAACAATTTTAATACCAAAATATTCATTGAAAACCTTTACATACAAAATTACTGCCAAAACCTATCATATACATACATACTACATATTTTATCATATACTTAATATTATATTCTATTATGTTTGGTTGCTTGCTTTCATTCTTCGTCTTTAATACAAGTTTCAACCAGATCTCTGAGATTAGGATTTTCCATAGCGGCAGCTATTCGTTCTTTATCATTAATTTGTTTGTTAACTAAAATATTAAAAAAGTATTATACATAACTATAGAAGTCATTTATAGTTACTAAAAAATGCTACTTACTTTCTTCTTCTGTATTGTGTGTGCCCTTCTTTATATAAATATCCAATTTAATATTATGTGGTAAGCTTCTTTCAACTTTAATGCGTATACAAAGACCAATTAAGGTCGCCAAGGAACAATGAGGTACTGTGGGGTTAAATTCAATGCGCACCTTAAAAAGACAAAGGAAGAAAAATAGCTTTTCTTAATAATCGCTCATATGTTGTTTTAACTTGTAAACGATAATTTTTACATAGCATCAGGTTAATTTGAAATGGAATCATATTCACGACTAAAATACATTTTGGACTCATTCCTTACATTTCTTACAAATGAGGATTGATTAAAACAATTGATTCATAGACGTCGTATAATAAACTTAAGCATATGCCAAAAAAGATTTGAGTTCTTAATTAAGTTTTATGAACAATGACACTAGTTCTTTATTGCTAGATCTCAATATGCTTAAATGCTCTGTGCATTTATTTCAACCAGGCGCGGATCCAGCTTGAGCTCTTTGGGAGGGGGGGAACTTCTAAGTAAAGCATATTATTTTTCCAAACTTCTTTTAGAAACTATAGAAATTACTCGTTTTGGGGGGGGGGGGGATATCCCCCTGTTGTATCCGCGCCTGTTTCAACTTAAACTTACCACTGAGACATTAGATCTTGTTGGTGGCATAACAAATATACCGTCTTCATATATAACATTCAAATCTTCTAAAGTGGATGGTTTTTCTGGATCTCTAATAGTCCTTAAGCAATCTTGAAAAGTTAAAGAAGTTCTGCATCAATTTTCTTAAAATTACATATATAGTTAAAACTTACCGTAAACAGTCTCTTGTAAATCGTTGGCATTTTTATAGCCCAGTTCATGCAATAAAGCGTCTTCTCCAATTGCCACGGCATCATCTGCCTTGACGCTGACACCAGAACCCAAAGACATTTGCGAAGTTTTACGCACCAACTGTGCGTCGACGTTTGAGTTCGTTGTAGAGTCCGATTCTGATAATTTACGTTTAATATAAGAAAACATTTTTAAATATGTAGGCCGATAGTATAGCGAATTGAGTGTATTCTTATCTCTATTTCTAAAGGGACTTAATAACTGCGTGATTATCTTGTGGACTTTTACTGTTCTCTTTTGTTTTATTTTTTACATTATATAAATGCAATGAATATTGTATTGTTTTAATGGCTTTTTTTCTCTGTAGTATTATGTAACAATGGATTTATATATAATATTTAATATATGTATAAGAATTTTATAATATTTTTATTTTTAGTGGAAATTTGATTTTTTTACTTAACTTTTTGCAAACACCAAACAGCTGGTTATTGTTTTGTTTTCTTTTTACTATCAAATAGTTACAACATGGTGGTGAATATAAAATAATATTTGTACAGGATGTGTCATATATAAGATTTTTCTAAGGTGATGATAGCTTGCAAATTTTTATGTACGTTTGGTTGTTTTTCTCACTCACACAAAAACGGTATTTGAATAAAATTTGGCACACAGACCCCCACTTTTTGATTTAATAATTAAAAGGTTTTTAGACTTTGTTTCTATTTAAATAGAAAATTAATCTTTATAGATCGTATTTAAATATAACTTATATCTCCAATCTTGTACATTTAAATTCGATTTAAGTTTTATAAATCACCATATGATTTGTGCTGCTTGTTGTTCTTGTGGAAACAAAAAAAAAATTGTGGTCGCTGGCAATTCAACTTTTGTTGCCGAGCAGTTTTGGATTTCTTTGTCAATATTTGTCTTTTTGTGATTTTGTAAGATGGTTTTTGAAAATCTGTGCATATGATATGAGGTTTGAAACTTTTCAATAGTTTGGTTTAAATCTGATGATTTGGTAAATCACCAATGAAATGCAAGCATATAGACATGATTAACCCGCAACAGATAAACATTTTTTAACTTAATAATATTTTATTTTAGAAATATAAAAAATTAGCATGTAGGAAAAGCTGATACACATGAGCACTGATGATGGTTGGTTGCATATTTGTCTACCTTAAGTAGAAACATTCTGTATTAAAAACTTCTTGAAATAAATATACTGAAATTTTTTTTCATATATTCTATGAATTTTGACATTAATCCAATGAAAAATTTCATTAACACTCAACCATCGTCACGCGTCGTTGGATTAATGAAACATGTTTCGTTAAAAATATTTTAATGAAAATTTCATTAAATATATGAAATAATTTCATTGCTCCTATGTAATAATTTCACTAAGCTAATGAACATATTTCATTATATTGGTGAAACTATTTCGCCGTTTCAATGAAACTGTATCATCATTCTAATGCAATTATTTCATAATTTTAATGAAATTCTTGCACTATTTCAATTATATTCTGTCATTATATTAATGAAATTATTTCATTGTTTTAATGATATTATTACATTACTTAGTAGCCTCGTTAACTTATCTCTTTTATTGACTATTTTAATTTATTGACAATTCCAGGGTTGAAATATGTACGATGGACGCCAATGCACATCAGAAAAGTTTTTAATTCTCACATTATCGAGCTCTGATTCTCATCATTTGCTTCTTAGGCCACGTCTTAACTACTTCAGGCATCAGCACTGTCAAAACAATGTGTATATAAGTGTCAGGCGCGGATCCAACTTGACCTTTTTGGGTGGGAGACTTCTAAGTTAAACATACTATTTTGGAAAATTTTTTTAGAAACACTATTGAAACTAGTTTTATTTACCTCGTTTGGGAGGGGGGGAATAGCCCGTTTCTCTCCCTCCCCTTGTATCCGCGCCTGATGAGTGTATAATAAGAAAGAGTACAGCAAAAAATATAAACTATTTTCGTTGTTCGCTTTTGGTTGCCAACTGTTGAAATAAATAAGGGTATGTTTTTTAAAAAAGAAAATATATATGTCATTTATTTATTTCATAAATGTAATAAAAGTTTTCATCAAAACAATGAAAAACATTTCATTGAAATTATGAAATTTTTTAATTTAAGTTCTGAGTTTTAGTCGAACTCTATGGGCTTATATCCGAAGAAATTTAATTATTTTTGGCTTGAGTTCTAAATAAAAAATATAATTTAATTGAAAAATTAAATTTAAACCGAACTCAAACCAAAAATAATTAAATTTCTTTGGATATAAACCCATACAGTTCGACTAAAACTCATAACTTATTGTCAAACTCTAAAGGCACCCAGCAAAAAGGATGTACATGTTCAAATAAACTGAACAAACAAACATTAACCCACACTAGTACTTGTAATTATCAATTATAATTCATACTAGAATAGAGAAATAATAAAAAAGAAGCTTAACACAAGATAACAGAAAAAAGTGAATATCAATAAATATCAAATTAAATACAGTTCCAAGACCGACAGCATGAATTGATTAAAAGTAGCAAACCACAGACTTTGGTCAAGTGGTCTAAGCGGTAAAGAACTCTGATGAGATTAGCGGGAGCTATCGAAACGTCAGTTCAACCCTCCGCGCAGTCAAAATTTTCCTTGTCTACATGCTTCACATTTATATCTAAATAAAAAATATAATGTAATTGAAAAATTAAATTAAAACCAAACTCAAGCCAAAAATAATTAAATATTTTAATTTATTAAAAAAAATATATAGCATATATTTCAAGAATTTTAAGCATCGGTTGAAATATGTTGTCCAAACTTAAAGGGCTTTCCATAAAATGACAAAATGTTGTTGTCATAAATCCAATGAAAATTTCTAACGAAGCTATGAAAATTAATGCAGCAATTCCAATGAAATACTTTCAATATATTCCTGAAATTTCATTAGAATTGTGAAATATTCCGTTAGATTTTTGAAGGAAAATCTAACGAAATTGTTCGATTGAAATTCTTTCAGTGTAGACATTGAAAATTGTTATTAAGATAAGTACATCCATACATACATATTTATGTACATGTAGCTTCAAAGTTGACTTAAATAAAACATGTCAGAATTTTTAATGGAAAAAATTGAATTGATAGACTTTGTTTCCTTCAAAAAATAATTATAACAGTAGTGTCAAGGTGTATTTATTCAGGTGATGTTGATAGAGCAGTTGTGTTACTTTTTTCGGCTAGAGGCCCTTATGGCAAAATTTGTATTTGATAACAGTAGTATCAAGGTGTATTTATTCAGGTGGTATTGATAGCACAGTTGTGCTACTTTTTTCGGCTAGAGGCCCTTATGGCAAAATTTGTATATGTTCACATACAGGCTAACATGTTAGTTGTTTTTGATATGTTGTAATAATTAAAACTGTTTTACACTATCTTACAAGTCGTTCGACTTCTGTAGGAAATGTATCCCTGATCAAATGAGTTTTTGGAAAGTTTCAAAAAAGCAATAACAACACATTATATCAGGGTTGCAGTTTGCGCAGATGTCGAACAGCTTGTGGAATAGTCTAAAAACATCTTTAACGTCATCTGTATAAATACGTATTGAGTCGTGAACAAAGAATACTATGTTGCTCATTGCGCATTTCCGTTAGGTTTTTGGGCAAATTCAGCAGTTTGCCTCGCTAGTGCATCTCCTCATCAGCTGACCTTACCAGAACGTCATACAAGAGAATTCGCCGTGCATAATTTACATTTGGGCTGTCAAAAAAGCTGATACATTAACACTGTTGACAGGTTAAATGTGTAAGCATTTTCGTAAGCAGCTGGCCTCTTGCGGCTACCTAGTATGAATTCTCCTTGGGCTTCACTGCTTAAACAAATTAATGCCTCTACTTGACATCAGAGGTGCTGCAACACTGCTCTAAAAAAACGCGCAATAGCAGAGTTGTAAATGAATTAAGCTTTCTATCTCTCTCCTACTTTACCACCTGTTCTCTCTACACTATCCCCTTCCCAAATAAGGTAACACATTAAATAATTAACTGGTAGGCATTAATTGTCTGATTGTGTTACTTCTTTTGTTAAAAAAACTAAAGATCTGTCAGCACCAGTGTGGCCATTTTAAATTTTTTCAGCTAAATTTCGGATTATTTACTTTGATTTAGCTGCAGATTTTCCATTTAGCAGTTAGCATTTTTAAATTATTTATTTGGCATTTTCTAGCATTTTTTCAATAAATATCAAATTATATATACTTATACCATGAACTCTATTATTGAATCCTCTGGGGCCCATTTCTTAAAACTACAAGCTATGAACCTACAAAACAACAATAAAATTTGAAAAAGTGTTGTTGTTTTGTAGGTATTTTACTTGTAAATTTTGTAAGTTGTAGTTTTGAGAAATGATCCCCTGGGCCATATTTCTCTAAATCCATTCTTATTCAAACAGAAGCTTATGGGTCGATTATGGATACCAACCGAACTTCTGTTGCGTTGCCAGTTGGCAACTGAAAATTTGTGGTTGCCAGAAAAGCACTAAATAGCAACTGAAATTAACATTTCTCAGTTGCCATCCGTACCCCATTTTCCGCAAATGGCAACCCATAATCGCCGTCCATAATCGACCCATTAATGTGTATAGGAATAGGTTGATAAGAAGTAGACGAAAAAGCATGTGTATTTACTTTGTATGAGCGTGACCCACTTTTCAACGGGACCAATCTGAAAGTGTATCCTTTTAAATAATGAAAAAAAAACAGAAATCGGTTTATAATGGCGGAGTTTTGGTAGAAAATTCTTAAAAAACATACATGACGAATTGATACCTTTCTTATTTTTTTGAAGTCGGTTAATAATTCTTGAAAAAAAAATTACTACAAAATAGGCGTGGCACTTCCCATAATTTTTATCATAATGATGTACTTTCACGAGAACTAATTTTGTGCGAAGTTTCATAAGAATCGGTTAAGTAGAAGTAGTTTAAATGAACATTAAATCTTCATGGGCGTGGTACTGCCCACTTTTCTAAACAGACTGTTTTATTGTAACAATAACTAAATGTGTATGCAAAGTTTCATACGAATCGTTTTAGTAGAAGTTGTTGAGATAAAATATTTACTTTGCAGGGCAAGGCACTGCCCATTTTTTTAATCATGATGTGTTAATCAAACAGAAGCTTAATGTGTGTGCAAAGTTTCGGAGTTTTGGGAGAACATCCTTTAAAAAAAAATACATGACGAATTGATAACCTTTCTCCTTTTTTTAAGTCGGTTAAAAATAGGGGTAAATTATGAAAAATAAACCAGTTATGAAGAAATCCTAGTTAAAAATAACAATATTTTAGCACTATTTTTTAGCATTTTAAAATTTGTTTTAGAGTTTTTTAGCATTATTTTTGACCCGATTTAGCTGCAAAATATTTTTAGATATGGCCACACTTGTCAGCACTTATACACATAACGGTCACTTTAGCGCAAACGAGCCCCACATTGTTGTGTTTTTTGTTTTGATTTCTTATCAAATTTTGTTTTTATTTTCTTATAGGTATTTTTTTCAACAAACCAAGTGTCAAAAGACCATTAATTAAATTAGCACAACAAATTTAACGCTAATTGAGGTTTAAGTAACAAAATAATATTTCATTTAAAAAACATTTATCTTATCACTCTTTCACTCCTGTAGAATAGCCGATTAGACTTTATGGCAGTGTAAACAATACTGTAAAATAAAAAAAATAAACGCAAGTGTTATGGAAAGATCAGCAGAAAATAATAAGTAAATAAATAAGTTTATAAAACCTGCTAGAACAACTTGTTGATAGATTGAATAAAATGCAAGCAAAGCAACCGAAGCACTCTCAAGTTTTATGTCATTCAGTCAATAACATTCCACCGACCTTTACGGTAAAAATTATTTAACAACGGCTGTGGCGAGAGCTAAAATATTACAAAATTTGAGGTTTTTTTCTATAAACGACAACTTAAATAAATTAAATATTTAATTATGGCAGCAACTAGTGCTTTAAATACAAATGAATTATTGTTTGAGGAAAAACCTCTATATCAGCCACCTCTACAAGAAATAAAACAAGGTGAGTGTCAGATCAGCTGTTTAATAGTGGATAACAGATTAACAAAGAAGATAAAAGTGATAAATATCTAGATACATTTAAAAGTTAAAGCAGAGATGAGAAACTAGTTACAAATGTACATTTTTAGGGTACCGTAAACTCGCTTCGTGAAAACTGACAAACATTGGTGTTTGTCAGTTTTTTTCCTCACGCTATTGACGGAAACTGACAAACATTTATTTAAATTTTTACCTCTATGAAATTTATTTGACATATTGTCATAGTTTTATTTTAAATGAAATTTATTTATTATAATTCATAATAGGCGAAAATATGTCCTATAAATTTCATAAAGGTTTAATTTGGATTTTATTTTTCATTTTGCCTTATAAGTACTTTTATTGTTATCCAATGGATTCCTAATTGTATAAAGGTGTAGAAATATAAAATAGATTTATATCGAATAAAAAATTATTTGCTGGGTTTTGTATAATTTTCAAAGCCTACTTTGCTTATTGTTGAAAATCATTCACATATTTGTGAATTCTCAAATGGTTTTTGAAAGTCTGTACATAAGATAAAGGGTTTGAAGTCTACTGACGATTTGGTAAAGCACCAATGAAATGATCCATATAGACAATGCTTAAAGACCAGCAAATAAATTTCATTTAAAATATTTATTTAAATTTTTTTCAAAAAAAAAAACTGGAAAATTTAAATTTTCAATCATATTTAACATAAATAAAAGTGCTAGAAAAACAATTGTGATTGCAAATTTGTATTAAAAAATAAAAATGATAATAAATAATACGTCGTCTCATATGAAAAAAATATAAATTTTTAACGTTTTTCTTTACTATTTACATTCAACTATGTCAGTCTTCCCATTACACCATATGAAATGTGTGAGCAAAGAAAAAATTATTAGAAATTTTTAATATTCACATGTTACACTTTTGCCACTCAAGAAAATTAACCGTACACAGTCGGGGAATCCGTCCAACATGGCATGTATGTCATTCAAGTATGTGAGTATAGGGTACCCTTTAAAAATTGACATGCTTCTATTCATTCATTCTATTTCAACACTCTCCCACAAATTCAGAAATTGCTGCAACAAAATTGCATGTGTGGACGGGGAGTTAGTATACATATATGTATGATTTACTACTTTTAGGCTGAGGCCACACAGTCGTTTTTAAAACGCTCGTTTCAGCTTTTTTTAAACTAAATTTTAGTGTATTAAAATTTTTAATTTAGTTTAAAAAAGCAGAAACGTGCGTTACGCTATTTATTAGCTAATGTCAATAATTAAACTATTGAGTGTTTCAAACAATTGCTAAATGTTTTATAAACCTTTGACATGATAATTTTTTTTAAGTATACGGACTATATATGGGCTACTCTTCACCTTTTTAATTATGTGCTGTTATACACTTTTAGCAATATTTTAGCTAAAACTATAAAGTAAATTATGTTATGATTAACTTAGGGGTGTTAAAAACACTTATTTAGTTGATCTATACTTCTTAGACCGAGTTTAAGAACGTTATGAACTTTCGTGAACTTCAAAAAATTCGAAAGAATTGTATATAAATTTTTTTTACAAACAAAATTTAAATTGTACTCTTTTTAACCCCCGACCAAAAAAGAGGAGTGTTATAAGCTTGTTATAAGGCTGGACCGATTTTTATTTAGTTATTTTCTGCTTGAAAGCTGGCTTGATCGAAAATGTTCTTAGCTATGTTTGAAGAAAATCGGTCCAGCCGTCTAGAAGATACATCTTTTCTAGATGTATTCTGTTGAATCTGTGAGTCTTTGACGCCGTAGCTCCTAAACGGGGAGACCGAATTAATATAGTAAATTTTATTTGAAAGGTGACTTGATCGAAAATCTTCTAACCTATGTTTGAAGAAAATTGGTTCAGCCGTTTTGAAGTTATCATCTATTTTCTTTGGGGGTTTTCAAAATTTTTAATTTAATGTTATTATAAGACTAGGAAGTAACTAAATTGTTAATGTAGTTACTATGTGCAGTACATCTTGAGTTTTTCGATTGATAGTAAAAACTATTTATTGATAAGACCTCTTCACTTTCTTGTATTCATTATAACTAAAATCAAAGTGTTCGATTTGTATAATGTATTCTATTTCTTTTTTCATATAATCTTGCAGAGCTGTAAAAAATTGCAATCAATTTTGATTGCAATCAAAATAATTTCAGCCAAATTGATTTTATTCTTTGATTTCAAAATGATTTCAGATTTCAAACTGAAATCATGTCAATATTGCAATCTTTTCTGATTGCAATAATTTTGAAATCAGTTTTTTAAATCATTTGATTTCAATCAATTTCCCTGAAATCTTGGTATTTATTTGATTTTAAATTTAATGAAAGCATATAATTAATATGCAGGGAAACCGCAAATATGAGATTACATGTTTTTCTTGTGCGATATATGCAGGTACGAATAAGATATTTATACGTTTCTGTACTTTTTAAGAATTTTGGCACTAGTGGATATTTTTGCATATTTCATCCATGCAGCAAGTTTTTGCATATTTCAGTCTTAAGCTCATATTTAGGGATTTATGTAATTTATGCGACATATTTGACTCTTTTAATTGCATATTTTGGATTTAACAATTTTAATATGCGTTTTATATGCCGAACTTGCCGCTAAATTAAAGTCCACGTTAACTTTTAATCGTACATTGTGAAAAGAGACGTAAATATATTTGCATGAATAAAACAAAAAATATTTTGTGAAGAAATTTTTTTTGATATATTTCAGCAATTTTTGATAATTTTAAACTTTTCTTTAGCGATATTTAACTTATGCTAATATCTTTTTATTTTTTCGCAATTTCTTTAAAATATTCTTTATTTTGGCGATTTAAATGATTTTTTTCGAGTTATGCTAATAATAATTGTTATAATAATTTGAAGCATAATTCTGTCTGCGATTGAATTTGACGTTCTCATGCTAGAAATTATGTTACGTGTAGACCTCATCTTTTAATATTAGTAAGGTATATTTATTTAAATAAATATATGTACATATAACCTTGAATATAAGTATGCAGAAGTAAAGCAAAAAATATTTTTGGCTATAAAGATGTGCAATAAGCATAACAGCTGTTCCAAACAACATTATAAACAACATTGTAATTGATTATTGCTGACTTGCCATAATTCCATAACCATAACTGTAGAAACTAATTGAATTTTTGTTTTTTTGGCATAACCATAAGCAGCCGATTGCTGAATGAATGAATTTATTGTGGTCTTTACATTTTTCATGTTCGTTACATTTTTTAATTTAAATTTTTCGCTTGTGTTTCTTCTTGTTTTCATAAACAAAATCTGTTTATGGCTATGGCCATGGTATAAGTATATAAGGTAGTTCCACTTTCTCTTTTTTTCCCGACATATTATCATTTAACAAGAAAGGAGATCTGACGTTTAAACAAAAAATCGTGCTACCATTCTTGCTTCACAAAATCCCATTTTTTTATATATGAAAAAAATTAAACATTATTAATTTTCAAAAGAAAATAAGAATTGTGTTCAGAACTGTGAGTTTTTGGAGTCTATGGAAGAGCTAATTGCAATATCCGCGATGTTAGCAATTTCTGAGGCATTTGCGCGATCTATCTGATTTTACAAGACTATCTTGTTCTTTACAGTTTTAGTAATTTTTTCAATACATTTAGCAATTTTTCGCGAGCTTGCGACTTTTTCCCCCGTTCTTTCGGATTTTTTATTTTATTTTTAACAGTTTTGGCGTTCTAATATATTTTAGGGCTTGTTTTCGATTTCGCAATTTGTTGAACATTTTTGCAATGTTCGCGATAAAAGCGACTTTTTGAAACTTTTCATAGTCTTTGCAGGTTTTGTAAGTTTTAAACAGTATTCGAATTTGCTATTATGCCGCTGTTAGCAAGTTTTTGCGAATTTTCGCCATTTTCGCGATTTTTGCCGAGTTTTTGGTACTACTTACGGTTTTAGCGATATTTAATCAAAATTATGGATTGTTTAAGGTTTTGCAATTTTTCGCAAATTTTCGCTATTTTCACGACAAGCGTAATTTTTCCAGTTTTTTTCTTACGTTTTTATTACGCTTTGTAATCTTTAAAAATTTGGCAAGTTTTAGCAAATTTTCATAATTTTCGCGATTTTTTCCCGAGATATTGACTTTCGCTACATTTTTAGCGAGTTTTAATCAATTTTAGGGCTTGTTGGCAA
Organism: Panzeria rudis; assembly: GCA_956483635.1. NCBI lineage: Eukaryota > Metazoa > Arthropoda > Insecta > Diptera > Tachinidae > Panzeria > Panzeria rudis. Next base: position 136,369,837 of record OY101450.1, on the reverse strand, counting down.
TATGGCGATGTTTTTGCGAATATTCGACATTTTCGTTATAGGCAGATTATTACAAGTTTTTGCACTTTTTAGAGTTTTTGTGGATTTTTGGAATTTTTCCGTTTTCTTTATTTCCGCAATATTGTTTAATAGTGAAATTGGCAGCAATTATTAACGAATATTTTGCAGAATTTTTGATATTCTTGACAGTTTTAGCAATTTTAATCAACTTTGGAACTTCTTTTCGTATGTAAAAAGTTTCACGAATTTTCGGCATATTCGCAATAGAAGATTAATCAATTTTAGAGGTTGTTTCCATTTTCAGCTATTTTTTATATTTTTGTAATTTTGCAATATATGATTAAGAGATTTCCATCGACTTTTTTTAAATCAGCACAAAATTCGAGTACATAATCACAAAATTAATACTACACATACTTGCATAAAATTTCTAGGAATATTTTCCCTTTCTCCATGTGTGGCAAGGCTATTTTCGATATTTACATATAAACTAGACTTCAAAAATCTCCATTCTTGTCAAACAATTTTAAGTGAAACTACATTGTTTTTTTATATCATGGTTATGGCACCACTAATCGACGGCAGTAAGTATACCTACAGATACGGCCATGGTTATGGTGTTATGGTATGGCACGTCTAATTGAACCTTAATGCGGGTGCTAGACGGATCAATATTTTAGCTTCAATATACATATGCGCTTGTGTGCGTTTATCGAAAGCATTTTGATATTCTTCACTATTTCCCCTCCGTATATGTGTACATATTTTTTGTAAACAAACGCACACAAACTCATACATATATTGAAGCTGAATATTGACCTGTGTGGCATTCGCTTAAGATGCACTTTTATCAATGTTATTTATTGTACCATTTGTAACTCCTACCCATCTCCGTCTCTTTTCAAATGTTTGAGCTTTTTTGTACAGGAAGCTTTGTTTAACAGTCTGTTTCCATAGAAGTTAACATAAGCTTTTATGCACAATGATAACACTATCTGCTATTTTTTAGTGATACAGTCAAGTTTGATTAGAAACTTTGAGAATGTTAACGTTGAAGTTACACCATGTCCTAATTTAACGGCTTCTCCCTACAATCTTGTGGATGCAGGTAAGTATGGTGGCTACATGTTAGAACGAGATATTAATGCTTTGATTGTTTTTAGGTTTATGCGGTTCCCCCTCTTTATTGGAAGTGGGCGGTCCACCGTATCTTTTGCCTTTAGTTAAACGTGAAAAATTATACAATATTAAAGAAATCTGTCGAAAATTTATGGGCGAAGGTAAAATTTTGGCTGGTAAGGAAATAAAATTCTTAAGCAAATACCTAAGTTACCATCGGAAATAATTTGCAAAACATTTAAACTTCAGATTACTTACATATCGTCACCTAAAATGCAAAACAACGTATCGTCAAAAAATTTAAAATCGCGTTTTTTATAGATATTGATTCTTCTGATGAAATTGCACGTCTCTATAAAATTTTATAGATATGGGTTGAAAAGTAACGATTTTATAATAAATATTCAAAATAACGAATCATCAAATACATGATTTTTCATGATCCAAAAAGACGTATAGTCGCTCTTTGTAATTGTTTTTTAATATTTTTTTACGAACTAAGTCTAGGTCGGTCTCATTGTTTATTACGGCTCATTTGGTTAGAAATTTTAGCATTTAAAATTTTTTAATTTGCTTAAACACACTAAATAAAGCTATTGTACATGTGTATGGGTGAAAAGTAAAGGGGTACAAGTGCCAAAACTAAAAAATTGAGGCGGTATGTATTAGAAACCAAAAATATTATGTATGAAAATTAATAGGAACAAAAAACTTGAAGCTTAATTACTCAGAATTTTCTTTTCTTCGCTTGTAACCCTTTGCTTTTAAGCCCCTCATATAGAAAAAGCTAATAATAATTATGTGGATCTCATTAGATTACAAAAGACTATGTTTCCAGTAGAATTGAATGTTCCATTATAAAGCGGACTTACGCAGGAGAAGTAAAATAGAAATAGTTCTACGTTCTTAAATGCAGTACTGTCTGTGCTGCATCAGATTAGCAAACTTGTTTGAACATTTCGACGCAAAGCTATTGATGCTGTTTATTGTATGGTTATTATTTTTATTGATGCATTTAAACACATTTAAGTTCAGTGTTGCAGCGCAGTACTGCATTTATGAACGTGTGGTGTCTCTTAATCTTTTATTGAACCTGTAATTTGACAAGAAAATGTAATTATTTCATAATTGGCATGTTTGTTTCACTTAATACTAACATACTTTCAATGATGATACTTTTTTTTTGTTTCAGAAACTTACAATTCTAAATAACGTAACACACACAACATAAAAAATAATAATAAAAATATTATTTTTCTTCTAAAATAGATCAGTTATCGAATTTTATATCTCAAATATATTCCATTTTACAAAGTTTTTTGCTTCTCCTGTAAACTTATAAAAAGCCATGTTACGTTATTTTGGATTTTAGGTGACGATATATATATCCATAAATATAAATATTTTTGCAAAATTGAGCATAAAAAATATAACCTTTTCTATGATCAGTTGGCGCTGGTGCCGGTCCCTATCCGCTGCGCAATTCGAATTGTGAGGGCATTTACAATATGAGCATAGCGGCTGATGGAACGATTGCAAATGGCAGCTATACAGCAAAAGTATCGGGCACAGAAGAGTCATGTGTTCTCGAGCCCATACCAGATAACGAGCCTCGATGTGCTTTGCTACTCAATCTTTTTGTGTGTCGTGGTGAACCGGGTCAAGTTATAAAAATAACTTGCAAAAAGCGCACCGGAAAATTGAATTTCATAGAATGTATCCGCTCAGGTTTATTAGAGAAATATCAGGATAAATGTGTGGGTAAGTACAATAACGGGCTTAAGTTTTTTTTCTTTGCTTTTATTTGCTAACTTTGTTTGAGGTTTAAACTTTCAGGCATGGGTGGTTTATTCTTAATCAAACGTGGTAAAGTGCACCAGCATGTAATGCGTGATTTTAGTAAAACTCCAATAACATCGGAACATGAGCTCAATCAATGGCTGAAATTTTACGAAATGCCAGCAACATTAAACGCTGTAGGCACTTTGATAACCCATGAAAATGTAAGTTGATAAGAAAAGTTTTGTCTTAAGTTTTATTATAAGTTTTTACATGAGAAAAGACCACAAATTTTAAGGAATACAGAATAACCGCTTACGTCCACTTCATCCTCAGATATTAATCTTTGTTATCCGTTATTTAATTTTTATTCTTCGGCTCATAGAATAATCTTTATATTAAAGTTCATTACCTCAGAATTTGAGATACGAAGCTGAGAAGTTTTGTATACGGGTCACGATATATCAAGTCGTAAAAATCTTTTTTAATATCTCCATTGGCGTAGCTATGTCCTGCTGTTTGGGGGAGCTAAGTCACCCCTACAATCACTCAAGCAATCTAGAAATTCAAAATATTGAGTAATTTTGATAATACATATAAACGGACTGTGAGGATTAATGTGGGCATAAAATAATATGAAATATGAAAACTAGGACTGATATGAATGACACGCTTTGAATTGATTTTTGATTTCATAAAAAATTAAGAAAAATTTTCTTTCTAACAACTCATAAGAAAAACTACCTTTTACCCAGTGTCCCTAAGGACAGCTCTCTTCCCTCAGATAATGAAAACATATTCATATTCTAATGAAACTATTTCATAAAAACAATGAAAATCTCCATGAAACTATGTCATTATATCAATGAGTTAATTTCGCTAAGGGGCTATTCACATATTACGTAACGCTCGCGGGGTTGGGGGGTTAAAGATTTGTTACGGATTCGATAATTTATATTGAAAATTTTGTAAAAAGCGTTACGAAGGGGGGTGGGGTATAAAAACTCAAAAAATAGCGTTACGTAATATGTGAACAGCATCTAAGCTAATGCAAATATAGCATAAGCTGAAAATATTGCATTGGCTGTAGAACCTCTGATGTTAACTAGCCGCATTAGCTTCCAGGTTTGTGAGATTTTTTCGTACCTATTTCGTCAAATTGATTTTAAAAATCGCCAAAGGTCGCCTAAATCTGCTTAAAACCCCCCCCACAGAGGCATTTCCAGTCACTTTCAGTGTGGGAAAGTTTAAGTCGAATGTCCACAGACACTACTCCATCTATCCTCCTTCCCATAATCAATTTTCCTAGTTCCGGCACAATGCATTGTATAAGTAGGGGTCATCCCCTAAGTGCTGGTCCCAACAAAAAAAAAACTCCCCGCAGAGGTATTTCCACTCACTTTCAGTGTGGGAAAGTTCAAGTCGAATGTCCACAGACACTACTCGATCTATCCTCCTTCCCATAATCAATTTTCCTAGTTCCGGCACAATGCATTGCATAAGTAGGGATCATACTCTGAGTGCTGGTCCCAAAAAAATAGGTTCTATATATAATTGTTTTTTTTAATATAAGTTTTTATAAAATAATCGTATATAAGTTTTGCAGAAAATCGCCAAAAGTTTAAATAAAATCGCCAAACACTATTTCATGGCAATTTTTCTCATCAAAGTTCAAAATTCATTAATGAATGTAATTAATATAAGAAAAATCATCAAGATCACATTATTTTAATTTCTTCCAGACGAGTTTTGGTAGAATTTATTTTCGAAAATAAATAAAGTAATTTTACTGAATTATTAACATTTCTAAGTTAAAGTTTGTTGAAAAATAGCCATAAAAATCGCCAATAAATGTATTTATCGCCAGAAAAATCGCCATGTCGCGAAGCTAAAATTTTTGACGCCAAACAAGTTGAAAAATCTCCACGTTTTGCGAGAAATCGCCATATCTGACAACCCTGTTAGCTTCAACTGTAACTGGCAAATATTCGCAAAAACTTCCAAAATAGAATTGATTATAAATTTTTTAATGGATAAAAAAGACCAAGCCTTAAAACAGGCGCAAATCCAGCTTAAGGTTTTTTAGGGAGGTTAGCTTTTAACTGAAACATAATAGTACATATTTTGGAAAATTTTTTATACAAACTCAACATGAATGAGGGGGGTGGGGGGGCTAATATGAAATTTTCTTACACTCTGGATCCGTGTCTTCTTAAAATATATGTACTACCTATTAAAAATTAAAAAAAAATTAGGAAACATCACATCAAATTGATACATATGTTGCGTCTGGTATCGGCAGACCGGATTATTTACCGGCGTCACCCTAATGGGTTCCTGCATAGCAGACCATACACTACTCCAGCATACTGGCATCACCAAACCATACAAACATACTGGTGTAATATTCATTTCCCATTTTATTTTTGTATGTATTTTAATACTTTTTTGTACAAAAAATATTGCAATTTTTACATTTATTTTTAGGTAAAGTTACTTTTCTTTTCCGTTTTTCTTTGTTGTGACTTCGATTTTTACCACTTTAGGTTTTAGGGTTGGGTCATGTAATCTGCTTTTTGCATTTAAGCACTTTTTATATGTTCTAATTTATTGGGTTAAAAAAAAAAAATAGAAAGGAAAAGTATTTAAAAATATAAATAAAAACAAAAGAATATCCAGGGTCAAGAAAATAGAAAATATAATAAATTAAAAAAAGGAGACTTAATCCAAAAAAAAATATTGCAAGTTTTTAAATAAGCTTATAGGTTAAGGTAGTGTTTTTTTGTGTGTTAATTGTTAGTGCCTAAATAAAAGAAAAGAAAGTGTTTTTATAGAGATTTTTGTTCGCGCATAGAAAGCCTAAAACGCTTAGAGAATTTGTAGAGGAATATTTAACGTCTATTTTAGTATCGTCCAAAAACAGTATAGGGACGAAACGAACTGCCTAAGAGAGCTCCTTTAGGTAGGGTGTTAAATGTATATTAGATAAATTTTTGTTCTTTTTGCTCATTTCCCGTTTACAAGTTTTTTAGAGTTTAGGATTTTCTACCCTCAGTTTTTTTTTGCGTTTGGTAGATACATTTGTTTTTTTTATAATTTTGTATAAGCCAGATTTTCTTTTATTTATTTAGGCAAAAACAAGTGTTAGGTTTTTTTATATTAATGTTAGGTTAATATTTGTAATTTTAATGTTAGCAAAAGTCTTAGGTTAAGTTTTACCGAATAGGTTAGTTTTGTATAGGTTGTAGGAAAATTTAATTTGTTAGTTCTAAGTATGAATTTTAATAAATATGTGAATTTGTTTTAAGTGTTAAAAACGAATATGTTTGTGTGCTAAATTTGTTTGTTCGGGTGAGCTAATGAGAGGCTAGTGCGGTAAGTGTGTGTGGATTTTGGGGGACCAAAAAAATAACATTTATCAGGAGTGTTTGTGTCCCAGGTAGGGAGGGCAAGTAGTGGACGTCCACCATGTCCACTCTCCCAATTGTTTCCGTGTTTGTGTAGTTTTTTTGTATTATAGTTTTTTGTTCAATTTTAATTGTTCGTGGTTCTGCTGTGGTTGTGGGTTGGAACCTGCCCTGCGGATGCCTGCGTTGAGCTGGCTGGCATCACAACCGTAGCGGCCAAGAGTCACGTACACATATCTATGTACATATACCTATGTAATTTATTAAAAATTGATAAAATTGTAAGGATAACGTCGTTAAATTGCTAATGCAAATTTAATACATAAGTCAAAGTCTTCATACTACAAACTATAAGACATTACAGCTTATATTTAACAACTTTATTATACAAAATTTAATGTCCTTTATTTTTGTTTTCTTTTTTTCCCCATTTTTAGGACTTAGATTTACGTTTGCAACACTTTCATTCATTTTCCACCACCAATTGGGGTGGTCACTATCATTATGATACAACACCTGAGACCGTGGAATATGAGGCTTATTTGAATGTTGCCGAACGTGTGGTACGTGTTGATAAACCCATAGAAACCCATAAATTTGGTAGAGATTAATAAATGTTCATACACACTACAGATACCTACATACATATTTATATACTTTTTGTACATAAATACATTTACTAGTATGTATATAAAACTTTATTTCGTTACAATAATGTTGTACAAAAAAAAAACATTTGAAAATAAATTTCGTTTTAGGTGGCTCATTCTTTATATGAAATCATTGTTTTTATTGCTCTAATGTTGTTGCTGCTAGCGATGATATTGCTGTTGGTTTTCTTATAGGGTATGATTGTTATAAACTGCTTTTAATGCAGATAATAACTAGTCATTTATTAAATGAGGCCGCAGAGCTGAAAAGAAAAACTGTTTATAATGCGAATTTATATCTTTTCGTTGTTGTTGCTGTTTTTCTTAGATCCATTAAAAGTATATTATTTGATGTTATGTATAATAAGTGTTCATATACCACTGATATTGAACATATTACACGACACTCATACATTAACAAAACAGCGGCGTTAAAAGCTTCCCCATAAACGGAAATGATGCCAACGGCTGGGTGTGGTCTCTGCTACTATTAGCCGTCCATCTTTTTCTAAGATGAAACAACAAATTCAATTCCTTAAGACAGCACGGCCAATCAAATTTAAGCTCTCTGTGTGCTCTTTTTCTAAACTCTCAGCATTTTAGTTTAATTTTTTTAAAAATTATTTTCAACATACTCACAAGGGATGGAAAATGGGTTTTTTGATTTTGTACAAAACACAAAAAGAAAATCTACTTTTTAGATCGTGACGGTACCAATCTTCTTTTAATTTATTAAATCGAAAGCTTAGCAACCGCGTAATGAATTTGAAGTATTTTTGAAATCGATCTGTTGTTTTAAAAATTTAGCAGGAGTGGCATGATTTTTGAGTCATGTCACTATATTTAACATTAATTATTTTTGCACGAGTTTGGAGTAATCCATGTGTTTTCTGATCTAATTTAGTTTTTCATAATTTTTTAAACGAATTTATATTATTAGTATGCCAAGTGAAAAAGGAGCATTTAAATCCTGTTCTTGTTATTCATTGTAAATGAAAAGCATCTTCATTATATAACTTTTATTCACATAATTTAATTTATTTTATTGATATTTTTTGCAACTGACGTGAGTAGTATATTTAAAAGCTACGCATTTACCATCTGAGCCATGATATAATAAATTAGCCTCCTTAAGTTTATATTATTCATATTATTTTCATGCAAATCACAATTTTAAGAATAATAAAAAACCCGAAATTGAGGGGACATATAAAACTAGTACGGTAACATGATTTTAACGAAAATGTCACAATCCTTATACTTGTCAGGTAGTGAATGTCAAGAAAAATTGAGAGAATGAAACTACCTTCTATTTATTATATCATGACCTGAGCTACAGCAACGGAATGAATTTAATTCATATATAAAACAAAATTGAGAGTAACAGCATGTTTACTGAACGCAATACGCATATAAAACGCGTAAAACGTCAATCATGTTTGCAGTTATGACGTCAATCATGTTTGCACTAATATATCGCGAATGTCATTGTCCATTTGTAAAAAACGTAACACCTCTCGTTTTTTTTTTTTTTTGGTACTTAGAAGATGAAAAGTGACGTCATTGACGCCAAAAACAGCCAATTAGAAAATTGCATTCGTCTTAGCAATTAATTGTTAAAATTACATCACTTTCATATCAAAAACTGGAAAACTACCATTATTTGAACTAAACAACTTTAGTTCGTTAATAACTCCGAAGCAGTTGAAAATATGTAAAAAGACGATTGTTGTCTTGGGGACACCTGCTTATAGTGCATTTACAAATGAAATGAAAACAAAAACAAACAACAACAAAATTACACTTAAGGTACAGACAGACCAAACAAACAAAAATTATAACTATAATAGCGTCAATTATTTTTGTAACGAAACAAAATTTCTAGCTCGTAGTCCGCCATAAATAGCAATGCTACAATAAAAAGTCTATTGATGTAGACAAGTAAGTTTCCAGAAGTCCACAACCCACAGAACATGTGTTATTCATTTAATAACAACGTTAATTTTTAATTTGTACCACATAAGTCGCGGTAGTAGGACGGTACGTACCAACACGGACCGAAATGTATCAGAAAAAGTATAATTGCACCATGATTTCCATCCCTGCACTGGACATTCGCGCCAGGATAGAAAAATCGTTCATAAGGGTATGGAAAATCGAATATTTAAAGTTTTAGTGCAAACAAGAACCCACGAATATTGTGTAGTATGAAAAAAAGTAATTGCTTTTGACTTGAAAATTTGTTTTAAAACAGAAAAGTTCTTATTTATATATTGAATAATATCCGGAATTTTGTGTTTTAAAACAAATTTTCAAGTAAAAAGCAATTACTTTTTTTTATTCATACTACTCATTGGGTAGTATGAATAAGAAAAGTATTTACTTTTTACTTAAAATTTGTTATAAGCCCAAAAAAATCTTAATTTTATGTTGAATTATGGAATCATATGGATTATTGCATCGGCTTCCAAACACCTTTTTGTGTTACATTCCAATTAGTAACCAATTGGGAACCCAGTTGGATCCCAATTGGGAAATACTCTAGTCAAGATTTTATATTTTTGGTACAGTTAGGCTGTGTTTTTATACAATAAATAAATAATAACAAACACAGTTTTTGAAAGTTTTTTTTAATAAGAAAAAAAAACTTTTTTCTTATATTATGCATTAAGTGTAGGGTTTTTTTATTCCCGGACTTTTTGTTTCCCGGGAGAGCGGGAAATAAAAAAGAAATTCCCGGGAAGAGCATACTAAAATATTTAAAAATAATGTTTATTTCCGGAATCCATTGATTTTTATATGAGCAAGTTAAATGAAGCAATCATTCTTTATTTCAAACTGAGTTTTATTTCAAAACTATTTCATAAGCAAACAGTGTCTTAAGAAATGAGATAAAATAGCAAAAAAAAATTTACAAATCAGAAAAGCAAATAGATTCAAAGTAAATTATATTTAAAAACCATTTTTAAACCAACCAAAAGGAGAGCATACAAATCATTAGTAAAATCACTGATGGACTGAAATCAAAATAGTTTTATTTCTGATCATTCATCTAGGATTTTATAGCGTTATTGTCAGAGGGCGGAAGTGGTCCAAAGAGCGATTAAAAGGTTGTCTAGGATAAATGTTGCTGACAAAGAGCAGTCTTAGAACAGTAAACTCAGTCCTTGACTTTCGATATGCAATAAAAATTACGTGCCCTTAGAAAAGTTGTACTTTTATATTCTTTGTTGCATATGCCTTTTTAAAACAGTCAACGTATTAATTGTTTCATCTCACAATCGGTTTCTTATTAAGTAACCCAATTTTAGTTGTTGAGAAAAACATTTCGCCCCCGACAAAAGTTGTTCGGATAGTTAAGGGGCCGTTGTATTAACTATCAATATATTTGGTCCTTTTTTGCTGCTTCAAATCTTTTCAGTTGCTTTGTTAATAGTAGAATTTAAAGTTTCCTCGAAAGTCTTCTCTTTCAAAACATCACTGTCATCTGAAGTAATATCTATTTCCCCATTTTCTTCGTCACTAAATGCATCAAAAAGACGTACATAAAAATTTTCTCCATATCGAATTACCGTGCATTTTGTTGCATATTAAAACACATTACAGTTGCTTTTACTAAAAAATACTGTGATCGTTCGTTGGTTTCTTTCCCCTTACATAGATATTATTTCATGATGAACGACAAGAATTTAAAAAAAAGTATGCATTTTTGTGTGCTAAAATCAGTACTTTTTTATGTACATAAATATATTTTTAGTCCCGGGAATTCCCGGATACATTTTTCGGGAAAGCGGGAAACGAAAATAGGTTATTTTTTCCGGGACGGGAAATCCCGAGAGAAAGCCCTAATTAAGTGCGAAAGCTTGTGTAATTAATTTAATTAAAAACGTATAAATTTGGTATATACGAATAATTACTATATTACTTCACACTATTAAGAAGTAGTCGAATATTATGAAAGCTTATATTTCAGCATATATGTTTTAAATATTTTCCGCGCGATGAAGATTTCCTACATATGTACATTCTTTATTTAAAACGACTTTGCTTAAATTACACAATTTTATGCATTCATACTTTCCATCTCTGCGACATTGCTGCACATACCCCAAAACAATCAGACATCCCATCTCATATGCTCTATTTTCTCTCGTATTTAAATTTAATAAGACTACCGTTAAAAAATTATGTTTCTTCTTATAGAAGTATGAATGTGTTGGGACCACAGTTGGGTGCTTTTCCGTTTTTAAGGGGATGTGTTTGTTTCAAGTCAGCCATTATTTTCTTTTTTTTTTAAGCAGACACATCCTGAAAAGCTTAATAATTGCTATAACGTTGTTGTTGTTGCATTTCTTATCACTGAAATCAAAATGTTAAATATTTGTATGCATATACATCCCAGCAAACACAAAAATACACCATATGTATTGTCAAACGTATTGGCTGGATAAAAAATATTATTGCGAATATAATCAATTTCGTATTTGGGAAGATATTCCTTCGGGAAGAAACGTGTCTCGATGACAATACTGCTGAACAATACGAAAGCGATTCTACTAGATAATAAACTAGCAATATCGACATATAATCACTTAATAGAAAAGAGGAAGATATCGCCAAAATATTATTAGGAAGGTTTTGCATTTTGAAAAATATTCATTTATAAACATAGATTTTATTTATTTTTTGGATTAAATCTTTTCTCCTTTTCTGTAAAAATTTCATACATATATTTTGCAGCTTGCCTTTTCTCTAATAGCTTTAAAATTTATTTTCGTGGAGATTACGCCCTTTTTTATATTTTTTGAAATACAATTAATGGCCCTTTTCACAATGTACGATTAAGAGTTAACATGGACTTTAACGGAAACTTCGCCATACAAAGCTTGCCGTTAAAGTCCACGTTAACTCTTAATCATACACTGTGAAAAGGAGCGTAAATAATTTAAATTTATTTCTGTTTATATTGCATAATTTTCTCAAAAATTGTAAAAGGAAGGAAATAAAAATATTCTTCTGGATGACAATTTTGAGATATTGCATTTCAGATTATAATACAAGTATTAATACTTTTGAGGAAAATGAAACTCTGACATGATAATTTGTTATTGTTTTTTGAAAATATTCTAACAACAATTATATCAAGGAGGCAGTTTCTTCAAAAGTATTCATATGTACTTGTATTATAGTCTGAAACGGCCTTAGTTAGGCAATAGTTAGCCTTATGGGATAACTTCCATTTGTTTTCAGGGATATAAATACACAAACACAGGCACATGTGTACATTTTTAAATTACATATGTCTGTATATGTATATTTTTTCTTCTTTTACACAATCGTTTCCGTTTATGTTTCGTCTGGTCTTTATTTGAGCAAGGAAGTGTGTAAGTTTATGTATTTGTTTGAATGGCTGTGTGGTGTGTTTTTCTTGCTTATTGTTCTGATGATAATAAATTCGCTAAAAATGCTTAAAATATAATAATTTTCATATTAAGTTAGTAAATGATTATATGGTTGCTATTGCCAAGAAAGCAAATTCTTTATGGCATATTTATACCTACAATTTTAAAGCTTTTTTAAAGTATTTTTTAGCATTCATATCATTGTTATGGAATTTTTAAAATGAAAATTTATGTATGTAGATAGACATGTACTTATAATATATACAAACATAAGGATGGAAATTACTTTTTTGCTTGAATTAGGTATATCAATGTATTAGGGGTAACTGCATTGGTAGGACCTATAATTACTTGTGCTTGTAATACACAACAAGTAGGTATGTATGTGGTTACATAGGAACATACTTCTAGCTGCCATAGCTCCTATTGAAATTGTTAAAGGGCAATATACACGGTCAACATGCTTGACAAGCGTGGTAGTAGTATGTGTGAAATTTCGTTAGTATTAGTGACACCGACGACGCTTGATGGAAAATCTACTTGGTTTTGATTTTTCGTCCAGCACACGTACACGAATCTGACATCAAGCTGATTGACCGTGTATATTGCCCTTAAAGCTTAGCTGTCTGTATAAAAGTACACTAATTGTGAAAATGGCATGTGTCTAATAGGTCCATACATACATACATATATTACGAATGACAATACCTAAGTATACAATACAATTTCAACATGTTACGTTGTTCGCTTTAGTACACCCTTTAATTTCTATCCTTCTTGAATAGGTATTTATTGTGTATTTGTTGTTGCATCGGCCATGGTTAAACATATTCTGTGAAAGTTTCAGCTATGTATGTATGCACCTCTTGCGGTTCTCAAGATAATAACCTGTGCCAGACGGACGAACAGTGAGGCGGAAATATAATAGTGTTACTTTGTCATCCTTATGGGTACGGAACGTTAAAAATGATTTATCCAATTTGATCTGAAAAAACCATGTCATTCGTTTTTAACCCCAACATTTTCTGATACTCTTAATGATTGCAACCAATAAATATTTTCCAAAAATTTTAAGCAATTTAAAATCATGAGGTCAAGCAAATGCATACATACACAAAGTGAATGTGGCATTTAAGATCAATATCAATTGTTTTTAAACCCCTTAAATGTTAAATGTGTACTAAAAAATCCTCACCTACAACATTAACCACAAATTGCTCTCGGTCACAATCGATTACAATCAAACAGCATGTGCAACTAAACAACAATAAGAAATATGTATATATATGAAAGTATAATGATTGTAAGAGACACACACCAATTAATTAATAGACTAAAACATAAATGATTGAGAACTAAATCAATAAAACCGACAATGAAATGTTTAATGTTTTGTAAATTAAAAGCAAACCAGTCGACAATTTAACACCAACCGTACCCAGCCAAATATTTAATACATTGTACACTCATTTTGAAAATTGACAAACACCCCCTTTCAACGCACACACTCATTCACACTAATAAAAATTCATACTCAATAATGTTTACAGTTATTTTTTGTTCCACAATTGCTTTTTGTTTTGTTTTTGTTCAATGACTAAATGAGTTGTAAGGCCTTGTAATTGTTGTTGTTGCTGTTTTTATTGGTGGGGAATTATTTAATGGAATATCAGCAACACAAACACACACACACTTTCACATGCACTCCCATGGAAATAATTGAGAATTTGAGGGGGTGTTTTTAGTGTAATTGTTCATTTTAAACTAGTATGAGATTGATTCTATTGTTTATTAGTTAAATGACATTAATTACCAATAGTTTTGAAATAAAAGAAACAATAATGAATTCATTGATCAGACTGGCTAATTTTTATGGTATCGAAATAAATTTTGTTTTATTTATTCTCGTACCTATAAGCAGGGTTGTCAGATGTGGCGATTTTAAAGGCCTTATTTTGTAAAACGCAACGCTTAGCGCTGATAAATTTTGTATGGAAAAAATTTAAGCTACAAAAACAAAACACACAAAAAATTTATCAACGCTAAATGTTGCGTTTTACGAAATAAGGCACTAAAACTTGTTTGGCGTCCTAATTTCCGATTTGGCGACATGGCGATTTATAAAGTATTTGGCGATTTTGTTGGCTATTTTTGAAGAGTTATGAATTTTTTTTGACAGACGTTATACCTACAATGTCTTTAAAAAATGAAGTGTATATTGTTCTACATAGATATATAATAAAAATGTAGCTATAACCAAAGCTTACTCCTTAAGAATAGATTTTATATAAGGCATAAAATCATGAATTAAAAATGTAATCAAAACTTGGGTGTTTCATAAAGACCTAGAAAACTGAAATTTGGTATGTACACTAGGAATTAAAAAAGCGGATTCTTTCTTCCTGAAAGATTGAAATTTGGTATATTGGCTACAAAATGCGTATTAGTCAGGTCAGAAACTTTCTACCTCCAGCCCCTCGTAAAGGCAATGCATACCTGTAATATCTGTAGTCACAAACCGTAACCGCTTGAGTTAAAGGCTCATTTAGCCGACCGTAACGTTGATGTAGTTGCATGTGCTGATCGTTTCTGTCACATTGCAAAGCTATGAGACAGAAACGATCAGCACATGCAACTACATCAACGTTACGGTCGGCTAAATGAGCCTTAAGTCGTTTTAGTTTTTTTCGCGGGACAGTAGTTTAAAGTCCCAAGAAATCGCTTCCAATTAGGGATAGCTGTATTTATCTTTAACATTTTTGCAGATAATAGCCGTCTTAAAAAAGTTACACGCAAGAAAAATTGATTGCAAATTAATGTAGAGCAACTTATTTTGTGTTATAGTAGGTAGGTATATATGTACAGTTAAATTGTTTTTTTTTCTCTTGTTTTTGAAGGAGAAGTTACTTTATATCTCATACCAATATGTACGGTACATTAGGCATAGGTATAACTAATTTCTACGAATAATATGGCATACCAATACGTGGTCACAACTATTGTACAAGTAATGAATATCGCTTTTTTATGTGATTTGGGTTCCAAAATGCTCCGCACCAAACCCGATTTCTAAAAAAATCTGATATTTTGTTTCTAATATTTTTATATTATAATTCTTGCAAAAAAAACCGGCTACAAAATAGGTGTGGCAGGCACTGCCCCATATTTTATCATCATGTACATTTACCAAAACTAATTGTGTGTGCGAAGTTTCATAAGAATCGGCTAAGTAGAAAAAGTTAAAATGCATATTTACTTTTCATGGGCGTGGCACTGCCCACTTTTCTAACCACAATGATGTATTCTGACGATAACTAAATGTGTATGCAAAGTTTCATAAGAATCGGTTAAGTAGAAGTAGTTAAAATGCATATTTAATTTTCATGGGCGTGGCACTGCCCACTTTTCTAAACATAATGTTGTATTGTAACGATAACATAATGTGTGTGCAAAGTTTCATAAGAATCGGTTGAGTAGAAGTAGCTGAAAATTCATGTGAATTTACTTTGGATGGGCGTGACCCTGCCCATTTTTCAACGGAACCAATCTGGAAGCACATCATTTTAAATAAAGAAAAAAAAATTTGAAATCGCTTCATAAATGGCGGAGTTTTGAAGGAACATAAAAAATAAAAATACATGACCTTTCTCCTTTTTTTGAAGTCGGTTAAAAATACAAATGTTTAAAATTTTTATATGAAATAAATTTTGTTTTAAAAGTATGTGATGATATTTACACAATGACAAAATCTCTTCTATAATCTTCTATATATTTTGATTTCATACGGATGAGATACTTTCCTTAGCTGGAGCAAAAATGTTTGGGAACATTAGGACAGTTAAGCGGCCCACCCACTTGCAATATATTTGTGTAATTTTTTGTATTGTACAATAATATCGCCAATGTGAATGTCATATTCGAAGGTGGCACAATATATTGGCATAAATCAAAAGACATTTGATTTTTATTGTACAATTAAGAAAATTGTGTGATGTGGTGGCAACATTGTTCAGTGTTATGTTTACTTTTTCATTGTCAGAAAAATTGGACAATATTTTCTTTGAAAATATTGTGCCATTTATTGCATAGTATAGGTCAAAGCGACAATAATATGTACAATAACATATACAATAATATTCTATAATGGATGGTCGGCTTTAGCACTTCTACAAGTTATAGTTTATATTTGAAAAAATTCCTGACAATAAAGCCATTGCGTTTGGTGCGGAAACTTTTTTGTAATTGCAAAATAAAAATTACCATGCATCTTCTTATATTTCATGCTCTATTCGACTATGCTATGCCGTTTTTCTTATTTGCAAAAATTGTAAAAAGTTATATGCCTAATATACATAATACATTAGGGGTTTCCTTAATATTAAAAACTCAAATTTCTCCCGGTCTCACCCCCAGTTTGGTAAATACATATTGATAAAAAATTATCCAAAAAAATTTTCAGATTAATCGGTTTGGGATAAGACGTGTCAGCCCGCTCAAATTTAGGAAAAACCATAAAATTTAGTTTTCTTGCCTCATAACTTTTAAATTATTAATTTCTCAAAAAAAATTGCAAAAGGAAAATGTTGCTTGTGAAGTTTGCAACAATACAAGCTATATATTTCGATTTTATTTACAATTATGTGTCGGAACTCAATTGACAAAAACTGCGATTTCCATACAACACACACAAAATTAAGGAGCTAATTGTGTAAATCACATCAACGAAGTGAAATTTATATTAAAGCAAAAATAAATTTGAAAAAATTTTAAAAATTGTTTTTGTTTTTCATAAAAATTCAAGCGTTGCTTTTCCTTTCAAAATTTTTAAAGTTTGTATGAAAAATAAAACAAATTTATAAAATATTTTAAAATTTTGTTTTTGTTCTCTATATAAATTTCACTTTGGTGTCGTACGTGATTTACACAATTAGGGCCTAAGATTTTACTGTTTGTATGAAAATATTTACTTTTATCAATTGAGTACCCTCACTTAGTTGGGAATAAAATCAAAAGTTTGATTTTAATTTTATTTTTTATGAACGTTATAAAAACAAAAATTTTTATAAATTTTTTTGCCACAAGTTCCACGATATCTCTGAAACTATTGAGAAGATTAAAAAACAATGGCTTAAAGATAATATGAAAGTCGAAATTTGGGATTTTTTTTAATAAGGTGAACCGTTCTCCAGTTATGTCGTGCTACTGCTTAATTTTTGAAATATGTAAATGGTATATGTATCTCGAACTAGAACTAGAACTAGAACTAAAAATAATAAAATGACTGCAGATTCCGATTCAGCAGCCGAAATTACTGACTGATCCAGTCCAAACCCTTGTAAAGTTGTGTGTGAGTGTGTTTTTTTGTCATGAGATGGGAAGACGAAATTTTATCTTTTGCTAACTATGTGATTTAGAGAAAAGTTGTCAAGGTTTAAACTGTTGTAAACTTCACAAGCAACATTTTCTTCTTATACAAATTTTATGTGAAATTAATGTCTTTGAATTTATGAGGCAAGAAAACAAATGGTTTATGGTTTTTTTTTCTAAATTTGAGAGGGCAGGCCCAACTGAAAATTTTACAGGATAATTTTTTTCTCTCAATATTCACCAAACTGGGGATCAGGGTTCCCAGATTTTTTTGGAGTCGCGTCCCAAATTTGCAAATTTTCATCCCCGAAACTCCCCAAAAATCAATTTATATCATCCCTAAAAATCTCCGCTAAAATAATACTACTTCAATTGAAGGGTGAAAAGCAAAGGTGTAACATGCCAAAATTATAAAAATTGAGTTATGTGCAGGAATCAAAACTTAATACCAGTATCTATTACTCTACAACAATTTACCCCTTTGATTTTAAGCCCCCAATTCATTTGAGTATTAACTTATGAATACTTTATTTGGACTGTAACTCATTTCATTTGTACATATTGATAGTTATACTTTGACAACTCGTATTATTGTTCACAAAATGCAGAAAACGTTATATAAATTGATAAAAACTTGCCTATCTTCAAAATAAAAAACCGATAAAAGCTTTCGTATTTACAAAATCTGGCCCAAGGTCTCAACATAGATTCGAGCAATTCGTACTGCATTTTGTGTCTAATTTTTTTTTTCTTGAAGCGCAATGTCTTGAAATTAAAATAATACAGGAAAATATAAAAATATATAAAGCAAAATAAAAATCTTCTGTATTCCCCAAGGTATAAAAATATCCCCAATGAATTCCCAGATCCCCAAACCAAATTTTTTATCCCCATTTCGAAAAGAATATCCCCGATTTGGGGATAAATCCCCTAATCTGACAACATTGCTAGCGATGAGAGTAAAAAAGAGTTGACAAAAAAAATCGCCGTATAGCTATGGGTACCCTAATGTACATACCCAAACAAACACATTTTTTACCGCAATCTTACGCTAACTAACACTTAAATACTTCTTAGAATCCCTTTAAATTCTTTAGCCTTTTTGACTTTTAGCCATTCAATCATCGTTACTCCTTTGTTAATAATTACAAGTTAATGAAAAATACTTTAAAAAAATTTCTAAGAAAACTTTTTTATATTAAAAAAACAAATTGCGTTTCGACTAACAAATTAACCTTGACAGTTTTTTTACGCAGTCTTACACGAACTTACGCAAAAATTTTACAATTCTTAAACGAATTCCAAGAGTTATTTTTTACATATTCCTTTGCAACAAAAGTAAAGGTTTATTATATCCTTTCGCAGAAACTCTTTCTATTACTCAGTTACAAAAACCCCTTGAATAGTAAACAATTTACCTCTTCCTCATTAAACGTTTAACGGGTTGGTTACTGACATAAAATTAAAAACGAGAAAAAAGCATGCAAAAATATTTCTTCATAAAAAAATAGAAAAAAAGTACAAAACCGATTAAGTCATAAATTTGCAAAGGGAAATACACAGGTAAAATGTTGTTTGTATAACAAACATTTCCAGCAAAACATATTAAATCATAAAACGTCATGTAATATTAACTGATCATTTTGAAGGATATTGTTGCAGCATATGCATGTCCTTTCGTTCTTTTTTATGAGACATTTATTACTACCGCTGTTATTGTTGCTGTCGTTGTTGTTGTTGTAAAGCAAGGGTATTGCATAAGGGTTACACAACCAGTTAAGTGACTTTGGCTAATGCTATGTCGTAAACTGCAAAAGATTTTTTTTCGGTATGATTTTTTGTTCAAAACCTAAAAATCCTTTTGTCACCTTTGTGTGGGTGCTGTCTGTCCTAACCAATCCGTTACAAACAAAAAATGGTTGTAAAAAAACACCGGCTTTAAAGAAAGGAGTTGTAAAATTATAAATTACATATTGTTAGTTCATCATTGTTTCCCAAGTTTATGGCAGAGCTAAGGAAAAAAGGATGTTTATTCTTAACGTGTGTGTGTGTGTTTATGTATTGCTAGTTTTTGTAGTCTAACAATAACATTATGAAGTCATAATGTTTAATCTTTTCAACACTCTCACTCTTTAAAGAGTCCCTTAAAAAACTCGATATATTGAAGGATTTAAGGACTTCAAGAAAAAGCAAGGCTTTCATAAAGTTAAGCAATATGGAATACATATTTAGTTATTCATAATGAAAAATATGTAAAACATATTGAAAGTAAAGAAAACTAATTAAAGTACACACAGAAAAAAAGGAATGTAAAATCCACATGCCGCAATTTCGATCGCAAATCATATTAAATTTACAAGAAATAATTTGTCGTTTGAGTGTGTTAGTGTTTACTTGCTTTGTTCATTGCTGCAATTCACTGTTCTGCTTAGTTGTGTGACTTGTTGTTGTTTATTCTTACATGTGTCGTCTATGTATACGACAAAAAACGAATTACCAGCGAATATTTACTGCTGCTGGTTTAAAATTACCATTATTTCATATTAATTTTAAACGGAAAATAATTAATCTAACCTTAAATCACCGTTAAAACAATTTTGTTACAAACGTTAAGTTTCATTTTCAATCGACATGACTATAACTTTAATTTCAAATAAGTTTTATGTGAAATAATCATTTAAATCATGTTGACTTAAAATCAAATGCATTTTACATACGATGGTATTTATTTAGTGTATAAGTAAAGAAAAGTTTGAAGCTGTTGTGGCTGCAGTGGTTAGCGCGTGGACTATCATGCAGGTGGCACGAGTTCAAATCTTGGCTGGGGCAGCCAGCTACAACGAAAAGTTTTCAGATGACTATCACGTAAGTAAAATAAATAATAAAATAGCTACATTAAAGTCATGTTGTTTCAGCTTGATATAACTTTAATTCAACATTATTCTTCGTGGTGTTCCAATATCAAATTCACGTTGTTTCAACTTGAAATATCTTTGATTCAAAATGATTCTTCGTGTTGTTCCAATATCAAATTCACGTTGTTTCAACTCGAAATTACTTTGATTCAATATAATTTTTCGTATTATTTCAGTATCAACTTCATTTTGATTTAACTGTACTGGAATATTAAATTAACATGAAATATAGTTAATTCAAAAGGAAAAATTTTCTTTCAAGATTATTGTAAATCATGTTGATTTAACATGAAACACCTTTGAAGCAAAATCACTACCGAAAAATGTTAAGTTAACCTGGTTTTCGACGATTTTACATGGAAATTTTTCTGTGTGTACTATGAGAGAATATCCTTTGAAATATTCACGTAATCTTTTGCAATAATATCATCTGCGGCTGGTATTGCCTACTGCGTTTCATGCGCTGATAGAAAAACCCTCATAACGCTGATGTAATTTAACAGCAATGTTATGTCAAGTATATTCGTTTTTGATCCCATGCCACTATTCATTACTGTGATGTCAACCTTTACATCAACTGGTCATCAATGCCAATGATGACAAATCTATCATCAATACACTGACACATCGACATCAGGGAAATGACTAATTGACATCAATTTAATGACAAAATATCATGAATATGATGTCGCTGATACAAAAACCGCCATAACGCTGATGTAAATTCACATCAATACTAAGTGAAGTATCTTCATTTTTCACCTTTAGAACCACTGCCCCCTAGAAATTAAAAATATTAGAGTAATTCTAATATAATTAGCCAACTGTAGGAACTAATGTAGGGCTTTAGCCACTCCCAGAAAAATTTGTACACAGAAAAAAATAAGTTTCGTTTTTGATAACAAAAATTCCGGTATTCAATAATTTTTTTTCAAATTTCGTGTGATAAAGAATTCCGCTATATTGATAGCAAAATTATTTCAAAGGAAAAAAAATATATAAATTAAAAAATATGTTGACATGGCTGGCATACGAACCCGGGCTTCTCGGACGTAAAGCATACCCTCTACAGCTGAGCCATATCCCAGTTATTTTTTTAATGGTTTTATTTAACTTACCCTGTTTGTGGAGTTAGTCGCGTTTGTGTCGTCGGGTCAAATCTAATAATTGAAAATTTACCACCTTCCTGTTGACCGATTGATCTGATATTTTGTAAGCGCCTGTAGCTTTGGTGACAATTTAATACTGTGCTCAGAAAAGTGGGCGGCACCACGCCCATAAAAAGTGGTACTTAGTTTTAGCCCTTTCCTGTTAACCGATTGTTCCAAGATTTAGTGGAAAGTAACATTTAGTTTTAACCCCTTCCTGTTAACCAATTAATCTGAGATTTGGTGGACACCTTTACTTACAATGACGCTACACTTTTGTATTTAAAAAAGTGGGTGGCGTCACGCCCATAAAAAGTAGTAGTCTGTTTTAGCCCTTTCTTGTTAACCGATTGGTCCAAGATTTAGTGGATGCCTTTACTTACAATTACTCTACACTTTTGTATTTAAAAAAGTGGGTGGCGCCACGCCCATAGAAAGTAACATTTTGTTTTAGCCCCTTCCTGTTAACCAATTAATCTAAGATTTGGTGGACACCTTTACTTACAATGACGCTACACTTTTGTATTTAAAAAAGTGGGCGGCACCCCGCCCATAAAAAGTGGTACTAAGTTTTAGCCCTTTCCTGTTCACCGATTGATCCAAGATTTAGTGGATGCCTTTACTTACAATTACTCTACGCTTTTGTATTAAAAAAAGTGGGCGGTGCCACGCCCATAGAAAGTAACATTTAGTTTTAGCCCCTTCCTATTAACCAATTAATCTGAGATTTTGTGGACACCTTTACTTACAATGACTCTACACTTTTGTATTTAAAAAAGTGGGCGGCGCCGCGCCCATAAAAAGTAGTAGTCAGTTTTAGCCCTTTCTTTTTAACCGATTGATCTGAGATTTGCTAGACACCTTTACTTACTTACAATGAATATACTTTTTTGTATTTAAAAAAGTGGGCGCCGCCACGCCCGTAAAAAGTAGTACTTCGTCTTAGCCCTGAGATTTGGTGGACACCTTTACTTACAATGACTATACACTTTTATAAAGAAAAAAAGTGGGCGGTGCTACGCTCATAAAAAGTAATACTTGGTTTTAGCCCTTTCCTGTTAACCGATTGATCTGAGATTTAGTGGACACCTTTACTTACGATGACTATACAATTTAGTAATTATGAAAGTAAGTGGCGCCACGCCTATGAAAAGTAGTACTTAGTTTTAAAGCCTTCCTGTTAATCGATTGATCCAAAATTTGGTACACGCCTTTACTTTTGATTACTACACAATTTTAAGATTAGAAAAGTGGGCTTGGCCACGCCCATAAAAAGTAATATTGATTTTTACCCCCTTCCTCTTGACCGACTGATGTGAAATTTGGTAAATAGCTTTACCTTTCACGGCAATACAATTTACTGCTAAAAAATGGGTGGCGCCACGCCCATAAAAAGTAATACTTAGTTTTAGCCCTTTCCTGCTAACCGATTAATCTGAGATTTGCTGGACACCTTTACTTACGGTGACTATACAAGTTTGTATTTAAAAAGGGGGCGGCACCACGCCCATAAAAAATAATATTTTGTAATATGGGTTTTGAAAGTCTGTGCATAAGATAAGAGGTTTGTAACTGTTGTAAAAGTTGTGGTTGAAGTCTACCGACGATTTGGTAAAGCGCCAATGAAATGCATATAGTTAATGCTTAACTATCAGCAAATAAACTTCATTTAGAGTAGGTTCTAAAGAACGAGATTAGAGATTAAGTTAAATTTAATATCTGTATTTGCTCTTTGAGTTGACTTTTTTCAAATCTTTTATCACTAATTTAGCGGCCATGTTGATGGTTTAATCCTAATCTAGCAAAAATAAATAAAAATTGAGCCAACTTAAAGAGTAAATACAGATCTTAAATTTAAGTTAATCTGTAATCTCGTTCTTAAAAACGAACTCTTAAAGTATAAAGTTAATGACAAATGTCATTGAAATTAATGATTTTTTTCAATAATATGATTTTGTCTTGATCTTGTCTATTTTATTTTCTGTGTAGCTACTCCCATGTTTAGAACTAACATTTTGTTATTATTAATTTTATTACTAAACATTTTGTTAGTAATTTTGAAAACTTCAAATCTTGAAAATTTATAAACATTTGACTACAATCCTTAAGTTAACTCCTTCTTCCTTATTTACTTAAGCAACATACACTTTTATTACTAAATACGCTTCACATAAATTCGTCCTATTTTGCTCTTAATTTTCTAAGATTTTCAGGAATTAATTTTTTTACGCTTGAAAGACAATATGTAGGGCGTGATAGGGCTTTAAAGCAGATTTTCTCAGATAATCGTCTGAATTCTCAAAACAAATAAACAAACAAACAAACAAACGGCAATATTAACTTTAAGTCAATTATAAGAATTAAAAGAGTTAAAAGTTGACTTTTTGACGAACTAGATACACGTTGTTAATGTAGCCAAGTTAATCGGGGGATTAGCTAGTTAACATGTGCAGCATAAGGGCAAGCGAAAAAAATTAACCCGTTATTATCCTTAAAACAAGACCAGCCTCTTTTTATTTTATTATTTTCTAGCTGAGTTAAAATGGGCAGAGGCAGCTTAAGAGATTTTAGTTTAAGCCTTTCGTTTTGCTTAAGATTTAAAAGTCATGTAAACGAAAGGCTTAAACAATTAATTATGCTCTTCGTCAAATATTTCGTTATAAAATAAAGATGCTCATACAATTTGTAGGTAACTGACTAACTAAACAGGTCATTGAGCACTCCTACAATGATCTTTACATTTGCCTTGCTTTATTTTTCCTATATATATTTGAATCCATCCTTTATTCTATTGATCTCTTTTAAAACTCATTATATTGTAAATTATGAAAAACATTTGCATATTTATTCATCTCATTGTTGTGTGTTCCTGAACACCATGAAAAAGGGTTGGTTGAGGAGTGTCAATTTTACTCTTTCCGTTTTATGTTCGCCTAATCTTTTGTTAAATTTGCCACGGATGCTGACATTTTTAGATTATAAAAGTATGATAGAGTTCTTAATATTATTCGGCTACTTGTAGCTGTGTTGTCCTCTTAATTTGCTTGCTTTTGTTTGTTAAAGGATTTTTGGTATTCTATGTGGTGTTTGGCCGGCTGCCAAGAGAAACAGTGCTTTAATCCTTTAGATTTTAATCCTTTCTTTTTTCTCTGTTTGTGTTGACCTTAATACTTGTCGTATGTGCAAAAATTTTACTGCTAAAGGATATATTGCAATTGATACAAATGCAAGAGAGTGTGTAAAATGAATTTTATGTATTAAGAGTTTTAGAAATCTGTGTCAATTATGAGTTTTAAGGTATTAATACTTTCTCAGAATTAATTATAACTATTAAGGAGTCAAAGGGATTTTATTTTGAGTCAAAAAAATGCTACATGACAAAGGGCATAGAGCAATCACTAAGTGACATTTTAGTAGGAATGTATGAAAAATTATTGAAAAGTTTACGGTCATCCTGTCAAAGAAAATCCACTGAGTCATGTTTTAATTTACTATGAATTGTACAATAACTTTTCTTTTTTCAATTAATTGTTTACTTAGAAAAAAATTTTATTTTTAATTAATATTAATTAATATTTGATTGAATCGTTTATTTTATTGTGCTTTTAAAACAATGATATCAATAGATTTTCAATCAATATATATGAAAATCCTATTATTGTGCAGACTGTGTGACATTGTTTTAAGAAAATCAATTAATTTTAAAGTGATGTTTCGAACTTATTGGATTTTAAATCCAAAGTGATTATATAGGCTACGGTTCGTAACGTTATGCTCAGACAAAGTAACTTGTATGTAGTTAGAGCTATACTAGTTGCTTTTTACTTCAGACTAGTTGCCCATCTGTCCTTTTTTCATATATCGAACTATCGATGTTAGCATTAGGTTGTCATAGGAGCCCAACTAGTTCATTTGTATACAGTTATATCGCAGTTGGAATCCTAATTGTCGTAAACTAGTGCTCTTAGTAGTTTGTTTATTTAGATTTTGTAACTCTTAAAAAAACTTTGGCTCAACCGGGGTACGAACACACATTCCTCATATTTCAAGGCAAGTACTCTACCCACTGAGCCACTTTCTACATATTTTTTTAAGAGGTAAAAATATGAAAATGTTGTCCTTTTTTGACTAGTATCGTTATTGTCTCGATACAACTAATAATATGATTGTTCTTTTTGTACTAGTATCGTTACTAGTCTTGCTACAGCTAGGAATATGACTGTCCTTTTTAGCCAGTAACATTTCAACTAGTAATATGTCTTTCCCAAAGCGTATCTAGTTGTAAAATTAGCTGTTGGGTAGTTGTGCGACTTGTTGTTGTTTATTCTTACATGTGTCGACTATGTAGACGACAAAAAAAACGAATTATTAGCGAAAATTTACTGCTGCTGATTTAAAATTACCCTTGTTTCATATTAATTTTAAATGAAAAATTATTAATCTAACCTTAAATCTCTTTGATTTAAAATTTTTCACTATTAAAACAACTTTGTTATAAACGTTACATTTCATTTTAAATCAACATGACTATAACTTTAATTTAAAATGAGTTGTATGTTAAATAATCATTTAAATCATATTGAATTAAAATGAAATTCATTTTACATACGATGGGTAATTATTTGGTGTATAGCTAAAATAGAGTTTGAAGCTGTTGTGGCTGCAGTGGTTAGCGCGTGGACTCTCATGCAAGTGGCACAAGCTCAAATCTTGGCTAGGACAGCCAACTACAACATAAAGTTTTCTGATATCTATGTTAATAAAGTTGCTTTTAGATTATTCCACAAGCTGTTCGACTTCTGCCCAAAATGCAACCCTGATATAATGTGTTGTTATTGTTTTTTTTTAAAGTGCATCAACTCATTTTATCAGGAATGTATTTTCTACAGAAGTCGAACGGCTTGGAGATAGTGTAAAACAGCTTTAACCATCACGTAAGTAAAATAATTAATAAAATATCTACATTAAAGTCATGTTGTTTCCGCTTGATATAGCTATAATTCAACATGATTCTTAGTGTTGTTTCAATATCAAATTCAGGTTGTTTCAACTTGAAATAACTTTGATTCAACATGATTCTTCGTGTTGTTCCAATATCAAACTCACGTTATTTCAACTCGAAATAATTTTGATGTAATATGATTTTTCGTATTATTTCAGTATGAACTTCATTCTGATTTAACTGTACTGCAATATTAAATCAACATAAAATATAGTTGATTCAAAAGGATAAATGTTCCTTCAAGATTATTGTAAATCATTTTGAATTATCATGAAATGCCTAGGAAGCAAAATTAAAACATCTATATTAAAAATATGCAGATAATTAGTAGTAAAGCAAGAAAAAATTTTTAGTTCCTTTATAATTTTAAAAAATACTCGCCATGCTTTTTAAAAATCGATTTTTTAAAGGACATTTATCAACTAATATTCTTCTAAATCACTTAATAGCTTAATTATTAAAAGACTTCTAAGTTTATATTTATTCACTTAAATTTACATGAAAATACATTCTGAGTTTAAATTCGCATTAAAAAAATTGTGAAAATGGGTAATTTTTTATCCTTTTTTCTTGAGGAAAAATCATTATAGAACGCCGAAAAAGAAATTTGTCCTAGCATCGCTTCCAATTCGTTGATTGGTAATCGAAAAACAGAACTTCTTGCAATGCAAGGATATGTAAAACTAATTAGAAATTATCCAAATTTGCAATACTTCTGAATCGCGAATTCTATATTTTCATGACGTCTTTGGAGTGTCATTTTTTTGCTGGAATAAGATTTAAAAAACAACGAATTGAATTTGAATTCATGGTAAAATTAACAAAAAATAAATAATTTTTTTACAAAATAACATTATAACGAAATGAATTTAGTTCATGGTATAATTAACAAAAAATAAATAATTTGTCAGAAAAAAACTCTGAAAATATTTTTCAAAGTATCGTCGTATCGACAGTAAAATATCGCCGATATCGATGTATCGAAAAATCTGAAGTATCACCGATATATCAGTATCGGTATTCGTTACATCCCTAATTTAAACTAAATTGTCACAACATTTGCGATGCAATCTTTAGTAGTCTAAGTAAAAAGTGTTATGTCTACTTCCGTATAAATTTGCCGGCTTAAGTTTTTTTTAACATTTAACCCCCAGCATTTCTGATCGCTGTAACATTTCAATTGAATCATAAATAATTCTTCTGTCGCTCTGATCATGCCGATCATTTACTTAAGAATTTTAGCATAAAAACAACATTTAACCCCTTCATGCAAATTACAAAAGTTTTCTAGTTTCTTTTTTTTTCTTTTTTCAATTATATTTACCATACAGCAAACTAAACAGCAGCATTAGCAGTGATTTGTTAATGGTTGTAATTTAACCAAAAGAAAAATATAAAAAAATTGATAACCAAAAAACTAGATATGTGTAAACACAAAAACACAAGAAACCACTGAGTGCTACTTTTAGGATTTTGGCTAGAAAAAAGAAATCACAAAAAGAAATGCTAAAAGATTAAAACTTGTAAAGCCGACAAATTTCCAGCAATCATTAATTTCTAATGTACGCGCCCAATTGACCTTCTAATTTTACAAGACATTTTATGGCAGTTTGGGTAAAATATACAACACTTCCACTAATGATTGGAATAGAATTGTATGCCTGCTACATATACTCCCAGCAAACATTTTCTATGAGTGGTTGCAAAGAATGCGGACGTCTTTCTCTGAGGAATTCTGTACAAATTCTAAAAACAACTCCTACCAAACATCAGAAAATGTTCCGATTTTTCTGATTCTTTTTGCGTTCTGTCGTACTAATGTTGAAGCTAAAATTAGAAATTTATCAGAAAACTAAATTCGCTCATAGAATCAACTAATTTTAAGACTTCTACCATTCTTCTTGTGCCATACATTTTTCTTTGTATTTTATATGTAGCTTTAAAACTTCAACATTTATGCACAAACTGTCAAGAGATAAACGAGAATTCTTACGCAAACTAAAATCAGATTATGTGCAGAAGTAACGGATAAAAGCCGTAAGGTGTAGTTCAGAAAATTGCTTTTATATAATGTGCAGATTAGTTTGGTATTAAACGAATATTTCAGAAACTTCGTACCAGAAAACTGAAATATCTTAAGGAATTTTAGGCAAGTCGCTTGATTGTCTGGTAACGTTTCTGATTTTTTTCGAACGTCAAATATAACGACAAAAATGTTCACGTACCCAGTTGACCAGACTGCCTTGCACGATATTGTCATCTACGATTCTTTTGTACGAATTGTCCTCTGTCGATTGGTTTTCTAATCGACAATTCAAAGGAAAAAGTCGTTCAGGGCAATCTGATCGACAAATTCCTGCAAGTTGTCCTCTAGTAAACACTTTTGACGACAATATGAGCGACAATGTCTTTTGTTTTGTCCTCAATCGAACTTTGTTGAGGACAATATGAGCGACAATGTCTTACATTTTGTCTCCATTAACATTGTGGAGGACAATATGAGTGACTATGTCTTAATTACTGTCCTCAATCCAAATTTGTTGAGGACAATATGAGCGACAATGTCTTACATTTTGTCTTCAATCAAGCAAATGATGGCCTCTTGTTGTCGATGTTTTAGGTGATGCACGACAACTTATAAACAGGGCTCTGACTTTCATGCAAATGCATGTTTCTTGTTGTGATAGGTATTGACTAATTATCTATGCGCATCATCAAATTTTAAGTACTTTCGCATCGATTTGTAGTTGCATATTTTTGCATATTTTGGTCGTAAGTGCATATTTTTACATATTTTGGAGTAATTACAATATATTTTTGGAGTAATTACAATTTTTTAATGCGTATTTACCAATTTTTGAAAAAAATATTAATAAGCGGATTATGGATGGGAGCCGAGCCTCAGTTCGGTTGCCAGTTCCTGAAAATGATACTGCTGATGGCAACTGGCAACTGATATCTGTCAATTCCAGTTGCTATTTAGTCCATTTCTGGCAACCATTAATTTTCAGTTGCCAACTGGCAACGCAACTACAGCTCGGTGGCATTAAGTAATAGAGCTAATTATATTTTTTTATGTTTTTTGCCTCTAGAAATAATAAAAAATTAAAAAAAATTATTTTCATATTATTTTAGTTTTAGTACTTTTTTCGTACGTAAATGCATATTTTGCGCATATTTTTCACTTTTAGGTGGATTTGTTAAGCGCTTAAAATCAATTTTTAGTTGCATTAAAGTCCGGGCCCTGCTTATAATGAAACGTAAAAAACAGGTAAGCAATAATAATATTAAATAATTAAGTAGGTGACATTGTCGCTATGTAATCGTTGACGATAAGGTAAACGACATTGTGGCCTATGTAATCATTGACGACAAAATAGGCGATACTGTCGCTTAGTTAATCATTGACGCGAACACAAACGACATTGTCACTTACATAGTCATTGCCCACGTAATCCGCTTGTGTTATGTGAACGACAATCTGAGTGACATTGTCGCTCATTGAATCATACACTATTTTCGCGACACTTGTTCGAAAAGTTCATCGGCGATTTGTTCTGGCTGACCGCCACTTGTCGTCGAGGATTTAACATTGTCGTGCATCCGTCATTGATGATGTTTTAAAGACGTGGCCAACTGGGTACATTAATATTTGTATGTGTATGTACTGTGTGTTTAGGTTGAACAGGGGCCCGTTTCTCAAAACTTACAAGTTACAAATCTACAAGTAAAATACACACAAAGCAACAACACTTTTACACATTTTATTTTTGTTTTGTGTATATTTTACTTGTAGAATTGTAACTTGTAATTTTGAGAAACGGGCCCCAGGCCTCAGCTACGCTACAGACAAAGTAACTAGTATGTAGTTAGAACTATACTAGTTGCTTTTTACTTCAGACGAACTATCGAACTATCGATTTTAACATTAGGTTGTCATAGGAGCCCAACTAGTTCATTTGTATACAGTTATATCCCAGTTGGAGTCCTAGTTGTTGTAAACTAGGCTCTTACTAG
This sequence comes from Panzeria rudis, assembly GCA_956483635.1. NCBI lineage: Eukaryota > Metazoa > Arthropoda > Insecta > Diptera > Tachinidae > Panzeria > Panzeria rudis. The sequence continues at coordinate 136,339,031 of OY101450.1, read as the reverse complement.
TTTGTTTATTTAGATTTTGTAACTCTTAAAAAAACTTTGGCTCAACCGGGGTACAAACACACATTCCTCATATTTCAAGGCAAGTACTCTACCGACTGAGCCACTTTCTACTTATTGCTTTAAGAGCTGAAAATATGTTTTATATACAAGTCGTATACCTGAAAATGTTGTCCTTTTTTGACTAGTATCTTTATTGTCTCGATACAACTAATAGTATGATTGTTCTTTTTTACTAGTATCGTTACTAGTCTTGCTACAGCTAGGAATATGACTGTCCTTTTTAACCAGTAACATTACAACTAGTAATATGACTTTCCCAAAGCGTATCTAGTTGTAAAATTAGCTGCTGGGTAGCACACCGTCAGTAATTCTGTCGTTTCTTTTGACGCTTCCTTAATATGTAAATGCCCAAGAAAATATTCACACTTACTTGCAAAAATGATTAAAAACAACAAATAAAGTGAAAAATTGTTATAAAGCGGCAGTTTATTATAATTCTCTCTTCCTTACTTGAAGGCTCTAAGCACAGTTGCCAGATTTGCGATTTTCTTCTAGGAATAAGATTACAGTTTGCGTAGGTCGCAACATCCTCTAGTTAGGATTCACTAATTGTGAATAAGTATAAAATTAACCCTTAAACATAGTTTAAGTTTTCAATGATTTCTGTCGTACAAGTTGAGCCTGTGGGGGAGTTAGAGGATTAATATATTCAACAAAAATGTTTGCCTTAATATTTTCTATAACGTTGCTAAACATACCCAACACCTCAGATGTAGAGAGCACATAGTTTCATATGCCGACATGCTGCACGAACAGGCCACAGGGGGAGTGAGGAACTTAAATCCCCCCCCCCCCCCCCCTAAAATAAAACTCCGATGTGATCATTCAAAACGCCGATACACGTATATTTTTTTGGTCTCTTCTAGCAGAATCTATTGTAAGAACCCCGTAATTTTTTTCGTATTGTATAGTGTAATAAACTTGAAGATATGTTGGTGCTTATCCGTAAAAAGTACCTTTTCCTATGAGGTACTTTTTCTTAAAAGGTACTTTTTCTTAAAAGGTACTTTTTCTTAAAAGGTACTTTTTCTTAAAAGGTACTTTTTCTTAAAAGGTACTTTTTCTTAAAAGGTACTTTTTCTTAAATGGTACTTTTTCTTAAAAGGTACTTTTTCTTAAAAGGTACTTTTTCTTAAAAGGTGCTTTTTCTTAAAAGATACTTTTTCTTAAAAGGTACTTTTTGTTAAAAGGTACATTTTCTTAAAAGGTACTTTTTCTTCAAAGGTACTTTTTCTTAAAAGGTACTTTTTCCTAAAAGGTACTTTTTCTTAAAAAGTACTTTTTCTTAAAAGTACTTTCTTCTTAAAAGGTACTTTTTCTTAAAAGTACTTCTTAAAAGGTACTTTTCCTTAAAATGTGTTTTTTCTTAAAGGTACTTTTTCTTAAAAGGTACTTTTACTTAAAAGGTACTTTTTCTTAAAAGTACTTTCTTCTTAAAAAAAAACTTTTCTTTAAAATGTGTTTTTTCTTAAAGGTACTTTTTCTTAAGAAGCAATTTTTCTTAAAAGTACTTTCTTCTTAAAAGGAACTTTTCCTTAAAATGTGTTTTTTCTTAAAGGTACTTTTCTTAAAAAGTAATTTTTCTTAAAAGATTAAAAAGCTATCAATAAAAATAGGGAAAATGGCCAAACGATTTTTTTTTGTTTGTTTGTTTGATTATTTTGGAGCCATTTTTGTTTTTTTCAAAAGAAAAATTTTAACTTACCCCATAATAAAGGAAAAATAAAAAATTTCCCAAAAAAAAAAATACAGGAAAGATCGGCCAAAAATTCGTTGCCAATAAAAAATTTTTAGGCTCTTTTTCATATCCGGTTTGGGGCCATATTTTATGACGCCCTTTTTTATAAAGCCCAAAATATCTTTATAGTCTATTAATTTTTTTCATTCGATTTCGCCCTTTTGCACTAAAATTATCTGGCATCCGTTGCTGTCAGTTAAACATCAATGACCAGGATATAGAGACGGTAGGATTTACAGAGAATTTTCTTTTGTTGCTTTTAAACCGCGAATATGATCATGTGGACTTAACAAAAACAAAAATGTTTGTATGTTAATTGTTAAGAGGTAGTTTTTGCGTTTTACCTCTTCCCAAGAATTCCAAAATAGTTTATGATCATTTTTAATTGTATTATCGCCTTAAGCTAAAACTTCTCGACCTGAGATTTATTGACCTTCATAAAACACTAAACGTTTTTTGTACATGTTTAGGTACAGCCATACATACTTATTTATTTGTATTTTTGTAATATTTAGTTATTTTTGCTTATTTTGCTTTTCCAAAAATTTACATTTTACAGATGCAATTAAGTGCGAATTTGTGTGTAATCTTAATTGTTGTGGTTCTTTACCAGGGCTGTTTTTTTTTCATGCAAATGTATGTCTGTGGTCAGTAACTTAAAATTAATTTCGATGACATCCTTTTCGGAATTGAAGAATTCGCAAAAAAATTAAAATTATAGTCATGTTGATTTAAAATGAAAAGTAACGTTGATAACAATGTTATTTTAATAATGAAAAATTTGGAGGCTGAGTAGCCTAGAGTATAGAGAGCTTTGACGATGGGATTGTGGTTAATCCCGAAAACATCGATGTTCAGTTCCACCCTTACAAAAGTCAAGAAATTGGTCTTTGTACTTTCCAATTGCCACATGCTTTGAAAAATTATTTCTCAATAAAAAATGATTTAATTGTAAAAATTAAATTGAACGAACTAAAGCCTGAATAATAAATTTCTTTGGATAATGAAAAATATTAAATCGAAAAAATTTCTGGTTAGATTAACATTTTTTGTTTCAAATTAATATCAAACAATGGTACTTTAAAATTAGCAGCATGCAATTTTCTCTGGTAATGCGAAGTTTGTCGGCTATTTACATTTATACAACACGAACATAAAAATAAACAACAACAAGTCACACAACTGAGCAGAACAGTATATTGCAGCTACGAACAGAGCAAATAAACACCAACAAACGTAAACAACAAGTTATTTTTCATAACTTTAATATAATTTCTAATTAAAATTGCGACATGTTGATTTTATATTGGTATTTTTTCTGTGTATGTACATATTTTAGCTTTCATAGCTCATGTTTTAGCGCATATTTTCGATATTTTAGTGCATGATAATTGCAGCTCTGGTAATTACAAAATATTTATTAGTGCTGCAAAAAAATATTGAACATCCGAAACAAAATTAAGCAAAGTTTTAGCTGCATAATTATAAGTCAATGTTCTAATACCTCTGCCTACCAGATATGGACCAAAATTTTGGTCTGAGTAAGAGACGTTAGAAAACAAAGGAACAGACGTACAAATACTTATTATAACCATCCTCTGTATTTCACTATTAACAAGATAAATGACCAGTAATTTATATTAAATTTAGTTGATTATACTGTTGAAATGGCAAAATGGTTGGCTTTATTCGTTGTCCGTCTGTATAGCTGTCGCTCTGTCTGTTTAGCCATTTGGCTGTTCAGTTATTTTTTTTTCATTCCTGCCCTCAATAAAAATCTAATAAAGTAAATATTTCCAAGTTTTTGTCTTTTATTTATATTGTTTGGTTGGCTCGTTTAACGTTGATGCATGTCGACAGTTAATAAAATTGAAGGCAACTCTTAATGAAAATAAAATGATTTCAGCCATCACTTGTGTGGTTTATTTAGATGGAAAAAATAAAAACGTTAGAAGGAGAAAAAAAAATTAAGGAATATAAAATGTATTAGTAAGCAGTAAACTGTGGGACAAATGTGAAATAAAATAAAGAGGAAATGAAATTTAGTCCATAACGATTTCCTTTATTAGTAGTTGTAGTTTCAATTGTACTTCATGCAGAGCTTTTTTCCGATCCAAACAGATAAGGAATGAGCATTTATTGCATTTTCCAAAAAACGCATACACACAGAAAGTTAATTTAAAATTTATCGGTACTAATTTTGCTTCATAGGTGTTTCTTGTTAATACAACATCATTTTAAAATAACCTTCAAAAAACATTTTTCCTTTTGAAATAACTATATTTCATGTTGATTTAATATTCCAGTAAAGTTAAATCAAAATGAAGTTGATACTGAAATAATATGAAGAATCAAAGTTATTTCAAGTTTAAACCACGTGAATTTGATATTGAAACAGCACGAAGAATCATGTTAAATTAATGTTATATCAAGTGGAAACAACATGACCTTTAATGTAGCTTTTTTATTAATTATTTTACTTACGTGATGTGTATTAGCATAGGCATTAGAAAAATGTGTGTCGTAGTTGGCTGCCCCAGCCAAGATTTGAACTCGAGCCACTTTGTTGGTTGTCAAGCAGCTAACCACTGTAGCCACAACAGCTTCAAACTTTATTTTAGATATAGACTAAATAAATATCATCGTATGTAACATGAATTTCATTTTAATTCAACAAGATTTAATTGATTACACTATGCAACAAGAAAAATGCCGAGGAGTATTACTATATTAACACTATACAGTCGAAAGTTTAAATGCTATAGATAATTTTTTTTTATTATTTTTTTATAATCTGGAATTTTTGATTTTATCATAACTTAAAGAGGGGCAATCCAATTTTATTACACAAACCACTAAAAAAAACTTTAAATCAAATTACCTTTAAGCCGTTCTAACATTATTTTTTTATATACTCCATGGTTTCAGAATTATTCAGACCGCAATGAAGCAAAATATATTTTGTTTATACAAAATCGAAATATTTTTATTTTTTAAAAATTTATAAAAAATCGAAAATAGAAAAATGTTAATATTTTTATTCACTTACCGTAAAGCTACATATATCACAAATAAAATAAGCTTTGTTTTACGAAAATCGATAAATAAATATTGATTTTATTCACAATAAAGTGAAATTACCTGATTTTTGCTAAAACTCAAGTTTTGAAGACGTTTCTCCATCGATTTTATCATAACATGGAAAAGGGTTATCCAATTTCCTTACACATAACATGAAAAAACTTGGAATTACCTTTGAGCTATTCTAATGATTTTGGAAGTATTCATACCGCAATTATGAAAAATGTATACATATTTTGTAAGAAAAATTTAAAACTTTTAATTTTTCAAAAATATATGAAAAATCAAAAATGGCAAAAACTTGAAATTTTTATTAACATATCATATAGCCACTTATACTACAAATAAAATGAGCTTTATTTCATGAAAATCGATGGATAAATATTGATTTTTTGCATAATAAAGTGAAATCACTTGATTTTTTCAAAAATTGCGAATATTTACACAGTACAACAATATCATTTTTTTAATAACAAGGTGTTTACAACTGCTTCTGGTAAAAGTCACCAAAAAAATACAAACGTTTATCGGCGTAGTGAAAGTTTACATCTGGGATTTATTTTAGGGGTAGTTGAATTTTTCCCACTTCTGCACATAGTTATACTGATACGTCATAGTATATCTTGTAGGCCTTACTTTTAGGTAGAAGATCTTTTTATCATTGCTATGTAAAATAACGCGTTATCTTTTTTGTGGAACATTTTAACCCTCTAGCTCTTCGGGGTATGGGTCTTTTTGGCCCATAAATTCAGAGGTGATATAGCGGGGTAAGTGTTCCACAAAAATGTTCCTCGTGGAACACATCGTACACCTTAAACGTAAGCCCTACAAGATATTGCCTACAAGATATGCCGAGTCAGTATAACTATTAGCAAAAGGCGTGCAAATTTAACTCCCCCTAAAATAAATCTCAGATGTAAACTTTCAAAAGGCCGATACACGTATGTATTTTTTGTTGGTGACTACCAGAATCTGTTGTAAAAATCTTGTTATTAAAAAAAGTTGATTATGTTGTACTGTGTAAATATTCGAAATTTCTGCAAGAATTAGGTGACTTCAATTTATTATAAATAAAATCAATATTTATCCATCGATTTTCATGAAATAAAGCTTATTTTATTTGTACACACAGAAAAAAAATGGAATGTAAAATCAACATGACGCAATTGTGATTTGAAATCATATTAAATTTACATGAAATAATTTGTCGTTTAAGTGTGTTAGTGTTTATTTGCTTTCTTCATTACTACAGTTCACTGTTGTGTTTAGTTGTGTGACTTGTTGTTGTTTATTCTTACATGTGTCGACTGCTGCTGGTGTAAAATAATCATTGTTTCATATTAATTTTAAATGAAAAATTATTAATCTAACCTTAAATCTCTTTGATTTAAAATTGTGCACTGTTAACACAACTTTGCTATGAACGTTACATTTCATTTTAAATCAACATGACTGTAACTTTAATTTCAAATAAGTTTTATGTTAAATAATAATTTAAATCATGTTGAATTAAAATGAAATTCATTGTAATATATGCGATGGTATTTATTTAGTGTATAGGTGAAGTAAAATTTGAAGCTGTTGTGGCAGCAGTGGTTAGCGCGTGGACTATCATGCAGGTGGTACGAGTTCAATTCTTGGCTGGGGCAGCCAGCTACAACACAACGTTTTTTCATGCCTATCACGTAAGTAAAATAATTAATAGAATTGCTACATTAAAGTCATGTTGTTTCAGCTTGATATAACTATAATTCAACATGAATCTTAGTGTTGTTTCAATACTAAATTCACGTTGCTTAAACTTGAAATAACTTTGATTCAACATGATTCTTCGTGTTGTATTATTTCAGCATCAACTTCATTTTGATTTAACTGTACTTCAATATTAAATCAACATGAAATATAGTTAATTCAAAAAGATAAATTTTCCTTCAAAATTATTGTAAATCATGTTGAATCAAAATGAAACGCCTATGAAGCAAAATCACTACCGAAACAATTTTAATTAACCTGGTTTTCGACGATTTTACATGGAAATTTTTCTATGTGTAGTATATGTGGCTTTATGATAAGTTAATAAAAATGACAAGTTTTCGCCATTTTCAATGTTTTATAAATTTTGAAATAAAAAAAAATGTCCAATTTTGCATAAAATCATATATTTTTCATCATTGCGGTCTGAATAACTCCGAAACCATTTAGTATAATATTAGAACGGCTTAAAGGTAATTTGATTCCAAGTTTTTTAGTGTTTTTTGTAAGGAAATTGGATAACTCGTTTCAAAGTTATGCTGAAATTGATGTAGCAGCATCTTGAAAAATCCCAAATTTTAGAAAAAAATTTTATTTTTTAAATGTGTCCATAGAATTTTAAATTTCGACTGTTTTTGTAGTAAGGGGATCATAACACATCAAAAAAATATAGTGGTGATCAAAGGTCATGACAAAAGTCTCATTTTGTTGCATAGTGTTATTTAACATGAAATTTATTTGAAATTATAGTTACAGCCATGTTGATTGAAAATGAAATGTAACGTTCTTAGCAAAGTCGTTTTAACAGTGGAAAATATTAAATCAAAGAGATTTAAGTTTAAATTAATAATTTTCCTTTTAAAATTATACAATTAAAGTTATACAAAATATACAACAATAGTTATTTTCAATCAGCAGCGGGAAGTTTTCGTTTGTCGGCTATTTACATTTACACAACACGAACATCAACATAAACAACAAAAAGTCACACCATTAAGCACAACAGTGCGCATTGTAGCTTTGAAGAAAGAATAAACACCAACACACTTAAACATCAAATTATTTCTCGTAAATTTAATCACCCCTATCGCGAGTAACAAGTGAAATTTATGTTTCCATGAAATTTTAATTTCCCTTTGAGGGAAAATTGCTATCGTAAAATTCCCGTGAACATTTTTTCCCGCTATGAGTTCTCAGTGAATGTAAATAAGCAAGAAGCTTAATAAAATAAATTAAAAATCAAATAAATTTCTGTTAAAAAATAAAAAAAATGTAGTGCTAAGAATTGGAATTATATTTTTATTCCATGAGGAATCTAAACAAAATCGAATTTTTCGTCCAGAATGGCTAGATGCATCCAATGCCTTTTAGTACCCGAGCCATTGCAGGTAGCCTAATTCCATCAAATAGTCTTTTAGTGTTAAATTAAATTTTCTCAAGAGTTAGTAAAAATTGGTTTTTATGTATTTTGGAGGCGATGAATGATTCTCTACAGACGAAGAAAAATCGATTGCTATTCCATTATCGGGAAACTTAGTTCATGTGTGCCGGGAAGGTGTTGCATGGAGGTAGTGTCAAGATAAATGTGTTTAGTATTAAGATAAATAAACACTATTTACTGAATTTGTCCTGAAAATAAATATTTATAAATATTTATAAAAAAGCAATTACATGAACATTTATTTATCAATTTCGCCTGCTAAAATAAAGTGAACAAAAACAGGGGAAAAGGGAAAAAATCCACGTGAAAAAAAATCATTCATGATAACGGGAATTTTTCGATTTTTTATTCACGATCGCAAAAAAAGGGAAAGGGAAAATATTTCGAGGGAAAAAATATTCACGATAGGGGGGGGGGGTGAATATGATTTCTAATCAAAATTGCGGCATGTTGATTTTACATTCCTTTTTTTCTGTGTGTATGTTTGTGATGACATCTATTATCAGTCCACATTTTTTTTTGCTACCACTGTGCCTCTATGATGGCCTCTTATTATATTTATCCACTTAATTTTCCCCCTTCCGCTCCCCCTAAAATAATTTATCACAAATATTAAAGCGCATGAGCACAAAAAAGCACCACAGGAAGGAAGCGAAAAAAAAAAGAAATGGAGTTTAAGTGAAATATTTTTAGTATACCAAAAACTTTTATTTGTAGTTAAAAGAAAGCTTGTTGGTGTTTGTAAAACGGTATCTGTAAAGAAATACTTATTGACCGTAAACACAAACAGCGGATACACCAAACACCATCTTGTTTTTTTTTCTCGTGATGAATTTCTCGGGAAATCTATTTATCGTGAAAATGGTTGAAAAAAAAACAGCTAGAAATAAAACGCTTAAACAACAAATGTTTCAAATGTATGATTTTCGTTCGTTTCGTAGTTGTTGTTCCTGCTGTTTATTTTTGTCCGTCTGTCTGTTGCAGTTCTCTCTACACACGCTGCCGCAGTTCGATTCAATTTTCTTCTATTTTTGTATGAAAGAAAATTTAAAATTTTTATTGCGGTTTGACTTTGATGCAGCAGTGGGAATTGCAAATGTCATCCAGACTACGGAGAAAATAAAAACGGTGCATACAATAATAAGTTTCTTATTTTTTCAATTTACTAAACCAAAATGGACTTTTTTTTTGTTAGAGCATTTTAACTATTTTGTAACCAAAGTTTTTACAGTCGTTAGTTTCTGTAAAAAAATACATTTTCATTTACAAAATTAAAAAATACTGAAAAAATATGAAATACAAAAAAGACAGCAACAGCAGCAACAGCAACAATTTACCTTTAAGGATATAAATAATAATTTACTAATTTTCGTTGTGATTTTAACGTTAATTGGTGTCATAAATTGTGAAAATTTTGCACGTATAACAATTGCTCTTGAGGTTTCATTTTATGCTCGGATTCTAAAAAATGAAGTCACTATTGTGTCTCTAGATCTGACTTTTTTTATTTATTTCTTGTTTTTTCATTTAAGTCTGCATGACTGACTGTGTGACCTTTTTTTAAGAAGTGTTTCCGCGTTTAATGCGCGAAATTCTTTTTTCTTGTTTTTCGTTTCTGTCAAACAAATTTCTTCTACCTATTTAAGGATTGTAAACGGAAACGATTATTTAGTTTTTCCGTTGTTTTTTTTTCTTTCGTTCATCATAAACTAAAAAATGTTGTAAAAATTTGAGAATTCAAAAACAATGTTTATGGCAAAAAACTGCCTTGATTCTTCCAGTTCTAGTTTCGCTAGAGTTCAGTTTACAAGATCAATTTCTTGGAATGTTTTTACAAAAAGCTGACCTTGCTATCATCTTTTTTTATTATTTCTTTTTCATTAAATTTTAGCTATTAAATATGGTCATAAACCAATTGACTCTCGGTGGGTTTTTAAAGGAATTCGTAAAAAATTTCGTTTAATTTTTTTGTTTGAAGGAAGCAAAAAAACAGTTTTCTTTGAAGAAATTCTAGATTTTTTTCCTAATTTCTCTAGTTATGGTTTTATGTGCCTGCAAAGAAAAAACTGCCTTAGAAAATTAATATTTAGTTGACATTATTTAAAATGCCCTTTTTAAGAGTAACAAATGTATTTCAGTTTTTTATGAGGTTTTTTTTTGTTAAAATGTCATCTTTGCGTTTTTTATGATCTATTTGTATTAGTCTGAAGATTAAATTGGAAAGTGTTCTCAGAACTTGATTTGAAAAAAAAATCTTTAAAAAAAATCATGTTTAAAAGAAGCCTTGAGCTTGCTGGTCTGTAAATGAATTGAGTTCGCGAACCCTTTACCTAGCAGGAGTAGGAAGGAGATGATTTAAAGAAAGATGTGTTTAAGCCATAAGATTGTTTGCCCATAGAAGAATTGAGTTTCAAAACCACTTTGTTAACAGGAATTCAAAAAAGAGCATGAAGGCAACTTTTTCAAATCGTGCATACAGAAAAATTTCAATGTAAAATCATCGAAAACCAGGCTAATTTAACATTTTTCGATAGAGATTTTGCTTCATAGGCGTTTCATGTTAATTCAACATGATTTAAAATAATCTTGAAGCAACATTTATCCTTTTGAATTAACTATATTTCATGTTGATTTAATATTGCAGTACAGTTAAATCAAAGTAAAACTCATATTGAAATAATACGAAAAATCATGTTGAATCAAAGTTATTTCAAGTTGAATCAATGCGAATTTGATATTGGAACAACACGAAGAATCATGTTGAATCAAAGTTATTTCAAGTTGAAACAACTTGAATTTGATGTTAAACAACACTAAGAATTATGTTGTATTATAGTTATATCAAGCTGAAACAACATGACTTTAATGTAGCTATTTCATTAATTATGTTGCTTACGTGATAGTTATTAGCAGGGGTCGGACTTTCGTGCAAATGTGGTGGTAGATAAAGAGGTATTGACTAATTATCTATGCGAATCATCAAATTTTAAGTAGTTTGGCATCGATTTGTAATTGCATATTTTTGCATATTTTGGTAATAAGTGCATATTTTTGCATATTTTGGCAATAAATGCATGTTTTTGGAGTTATAAAATTTTTTTTAATGCATATTACTCAAGTTTTGAACAAAAACATTAATAGGCCGATTATGAATAGCAACCGAGCCTTAGTTGGGTTGCCAGTTGCTGGAAATGATACTACAGATTGCAACTAGCAACTGAGAGCTACCAATTTCAGTTGCTATTTAGTGCCTTTCTGGCAACCATTAATTTTGAGTTGCCGACTGGCAACGCAACTAAAGTTTGATTGCATTAAATAATAGACTCAATTATGTTCTCTTTATGTTTTTTTCTCTAATAATAATAAAAAATTTAAAAATTCATATTATTTTGGTTTTGGTACTTCGTTCGTAGGTCAATGCATATTTTTGCGCATATTTTTCATTTTTAGGTGCATTTGTTAAGCGCAAAAAAAAATTTTTTAGTTGCATGAAACTCCGAGCCCTGGTTATTAGAATAGACATCAGAAAACGTTGTGTTGTAGTTGGCTGTCCCAGCCAATATTTGAACTCGTGCCACTCGCATGATAGTCCCCGCGCTAACCACTGCAGCCACAACAGCTGCAAACTTTGCTTTAGCTATACACTAACCCCCTTATTTATAATACTTTTATTTATGAAAGGTTTATGAAACAAATTTTGTATGGAAATCTGTTTCATAAACCTTTTATTAACAATTGATAATTTGTTATGAATATGGGGATAAATAAATAAGCATCGTATGTAAAATGAATTTCATTTTAATTTAATATGATATAAATAATTATTTAATATAAAACTTATTTGAAATTCAAGTTGTAGTTATATTGATTTAAAATAAAATGTAACGTTTATAACAAAGTTGTTTTAACAGTAAAATATTTTAAATCAAAAAGTTTCAAGGTTAGATGCATAATTTTTCATTTAAAATTAATATGAAACAATTGTAATTTTAAGCCAGCAGCAATAAATTTTCGCTGGTAATTCGTTTTTTGTCGTCTACATAGCCGAACATGTAAGAATAAACAACAACAAGTCACACAACTAAGCACAACAGTGAACTGTAGCAATGAAGAAAGTAGGGATGTAACGATACGCCGTTTTGCCGATCCGATACCGATACCGATATTTAAAAATAAATATCGCCGATACTGATTCCGATACCGATACGAATATTAAAATTGAGTTCAAGTTTAGATCAACAAAACTCAAGTGCAATTTTTTTATTATACAAAATTACATCATAAGAGAGAATATTTAAAATTGATTTTAACCCAGTATAAAAAATTGGAAGTAATTTTTAAGAAGCTACATTTTCTTTGCTTCAAAAAATCTATATTAAAAGTATACAGATCATTAGTAGAAAAGCAAGAAAAAATGTTTAATTCCTTTGTAATTTTAAAAAATACTCGCCATGCTTTTTAAAAAATCGATTTTTTAAAGAACATTTATCAACTAATATTCTTCTAAATAACTTAATAGCTTAATTATTAAAAATCTTCTAAAAGTTTATATTTATTCACTTAAATTTACATGAAAATAAATTTTTGAGTTTAAATTCGCATAAAAAAATTGTGAAAATGGGTAATTTTTTATCCTTTTTCCTTGAGGAAAAACCATTATAGAACACCGAAAAAGAAATTTGTCCAGCATCGCTTCCAATTCGGTGATTGGTAATCGAAAAACAGAACTTCTTGCAATGGCAAGGATATGTAAAACTAATTAGAAATTATCCAAATTTGCAATACTTCCGGATCGCGAATTCTACATTTTCATGACTTCTTTGGAGTGTCTTTTTTTGCTGAAATAAGATTTAAAAAACAACGACTTGAAGTTGAATTCATGGTAAAATTAACAAAAAATAAATAATTTTTTTACAAAATAATAGCATAAAATATGATTAATTTTTAAAATTGATGTAAGATCTAAAAAATAACGAAGTGAATTTAATTCATGGCAAAATTGAACAAAAATAAATTATTTGTTACAAAAAAACTCTGAAAAAAAATTTTTAAAGTATCGTCGTATCGACAGTAAAATATCACCGATACCGATGTATCGGAAAATCTGAAGTATCGCCGATATATCGGTATCGGTATCGGTATTCGTTACATCCCTAGAAGAAAGCAAATAAACACTAACACACTTAAACGACAAATTGTTTCATGTAAATTTAATATGATTTCAAATCACGATTGCGTCATGTTGATTTTACATTCCATTTTTTTCCTGTGTGTGGCTTAAAAGTGACTAAATTACCACAAGCCAGTTTTTTATCCGTAACTCAAGATTTTGGAGCTGTTTGACAAATTTCAAAAGCAGATTATTGTTTTACGTACTAGAAAAATGTTATCACATCCCAGGTATTTTTTTCTGTCGCAGGATGTTATGCATAGAAAAAATTGCATTTTGCTCAATTTGCTCAATTTTGCTAATGTACACTCTAAAACATTACTTCAAATTTACGATCATATATTGTCTAAATTTGTGTTGAAAATATCTCCTTGTCTAAAATTACATCAATTTTGTAGTTATTTTATTAAAGAAAAACCTTTCAAATTAAACATATTTAGTCCAAGTGGAAAAAATTTAACATAAAGTATAATATGGCTATGGCTGAATGGTAGTTACGTAAGGCTATCAGTCAGGAGGTCGCGGTTCAAACATGCACGCAGCCAATCATATTTTTTAGTAAAAACATTTTGTTGAAAAATAATGCGTGTGTAATTTTAGGTCGACAATAATCTGTAAAGTGTTGCCGACTATTATCGACCTAATTTTCAACAAAAGTGTTTTGGAGTGTATGAAATTTCGTTTTTGTCGACGATTACGTTGTCTGCGGAAACGAGCCTTAACTCAGCAAAAACATTTCTTTTAATTAATATATTAATTAAATCAATGTTTATTTCATTTGAATTTACTGTTGTTCTAAAATATCAAGATATTTTAAATCAATAAATTAAAACATAATAATAAATGTTACGTAGAATACACGAAGCTATCAATACAATAATATTATAAATTTTTAGCTCTTAAAAAATACTAGCTGAGGACTGTCTTCAAATTGGTTTTATCAAAATAACTCCACCACATGGCAAATTATTGGATAAAGAAACAAAAACCTAACGTAGATTGACAAGAACCTGTGTCAAAAATTTCAGCTCGACAGCTCTTATAGTTCCGAAGTAATAACATTTTGTTGAAAAATAATGCGTGTGTAATTTTAGGTCGATAATAATCTGTAATGTGTTGCCTACTATTATCGACCTAATTTTCAACAAAAGTGTTTAGTTCCGTTAGTTGCGTTACTAACAAACACACAAACTATTTTATATACATATATATATACATAGAAGATATATATAAATGTAGAAAATGGCTCAGGTGGTAGATTACTTAAAATATGGAGAATGTGAGTTCGTACCCGGGTTGAGCCAAACTTTTTATCTTTATATTTTAATTATTTTCGTACATTTGATTTACATTTTACGCAATATTTTCGCGGTGCGAAATTACGAAATATTTCGTAATATGTGCGACCGTTTTCGTTCATATGTTATATGGATTTTTTCGGTGTACATACACTCTAAAACATTGCTTCAAATTTACGATCATATATTGTCTAAATTTGTGTCGAAAATTTCTCCTTGTCTAAAATTACATCGATTTTGTAGTTATTTTATTAAAGAAAAAACCTTTCAAATTAAACATATTTAGTCCAGGTGGAAAAAATGGAACATAAAGTATAATAAGGCTGTGGCTGAATGGTAGATACGTTAGACCATCAGTCAGGAGATAGCGGTTCGAACCTGCACGCAGCCAATCGCTTTTTTTAGTAATAACATTTTGTTGAAAAATAATCGACCTAATTTTTAATAAAAGTGTTTTAGTGTGTACATATGTATGATGGAGTTGTAAAAGTATTGAGTATTTGCGTATTCAGTACTCAATACCAGTCGTTTTTTGAGTACTCCGTACTTAGCTCGGTTAATAAGCTATAATTCTCACAAATAAGATTGCTTTTTTAAATTTTTATTTAATTTTATTTATCAATTCAGGGAAACCTATAAAGTATTGAGTAGTATTGAGTCAATACTTAATAAGCATCGAGTAGTATTGAGTATTCAAAAGTATCGAAATTTTACAATTCTAATGTATGAAAACTGTTCAGCTTCCTGGAGTAAGCTACGTTGCCCTGAAAAAAAATATTTTCAATCAAAATATTTAATAATTTTTTCATCATTCAATCAAATGTTTAATTAGTTCTATTTGCTTTGTAATAATTCAATCATTTTTTGAATTAACTCAATTAATGTTTTAAATAATTGTTAAACACATTTATATATCCCTGAAAAAGCCACACAAAGAAGTGGCGAAATATTGGACTTGTTGAAAATTAAAAAATAAATATTGTTATTGTTTTTTATATAAAAAGAGACCTTACTTAAGCTCAATTAAAATATAAAACTTTTATAAACAAAAAAGGTCGAAGAAATTAGTATAAAGAAAGTTAAAGTGATCAATAAAATTTTTACTGATGTTAGATATTGGGAATGTTTTTTACGCTAACATTTTTAAATTTGAAACACTGTTAATGTAATTTTTACATTAGTCTAAAGCTCTAGTTGGATATGAGAAAATTTCTAATTTTCTAGTTAATAAGCAAAATTTTATTAAATCCAACTAATTACATATCACAGACGTGTCCATGTTCAACTATTAATGTCATCCTTTAAATACATCCAGTTTTATCGATAATAAAAAATGTTTTGAGTCTTATTTAAATTGAAAGTTTTCCGCCTTTATAGATAGTTAGTAAAATGAACTAACGTCAGACGTGTTATTCATGGAATTGCTTCCAGTGGCCACTTCAAAAATTTGACATCAAAAGCAATTTGAAAAATAATAAATAGTTCTTATTTATTATTAAACAATAATTCGAAATGCTTATTTAAACCCCAAAAAGAGATCGTGCAGAACCCATGTCCGGGAAAAAACCAAGTGACAAAACATTTACTCAATTACTTCCTCAAAAGAAAAAACTCAACATGTCCTTAAATTATGTAGAAAAACCCATTGCAACATCAACAAAAATAAATAAATTAATTGTTCTGTTCCTGATGTATTTAAAAATGATTTAGTGGTTTATAATAAAAACAATTTAAAGATCATTTGAAATAAAAAAAGAAACCCCGCTTTTTAAGTGTTTATTTTAAAACAATTAAACGAGAGTGGGGAGGGAGTCAAGTCAGTACTCTTCAATAACCTACTACTTAAGAGGCAATTAGCAGTGCCAAATAGACGACGGCGGTTTCTATTAACAAGACAACCAACAATCAAAGAAAATTAATAACAACTTGAAACACAAACTAATGGGAAACAGTTTTTTTTACCACATGATGAAAAGGAAAATTGCTGCTCTGATCGTACAATTTGAATAGTGGCATTTTAATTGTTTGTTAGTTTAAAAGAGTAGCAACAATAAATAAGAGACAAAACCAAACATTCGAACGAACGAACGAACGAACTGTTAAGTGTCGACAATTATGTCATATTGACGTCACTTTGATCTTGTTTTTACTACTACGCCACCAATCATTCAAATTTTCTTCCGATAGTCAAGTCAACTGACTGTGCCACATTGTAATTATGCTTGAAGTGCTTGCTGGTGGTTGGTTGGTTGTTGCAGCATGTTTGTTTATAAGTGTTTTTTAAAATCTTAAAAACTATTGAAACATCAATTTAAGCGCCTTTTAGAGGATAAGGATTCTTTGTCGGCAGGATGTTGTAGAATATTGTCTCTTAATTGTTCGAAACTAATTGAATAAATTTCTAAAATTAGTTCCGCTTTATTTGAAATAGAAGACATAGAACAAATAAATAAATAAAAATTTCACTTTCAGAATTTTTGTTATATGTAAATAGTTTTTGTAATTAAATTGATTTGAAAATTATCTGCTGGAATTTTATTGGTTTTTTGTAACTGATGTTCTTAGTTCCGGAAAGATATATTGTATGAGTACACTCTAAAACACTTTTGTTGAAAATTAGGTCGATAATAGTCGGCAATACTTTACCGACTATTATCGACCTAAAATTACACGCTCATTATTTTTGAACAAAATGTTTTTACAAAAAAAAAAGCGATTGGCTGCGAGCAGGTTTGAACCGCGATCTCCTGACTGATAGTCGGACGTATCTACCAATTAGCCATAGCCGAATTATTCTTTATGTTAAATTTTTTCCACTTGGACTAAATATGTTTAATTTGAAAGGTTTTTTCTTTAATAAAATAACTACAAAATCGACGTAATTTTAGACAAGGAGAAATTTTCAACACAAATTTAGACAATATATGATCCTAAATTTGAAGTAATGTTTTAGAGTGTAGGTGGCGTCCTTTCTTGAGTGCTGCTCTAAAGGTGTTGTTGATCTAGGGCCTAGATCACGGCGCACGGTAGTGTTACAGGCCAAGTTCTGGCCATACAGTTTGTCTATATTAAATATATTTACACGAAACCATTCGAGCAGTTCTTAACCCCCTCATAACTTTGCTCCACTTAATCATAAAATAATGAAACTTGAAACATAAAATCTCTCTACAGAGGTAACCTCATAGGTGATATATTCCCGAGATATTAAGGCGTAAAAAGTGCATATTTTAGTACCTATTCACTGACTCACTCACTGACTGACTCATCAATATTATTGGGCACTTCCACTATAGCTATAAAGCTGAAATTTGGTATACAGGTAGGTCTTGCTTGGTGGGCAATTAACTAGAAAAATCTGAAAACGGGCACTTTTTATTTGGGAGGACTATGGCTCTCCTTCTTTGTATGGGGCACTTCCAGTATAGAGCTAGAAAGCTGAAATTTGATACACATGTAGGTCCTGATGAGCAATTAACGAAAACAAATTTAATTTAAAAGGATAAATGTTCCTTCAAGATTGTTCTAAATCATGTTGAATTAACATGAAACGCCTATGAAGCAAAATCACTACCGAAAAATGTTAAATTAATTTGGTTTTCGACGATTTTATATTGAAATTTTTTTGTGTGTATAAAGAAAAACTGTTATATAAAAAGAAATTTTTTATAAAATATTCATTAAGAAAAAATGCATAAAATGTATTTTGGCGACTTTGGACGAAAGAAAGAATTTTGTTCATAAACTTAATTAAAACTTGACCAACGTCACGCTTCGTTGGATTACTGAAACAATTATTATTATAATTAGTTTAATGAAAATTTCATTAAATATATGAAATAATTTCATTGATCCATTGTAATAATTTCGCTTAGCTAATGAACATATCTCATTATTTTGTTGAAATTATTTCACTATTTTAATGAAAATAAATATTTATAAGCTTTAATAATTAATTGGAAGGATAAAACAGCAAAACAACAAAATACAGTGAACAAAAAAGGGGAAAAGGGAAAAAGTCCAAGTGTAAAAAATCATTCATGATAAGGGGAATTTTTCGAGCTTTTATTCACGATCGCAAAAGAAGGGAAAGGGAAAACATATCTAGGGAAATAGTATTCACGATAAAGGTGATTAAAAAAAAGATTCTCCTGATAAGTTTTATTTTTGCGTTACGATTTTCGTGCCGTTACGACTCGATATGTATTCATGCAATATGTTTATGACAAAGGGCTACGTATGAGTAATATGATGGCACCGTCATATTACTCATACGCGCTACATTAAAAATATTGGATATCCGTATTGGGACGACTTAAGCACCCCATACACTACACCAGTACGTATGCGCAATCAAGTGTTGGCGCCAGTGGTTTGGTCGTGCACGGAAAAAACAAAATTTCATTTTCTGTAAAGGAATTCACTGAAATAGTAAATATTTAGGAACGGAACTATAAACAAATTTGTAAATATAGAAAAAAATATCTCAACAATTTAATTGAAAAAAACGTTTTTTTTCAGTGAACAAATTATTTAAATCTATAAAACAATTTGTCTAAGAAATTTACAAATTGTAAACAAAACTATTTACTAAATCAAACAAAAAGATTTACTGGATTTTCTGAAAAATATCAAACAATATTTTCGTATGAATTTATAAAACAATTAGTCTGAAAATACTAACAAAAAATTAAACAAAATAGTTTACTTAATGAAAAAAAACATTTACTGGATTTTTTGTAATATATCAAACAAAAGTTTTGTCTGATCCTCATCATCCATTAAGCATTTATGAAATTTCACTTTGTTAAATGTGTTCAAATGTTAATGTTTATCTAAAGACTCTAAAAAATGAATGAGAATTAATGCAACGACAGTAACGAACTGATTCACTTAAAAATCTTAATATAGACTTGAAATGAGTTTCAAAGTAGCTGAGAGTGTAAAATTGTTAGCTCTCACCAAATCCCATTATGCATTCAACTTAAGAATTGATTTTGGGTCAGTTCTGGATTACATTGTAGTTAGCTTTTAGTTAGTAAAAAAATTTAATTATAAGTTGATTATTTTTGTAGTCGACTAGAGATTTGCTTATAGGGTTGCTACAATTCACTGTTCTGCTTAGTTGTGTGACTTGTTGTTGTTTATTCTTACATGTGTCGTCTATGTATACGACAAAAAACGAATTACCAGCGAATATTTACTGCTGCTGGTTTAAAATTACCATTGTTTCTTATTAATTTTAAACGGAAAATAATTAATCTAACCTTAAATCACCGTTAAAACAATTTTGTTATAAACGTTAAGCTTCATTTTCAATCGACATGACTATAACTTTAATTGCAAATAAGTTTTATGTTAAATAATCATTTAAATCATGTTGAATCAAAATGAAATGCATTTTACATACGATGGTATATATTTAGTGTATAAGTAAAGAAAAGTTTGAAGCTGTTGTAGCTGCAGTGGTTAGCGCGTGGACTATCATGCAGGTGGCACGAGTTCAATTCTTGGCTGGGGCAGTCAGCTACAACGAAAAGTTTTCTGATGACTATCACGTAAGTAAAATAATTAATAAAATAGCTACATTAAAGTCATGTTGTTTCTCCTTGATATAACTTTAATTCAACATGATTCTTCGTGTTGTTCCAATATCAAATTCACGTTGTTTCAATTTGAAATAATTTTGATTCAACATGATTCTTCGTGTTGTTCCAATATCAAATTCACGTTGCTTCAACTTGAAATAACTTTGATTCAACATGATTCTTCGTGTTGTTCCAATATCAAATTCACGTTGTTTCAACTCGAAATTACTTTGATTCAATATGATTTATCGTATTACTTCAGTATCAACTTCATTTTGATTTAACTGTACTGGAATATTAAATCAACATGAAATATAGTTAATTCAAAAAAAAAATTTTCTTTCAAGATTAATTTAAATCACGTTGATTTAACATGAACACCTATGAAGCAAAATCACTACCGAAAAATGTTAAGTTAACCTGGTTTTCGACGATTTTACACGGAAATTTTTCTGTGTGAACGCGGTGCGCACTAGGTCCAACAACTCATCCGTACAGAATTTTTAAAGAAATGAAGTCATTCTCATTTAAAAAATAAAAACTGCAATCGGATTTGAGTTTAGCGCAATAAAATTTGTATATTCCACATATTTTTATTTAAAGGCTCGACAACGATATTTTTTGCAGACCAGTCTTATCATTTCATCTTTACAACAATCCTATAAATAATTCAGGAATGGTCATTTATTTAACTGAAATGTCATATTAACATGTCCAAATATTTTTAAGGCAATTTAGAACGAGTCCCTAGCATTTTGCTCCCCAAACCAATACCAAAATTTTATCCACCCCGTTGTACAACAATAAACAGTTTAACATGCAAAAAACCAGTCAATAAATTTTAACGATAGAAGGGGCAGTAGAAGGACCAGTAGCCATCCCTTAAATAAAAATTGGTTCTGCGTACGTTAATATAGTTAGTGTGTGTGTGTTCCTGAAAATCATTGTATGCCATCCTTGTGCTGCGGTTATACACAGTTTTCATTGTTTCTATTTTTGATGGAAATCAAATTAATTGGCATGTTATGGAAATTTGTTATCATCATCATTGTCAGCAGCAAGCGATAGATAGCAAATTTAATCGTATGCATATCAAAATATTTATAGATTAATTCTAGATATTACAAAAATCTTTCTAACTTAACTGACATCATCGACAAATTGTCCCTCTTATTGTTGTTTTGATTATACGGCATTTATCGCACGCATTCATACATACATATTAGTTTCATTCATTCATCCTTTCTTCCTTTCTACATATTTGGATTTATTCTTGTTTTTTTTTTCAGTTAGTTTGTATTTTTATTCCAATTCACATTAGATTTCGATTATATTCATATGTATCCTCATAATTGTTGTTGATTAGTAACGCTTTAGTTATAGTTGCTTTAGTTTAGTTGTTGGTGTTGTTGTTGTTGCGCAATAACATTTTATTATTTGTAGAGATCGTATCTGTGAAATACAGTATTTTTGAAATACATTCAGTTTCTTTTTGTTTTACTTTATTTTATGATTATTTGTCTGTTTGATACGAATATGTGAGATATTTTATACTTTTTTCACAAAGCATTTTATTCATCGATTCATTATTACTAAAATTGAAGATTGTTGTTGCCAAAGTTTAATATTGGTATGAAATATTATAAAAAAAAAGTTGTGAAGTTTTTTATTGCATTTGTTATTTG
Source organism: Panzeria rudis (assembly GCA_956483635.1). Lineage (NCBI taxonomy): Eukaryota > Metazoa > Arthropoda > Insecta > Diptera > Tachinidae > Panzeria > Panzeria rudis. The sequence continues at coordinate 136,317,218 of OY101450.1, read as the reverse complement.
TTTGTGGGAGTAAGGGAGTTTCTTATCAATTCTCAATAGATACAAAAAAAAAATATTTTGATTTATTATTAAGGAAGTTGATAGTTTTACTTAGGCAAAGTTTGTGAAAATTTTATGACTTGTCAGATTGTTCTTCAAAAGTAAGAAAAAAAAACCTATTAATTTTCTCTGAGCTTATAATAACTTTGTTCCCTGATTCAATTTTGTTTATACAAAAACTCAAGCATTCAATATAATTGACTGATAATAAAAGATAAATTGAAGTATTTATTTTAACCGACTTGAAAAAAGGAGGAGGTTATCAATTCGTTTATTTTTTATCTATTTTTTTATGTGTGTACACGCATAACTCTGCTCTCACAATATTACTACAGCACCGGAATGTGCTTTATTCAAGAAGTATTCCGTGCAGTAATTTTTAAATGAATAAACATTTAAAATTCTAACCAATCTTATTTTTAACTGATTCTAACATTCGATAAAAAAAAACTAAGTACACATTAATACGGATTTTCGGTTGCTTTCAATATTGTCCGTTGCTTATGTTATAAGTACATTAATTCATAAAAAAGTTTTCTGACTTATAACAGATTAATAAAACAAATTTTCATACAAAAATTCGTTTTATAAATCTCTTATTAATCAAAAATTTTTTGTGAATTAGGTTGTAAGCCCTTAACATTTAAAAATAATGCAAAAATCTTTTATTTTTACGGAACTTGGGGTTGATTATTTAACAGTAAAAAAAGCAGAAACAAGGGAAACACCTTTTATCCAAACAAAGAAAGAATCATTCAATTTTTACGGTTTAAGTCAGTTAGTTTTTTAATATTTAAAATTTAATAAACTTTTTGTTACATTTAAATGAAAAATAAGTAGACCGGTTTTGTATTGAATTTTCATTTATTTTATATTACAATTTCAGTTAATTTTACGTACAGAATATTTTGAGTGTGTCATTTGTGAGCCGATTTTCCAAATTCTTTTGTCGTATGAAAGGGTTTGATTACAGTTTGACACCATCAGTTTTTTCGAAAATCTGTGGCGTTCAAGTTATAAAATGTGTTTAGGAACCCTATTGTTTCGATACGCTGTCCGTCTGTCTGTCTGGAAGTCTGTCATTGGCTGTTTTCTCGGGAACCGTAAGAGCTGCGGACCTGAAATTTTCTTTAGAAAAAGCTTTTCTGTCAGCTGTTTTTTATTTGTTCACTTGTTTGTACACTGTAAAATGGAGTTCTTGTTTGTTTTTGTAGGGCTGGCTTCCTTTTTTAATACAATATTGTTTGTTTTTAACCTTTTTAAAAGTTTTTCATCCACGATTCACAATTTATTTTACCTTATTCTGTTTTATTGTCAGCTGATTAGTTGTCAAAAATACACAACCCGTTAAAAAGTTGAAAGTTGACCAACTTTCTGCCGCAAATGCGTCAAAATATTTTTTTACGTATCTTGTTCTATGAAGAAACACTTGTTTAGCTTTTCTTGACAGAAGTATACGGCGCGGCGCGCTCGCTCACTAACGCGTGTTATGTACTTCTACCTTAGGAGGCAAACTATTGAAATTTAAAAAAACGTTAAAGCTAAAAAATGCCAAAATTAGAAAAATGTCAAAACGAAAAATCGCCGAAAATGAAAAGAGTGCTTAAAGGAAAAAAAGCACCAAAATTTAACAAAAAATCGCTAAAACGCAAAAAATCACCAAAATAGATCACCAAAAACTAAAAAAACCCCAAAAAGCGAAAAAAGTCGTCAAAACGAAAAAAAGCACTAAAACCTAAAAAAATCGCTAAAAATGAAAAAATGCCAAAACAAAAAAAACGACGAAACAAAAAATCGCCAAAAACCAAGAAAATTGCCAAAACGAAAAAAGTGTAAAAAGCAAAAAAAAAAATTCACTGACTAAAAAATTACATAATACCGAAAAAATCCCAAAAAGCAAAAAAGCGTCATAACTGAGAAAAGCACCAAAATAAATCGCTAAAACTAAAAATATCGTCAAAAAGCGAAAAAACGTTAAAACAAAACCGGAAAAAATCGTCATAATTCGACAAAATCGCCAAAAGTAAAATGTACCAAAGCTAACAAAAAATCGCCAGAACAAAAAAAGCGTTTAAAGAAAAGAAAAGCATCAAAATTACAAAAAAAATCACTAAAACTAAAAAGATGGTAAAAAAAGTAAAAAAATGCCAAAGACCGAACAAAAAATCGTCAAAACGAAAAAAAACGTTAACACTCCAAAAAATCGCTAAAACCAAAAATATCGTCAAAAACGGAAAAAATCGTCAAAAAAACGCTAAAACTAAAAAAAGTCAAAAACAACCGAAAAAATAAATCGCTAAAACGGAAAAAATCACCAACAACCAAAAAAAAAATCCCTAAAACTGAAAAATGCGACAAAAACTGAAATAAATCGCTGAAATTAAAAATATCGTCAAAAACCAAAAAAGAACGTTAAAACAAAAAAAAAAACCCAAAACTAAAAAAATATGCAAAAAACGAAAAATAGCAAAAAAAACGAAAAAAAATCACCAAAATGAATAAAGCCCCAAAACCAAAAAAATCGCTAAATCAGCAAAAAAAAATTAAAAAATAAAATTAAACGAAAAAGCAAAACGGAAAAATTGCCACAATGAAGACAAGGGCAAAAACGAAAATACCATGTGTATTCGTACGGAACCATTCCTGTGCGAGCCAAAGTCGCACTTTACTGAATTTATTATGTAAAACACAACGAAAATTTTTGTAGCACATTTTACCCGGTTTTATTGCCGCGTTTTTTAAGAAAGGGACAAAAAGTGGCGCTGCTATGTTCTGCTGTGTACGTTGAAAAATTAAGTTGATGTTAAGTTGATGGCCAATTCCTTCTGAATATAAAGTTTTGAGCCTAAGCTCAATAATCAATTTGGATTCACAATTTGAATTCACAAGGGACAAAAGGAATTATACAACGAAGAGTAAGAGGTTTAAAATGTTTCACAAAATTTTCCTCCTGGTGTTTTACATAAAAGTGATGAACACATCTTATACCTGAAACGTAAGGCTTACAAGATTTCCTATGCGGAGTCAGTATAACTATATGCCAAATGGTGGGGAATTTAATTCAGACTAAACTGAATCCCAGATGTAAACTTTCAAAACTCCAACACACATTTTTTGGTGCCCTCTTTTAGAATCAGTCGTTCAAACTATGGCTGGCAAAATGATAATTTCTGCTCCCTTAATAGTGCCGGTGTGTGTATTTTAATTTATAGGCTTGAAAAATACAAGAAGCATTGAAGCAATTCTTAAATGCCGACAAATTTTAATAAAATTAAAAACAATTTATAAGACTTCAATAAATAAAATGAAATAAAAAATTTAACTTCTGGATCATAATCATTTTATATCAACAGGCATCGTTTAAAATATAAAAAATCAAATGAAATATTTATGCAGCTCATCAGTAATAAAATCATAAAAATTTTAATAAAAAAGGCAAAATCGAAGAAAAAATTTGTTTCAATATTAAAAAAAAATTCAATATATTTTTTACAACACTTATAAAATCTTCGTCTGGAAAAGAAACACTGAGAGATAGAGCAAATAAATGTTTATATTATATGAAATAAAATAAAGATTATAGTCGTATAATAAATACAACAATGCGAATAAATTTTGAATATTTATGCTGCGTACAACTTCAACAAAAGAATTTTGTAGCTAAACATTTGGAGGAAGAAAAAATATGTTGTGTTAAGCCTTAAAAGTCGCATCATATAAAAAAGTCATCATTATAAAAGAGTTTTTTTTATCTTCATCATCAAGGTGCTAATTCACTATTAACAAAATCAACTGTTGTAAAACAAAAAGACTGAAATCCTTTTACTACTTGTACGTCTGTATTTTTTAATGCCGTTTTATTTTCAAGAGTTAATGTGAAGAAATGGTTAAATCAAGTATTTGACACAGTTGTTAGTTGTTAAATGCATAAATGCGAAATGATATCGAATTAAAGATACCCTAATGTTTTTAGGAGAAGAAATACGAGTATTATCATATTTTTTAATAACACTGTACAACATAAATAAAATATAAATTCAAAAAATCTAAAAATCCGAATGCGTAAAAAACTAAAAGAAAAACAACAAATTCAGTGTGCGACTTTTACATCCGGTTACCATTATTGTGAAGATTTGCTTTTTAATGCTTCCCGACTGTAAAAGTCGCTATGTTCCGCACACTGGACTTGTTTTTTTACGCATTCGGGTTTTTTTATTTTTTAAATTTATTTTTTATCTATTTTCTTTTTAGTTTTCGTACAATTTGGTTTTTTGGTTGTTAACCAACTTTAAACTGTTAAAGATCCTAAATGGTCCTTTCAAATGTAAAATGACAAGATACCTGTTCAATAGTTCGCCAACTTTTTATTTATTTCGTGTGCACAAAATGGCGTCTGTTAGGCGCCATATTGAATTTGGACGACTGTCATATCTTTAGTGACACTCGCAGGATTAAGACAAATCGATTGACGGAAAAATCATCAAAATCGGTCCACGCGTTCGGTTTATATAATGCCGCAAAAGAACAGACATACACTCTAAAACACTTTTGTTGAAAATTAGGTCGATAATAGTCGGCAACACTTTACAGATTATTATCGACCTAAAATTACACACGCATTATTTTTGAACAAAATGTTTTTACTAAAAAAAGCGATTGGCTGCGTGCAGGTTTGAACCGCGACCTCCTGACTGATAGTCTGACGTATCTACCATTCAGACATAGCCGTATTATACTTTATGTTACATTTTTTCCACTTGGACTAAATATGTTGAAGGTAAGGATACCTTCACAATGGATCCAACTGGGTCTCCGAGTAGATGTGCGGCATAGCACTAACCTTCCCAACCTAAATATGTTGAATTTTAAAGGTTTTTTCTTTAATAAAATATACATAGTGTATATACATACACTCTAAAACATTACTTAAAATTTACGATCATATATTCGGCCATGTCACAGAGCTCAGTTCCGTTTGGAAACGGAATTCAATCTACCCCATTTTTGTAGCAGCTGGTATCTAAAAAATAAATCTAAAGTACGCAAATTTGTCTGGTGTGTCCAGACTGTTTGCGGCGCTAGTATGCTGGAGCTAGAGCTTGACATCTTGGGGTGGATTGAATTCCGTTTCCGAACAGAATTGAACTCTGTGACATGGCCGATTGTCTAAATTTGTGTTGAAAATTTCTCCTTGTCTAAAATTACATCGATTTTGTAGTTATTTTATTAAAGAAAAAACCTTTCAAATTAAACATATTTAGCTCAGGTGGAAAAAATGTAACATAAAGTATAATACGGCTATAGTTGAATGGCAGATACGTCAGACTATCAGTCAGGAGGTCGCTGTTCAAACCTGCACGCAGCCAATCGCTTTTTTTTTGTAAAAACATTTTGTTCAAAAATAATGCGTGTGTAATTTTAGGTCGATAATAATCTGTAAAGTGTTTCCGACTATTATCGACCTAATTTTCAACAAAAGTGTTTTAGAGTGTAGATAGGCTGATAAAAACAGTTCCCTTCTTTGCGTCGCACAGTCGGGTAGAAAAAAATAACATGGCTTTAATGACTGATTCTAGTAGAGAGGTCCAAAAAAAGATATACATGTTTCGGTGTTTTGAAACTTTACACCTGAAACTCATTTTAGGGGAAGTTAAAGCTCCCCCTTTTCCACATTGTTACTAACTCTTTGTCGTATGGGCCTTTTTGTCTTTTTTTGAAAAAGGAGCAGAAAACTCCCTTTAAACAGCGATATAGTAGGCTAAAGTGTCCTGAAAAAATATTTGCCATAAAATTTTACTAAAAGGTTTCAAAGACATCAAATTTCAAAATCTGCTGGAACGCCAGAAATAGGTCAAAACGTATTTAAGGGTTACTTTCGTACTTATTAAGAGGCCAGTTTGTACTAAAAATATGTATGTCTTACGAAAAATGTCACTATCGGATATTTTCTGTATTCCATGCGGAATTAAAATGTGCGGAATTACCAAAGTATTGTTGCTATAAATAATAATTTGCAACAACAATGCTTTGCTAATTCCGAACATTCTAATTCCGCAGAAAGCTGTGGATGTAATATTTTGTAGTGTGAAGTGTTACAAAAGCCATGAAAAACAAATATTATCAAAATTTTCCATTGAAAATAGGCCATAAAAAAGATGTATTGCAAGGCAAACATTTATGGTTGGTTAAAAGAATAAACAAACAATAGTTTTGTTAACAAATCATTAAAATGCCGGTTTCTTGTTGCTGTTGTTTTAAAAATGTTGCTACTCATCATCTCTCGCATCAAGAAAATAATCAAAGAAGATAAGTTTTTATACGTTTCACAGCAACCTGAAATAATACTAAACATCCATCCATCCATCTATCTTCTTTTGTTTTTTATTTCAATTTCTAAGTATATTTTTTAACAAATATTTATTATAAGTTTTAATTACACACACATGCTTGTGTGAGATATTTTTATTTGTTAATGAAATCATTGATCACAACAATCAAACGATTGATTGAGAATATTGTTTCCCATGACTGCTGTTATGGTACAATAAAATTGTGCTAATTAAACTACAGAGCATCTAATTGATAATTATACACCAGAAGCGTTTATTAAAGATTGAAAAATAATACTCGTAAAATATATATATTTTTTTGTACTGGGCAATGATTTAAGGTTATGGGTGATTGGGCACAAAAATAGAAAGTGTGCGAGAGAGAAAACGATGGAAAAAGAGAAAAAGAAAACATCACTAATGAAAGCAGTATTTATCATAAAGAGGCTTTGTTACACTTTTTTAACTTTTTTTAAAGTAAATTTTCTACTGTTCTCAAGAAGTCATATCTCAGCATTTTAAAAGGGCTTGAGTGAAAGAGATAGCAGATACTGATTACACTGTACTACAAATTGAGCGACTGATTCTAGTAGAGGGCACCAAAAAAATAATAGAAGTATATCGCCGTATTGAATCGTCGAAAAAAGGTTAATTTAAAATTTTTCGGTAAAGATTTTGCTTCATAGGTGTTTCATGTTAATTCAACATGATTTTACAATAACCTTCACAGAATTTTTATTTTAAATAAGTATATTTCATGTTGATTTAATATTCCAGTACAGTTAAGTCAAAATGAAGTTGATACACAGAAAAAATTATGATAGCTTTTTTTTTTAAACAAACATGTTTTTGAAAGTGATTTTAAATCTTTATTATTGTCTCTATTTAGTTTGATAAATAGTTATGTTTGACTTATTATTTCATTTCATTTACCTACCGCCAATGTTGGCAACCTGATAAAATTATGAAATTCTTTGATTTGTTTTTTAAATTTCTCTAAAACATTTTTTGATTGAAACAATTTGTTTATTGAAAAAATCAGAATTTTTTTTCAAACAAATTATTAAAAATTTTTGCATTTGATTTTACAAATTTCTTTATAGGACCTAATTTGAACAAATTTACATTTAATTCAGGGAATTTGGTATTTGAAGTGAAAAATTTGTTTTTTTCTGTGTACTGAAATAATACGAAGAATCGTGTTGAATCAAAGTTATCTCAAATTGAAACAATGTGAATTTGATACCTAAAAGCTTTGTGTTGCCGCTAAGGTATTTTCGCAGTTTTCGGTGCTGCCGCTGATTTCCGGGGAAATTCAGGAATTTTGGGGAGGTTTTTATTATAGTTTTTGGGAATCCTGGAAACTTCTGGGATTTTGTGGAGATTTTTGTTCTAGTTTTTGGGAGTCCGGGGAACTTCTTGGATTTTGGGGAGGTGTTTGCTCTAGTTTTTGGGAGTCCTTAGAACAGGTTTGTGTTGGTTTCATTGCTAACTGAAGATGCCTCGGCTAAACACCAGGTGCTCGGCTAAGCTCTTGAGAATTACCGCGAAGGCGATTGGAACTCTGTACCAACCCGGTGTCCCCTGCCACGGCGCGCTCCTTTTAATTTTTCTGTTGTACAGTGTTATTAACACTTGACACTTTTTGGAATCATAATGGATAGGGGACATACTACATACATATGTAAGCAATTTTCATTCATATCATAATTGATCACTTTATCTGTCTGTAAACACATCAATACAATATCGTTGCCAGCATATGATGACTCACTCCCAACTCCTTATACCCATTTAGCTTCTGTTTTTTTTATTAATCTTAATTTCTTTTGCCCTTTTTTATATTCAAAAGTCATTATTTAATCCTTAAAAAAATTATCAACAATGATATTGTTTCCCTTTTAACAAAAAGCCTTTCACATAAACACACATTTATACATTTTCATTATTTTATTGCACTTGTGCTTTTCAAAAAGTAATTTGTTTCATGATAACAGTAACAAAATTAAAGCGTTACAACAAAGTCGTAACGCACACAAAAAAAACAGAACATAAAACAGAAACAAAAACAAAATTATTAAAAAAGGGGTGTAGTTCTTGTACTTGTAGTAAAAAGTTTGACTTTATACACCCAACTAAACTAATTGAGCGAAGGGAAAAACAAAGGGGAAAAAGGCAACAACAACAAAAACAAAATATCATTATAACACAGTTGATGATACCATAATGCGCAGAGATGGCCAACTTGTGTAACGAGGGGGCTTTCCGTAATGTTTTCATTATTAACGGCGCATATACGACCAATTGAATGACCTGTGTAGCCAAATTTTTTTTAGATATTTTTTCACTGAATTATATAAATAATTTTCTTAAATTAGTTCCTATTGGTCTTCCTCCTAATGTGTACGGAAGAAGTTCATGACGAATTAATATATACACTGCTTTCCATATTTTCATAATTTTCTCCCGTATTAGAAAGGTAAAAATATTGCCAAATTAGCAGTTTGTCTAGAAAGGAAGTGGTATTTTATCTATCAAGAACTTGGTCGTCATTTTGATCTCAGTACTTTTAACGACCAAAATTTTTGGATAGGAACTTGACCTTGTTTACACATATATATGTATATCTTTTTTTGCAGATAGCGGTGGGCTAAAGAGTTTTCTGACCCTTACATTACGAAGCAGCTGTACGTGTCTCTAGTGAGACCTATTTTAGAATACGGATCAATCTTATGGGATCCATACTACAACATTCATAATATTCGTATTGAATCTGTGCAAAAACAATTCTTGTTATTCTGTTTACGTGGCCTTCGATGGAATTCCTCAACAATTTTGCCTTCCTATACTAGTAGGTTAGCATTAATAAAACTGCCTACTCTCAAAAGTCGTCGTACAATGTTAAATGTGTCTTTTATGATAAGCGTTATCAATGGTAATGTTTGCTCTGAATTTCTGTTAAATTCTGTTAAATTTAGTATACCTTGTCGTAGTACTCGTCATAATAACCCTCTTGTCATTAACTTTTGTAGATCTAATTATGCTATGGCTTATCCTTTTGCAAGGATATGCCGCCAATATAACTATTTGTCTATATTTGTTGACTTTTCTTTAAACTCTAATGTTATAAAGCAAACAATCATTATTTTTCTAAATTCGCAAAATTCTATATAATTATAAGTATCTTGTTACTAGCTTGTAAGGATTATATTCCATTGGCTAAATTTAAATAATAAATAATGACTGTCAGTATGGCTTCAGGACTTAATACATCACAACCAATCGATCAAACTGAGTTGTCTACATGATATATCATAATAAGAGCAAGAGGCTTTCGACAGGCATTCTGTTTTTAGATATAGAGAAATCATTTGGCCCGATCCGTCAATCAGGACTAGTTTATAACCTTAAAAATTTGATTACCTTTATATCCAGTTAAAATACAAATGCCGTTTCTTAGGGATAGACGCTTTTTTGTAGATACATATACAAGGATTGTAATCAAACGAGTTATCAATCTCTGCTGGACTGCCACGGGGATCAGTGCGTGCCTCTTTTATTTCAAGCTAAAAAATTAATCATCTCTATTTACTTCTACACTCTAAAACACTTTTATTGAAAATTAGGTCGGTAATAGTCGGCAACACTTTACTGATTATTATCGACCTAAAATTAGACAAGGATTCTCTTTGTTTTGTTGATTTTTTAACAAACTATGTTTAATACAAAAAAATAAAATAAAAACGCCTGCCAAGCGATTGGCTGTGTGCAGCTTCGAACCGTGACCTCCTGTCTGATAGTTTATCGTAGGTACCATTCAACCATAGGCGTGTTATACACTCTAAAACATTTTTGTTGAAAATTAGGTCGATAATAGTCGGCAACACTTTACCGATTATTATCGACCTAAAATTAGACACGCATTATTTTTGTTGATTTTGGAACGAAATGTTTTTACTAAAACTAAGCGATTGGCTGCGTGCTGGTTTGAGCCGCGACTTTCTGACTGATAGTCTGACGTATCTACCATTCAGCCGTAGCCGTATTATACTTTATGTTAAATTGTTTCGAGTTGGACTAAATATGTTTAATTTGAAAGGTTTTTTCTTTAATAATATTACTACAAAATCGATGTAATTTTAGACAAGGAGAAATTTTCAACACAAATCTAGACATTATATGATCCTAAATTTGAAGTAATGTTTTAGAGTGTAGATACATATACAAGGATTGTAGTCAAACCAGCTAAAAAATTAACCATTTCTATATACTTCTACACTCTAAAACACTTTTGTTGAAAATTAGGTCGATAAAAGTCGGAACATTCTACTGATTATTATCGACCTAAAATTAGACAAGCATTTCCTCTGTTGATTTTTGAACAATATATGTTTAATACAAAAAATAAAATAAAAACGCCTGGCAAGCGATTGGCTGTGTGCAGCTTCGAACCGTGACCACCTCCTGGCTGATAGTCTATCGTAGCTACCATTAAGCCATAGACGTGTTACACTCTATGTTAAATTTTAAATATTTTGCTTAAAAATTTGTCTGCTGTTTTTTAGACAAACTGCTTAATATTCAAAATTTTAATGTTATTTAGACATACTTTGTTCAAAAATAAATACTTTTAACAGCAGATTTGTATTTTTGCGAAACATTGTACTTATTATGTTTTTTTGTTACATATAACTACAAACTCGATGCAATTTTAGACAACCAGAATTTTTCTACACAAATTTAGACAATAAATATGTATATGATATTAAATTTCAAGTAAGGTTTTAGATTGCATTTAAACCCACTGCCAACGAAGATCATGCCACCGCTGTCTTCACTCTATTGTCTTGTAATAACAAAAAAAATATGTTTTGACAACTTTAAGCATTATAAAAAATTGCTTGTTTTCTTTTTTTTACACAAGTGGTATAATTTTATTACTTAATAATAAAGATACTTGCTTCTTCTATAGTACCAGTACCATGACAAATAAGAAAATATTTATCCCAAATAAGGGGTTGTAGCAGCGGCATGATGAACATTTTCGTTGGCAAAAAATAAGTGAATGAATAAAAAAAAAGAACCCGTGGTTGTTTTGACATCTCTAGGGAAAATCGTTGTTAAGATGAGTAAATTTTTTTGCTATAATTCTTTCTATTCATACCTTTTTTCTTATTTTTTATTTTGACAATATGAAAACAATTTTCAGATGATTAATAAATAAAAATAAAAAATACGGCAAAAAGATTTTGTTACAGCACGTAAGTATTTGTGAATACTATTTACATTGATGTTGTTGTAGAAGGTGTTAACAGTGGGGAGTTTAATTGTTGTTGTTTTTACGGTTAACATGTGTTTTGATTTTATTTAAAGCTGTTCTCTTGTTGTTGCTGTTGCTTTAAGCTTTAGATTATCAATTGAAATATACCGGAAATTCTGTTTATTTAACACTGGTCTACAGGTTTCACTAGTCCATAATTAATCATAAGGGATTATAAGTGTTTCAATTATCAAGGGTTGGTTGTAGCATATTTTGTGAGTGTGTGTGTGTTTGTGATTTAGGGCAGGCAAAAGGAAAACTTGTTAATTGGAAAATTATGCGTAATTGTTTGTTGTTAATTTTCAAAATCTGGGGGATTTTTTTTAAGCGTAGATTAACTTTTGGATTTACATACAAACATACTTACGTGTGTATGTGCCTAAGAATTGGGTATGTATGAGTGTACTTTGGTTTTAGGAAATTGTTTACTAGGATTTTTAATAATAATCCCACAAAAGTTAATTTTAAACCATTTAAGATTTGTAAACATTTGCAAATTACGCCTGCTTGTTTTATACCTGAACAGAATTATTTCAGTTTGACAAAGGGGAAGGAAGCGAAAAGGATATTTGAAGATTTTAACTCTGATTAAGCCTGATTGAAATCTTGGTTCAAGAAAGGCAGGCTTGATTTTATGCAAACAATGGACGGCTCGTTCCTCATCTTGAATGATTATTTATACATACCTATAGCTCATATGCTGTAAAGACGTCATAGCTCAAAGCTAGTTTTACAGAAAGAGAGTGTAAAGGTTAAAATTTATACAGAAATGGAAAGAGAAAAGTTGAGTGTACAAGATATTTGTATACAAATTTTATATGTACAATATGAAAAATGATATGAACAATAATTCGGCACTGTGTAGCTAAGTTTTCATGTACACAGAAAAATGTCCATGTAAAATCGTCGAAAACCAGGTTAACTTAACATTTTTCGGTAGTGATTTTGCTTCATAGGTGTTTCATGTTAAATCAACATGATTTACAATAATCTTGAAAGAACATTTTTCCTTTTGAATTAACTATATTTCATGTTGATTTAATATTCCAGTACAGTTTAATCAAAATGAAGTTGATACTGAAATAATACGAAAAATCATCTTGAATCAAAGTAATTTCGAGTTGAAACAACGTGAATTTGATATTGGAACAACACGAAGAATCATGTTGAATCAAAGTTATTTCAAGCTGAAACAACGTGAATTTGATATTGGAACAACATGAAGAATCATGTTGAATTAAAGTTATATCAAGGAGAAACAACATGACTTTAATGTAGCTATTTTATTAATTATTTTACTTACGTGATAGTCATCAGAAAACTTTTCGTTGTAGCTGGCTGCCCCAGCCAAGATTTGAACTCGTGCCACCTGCATGATAGTCCACGCGCTAACCACTGCAGCTACAACAGCTTCAAACTTTTCTTTACTTATACACTAAATAAATACCATCGTATGTAAAATGCATTTCATTTTGATTCAACATGATTTAAATTATTATTTAACATAAAACTTATTTGAAATTAAAGTTATAGTCATGTCGATTGAAAATGAAACTTAACGTTTATAACAAAATTGTTTTAACGGTGATTTAATGTTAGATTAATTATATTCCGTTTAAAATTAATATGAAACAATAGTAATTTTAATCCAGCAGCAGTAAATATTCGCTGGTAATTCGTTTAAGTCGTCTACATAGACGACACATGTAAGAATAAACAACAACAAGTCACACAACTAAGCAGAACAGTGAATTGTAGCAATGAACAAAGCAAGTAAACACTAACACACTCAAACGACAAATTATTTCTTGTAAATTTAATATGATTTGCAATCAAAATTGTGGCATGTGGATTTTACATTCCTTTTGTTTTCTGTGTGTGTAAATCTCGCATAATCCTATATTTGATTTGTTTACTGTTTAAAAAAAACGCTTTTATTAGTTTCACTTGTAAGAAAAGAACAATACCTTCAGATATTTAGTAGAATTTTGCAACGTAATTTTAGCAATTTTCAAGAGGCGCAGTGGTTCCAATTGGGAAAAATTTTAATCAATCTGCATCTTTGAAACTTGCGTTCCGATTACAAAACGATGTATTTGAAAATCATAGAGGAGGACCTGAGCTTTAATAATATTGAAATTTGCAGCACCCTGCTAAAACACACATTGGGCTACATGCTGTCAAAGCTGGCTAGCTCGGGCATGAAAAATCCTGTCGGCCTCATAACTTTTACAAATATTATTCGATAAATTTAAACTTAGTGTAAAGTTTATAAACAGATAAAGGAAATACAGTTTATTTCATTGAGATATCTTTAATATTTTCGAAGATATTTGGCTTTGCATTTGAAAATTATGGGTTTTGGCCATGACTTTGTTCTTTATTTCGATAACATCTCCGGTGATAGCATAGCAAAAATTAAAAAAAAAAATGTTTATGATATTTAACACAATCCCTGATAACATGTAAAAAAGTTTTTACTTATCTCAATTCATCGAGTCGTGAAAAGGGATCGAAGTGAAGACTTTGAAATGAGAGTGAAAAATTTTAAATTGAAAAAACAGAGCTTACACACAGAAAAAAAGGAATGTAAAATCCATATGCCACAATTTTTATTCGTTTGAGTGTATTAGTGTTTATTTGCTTTGTTCATTGCTACAATTCACTGTTCTGCTTAGTTGTGTGCATTGTTGTTGTACATTCTTACATGTTTCGTCTATGCAGACGACAAAAAACGAATTACCAGAGAAAATTTACTGCTGCTGGTTTAAAATTGCCATTGTTTCATATTAATTTTAAACGGAAAATTATTAATCTAATCTTAAATCACCGTTAAAACAATTTTGCAATAAACTTTAAGTTTCATTTTCAATCGACATAACTATAACTTTAATTTCAAATAAGTTTTATGTTAAATAATAATTTAAATCATGTTGAATTAAGATGAAAAGCATTTTACATACGATGGTATTTATTTAGTGCATAAGTAAAGAAAAGTTTGAAGCTGTTGTGGCTGCAGTAGTTAGCGCGTGGACTATCATGCAGGTGGCACGAGTTCAAATCTTGGCTGGGGCAGTCAGCTACAACGCAAAATTTTCTAATGACTATCTCGTAAGTAAAATAATTAATAAAATAGCAACATTAAAGTCATGTTCTTTCAGCTTGATATAACTTTAATTCAACATTATTCTTCGTGTTGTTCCAACATCAAATTCACGTTGTTTCAACTTGAAATAACTTTGATTCGACATGATTCGTCGTGTTCTTCCAATATCAAATTCACGTTGTTTCAACTCGAAACTACTTTGATTCAATATGATTTTTCGTATTATTTCAGTATCAACTTCATTTTGATTTAACTGTACTGGAATATTAAATCAACATGAAATATAGTTAATTAAAAATGAAAAATTTTCTTACAAGATTATTGTAAATCATGTTGATTTAACATGAAACACCTATGAAGCAAAATCACTACCGAAAAATGTTAAATTAACCTGGTTTTCGACGATTTTACATGGAAATTTTTCTGTGTGTAGTTGTTCGCCGTTTTTCTCAAAAATTTTTTTAACTAAAATTTTTTACTAGGTTAAGGTTCGTAACGTTTAGTTCAGAAAGAATTGGGCATGATTAATATTCCAAGGAACAAGGGAAAAACTAACATCAACTTAATTTTTCAATGTACACAGCAGAACAGAGTAGCGCCACTTTCGAAAGCCGCTACACTTCCATCGTCAGTGATCACGTGAATTTTGCTTATTACCACCAGTTGTCAGGTAGTTGGCTCTGTTGAATGTGATTTAAATTTTTATATATACAGCTTTTTCGTGAAAATTGAATACGAGAACTAAATCACTTTCAAGTTGATATTAAACTGTACTTTCCCAGCGTTGCCATTGGTTTATTTCTCTTCATTCCCATTTTTCTGATTTTTGTTCTACTCAAGTGGCGCTACTCTGTTCTGCTGTGTACGTTGAAAAATTAAGTTGACGTCAATTTTTGCCTTGTTCCTTGGAATATTAATCATGCCCAATTCTTTGGATTAATAAGCATATACATACGTTCGAAATAGTCATATTAATAAACTTAATTTTTTTGTTTTTATTTCTTTCCTATTTATTAAAAAAAACATAACAATCCTTTATGCTTAAAAATGTTAATGACATAATAAACGGTCATATTTTATGAATTTTAAATTAAAAAAATATATATGTGAAGAAAATCTGGTTATCCAATGTTTTTCATGTAACGCGTATGAGTAATATACGTAACTGTTTGTCGTAATAATTTTGGATATTTGCATTTTCTTCACATATTTTTTTTTCATTAAAAATTCATAAAAAATTGCGGTTTAACATATCGTTAAAATTTTTTAAACATAAGAGGATTGCTATGTATTTTAATAAATAAAAAAGAAATAAAAATTAAAAAATGATGTTAGTACAGTGTTCAAGCAGGTAAATAAAATGCTTCTGAAAACTGGACTATTTGTAGAAAATCAGCGCTCATGGCCAGACTAGTTACATACATTAAATATATCTAATATAATTTGTAGAGAATTAAAAAAATTATGCGCGTTTTTTTCATACATCGTTTTGTAATCGGATCGCTAGTCTCAAAGATATACGGCCCTGTTCTGTAAACCGAATCGTAGTAAATTTCTCGTTTTTCAAAAATAAGTAATTTCCCCATTGATATATTTCAAATCGTATATAGTAAATTAATTCCAAACATGATATCTTAAGCTCTAAAAAATATGAAACTGCAAAAAAAGTCTGAAAAAATTTTGCTATTAGTGGATTCAATTTCTCTAAATTGAGCGTTTTTAGATCGACTCGATTTACAGAACATGCAGGATAGATTTATAACCCTTTTTTCGAATTGAAACAATTGTGAGACATCTGATCAACCTGAAACTTATCACACACTTTAGGTTAAAATGACAATACAATCTGATTTATATACATAAAAGTGGGCAGTGCCACGTCCATATTGGGTAAATGTTCCTTTTAAGCTAATTCTACCTAACCGATTCCTGTGAAACATTGTACATAGAATAAAATTTATTGATAAAAAAGTGGGTAGCGCCACGCCCATACAATGTATATGTTGTTTTTCAACTACTTCTACTGAACACATTCTAATGATACCTTGCACATACATTAAACTCCTCTAACAACACAATATAACACAAAGAAAATTGGGCAGTACCACGCCCATACAAAGAAATTATTATTTTTCAACTACTTCTACTAAACCGATTCTTATGAAACTGTGCATACACGTTGAGTTCCCCTGACAATACGCTATAATGATAAAAAGTAGGCAGTGCCACGCTCACAAAATTTAAATAAAGCGTATTCTTTTAGTTTTTTAAGCCATGTATTTTTATTTTATTTTTTTATTGCTGTTATTCATATGGATCGGCTAGGATCCGATCCAATTGTTTTAAACTCATCCCATCTATTTGAAGTCCATACATTTTCCATGTAAGAAAAAATATCAACATCCCAGAAACAAAATTGAAAGTTATTCTTAAGGGATTTGCACCACTTCGTGATCACAAGTTTAGGATCTTATTAACGTCTTTGTGTTAAAGATTTGTTACGGTTTAAATTAATTTATACTGAAAATTTTGTAAAAAGCATTACGAAGAGGGGGGGGGGGGGGGGTTTAAAACCCCGAAAATAGCGTTACGTAATATGTGAATAGCCTCTTAGTGTACGTTTAATTTTTAAAGTAACTTTCAAAAACATACACTCTAAAACACTTTTGTTGAAAATTATGTCGATAATAGTCGGCAACACTTTACAGATTATTATCGACCTAAAATTACACACGCATTATTTTTGAACAAAATGTTTTTACTAAAAAAAAGCGATTGACTGATAGTCTGACGTATCTACCATTCAGCCATACCCGTATTATACTTTATGTTAAATTTTTTCCACTTAGGCTAAATATGTTCAATTTGAACGATTTTTTCTTTAATAAAATAACTAAAAAATCGATGTAATTTTAGACAAGGAGAAATTTTCAACATAAATTTAGACAATATATGATCGTAAATTTGAAGTAATGTTTTAGAGTGTACATTTTCCAAAAGGTGTTGTTTTAAAATGAACCCCTTTCTAAAAGTAAATTTTCTAAAAAGTACTTGGTTTCAAAAGTACCTTTGCGAAAAAGTACATACATATGTACATCTTTTTAATAAGTGGATTTTCCAAACAAGTACTTTTTTCAGAAAATACTTTTTCAAGTAAACTTTCCACAAGGTACTTTTTCTAAAAAGTACCTTTTGCATAAGGAACCTTTTCCAAAAAGTACCTTGTGCAAAAATTCCTCGAAAAAGCGCATTTTCAAAAAACAATTCAAAAAGTACCACAAATAAAAATTATATCTTATAAAAAAAGTGTGTAAAAATACTATTACAAATAAGATTAGTAATAAAAGTACTAATGCAAAGTTTAGAAAATGAGTTATTCTCAAAAGTACCAAAGTTTATTTGAATTTTCCCCTTTATGACTGTTAATGGTCATGATTCAATAGTTTTGGATTAGTGGATTTTTCCTTATTTAACGGTTTTGGTACATTCTTGTCCCCCTTCAATAAACCAAAAATTTTTAATAATAATTTTTGGTTGAATGGAAGTAGCCCATATTCAAAAAATATTTATTCAGTTTATCAATATACTCGTAATCGATAAAAATTGCCAAGAAGTGGTAGAATTTTAATTTAGAATTTTAAAAGTACCAAAATGTAGTTGAGGACTTCTTCATATTTAATCTTCTCATAGATAATGAAATAAATAGCCAAAGATTAAAAAGAGAACGCATATTTACTACTCATATAAAAAAGAAAAACAAAAAACAACCATTATACAAATTAAAGGCACATGTTGTTTTTTCTATTGTCTTGCTAATTAAATGTAAATTTAATTTTCATCCTTAACAGTTTACACTTTACAGTCATCTAACACCCAACAGGAAACCCCTTTTTAATAAACAACACATACATACATAATAACACGCACACAGTTAAAAAAAAGGATTTGGATTGTCATTGTTAAATTAATATCATAATGACATTAACGTTACTATTATCAATGACAACAGATGTGAACACCTTTGGTGGCATGGAAAATATATAACATAAATAAAAACAAAACACACATTAATAAACGTTTTGGCAAATATGAAAGGACATCCTTATCTTTATTTTAAAATTAATTATTAATCACTTGAAGGTCATTTCCTGGGGAGTTTACATTAGGCTAAATAAAAACATGAGGAGTTTAGGCACACTTTCTTTCTATTTAATGTCATTTGTGATCAAAGTGTGTCACATTAAAAAAGAAAGGAGAAAACAAAAAGATATTGTCGCAAATTTATAATTCTTTTTTTTTTTTTTAATTCGAACACATTAACCTTGATTTAAGTATCGTCGTACTCAATACTTATTTTGGGATATCTTAAGAAAAAAGCAACAGGAGGGGATTCCAAATTGAGGAAAAATTCTCAACATGGACAAGAACTGGACACAAACAACTTGTAGTAAACACTTTCTGCAGTCTTGCATAAAAACGATCACTTAACTAATGATCAGTAATGTCAATTTGGTGATTTTTACTGAGGAGATTTATAATAATTCTGCCAAACATAAAACCGACTTCAATGCAAAGATCTTATGGAAGAGATTACAAAATGGACGCAATTTAGCGTTAGATAAAATGGTGTGTTTGTCTACAAATGAGATGGCCTTCCACAATTTTTCATAGTACCAATCCTCTGATGTCTATTCAAATATAATATTTTTAAAATCGGTCAAGAAATGGCGGAGTTTTGCTATAAGTAATATATCGGTCTACCACTTTGTCCGCCAGATTTTTACTTCTGTGGGATCAAACTGAGAACAAAACCTTTCAAACATAAAAAATTCTCCGCATATTTTCGAAAAAATGTATGGGACCAAACTGCAAGTAAACCGTTTCAAACGAAAAATAATAATTTGGAAATCTGTTCACATATGACGGAGTTATCTTTGGGAGGCAGCAAATTTCTCCACATATTTTCGAAAAAAATTATGCAACAAAACTGCAACAAAACGCTTTCAAACAAACAAAAAAACAATTTTGAAACTCGTATTACAAATGACAGAGTAGGAGGGTAGGAAATTTTCCCACTGATTTTCAAAAAAAAATTGTGGAACCAAACTGCAAGCAAAACCTTTCAAACAAAAAAAAAGCATTTTGAAAATCTGTTGACAAATGACAGAGCTATTCATTGGGAAGAGCTAAATTCTCCCTCCGATTTAAAAAAAAATTTTTTTTTTGGGACCAAACTGTAGGCAAACAAAAGAAGAATTTTGAAAATTGTTTCGCAAATGACAGAGTTATGCATAGGGGAGCAAATTTTCCCCTTCTATTTTCGGATCTTGAAAAG